>NC_061157.1:25027778-25260278 GCF_022113875.1 Hydra vulgaris | reverse complement strand
GGTGCCCTCATTTGAAAAAAGAAATTACTGAAACTGAAAAAATACGCTGTGTAACAAAAGTACCTCATGAATTAAAGCAACTTGATTATAAGACAAGATGTGCTAAACTTGGACTAACTTCACTAAAAGAATACATGGTGACTTTATCTAAAAATTCAAAGTTGAAAACAAAACTGATTTAATCAACTGGCATACTGAACCAATATTCATTCCTCCCATCTATGGTCATCTTAAACACTTTTGTTGTGAAATTTTCTTTAAAAAATAAAAAATAAATTTAGTATTGAGAGAAAAATTAAGGATCTTTATATATATATATATATATATATATATATATATATATATATATATATATATATATATATATATATATATATATATATATATATATATATATATATATATATATATATATATATATATATATATATATATATATAAAGATCCTTAATTTTTAATTTGGGCGGCTCCCAAATAAGGTCGACGCTGTTAAAAACGGTCTAGAATATCCCCTGATATATATATTTATAAGTATATTTAATATATGAGCATTAATGAAACGAGTTCTCTCGATTCTAATTTTTCATTAATTTAAGATATTTTTCCTAAATTTTTAATATTAGCATCTTCAGCTTTAATTACAAACAATTAATTATATTTAATTACAAATTAATGGTACTTTTACTTTTTTAATGGCCGTTTAAAGTCTGATTTAAATGGTTTTTTTTAATGTTACATTAGTATAAAAAAATATGGGCTCCAAAATTATGTTTTTACATTTTGATCATCGTGTAAATTCAGTTTCTGTTTTTAGGTCTGTATCTGTTATAATAAATTTCAATTGATTCTCAAACTTTTCTTTCTAATTTTTTAGGTTTTACATTCAACGATCTCATTAGCTCTTATTTTATTTTGTATGAACATTTGGTTTTATGATGCCCAATAACAGGTTAATACATTTTTCTTCTTACACATTTTTTAGTCTTGTTTTGTTTTAGTCACTGTTTTTGTTTGGCCAATGCATTTTTGTTAACACTGGCATACTATTAGGTTTTCAAGATTTTACTCCAGGATAGCTATTTGATGATACTTTTGTTTAGTTGCATGAGGTTAGCAAAGATTTAAGATTTGCATTAGATTTATTAACTAAATTTAAAAACTAATTTAAAAAGTCTTGAAACCTGTATTCCTAACGATTTTTTAAAGTTTTGGGATCTATAGTAGGGGAAGACGGGGAACATTCGACCACTTAGCTGGTTTTTATTAATTTACAAATGATTTTTTACCAAAAACATTTAAATTTTTTTAGCATTGCTAGTAATGGTCTTAAACCAACAAATTAAAAAGATAATGTTTATAAAATATTAATTTTTGTTAAATTTACCATTGTTTTAAAAGTAAGCCTCAAAGTGGTTGAATGTACCCCAGCGGTGGGGTACATTCGACCACCTAGAGGGGTACTTTTAAACATTATTAGCAAAATTATAAATCTATAAGCTTCCTTTCTTATAAATGTTATATTGTACAATAAAAACTTTCCACAAAATATTTAAAAACAAATAGTAATAGCTCTTTTACAACAAGATTTGTGAAGTTATATAGAAATAAAAATAACATTGCCATTCTTTCCGTCTATGTTGGAGTCTCAGACTTTAAAAGCATTCTTTTTCAGGTTAATGACTTTTCTTCTTTTTTTTTTTCTTTTTCCAAATAAAGTTTTTCAATCTTTTTCTTTTCAAGAGTGTTAGCATAAATCGTTGACTTGATTTCCTCTTTATTTATTTTGTCTTTGAGAAGCTTTAGGCAAGGACCGCACATTTTCTGGAATCAGTTTTTAATTGTTAGAGTTATTCTAGTAGTTGCAGAAGGAATGCATTTCGTTAGTAGATAAGTGGTTAATTATTTTGTAATGGTGTACCTATTACCCCTAAAATTTCACTTGGTTCTCCCATTAGGGTTCTATTTGTGACATATCTGGGCATGAAATCTGTTTGCGGCTTGTGGTTCAGACAGTGAGTTATTGAAAATAATAGTAATTTTTTCTAATATAATATTTTCATTTCTTTTATTTTTATATGTTTTCGTTACATATTTTCAAGGCATTTAAAAGATAAGAGAAATAAATTATTGTGTTATTTTCAAACACCGGTTGAATGTTCCCCAGCTAGGTAGGTCGAATGTACCCCACACTTGTTATATATAAACAAATGGTGTTAAAAGCCAAAATCAATTTTTAAAGTAAACCAAACACAAAGGTTTTTAACTCAAGATATTAAACAATAAACAACAAAAAAGTTTAGGAGGTTAAAATTGGAAAAGAGATTCTCTGCGGGTTATTTAAAACAAAAAAATTACCTTTTGCATCAATAATTAGATTTTCTTCTATATAAGTACTAATACTAATAAAGATGGATTGATACTTATTTCACGCGATAGCTTATTAACAGGCAAAACATGGATAAAAATATTAAGTGGTAATTTTTATCATGTTGGGAAATATTTGAAAAGGTTGTATGTTCCCCATGCTTGAATGTTCCCCATCTTCCCCTAGTGATATAGTTGGCATAATTGCTTCATTGTTTGATGCAATTATTTCATTATTTGAGTGTCATTTTTTTATTACAATATTTGCAAGTTTTTGTAATTAATTTTTTTTTTGTATCCATTTTCAACAAATACATCTATTAGAAAACTGATTTCTTTATTTACAAATTTGTAAATAAAGAAATCAGTTTTTTAATAGATGTATTTAGAGCAAATTGATAAAGCTCTATGAATAAATTTAATAAATGTTCCTTCTAAGATTTTTGGATAATGATTTGAATTGGGTTTTACGTGAAATTTGTTATTGTTTCTTTAGCTTTTTGATTGTTGGTTAGTTAGATATTTAAAGTATTTAAGTTTTTTGTTTTTATCTTCCAACTTGATTGTGTATTTTATGGCATGATGTTGACTGTTTAATATTTGTTGAAAATGTATGTCACCACCTTTATTGATAATTTGTGCATGGCTATCATCTAAGTACATTAAAAATGATTTTATTTAATATGATAAATTTAGTAATATGATATGTTTTATTTTAAATAAAACATATCATAAATTTATCATATTATCATTGTGTGTGTGTGTGTGTGTGTGTATATATATATATATATATATATATATATATATATATATATATATATATATATATATATATATATATATATATATATATATATATATATATATATATATATATATATATATATATATATATATGTATATATATATATATATATATATATATATATATATATATATATATATATATATATATATATATATATATATATATCATGGATTTATTACATTGTAACAATATTTAAAATTTTGTTTCAAAAATTTTTATGCCAAAGCTAAACCAAAGCTAAAATGTTCATTTGAAGCTCACTTTAATGTTATAGGAATGTTTACATTTTTATTGAAATCTGTATTATTCAGTTATTTCAGCATGTCTGAGATGTTTTCACCCATAATAATAACATTTGTTAATTTATTTTGATATTTTATAGACTTTAAAGCCAGCCTTTTTCATCTAAAAGAAAGGTTTTAAGCATAAAAGTGATAGGATACTTAAAAATGAATTATTTTGTAGTGAAATGTTTAATTTTTAAAATAAATTTTAGTGAAAATTAAATCGAATAATTATAAACAGCAAATGGTTTTATTTTGGTAGCGAAGCAATGTTTGTGTTCAATAACTATCTTAAGATGAAATTAGAAGTTTTCTTCAGGTTATTCACTTTTTTTGTTTGTTTATATTTGTCTGTGCAAAGTTTACTTGCATGGCTATCCCTTGCAAGTAACCTCTGGGAGAAATATTTATGCTTAAAACATGTGTAAACTGCAATATTTAAACAATTTAAAGAATTATTTTTAATTTATTAAGTTAGTAAAAAACTATGTTAGCTTTTGACATTAGCAAAACTTTATGTAAAGATGATTGCTACAAAAAGTTATTTTTCAGCAAGTGTTACAATTTTTAGTAAACAGTAAATAAGATAATAGTTAAATATATATTATTCAATATAAAAAGACTGTGAAGAATTTTTTATTGCAGTTTTGCAAATTCTTAAAATATTGAAAATATTTTATAATAAAAAGTATTTCCAAACTTTATATATAAATAATTGCATAGAAAGTATAAATATTTGTTTTTGAATTTATTAGGGAAAACAGTTTTATTCATTGATATGATTAAAAAGTTATCAGATTCATGGAGGCAACAAAAGCAAGGATTGCCTGATCACAATCAAGACTTACTGTTCAGTAAAATACAAAATAAAAATCCAGAGCAACCAATTGACAATTTTCAAATAATATCTCCTGTCATATCTGACAAAGTCAAAAAAAAAGCTGAGGTTTGTTGATTTTTATTAATTTGATATATTCAATTTATAGAAAAGATAGATTAAATATAAAATTTTATTAGCATCAAATCAGAGATTGAAATAGCTGAAAAATTTGACTCTTATCTGAAAACAAAAAACAAAAAAATTTATAAACATGTTGATGTTATTTACCCTAAGCCACAACTATTTAAAGTGCTGTTTAATATAAAAAAAAAAGAAAATTTAAAAATGTAATTAAATTTTTTAGATGAAAATTAATTTAAGATAAAAAGTTGTTTCGTGTTACCACTCCACCAACTTTAACATATACCTTATCTACCTTAATCTTTATGCAATACTTCATACAGTACTTTGCTTAATATATAAGTGATTAGAAATGTTTATAGTAAAAATAAAACTGTTTGTTAGATTAATAATTATCATTAATAAAACCAATTATTAGTTTAAAATGTTTATCAACTTTAAACACAGTTACTGATAATGAAATGAAGCTTAATCTCCTTATATATTAAATAATAATCATATTGAACCTAATATGTATCAGTGTATTTCATAAGTTTGAGTAAGCAATATGTATACTTGACTCTATATAAAACCAAAGAAATATTTGCCAGACATATTTTAGCTAGATGTAAGCAAAAATCTGGCAAATTGATTGACCCTTTCCTAAACAAACTAAAGTATCTAAAGAGTTCCTAAATAATCTAAAAACTGTAAGTTTAGCACTGTTAACACAGAGCAGTACAAATCTAAAATGGTCTGTGATGCTTTTTTAAATGGTTTGCTTTCTAACATAATACACCAACGTTTATTAGAAAACAAGACATTAGACCTAACATCATTGACCAACAAATATCAAACTTCTCAATCAACTATATTGATCTTCGCTAACATTTCTTCAGGAAATAAATTCATTGGCAAAAACCATCTACAAGTAATACCATTATTCAGGCTTGGTCAGGAAGCGGGAGGAATACTGACCACGGAAGTTATATTTAGTTGCAAAAAACGTTTTTTATTCATTTTGAGAACATTTAAGTTTATGTATTTCAGTTAAACAAAATATTTTTGTTTTATGGAAATACATAAACTTAAATGTTTTTAAAACGACTAAAAAACGTGGCCAGTTTTTTGACATACATGAAAACATACATGAACTTGAATGCTCTTAAAACATCTTGGTGCCGAAGAATAAAAAGTTAACACTAAAATCCTGCCAAATTTATGAACAAACTAATTCTATTGGTTCAAAAAATACACTGACTAAGCGAAATAATGTTTTCAAAATTGTATCATTCAAGATTTGTTAAGTTTTAAGATTTCTAGCATAAATTGTTTTAAGAATATATTATCAAACAAACTATTATTTTAATACTATAGCTCATTCTTAGAGCCACATCTGCAAAGTCGTAAATCTTTTTAGCTATTATTATTTGTTTACAAAAATAAATTTTTATAATATATATTTTTTAAATCGTCAAAATTTTGAAAGTTTATTATAAATTATAGATTTTACTAGTTTATTTTTATTTTTTATTTAAAAATTATGTATTTTTATGTAATTTTGTGTTTCTGTTTATATTCTAATGTAATATTTCAAAGCAGTTTTTACTATTTATTTTGTAAGCATAAAGACTTTCAACAATAATTGCATTTCAGTTATAATCATCAAAGTTGATAAAACTAATTATGAAATAAACATACAAAAAGTTTCTGGTTACTGGTTACTAAACACAAACATGCATACAAAGTAACTCACAGATGAACAAGCAACGCATATGAGGTCATGACAGGACACAAACATATATATATATGTATATATATAGATATATATATATATATATATATATATATATATATATATATATATATATATATATATATATATATATATAATATATATATGTATTCTCGAGTACTTAAAAGAAGTGGGTGGGGCGGATGTTTATAAATTAATTTTTAGAAAATTTTCCCATCCACCCTTAGCTTATTTCCCCCCCCCCCCATCCTTTATTAATTTTACTTGCTATCAACAAAAAAATTATTTCTTAAAATTAAAAAAAAATTTTAAGTTAATATCGGCCTTATAAACTAAAAAACATTTGAGTAACTGATAAATATTGAAACTTTTAGACTAAAATTCCCATCCCCCCTTGTATTAAGGACTCGAGAGTAGCAGGCCTTAATGTTTCGTCCTCTAGGACTCTTCAGTAATGTAATGATTTTATGGGACTAAATCTAAGCAATAAAACTAAAAACTGTTTTGTGCACGCACTACAGAGTGTTGGGCAAACAGCAATGATGCATCCCTTAAGGAAAGAGCTCAACAAAACTTCATATTAAGGAGCTATATCCAACATTAGACAATATTGTTTCACAACACTAACATAAATACATACATAAAGTGACTTTCGAGTGGATCAGCACCGCGCCAGAGGTTGAGATAAAACACTAACATACATGAGCGAAACAAAAGCATATACAACAAAACACAAACACAATTACATACATAAAGTGACTTATGAGTAAAGAAATGTAAAATAAAATGTTTATCCTTCCGATTCAGATGTTGAACTTAAATCTTTACTGTAGCTGCTTTTGTCCCTACTATAATCAGTGAAATTGCTACCATTAGCTGAATCAAGGCTATAAACTCTTTGCTTATTTAAATAGATATCCCCAGCGCGACTCTTAATATCTTCTCGTTCTTGGTAAGTGAAATTCTAGTCATTCCCTGCTATTATTATAGAGTCTTTTATTGTTGAGTGGTTCATCTTTAAACGCCGATCAGTCAGTATTACAGTCAAAATACTGAAAATGCGTTCGACAGCGGAATTAGAGCCAGAAATAAACATCATAAGTTCAACTAGAAGACAAAAGTTTGGAAACTTGATTCTATGATAAAGGAAAAAATTCTGCCACATTTCCAGTGGTGTTAGTGCAATGGTGTACTGAGTATTTGTTACTAGTTTTGCAGCTTTCCATTCTGAAAGAACCATTTTAAAATCTATTCCTGAGGGTAAAGGAATTCCTTTAGTAATAAAGATATGCTGACATCACCATACATGTTGTCTGCTGTCCATAATTGTGGATCTAACCAATCCATTGATTCAAATATTGGATTTAACAGCAAACTAAATCTATCATTTATCAATGGGTGAATGATGTCAATTGCAAATTTTCTTAATTTAATGGCAGAACTAAGACATTCCAAGTTAAGATTAGCCATGTTGCCGAGCTCAATCTGAACAAACTCTGGATTCGATTTTTCCAATTCATGGCCTTCTTTGAAATATGAAGAAACAAGATTTGTTGTACCATCTTTTTCATTGATTCTAAACTTTAGTAAATATGAATCAATAATATCATCGATACCTTCATTGCCTAATTTGTCTAAGCTAGCCTTAGTTACATCCACTGCTGGTTTTAATTCATTCACCATTAACATTTTCTTTTCGAAAACCAAAGATAACGGAGATAATTTTTCTAAAATATCCAAATAACTACAAACTATACATAATAGCCTGTATTCATGCAACTGTTTGGATATCCCAGAAATTATAGCACGCATATCTGCTTTGGTGTTGCAATCCGCAAAAGCGTTTTCAAAGCCCGCAATAAGCAAAGGCCAGTTATGTAATAGTTTTGTAAAACCGCGTCTCCTGTGACCTATAAATCGCGTTCCCAATATTTTAGGCAAGGTTTAGTATGTAATATTCAAAGCCTCAGCAGCTTTTTTAAGCATGCTTTTTTACATTTCCATTTTTACATTTCACTAAACATCATCTGCGGTATTTGTGAAGCAGTTCCTCTTCATAAAATATTTTTAACTTTTTTAGTTGGTTTTTATCTATTTAGTTTAATTTCTACAGTAACTCAATAATTTAACTATTTTATTTGTTTATCTTACTAAGAAGAATTGTTTCAAATATGTTAAATTTTTTAAACTACATGAAGCATAAAATAGGTATTAAAAAATTTAACTTTATTATTTATAAAATAATTTAGCTTAAATAAAACTAAAACTAGTGTTAATTTTATTAGAATCTTGTTGGACTTTTCGGGGCTTAGGGCTATTTTTCTTGTGAAGGCCTTTTTTATGTGCCACAATGTAAAAATGACATGAAAAAGTTTTCTGAAAAATTTTGGGGCCCCTAAAAATGCAGGGTCCTCCTTAATCCAGCACTGAAAATATGACATGAGTTTATAAATAAAAATTATATTATACTCTTTGATAAATAAAAAAACATTTTGTTTCATTATAAAGAAATTGTTAGGTTTTACTATATATAAAAAATGTAGCTAAATTTTATAAAAAAATTATAAAAGAGCGATGCTTCAAAAATATTAGTTCTAAATGTAATTTATTTTGCTATAAGTTTTTTCGCGTTAAAACTTATATTCTTTTCTTAGTTTTTTTGTTTTTTTGTCTCATTGGTCCAATAATCATTTCTGCGCTTTTTTGTTTGTTTTTGAAATGTTCTCAAAACAACTAAAAAACCTGGCCAGTTTTTAGCAACTAAATATAATTTCCGTGGTCAGTATTTGAGAGCGATCGCTCCCGCTTCCTAACCAAGCCTGATTATTCATACCAGTAATCATGTAGCTGCTACAGTAAAGTCAAAACAGTTGTGTTGGTTCTGTAGAGATATACAACATCCACGTACCAAATGTCCTACTTGTGAAGCTACCTGTCATAAATGTAAAAAAGGTTTGTGATTTTAAAAAAGTTTGTCGATCTTCCAATTTCTCAGCAGCAATGTTTAAAATTGAGGATAATTACTTCTGTTGCACCATCTCAGTCTCAGCCAATTCTCTCTTCTGAATATGCTGCAAAGTTACTATTAATGACTATATATAATGAAAATATAAAGCAAAAGCCTTGATTGAAAGTGGAAGTACAAGTATTAAACTAGAAATGATAATAAACTAGTATGTTTACTCAATTTAGAAGTTATTTATGAAAAGAATATGAATGGAATGGGATCAGCATCTTTGTCAGCAAAAAACAGATGGACATTGTTTCAATAGCTCTTTTGGTTCTTATAATTAACCAGATATTATGTTGGCTCAAAAGAGCTATAATTGTATTAGTCTATAAAAGAAAGAAAAAATAGTACATAATACAATAGCAGTTGTGTACCCTCATGGTCGTCCTGTGGCACAGGACAACTCGTTTTTTACAAGGTGACTGAAATTTAGAAAATATTTTAATAGCCTGGCAGTAGGACCGGACATTTTGTTACTTACTTATATGTGTGTATTAATAAAATCATTTTTGATCTATGAACAGGCTTGGTCGGGAAGTGGGTGCGATCGCACTCGATAATTGACCACGGAAATAATATTTAGTTGCGTAAAACCGGCCAGATTTTTTAGTCGTTTTGAGAACATTTCAAAAACAAACAAAAAAGCGCAATAAGATTAACTGGACCGTTGAGAGACAGTTAAAAAAAGAAAACAGCTTTTAATGAAAAAAAACTTTAAGCAAAAAAATAAGATTAAAGCAAATATTTTTGAAACGTGGTTCTTTTATTTTTTTTTACAAAATTAGGCAACATTTTTTATATAAAGTAACAACTTACTATTAATAATTGTTTAATAAGGAAACAAATGTTCTTTAATTTATCAACGAGTATATAATTTCCAGTGCTGGATTGAGGAGGTCTTATTTCCAGTGCTGGATTGAGGAGGTGGGGGAGAGGGGGATGGAATAGAAGGGCTATAGCCCTGGGACTGACAATGTTAGAGGCTACGAAATAGTCAAAAAGACCATTTGGTCCATTTTTTTTAGTTATTTTTACGCTGTGGCACATAATAAATGCCACTAAAGTAATGCAGCCTGCAGCCTTGAAAAGTCATACAAGATTCAACCAGTAAAACTAACGCTAGATGATTTATTTATAAGTAAAAAAGTTTTTTTAATAACTGTTTTATGCTTCGCATAGTTTGAAAAGTTTAACACATTTGAAACTATTCTTTTTAGTAAGATGAACAAATGAAATAATTAAATCATTGAGTTACTGTAGAAATTCAATTAACTAGATAGAAATTAACTAGAAATGTTAAATTACTTAGTTAGGAGGAAGCAGAACAGCTTCCCATTACCGCTGATAATGTTTAGTGAGCGGGCTTTATAATTTTAATTAGTATTTAAAACAGAAAAGAGTTAACTATAACGAGTTTGTAAGAATGGCTGAAGCAAAAATAATTGAAGTTAGTTAACTAATTTCTAAGAACTTAAAAACTTTTCTTTCTAAAAACTTAAAAACATAAATTTAAAACATTTATTTTTGCAAACAATTAATGATAGTTTAAAACATCTATAGCTTTGTAGATGTGGCTTCGAGAATGACATAGCATTAAAATAAAAGTTTGTTTGATAGTATTCTGTTAAAACAATTTATGCTAGAAATCTTGACAAAAATATAACAAAACTCAAATAATACAACTGTTTAAAATAATTCAACAGAATACTCTAGAACATTTGGTTAGTATTTTTTGAATATTCTAGAAATTTCCGCTAGTATTTTTTGAACCAATAGAATTAGTTGTTAGTAGATTTGGTGGGTTTTTTGTGTTCGCGAATATTCTTTTTTTTATTATTCCGCACAAAGTTTGAGAACAAATGAGTTTATGTATGTTTCCGTGTAAGTCCGTAATACAAAATAATCTGGATTAATTAAAAATTATTTTGCGGACAAACAAGGAAACATACGTGAACTTGAATGTTCTCAAAACGACTAAAAAATCTGGCTATTTTTCGCAACTAAATATTATTTCCGTGGTCAGTTATCGAGTGCGATCGCACCCGCTTCCCGACCAAGGCTGTATGAAGATTTTATTCCTTGCGATTATTTAAATATATACTTTAAAAAACATTTAAAGTAGTTTATCTTTGTTTAATACTGAGTACACAACAGTGCGTTATATAGTTTTACTAAACTTGTTAAAAGAAGCTGAAATGAGATTTAATACTTCAAAGTGGGACTGTAGTATTTTTTTTAATGTTGTTGCATTTTGAAGCATGACATACATCCCTAAAATTGTTTATGAGAGAAATTTATGGCTCTTGCAAAAGAATATTTTTTTCTCAAAAAGTATAATTATCATTGTAAATAAAATTAAAAAAGGCAGTCATTTTTAAAAATAAAAAATAAACTATTTTCATAATAAACTAAAATGCTCTTTAAAAGGCATGGTTGTTGCAAACAACCATGCCTTTTAATGAGCATTTTTTCATGCTGCAATAAATGACTCTTGTTATGTATATGTTCTTGTAATATTAACATAACAAACATATGCTTGCAGGGCATGATGAATCAACGAACGTGCAAACGTTTGTTAAAAATAAGACTAAAATCTAAAACACATTTTAAAGACTTTAAAGGAAACCGTGCTATAACACAATTACTTCCTTCAATAGTGTTACTTTTAAGTAAAATATCTAAGTATCGAAGAAAGTAATTTAATTCAACTAAGTACGTTATCGAAAAAAGTAATGTTTTAGCATGGTTTTTGCATGGGTTAACAAAAGCATGCAAAATTTTACTTTAAATGAATGCAATTACAATAATTTTAAAAGAAACCATGCTTAAACATAACCATGCTTAAATATTGCTTTTTTCTATAGTGTGATTTTTTTTTTAAATTTTCTTATTTTTTTAAAAGTGAAGTAATGTTTGCATTAGAAACACTTTAAAAAAGTTTTGAAAAGAATTTTTAAGTTTTGCTGAAATATATATAATCTAATATATAGAATTATATAGAATTATTATGTTTATTATAGTTTACATTTTTTGTGTGCGTTTAACGACGTCAATAGTATGATATTTTTATTAATGTATTATTAAATACTTAATATGATATTATTTTTTAAAGTTTAAAAAAAGAAATGTCAAAACAATTTTTATTTTATTTTTAGTTCCTTTTGTTTTAATTTCTTCAAGTTAATACTTTTTTTCATTTGTAAATAAATTTAGCAAACTAAATTCAAAAAATTCATTATTTAGTATCAATAGATAACAATTTGCAAATATTTGGTCATTGGATATTAATTATCATTAATTTGTGCGCACTTTGCAAATGTGCAAAGAATTGTTTTGAAAAAATAAAAGTTAATTAATGTCAATAAGCGTCTTTGATATGTCTAATAACTTGTTAGCTAGAATAAAAATTGTTTGAAAATCAAACTTCCTTATATGAGATATATCTCTTTAATTAAATAAAGAAAGGAATGTCAATGTTTACTAAAAAAAATAATTTATTGCTCCCTAAGCTTGTAAGAAGTATAAAACCAAAACTTTGTATTTAATAAGCAATTTTTTTAATGAATAAACAGATAGCTTGCGCAAAAATCAAAAGCTCTTGTAATTAGCTGTTTAGAGGAGCAGCACTTATGGCTGGCCATATTCATTTTAAGAGAGCTTTTCTCCGCTCTTGCACTCATTTACTCCTGGCTGAATCAATAAAAAGATAATTTAAACATTCAACTTGTATTTATAGTTATCTCTTTGACAATATCTCTTTGTAACAAAAGTTACTTAACAATATTTTTTAACAGGTTATAGCGTTTTACTTTTTTTTATTAATTAATTTACTTTTAATTAAACCTTCTTTAATTAGATGTATTTAAGTAGTGTATATATATATATATATATATATATATATATATATATATATATATATATATATATATATATATACATACAATATATATATATATATATATATATATATATATATATATATATATATATATATATATATATATTATATATATATATATATATGCAAGGGTTGAATTAAACGGTAGCGAAATAAAAAATCCAGAAAAATATCTGGTCTTCAAAATTTTAGTTAAAACAATACCATGTTTTTTGTTTTCAAGGAGCAAATCAACTTAAATTTGTTAGCAAATGAGTTAGAAAAAGTAAAATTATAAACTTACGACTACAAAAGTAATAACACTCTAGTAACTAACAGCATTATAAAAGTAATAACACTTATATAACGCACTTTTAACTTTTATAATTCATTCTTTGTTCAAACAACATAAGTACTGTTTTTGAGATCTTATTTATTAGGGGCAACCAACCATTGTTCATTTTTAATGAAAAAATCAACAGTAGTTTGGTTGCCCTCCTTTAGCCGGTCTCAAGAATGGTCCGAGGGGCAGTGATGTCCAACAGTTAAATTCAGCCCTGTATATATAATTAATCCCTTAAAAAAAAGTAAACAATTTTAAAGAATTATTTTTATAACAGTGTTAACATATTCTACAAATGTGTGAGATATTACAGTAGTTAAGATATTTATGACTTCTTATAATTTAACTTTTGGTATTAATAATTGGTATTAATAATAATAAAGTGATTTTTTATTAATTTATTATTGCTCTGTTCTTTTGAGAACTTTAAGCCCTCTAATTTGTAGAATACATTTAAAATTATTTGTGTGTGTGTGTGTGTGTGTGTGTGTGTGTGTATATATATATATATATATACATGTATATTTGATTAGATTTCAGGCATTTCCTTGGTTGATTGGGACTGTGGTGATTCCATACTGTTAAATGTAAATAAAGAGTGTGATAAAAGTTTTTATTCAAATTTGCATGTAGAATCCTCATTTTCACACACAATAAAACACAAAAATGCCACTGACTTGGTTTGTATACAAAATGAGGCTTCGTTTCTTCACAACAATACTAGTTGCAGTTTATTAGACTTCGACCTTCCAACAACTGTCATAGAAAAGTACAAGAAAAATGGCATTGAAAGTTTGTTTTTATGGCAAAAAGAATGCCTGTTGACTGGAAAAGCTTTAGAGGGTGGTAGGTATCCTTTTTTTTTTAATTATTAATGCACGTACAGGACTTCTCAGGAGATGCTTGTGGTCGCACATCTTGAATGACCACGCATATATATTTTTTTGTTGATAACATGGCCACGATTTTTTTTGCATTTATTAAAAATGACGCATTTTAAAAACACGCTGAAAAAACAAAATTAATTGCTCATCTTTTTTTAATTATTATTAATAATTCATTATTATAGTTATTAATGAGAAAATAAAAACATTAAAATAACATATATGGGCAATTCCATTTTTAACTTATGTTACACACGCAACAACTTTATCAAATCAAGTGTCAGGTCAGGAGTATGGTCTTCATGATCATCCTGCTACTGGTAACATGTAACCCAGTGCAACCTGTTCCATGTTCTGCTGCCTTGCAGGATTTGCTATCTAAGCAAAGGCTGGAAGGAGTGTTCTTCCTGTCATCAGTACTATCTTATATCAGTCATGCCTATAGTAATTTTTTTTTTTTTTTTTTTTTTCATATAGTTGGAGGTGCCTTAGTAACTGTATTAGCTCACCTGTAATCTACGTTATATGTATGTTTGTGTTCTGTCTGAACCTCTGACGCGGTGTTTGCTCACCCGTAAGTTACTTTATGTTCTTTATGTATGTCTGTGTTCTGTCTGAACCTCTGGCGCGGTGTTCGCTCACCCGTAAGTTACTTTATGTTTATGTTTATGTTTTTTTATATTTTTTTATGTATGTTTGTGTTCTGTCTGAACCTCTGGCGCGGTGTTGACTCACCCGTAAGTTGATTTATGTTTGTTTGTGTTCTGTTTATACTCTAATGCAGCGTGAGCTCAGTAATTAACTACTTACTCCAACTACAAAACCTACACTCACCTTAGACTCCTGTATTTTGTTAGATGCAGTGTTTTTCCTAATGCACTTCCAAAATTTCATGCCTGGTTTTCTCAAAGTACTGTTGCGGGAAATAACTCCTTTTAACTACTCCAGGTCAGGTCAGGATAATCGAGATCAATCTTGCTACTGGTATCACGTAACCCAGTACCACCTGCCACAAGCCCTGCTGCCTTGCAGAGTGTGCTCTTCTTATGCAAAGGCTAGGAGAAATAAACTCCGACTAAAAATTCCCCTGCCTTGGGGCTCTTGGTTGAGTAAAGGCTAGAGATGGTGTCTCGATAAAAACACTCATCTTGGGCAGATGTTAACTGCGTCCAGCTAAACATCCCCTGCCTTGGGGCTCTTGGTTGAGTAAAGGCTAGAGATGGTGTCTCAATAAAAATACTCATCTTGGGCAGATGTTAACTGCATCCAGCTACTGTCTTGTAGAAGGCCTCCTAGGCAAAGACTTTAGGGGTAAGCAGAAAAATTCTGCTAACCAGCCTCGAACCCCTACTTTATCTATTAGGCTGGCGTAGATGTAACCTGTGTTACATTGTTTCCTGCCTAGGATGATGAATGCTGGATCTCCTTGACTCTACTCATAGAATTTTGCTTATGTCTCCTTGATAATGGCTATGCAACTCTTCCTGTTATCGCCTCCATATGAGGGTACAGCTCTAAAACTCAGTTTAATGGTTCTGAGGCCGGCTGGTAGTAAGGTTTCCCAAACTCTGTGGTAGCTCTCAGAGAGGCTGATTCCATCAACAGCTGCAAAATATCAGAGTATTAACAGTGCCATGTTGCACATGGATGGTGTCCCTGTTAATGCTTTTGGTGTGCATTGTCAAGGCCACATAAGGAGCCCTATGTCATGGCTTAGGGTTAATTAAAAGGACTGAGACAACTGCATAGCTCATTGATTAGGAGGCTGTGCTCTATCTATGAATGAGTCTAGTTCTCATTAAACCCAAATCATGACCAAAGTAACCAAAAATTTAAAACCTAAAAAACCATCCCCACCACCTAAATATTTTAATATATCTTTTACAAATATTCGCGGTCTACGAAGCAACTTTCCATCAGTTGAGTCTTACCTCCTGCAAAATTCACCAGACTTGCTTGCACTCAGTGAAACAAATTTAAATTCTGCAATTCCTTCTTCAGATGTCAGTGTTGATGGGTACTATCCTTTGATTCGTAAAGGCTCCAATAGTCACATGCTAGGTTTAGGGGTATACATACGCATTAATTCCCCTATTTGTCGTGAAATCAGGTTTGAATCCTTTGACCATTCTTTTATGTGTTTTCGCCTAGCACCTCTTCACTCTATCACCTTTCTCTTTGTTCTTTATCGTTCTCCTTCTTCCCATGATTGCACTCTCTTAGATGTTATCTCTGATCAAATTGACCATGCCCTCTCTCTTTACCCCTCTGCCAATATTGTTGTTGTTGGTGATTTTAATGCCCATCACACTGAATGGCTTGGCTCTAACACCACTGATCCTGCTGGCACTAAAGCCTTTAACTTCTGCGTTTCTCAATCTCTTACTCAGATAGTTAACTTTGTGACTCGTTTTCCTGACAACCCTAATCATTTACCTTCACTCCTTGACTTATGTCTTGTCTCTGACCCTAGCTTATGTTCAGTTTCTCCCTTTTCTCCCTTAGGTGGTTCTGACCATGCAATGATCTCTATAAATCTTTCTTCTCGTTCTTCTTTTTTGGGCTCACCTTATCATCGCACCACCTACTACTACCCTAAAGCTGACTGGGATTTCTTTCGTGATTTTCTTCGTGATGGTCCTTGGCCTGATGTTTTTTCTCTCTCAGCTGACAAATGCGCCTCCTATGTAACCTCCTGGATTCAGGCTGGAATGGAAGCTTTTATTCCTTCTCGTCGGTTTCAAGTCAAGCCTCATTCTACTTCATGGTTTTCTCCTTTTTTTGCGGCTGCTATATCCAATCGTAATCATTTTTTTCATCTTTTTCAAAAGAACAACTCTCTTGAGAACAAACGGCTATTTATTATTGCAAGAAATCGATGTAAAAAGGTGCTTTCTGATGCTAAACTCCATTATTCTCAGTTCACTAAATCTCGCATCTTATCACAGAAGTTAGGCTCTAAAGACTTTTGGAAAATCTTCAACAGCATTGTTAACAAGGGTAGATCTAATATTCCATCTCTCATTCATGGGACTGATCTTATTACCTCTCCTAAGGATAAGGCAGAACTATTTGCAAAGAACTTTTCTTCTAATTCCACTCTTGAATCTTATGGACATTCTCTTCCTTCCATTCCAGTCAAACAGGTTGACCCATTGTTAGACATTCAAATCACTCCGGCTTCTGTTGCTAAAGTCATATCTCAATTAAACTCGTCTACAGCTTGTGGTCCAGACAACATTCCTGTCACAGTCTTGCAGAATTGTTCTCCAGAATTTTCTTCAATTCTCTCTAAACTATTTAACAAGTGTTTGACTGAGTTTTTTTTTCCTGCTTGTTGGAAAATGTCATCTGTGGTTCCAATATTCAAAAACTCTGGAGAAAATTCTGACCCCTCCAATTATCGTCCGATCAGTCTTCTTTCTGTTATTAGCAAGGTCTTTGAAACTTTGATCAACAAATTCCTAACATCTCATCTTAAGTCAAATAAACTACTTTCAGACAATCAATACGGTTTTCGATCCTCTTGCTCTACAATCTTAAAGCGATCTTAGATCATAGAGCGATCTTAGATTGTAGATCTAAGATCGCTTAGATCGTAGATCGTAGATCTACTATCTAAGCGATCTAATCTACTTATCGTAGATCTAAGATCTAATCTACTTAGATCTAATCTACTTTTAATCTACTTATCGTAGATCTAATCTAGATGTAATCTACTTATCGTAGATCTAAGATCTAATCTACTTACAATCTAATCTACTTAGATTGTAGATCTAAGATCGTAGATCTACGATCTAAGATCTACGATCTTAGATCGTAGAGCGAGAGGATCTTTTGATCCTCTCGCTCTACGGCTCTACTGCTGTAACTGAAAGATTTTATCGTGCATTAGATGGAGGCGGTGAGGCTAGGGCTATTGCTCTCGACATATCTAAAGCTTTCGACAAAGTTTGGCATGCTGGTCTTCTCCATAAGCTTGCTTCATATGGTGTTTCTGGGAAAGTTTTTGAGATTATCAAATCATTTCTTTCTAACCGGTTTATTAAAGTCATCCTTGAAGGCCAACACTCTTCTTTATTTCCAGTAACTTCTGGGGTTCCCCAAGGTTCCATCCTGGGCCCTGTTTTGTTTCTTATCTACATAAACGATCTTCCTGACAACCTTTCATCTAAAGTAGCTCTTTTTGCTGATGACTCAACTTTATACTCCTGTCTTGACAAAAAGTCTTCTCTTTTCGATCGCCTAGAACAAGCAGCTGATCTTGAATCCGATCTCACTTCAGTAATAGATTAGGGTTCACAGTGGCTTGTGAATTTCAACTCTAAAAAAACCCAATTGCTTACTGCAAACAACTACCGTAGTATGGTCAACATTCCTATATTAATGAATGGCAATCCTCTTACTGAGTCCTCCTCTTTACGTCTTCTTGGATTATCGCTTACTACTGACCTTTCATGGAAACCGTATATACAATCGATTGCTAAATTAGCTTCTGCTAAGGTTGCTTCTCTTTATCGTGCTCGCCATTTCCTTACTTCTGATTCCATTCTCTACCTCTACAAATCTCTTATTCGTCCCTGTATGGAATACTGTTGTCATATTTGGGCTGGTTCTTCTAACGATTCACTTTCTCTTCTTGACAAGGTCCAAAAACGCATTGTAAATGCTGTTGGACCTGGACTATCTGCTAAGCTTGAATCTCTTTCCCATCGTCGTAAAGTTGCATCTTTTTCTCTTTTCTACAGATACTATCATGGTCACTGCTCAAAGTAGTTATCATCTCTAGTTCCATCAACTAAAATTCATTCTCGTTTTACTCGTCATTCAGCTAATTCTCATTCGTTTACTGTATCTGTCCCTGCATGCTCTAAAAACTTTTATTCATCTAGTTTTTTTCCCCGCACTTCAATCCTTTGGAACTCTCTCCCATCTTCATGTTTTCCTGACTCATACAACCTTCAACTTTTCAAGTCTTCTGTCAACAGTTTCCTTGCTCTATAACTCTGTTCTTTTTTTTTTTTCCTAGTAACTCCCAACTTAATAGTGGTTGCTTGCAGCCTTGTTGGGAGTGAATGCAAATAAAAAAAAAAAAAAAAAAAAAAAAAAAAAAAGTTTGCTTATTTAAACTTTTAAATTAAACTTTTAGCACTTTTGTATGAAAGCTGTTAGTCTAATAAATAAAATAAGCTTAAAAGTTTTGAGTTCGGCCAAAAGAGAGCAAACTTATTACTAAAAATGCCACTTGCACTTATGATATACGGAAAACAAGGTAAAAAAACAAATTCAACTTATAGGTCTCATTTCTACGAATCAGTAAAGCAGTTTGTATTAGAAACTTTTACAAAATGCAGATAATTCTATACCAATTTAAAATTTTTATAAAAACTTTTTAAAAATAAACTTGTTTTTTTGATACTGTATTTTTACTTAAAATACATCACTAACATCTAGCGGTTATCATGATTTTTTTTATCTATTATTAAGAGTTAGATTTACGTAACAAAAGAATTGCATAAGTATTGAACTCATTCATTAAAAATAATTAACAAAGAAATTTTTTTAAAACTGGTGGCACTCTTCCTGAGTGATTTTTCATAACATTCATGAAAGTTATCAAACCGGAAATAGTTTTTTTGCAAGGCTAAGAGCAACTTCAGAAAAATATTTTAGTTTTACATCTTTATTATTACTTAATTGAGTCATTGGTTTGTCGAGATTTTTATTTACACTTCTTATGTTTATGCGTATTGCTTTATTTTGATAAGATTGAATTTTTATAATGCTGCTAAGTTAAATTTTTAAATATTTAAATCTTTTCTAAACATCTATATGTCTACCAAAATAATAATACATAAACAAACAAACAAAAAAACAATAAAATAAATAATTTTAATACATATAAAAAAAAAAAAAAAACTTTTTTTTTTTAATTCACCTTATATAAAAAGTTTCAGTTAAAACCTTGTCAAGCCAACAGGAAGAAATAATAATTACTTAATGACGTAATTCATTTAGTAAACAAAAACTTAACGAAAAATCGCCAGAATTTTATTAAATGCATGAAAACAAATAAAAATATATACATATATTTATATATTATTTTTATCTTTTTATTTTATCATTAATTACAAAAATATACATGTGCATTATTGTTAGGTTTTTATTTTCTCATAAATAATTATAATAATAAATTATTATTAATAAAAAAAACCCCAATAAGATGACTAATTAGTTTGACTTTTTCAGCGCGTTTTTAAAATGCGTCATTTTTAATAAATGCAAATAAAATTGTGGCCATGTTATCAACAAAAAAATATAAATGCGTGGTCATTCAAGGCGTGCGACCGCACGCGTCTCCTGAGAAGGCCTGCACGTATATACATGTGGTTCTACAATTACAACCAATTTTTTTTAGGAAATTTAGTTTATTCAGCGCCAACAAGTGCAGGGAAGACACTTGTTGCAGAACTGCTTATGTTGAAGCGTGTTTTAAAGACAAGGAAAAAGGTTATTTATATACTTCCTTTTGTGAGTGTTGCCAGAGAAAAAGTTTACAGCTTACGGGTAAGTTTTGTAGGCAAGTTTTAAACTTAGTTACTATATATATATATGTATATATATATATATATATATATATATATATATATATATATATATATATATATATATATATATATATATATATATACATATACATATACATATATATATATATATATATATATATATATATATATATATATATATATATATATATATATATATATATATATATATATATATATATATATATATATATATATATATATATATGTATGCATGTAAACCTCTCGAAGCGTGTGCAATTGCACACCTTGTTTGAAGTAGTTTTTTTAGACACACACAAGTGTGCTTTTTTTAACTTATAAAGAAAATCATGGTTTCTTTTATAATGTATTTACCGCATTTGATGCATGTCTGAAGTTGTTTCTATTTTGTTTTATATTGCCCAATTTCTAATGTTAATATGAATTACTAGAGATAATGAACATAATGATTGCTCTGTTTGAAAATATATTTTTAAAAACTAAAAAAAAATATTTTAAACAGGCTCCTAAAAATTTTGTTAAAAAGTTCTGCAAATTAATAATGCACTAGCCCACAAGCTTTTGTAGCATTGTTAATAACAATAGTTCATTAGGAAATAAACTATTGGGTTTAAATTCACAATTTGAATAATCCAACAAAAGTGAAAACTCTTTCAATGGGGGAAGTGAAAACAACCAAGTCTTTTATATTTGGATATAAGTATTAATGACTTTTTATTTTTTTACGTGAAAAACTTGTTAAAATTTTTTTTTTCAACAAGTTTAAATTAATAGCAATTAGTTTTCTCACTTTCCTTTCCATTTATAAAAACAGATAACTTTAACATAAACATTTGAAAAACAAATTTAAAAAGTGTTGATGTTTCTAGCGCAAATAATAAATTTCTTTAATATACTGGCTGAAAAAAGACATGAAAAAATTGTATATCTAGGCTTGGTCGGAAAGCAGAAGCAATCACTCTCGAATACTGACCACGGAAATAGTATTTAGTTGCGAAAAACTGGCCAGGTTTTTTAGTCTTTTTGAGAACATTTAAGTTAATGTATGTAATAAAATATATTTTTTTTAGGGACAAACATGGAAACATATATAAACTTGAATGTTCTCAAAACATCTTGGTGCGCAAGAATAAAAAGAATATTCGCCAACACTAAAAACCTGCTAAATCTACAAACAAACTAATTCTATTGGTTCAACTAATTCTACTGGACTAAGCAAAACAAAGCCCTAGAGTATTCTATTAAAATGTTTTAAAAATTGTATTAATCACAATTTGTTGCGTTTTGAGATTTCTAGCATAAATTGTTTTAAGAATATATTATCAAATCAACGTTAATGCTATGGCTCATTCTCGGAGCCATATCTGCAAAGCCATAAATCTTTTAAACTATTATCATTTGTTTACAAAAATAAATGTTTTATAATATATTTTTTAAATTGTCAAAAATTTGAAAGTTTATTATAAATTATAGATTTTGTTAGTATATTCTTATTTTTTATTTCAAAAGTATGAATTTTTTATGTAAATGTAATTTTCTGTATCTGTTTTTTATTATAATGTAATCTTTTAAAGCAATTTTTATGATTTACTTTGTAAACAAAAAATTTCAAAAATAATTGCGTTTTCAATGAAGTTATTAATAATCATCAAAGTTAATAAAACTAATTATGAAATAAACATTAAGTTTCTGGTTACTAAACACAAACATGCATACAAAGTAACTCGCAGATGAACAAGCACCGCGCCTGAGGTCACGACTGAACACAAATATATATAGCAAATTATGAGATAAAGAAAAGTTTTTAGATATTGTTTTACTAAATCTAGTTATTTTCGCTTCAGTTGCCATTCTTAAAAACTCGTTGTACTTATTACTGATTTAAATACTAATTAAAATTGAAAAGCCCATTCACTAAACATCATTAACGATATTGTGAAGCAGTTTCGCTTCCTCGTCATAAAGTATTATTAACCTTTTTAGTTAATTTCTGTCTAGTTAATTTAATTTCTACAGTAACTCAATGATTTAATTATTTCATTTGTTCATCTTACTCAAAAGAATTGTTTTAAATATGTTAAACTTTTTAAACTACGCGAAGCATAAAATAGTTATTAAAAAAGTTAAATTTTTTATTTATAAAATAATTTAGCTTAAATAAAACTAAAAGTTGCGTTAGTTGTATTAGAATCTTGTTAGTCTTTTTGGGGCAGGGGGCTATTTTTAATTTGAAGGCCTTTTTATGTGCCACAGTGAAAAAATGACTAAAAAAAAGGTTCCTTAACATTGCAGGGCCCGGGCCTATAGCTTCCTCTAACCCTAACCCTCCGTAATCTAGCACTGGAAATAAGACACAAGTATATAAATAAAAAATAAATTACACTCTTTGCAAATTCTTAAAATGCTTACTATATAAAAACGTTCAAAAATAATGTCAAACTGATCAAATTCCATAGAAATCAGTATTGGCTGGGGTTCCTTTAGCCTTGATGGCCTCAATTAGACAATTTGGCACTGAGTTTACCAATTTTTGGGTCTCTTCTGCTATTATATTATCCCATGCGCTCATTATACAGGCTTGGACAGGAATAGCATGCGATCGCACTCTGTAACTGACCACGCTAATAGTTTTTTTTCTTTACAACTTGACCACGTCTATTTTGATGTTTTAACAATTTAAATGCAATAAAAAGTGTTGCGTTGTGAATAAACTTTAATCGTTGATCTTTTCTAAAGTTTTTATTTTAAGTGAAGGCTTTAAAATAAAACCATATAATTATTATTTTTTTTAATGATTGTTTACATAAACACGTGTGTAAATTATTAAAAAATGTTATATATTAACTTTTTTTATGTAGGGATGTATTTTTCATGATTAATTTAAACGTTTGAAACTATTTTCCCATGTCTTCCTAAACATTTTATAAAACATTAATTTTAAAAAAAATTTTTTTAAAGTTACTTTAATTTATGAATAATTTCAAAACCTTTTGCGACTACTAGCTTTTACACATTTATATTTAGCTTTTAAATGTGAATTATACAAGAATATAAAATAACTTTATTTACTTATATAAGCATGTATTTTGTAATGTTCATAAGAATAATTTTTATAATTAAACTAACAATTTTTTAAAATCTTTTAAAGACAAACATTTTATTTTTTGAAAAAAATGAATGAATGAATGAGAAAATAATTTATAATAATTTTTAAATTCGTTACATAAAGCGCTTATTAATAAAGTTGTAATCCTTAATTAAAATTAAAGTAAATTGCTTGTTGGCAGTTTATTTTATTTAAATCGCAGGCACATTTTATTTATTTATTTTTTCCTATTTATTACTAATAAAAGAGTTGGAAACCTTTTTTTTAAACTAAGTTAATTTTTTAAATAAATTTTTTTTTGGAACTTTTTTTGAAAAATGTTTACAATTTAAAAATGTTAAATACAATACTTTTTAATAAATTTGATAAAATTTAAAATTTTATTAAATTTAGTAATTTGCTACTTAATTTAAAAGCGTTTTGCGTAACTTTAATAAAATGTTTAAAAGATTTATTTCAAACGTAATTAGAAACGTACCAAAAAGTTTTGCTTCGAGTTTAGGTTTTTATTTTTAATTTTTATTTTAGTGCTTATATAATTTCTTTTTCGTAAATAAGTTTTTTTTGTTAGGAATTTTTTTTTCGTTAGTTTTTTTTAAACTTTTTTCCTAGTTTAAGTTTAACTTAGCGTTTCTACATTCAGCGCATTTAAAAAATTTTTAAATCATCAAAAAATATAAGCAATCGTGGTTGAGTTGTTAAGAAATAATATTATTTGTGTGGTCAGCAATAGCGCTCGATCGCACGCCATTCCTGTCCAAGCCAGATTATAACTTCTTTAAAATTGTCTTTGCGCCTAAATGCTCGGTCGCCAATTTTCCTATCCAAAATATAACACAAATTTTCTATTTGATTCAAGTCCAGACTTTAAGATAGCCGTTCCAAAACATTGATGCTATCTATGTCAAAGTATACCTTTGTTTTTTTAGCGGTATGTTTAGGTTAGGATTGTTATTCTACTGGAAATCGCCAATTTTTAAGAATTTGTTTGCAAGTTGGCTTGGAGAATTTCACAATACATTGAAGCATCCATTTAGTCATTAATAAATTTAAATTTCCCCACTACTTTTCAACTCATACTACCCCAAACTATCACATTTCCTCCTCCATGCATTACACTAACTTGCAAACAACTCAATTTATAAGTTTCTCCTTTTTTTCGCCACACCTCTTGAACTTCGTCCGATGAGACGAGATTGTATTTTGACTACAATTTTTACTACAAAATCTTATTCCAATATGATATCAGCATTTTTGAGTATTTTGATGCAAATTCCAGTCGACAATTCATTTGTTTAGAAGTCAAAAAAGGTTTATTTTGAACCACTCTATATCTTTCTATCGTTGTTCTCTTATACAATTTCTGATTGTCACTGTGATGTTATAATCTTGAATTTTCAAAGCTGATTTAGCTGCAAAAACAAATCTATTTTTTTTCACATTAATGATGACAATAATGATATTATGATCAATTGCACTAGTGATTTTGCGTTTTTGATCTCTAACAGCCACACTAGCAACGGTTCCAATCAAATAATGCTTCTTAAGAGTTGAAAAAAAGAAAGTAATGCTTTGACACAAACAACATTAATGTTTTGGAATGGCCATCTCAATGTCCAGACATGAATCTAATAGAAAATCAGTGGTATTTTCTGGACATAAAAATCGGCAAACAAGCATTTATTATGGGATAATATAACAGCAGAAGAGACCCAAACTTTGGCCAACTCAATGTCAAACCATCTAGATGAGGCCACCAAGGCTAAAAGAGGCCCCACTCGATACTAATTTCCATGGAGTTTAATCAATTAAACATTATTTTCGAATAGTAAGATTATTTTTTTTGCAGTCAATTTTATGCATTATTAGATAAATTTAGTAAAATTCAATAGGTTTGAAAATCAATTAGTTTACCAATACACAAATTAATTTTTAAAACAATACTTGAAAAGATATCTAAAAAAAACTTTAAATATTTTAACAGACAACTCATTTTTTTGATGGAATCTTTAAAATTTCGATTTTTTTTTATGTCTACGATTGTATTTTTTGCATACTATATATATATATATATATATATATATAAATAGTATTGCGTATATATATGTATATATATGTATAAATATATATCCTTATATCGTAGTTGAAAGAGCTTTCAAATGTAAAAAATGTCTTTTTGACTACAATTTTGCTACCTCAACTATTAAGCTATATTTTATTGTCATCGAAATGTCAAAGCAATTATATTAACGCAGGAGTACATTAAATTTTATTATTTTTTAAAAACCATCTAATAGCCTGACTGGCAACAGAGTGTTGCTACATCAACTATCTTATAGCCTGACTCGCAACGGAGTGCTGCTACATCGACTGAGGGTTTGGTTTGGGTAGGCAGTCTATCATTTAAGAAAAAAAAAATTATTCAAGTTTTATATATATATATATATATATATATATATATATATATATATATATATATATATATATATGTATATATATATATAAGGAAACATGAATAAAAAAGGCGTATAATGATTGTTTTGATGTCACAATGGGTTGTTTTGATGGAGCCGAAGTATGTGAGCTGGTGGGTTTATACATTCTAGACTCTTCATCCAAAACCATTACTAAAAATGATATAGGTCTTTACCGAGACAACAGATTGATGGTGATGCGCAAAAAAACTACCGCACAGTTAGACAAAGTCAGAAAAAGTATAATTGAGATATTTAAAAAGATCGGATTTCAAATAGAGATTCAAACCAATTTAAACAGTGTTAATTTTCTTGACATAACTTTTAATCTTCAAAAAAACTCCTACCAACCTTTTAAAAAACAAAATGACCAACTGCTCTACATCCACACCGAATCAAACCACCCGCCCCAAGTTCTTAAGCAGATCCCTCTCTCCATTAATGATCGATTATCGCAAAATTCTTCCAATAAAAAAAACATTTAATGCTTCAAAAACAGAATACGAAGTAGGACTTAAACAAAACGGTTTTAAAAACTTTAACTTAAAGTACAACCCAAAAAATAAGACACCTCCCAAAAGAAAAAGGAATATAATTTGGTTTAATCCACCCTACAAAAAAGCGTCTCCACCAATGTTGGCCAAATCCTATTGCAATTAATAGATAAACATTTTCCACCTTCAAACCCATTACATAAATTATTCAATCGAAACACTACAAAAATTAGGTACAGCTGCTCAAACAACATTTCAAAAATTATAAAAAGCCACAACAAAAAAATAAATTTAATTAACACTACTGAAAATCTCCCTTGCAATTGCAAACAAAAAGTAGTCTGCCCGCTGAATAAACATTGTAGAGCGACAAACATTATTTACAAATGTATAAAATCTTCCCCAAACACACCCAGCAAATCATACATTGGTTTATCAGAAGGAGTGTGGAAAAAGAGGTATGCAAACCACAAGCAATCATTTTCAAATAAAAAACTTTCATATGCAACCACTCTCTCAAAACATATATGGGAAACTAGAGAAAAAGTGAAAGAAACACCAGAATTAACTTGGTCTATCCTAAAAATTTTTTGGTTTCAAAAAAAAAAAAAAAAAAAAAAAAAAAGAATCTTTTTATACTAAATGGAAAAATCCTTTAGATAAACATTTCATTATATTGTAAATATATTTTATTTATTTATTTTACCATGTCATAGTTAATAAAAGTTGTAAAAAAGTATTGATGCTTTAAATCATAAAGTTTACTAAATCACTTATTTTAATAAATCTTGTATTCTATCTCATAAGTTAGGTTAAAATGACTTTTAGGAACTCTTTAAAAATGTCATTAATAAAGGGGATTCTAATGTTTTATCTTACATTCACAATCTGATCATATTGCCTCTCCCAATGGCAAGGCAGAGTTTTTTGCAAAGTACTTTTTTACTAGTTGTTTGAATCTAATGATCACATTGTTTCATTCCATAGAAATTCTGTCATACCAGAGAAACAAACTAAATCTTTGTCAGACATTCATCCGAATTTTTACTCAAACTCTCCACAGAGTTGTGGTCCAGAGTTAAAAGCGACACATGTCATGTGATTTTTCAGTTTGCTGTTTTTGTTCTTAGAGTATCATCAACCTGCGTGTATCATCAACCTGCGTGTATCATCAACCTGCGTGTATCATCAACCTGCGTGTATCATCAACCTGCGTGTATCATCAACCTGCTTGTATCATCAACCTGCGTGTATCATCAACCTGCGTGTATCATCAACCTGCGTGTATCATCAACCTGCGTGTATCATCAACCTGCGTGTATCATCAACCTGCGTGTATCATCAACCTGCGTGTATCATCAACAACTTTTAAGACTCAGTATTTTGAAATTCAATAATTCGAGTTTTTTTCTGATTTTAAAGAAATATCAAATTTCAATAGTGAGAATAAGTTTATTTTTTGGTCTCATATAGAATTTTTTTTATTGTATAGCTAACTCTGTCAGGTACTAGTTTTAGAGGAACAACTAAAGCTATTAATGATTAAATTAATGTTTTTTTATGACATGCGTGTTTCATACACAGGATCATGAAAAATTTTTTACAATTGTGTCCACTATTGATGAAAGACATGTTTGTAAAAAGTTTTTTATAAGTTATACAACATTCTTTTGTCAATAAATGTTATAAAGTAGTATCTAGGAGTGCAATGGTAAACACTACCTCATGCCTGTTAGATACAAATGCTTTTTGACTTGTTGCTTTTATTTATTATTTGCATTGATCACTTTTCTTTTTATTTATTATTTGTCTTGTTTGAACTAACTACTTAATAACATTACATTGTTAAATTAAATGCAGTAGTAATGTAGTGATGCAGTGGTAGGGTACTCTTTTATGAAAACTAAATATTTCTCGTAAAAAAGATCCGATTTCAATTGCCATCATGTCTCTGGTAGTACCTTGTTCAACTTGTTTTACAAAAGAGTCTTGTTCATCAAGGCTCATGTTTTCAAGTTAAAGGACTAAGAAAGGGTGTTACAAAAGTTAAAAAAAAGAAAAAAGTGCACCCTCCTTGACTATAGTATTGCTCTCAGCCTTAGGGAGGTGAATACAGTAAAAAACAGTAACAATTGAGAGTAGATTGATTTAATTTTTTTACCTTTATTTTGTTATTGTTATTAAGTTGAGTTTTATTTAAAATATATTTTTTTTAATGTTGCATTTTTTCATTGTTTAAAATTTATTAAAATTATTAGATTTATTAGTTTTCATTATAACAAGAAATACTTCAATTGTTTCTTAAAAACTATTATTAAATATGATCTTTAACAACCTAATCATTAATAACAATAAAAGCACAATTTTAACTTGATATATTATCTAAAAAATAAAATTAAATAAAATTTATCTCTAAATAATATTTTAAGATTGACTCATTAACAGCAGTGGTATTGCTTATAGTTAATGACATTAAAAAAATGTATTAACATCAGATTTTATTTATTACAATATTTGAACAACCAAGGGACAATTATAGTTAAACAGTTTAAATAATTATATCTAAAAATAGCTAGCAACTCATAAAATATATCTTATAAATGGTCGTTATCAATTGTAGTATTAAAAAATACACAAGAGCTCAGTAATTATATGAGTTTTATCAATTCTCCCTGTACTAATTTAATGTACAGGAAATAAATTTAATTAAATTTCATTTAATGAGAGAGAGAGAAAATGTTTCAAATGCAGCATGTTAAAAAAAGTAAAAAAGACATGCAATAAATAAAAGTAACTGGTTTTATTATGCTACAAATAAATAAAATTATTTTTACTTTAACTAAAAGTTAATTTTAAGCATTTCTTAATCAAGTTTCAGCTTCTCTCTGTTGACTAATGATTAATAGTGTAAATTTCACATCATTAAAATTACAAAATTGAAACCATGTTTCAGCAGTAAGCAAAATAATCAAGTGATGATAAAGGCAATTAAAAAAAAAGAACACAATTATGTTTGAAACTACAAAAAAAAAATTAAAATCATTTAAATTTGAAACTGTTATTAATTGTTACTATAAATAGTAAAATTCATACTTTGCTTTGTTCTAAAGTGTCTTATGTAAAATCAAGCATAATTTCTTAAATTTAAAGAACAATTAATTTCATCATGCCTAGATCTATCTCTTTCATTGACAACAATTTTTTTCAAGTCGCCTATTACCATTTACACTTCTAACTTCTTCGAGCCTAATATTATACATCAGTTATCATTAAACATATTACCAGTAATTATACTACTGTTACAACTGAATAAGCATAAAACAATTTTACAAGTTGTGATCTTTTCTAATGAAAGACTATATTTTAACTTGAGATTTATTAATATCCATATATTCTTATAAGTTTATATATATAAGTCATTTATTAAAAACATATAACAAAATTTATTTACATTATTTTCAATTTAACAAAGAATCTAGACTACAATGCACAAAGTTATTTTTGCCTTCAGGCACAAACTTAGTTCACAATCTTGTTTAAAAATGAAGCAAAGTCAGTCAGTATATTTTACTATACACATATATATAAATATATATATATATATATATATATATATATATATATATATATATAATATATATATATATATATATATATATATATATATATATATATATTCAAATACCTTTGAAAAGAAGCATAACAGTTTAAACAATGAAATATGGAAAAGCACCATTTTTTTCAGCAGGAATTTATTTATTTTTTCTATCCTTTTTTAATTTTTCTTTGAGATAATATTTATATAGATCCAGAGAAATATAAAATATAGTGAAATTTAGGCACATTTATGTAAATAAACTTACCTGTCAACAAATTACAGTCAGTTTTCCATGTTAAATACATAAAATATATATCTAATAAAAAATAAATCCAATATAAAATAAAACAAATTATTAAACTTACTCAAATCAGTAACACTTCCATTGTCTAAAAATTTTTATTATTATTAACCCTTCTATTAAAAAAAAAAAAATAACAATTGATTTGAAGTGGCTAAAAAGCACTTCAGCTCTTTCTAATTGCACTAAAAAATAAAACAAATCTTGCTTCACTAAGTTGCCTAATTCTTAAGAATCTGAAAACAAATAAGTAAAAAACCAAGAACAAACATTTATTTATTAGAACTACATTAAAAAATTAAATTAAGCAAAGAACAGCATCAGTTCTCCTTGAAAGCTGAGAAAAACTTTTCAGCTCAAATTTGGTTGCAGACCTTGTTTGTAAAACTACGTGAATAAAAAAAGGATTTAGAAAAGCCTAGAAATTACTTAAAAATGGTATATTTACCATTGAACTTTAAATGTTGACTCGACTAATTATTAGTAGATACTTTTGAAAAATTCATAAAAGTTTACAACGATTTGTTTTTTTATACCGCATAAATACATCATATGATAAATCGGAAGTTAAAAAATGTAACAAAAAAAGTAAATACAAAGAAAAACATCATATATGAATTGAAAGTCAATGTACCTGATAGAGTTAAGCTGTTGTGATACCAGAGTAGTAGTTTTTAAATATTGTTGTTTCATGATAGCTTTTAGAAAATCTTGGTACATCATGATTCTAACAAATCAAATGGAGATAAAAACAAAATGCATTTATGGCAAAATGATGTCTTGAATGACTTTTAGTAAATAAATAAAAGCAGTAAGTTCCAATAATGAAATTACCTATTAATCATTTTTAACAACAGACACCAACATAAAGATAAGCCAAAGGTAACAACATGCAAAAAATTATAAAAAGATAATGTTATGTATTTTCAGTTATATTGTAGATATATTGAAGGCTAGACAACACCTAGACCTAAAGCAGTAACGTTGCTTGACTGGTAAGGTTAACAAGTCTTGCTCTACACGTTTGCTAAGTCACACCACTTTAAAATCATGGAAACAACATTATATAAACATATATATTAACTATAAAATACAAAATAATTTTTGTTACATAACATATAATGTTATTTGTTACATAAATATAATGTTACATAACATATAATAAAACCTCATTTAACACCCATACACGTTAGATAAAATATATTTCTTACTATTATAAAAACACATTTATAAAAACACATTTATAAAACTATATCATATATATCACCACATACACATATTTATGAAAAATTTTTTAACTTTGAGCATAATATACACATATACGCAAACTATAAACATATATAACTTGAATTGTGCAAACAAAAAATTTAAAAAGATTCATAAATATATTCATATATAAAGATACATATCTTGTGATGAAATATGAAATTATAATCACATTTAATTCAAATCAAAAACTTATTGAATAAAGAACAAAAACAAAAATAAATAAAAAAACTGCAATCCTCATAACAAAATTTAAGCTTTACAAACAACAAAATGTCTGTGTTGGCTCAAAACCTTATTTATTTTTTCTAAATTTTCTAAAAAAGAACAAAATAGGTAATAGCATTACAGAAATGTCAATAAAATAATAATCGACATAATAAAATAAGCAAAGTTTGAAATAATTGCATTCAATTTATATTTAAATATATATATATTTTTAATAAATAAATTCAAAAGTAGCAAAAATAAACAATTTTATGATAAAGTATTGGAATAAAAATACTATATAAAAAATTGTTAGGTCTCATATACCCCTTTCTAAAAAGTTAAAAATAAGGTTAATAAAAAAAAGCTCAATAAAAAAGGTTTCTAAAAAGTGAAAAATAAGCTCAATGAAAACAAAACTGCTTGAAAAACTAAAAACAAAGATAAAAGAGTAGCTAATACAAACAAAATATAAACAATTTGAAAAAGTAAAAAGAGTGATCTTTTATTTATTTTTATCTAATAAAAATGTAATATACAAATTGCTAAAGTATTATCTATACTTACTTTTTTATATTATGATCTTAATATTGATATTATAATTTATGTAATATTTCTAAACTAATAAATAATAGTTATATTCCAAAAAGTAAAAAGCTATTACTTGCTTAGTAGTTTTTGTTCAAAAGACCACGTGCATTTTGAGAACGCGCTTTCAAGTTCAGAAAAGCCTAGTAACTATTAAAACTACTTCAAAAAAGAAAGTGAAACAACACTATTACTACTATAAAATTACAGTATTAATAATAAGAAGATTTATTATAACTTTCAGGAAAATAAATTAGCTTGTAAAGTAAACCAAAAATAGCAAAAAAAATAATCAAAAATAAAACTTGCAATGAAACATATTATCTATGTTATATTTGCGTAAAACATAAAAGACGATAAATAATATTATAATATCATTAATTATTAACTATTATTTATTGTCTGTTCACAAAAAATCCGGAATGAAAAATTGTTCTTAATTGAATACAAAATTAATAGATTTTTGACAAAAATTTTAACTAAAATGAGAGACTGGACATTGTTAACTATTTTATAACCGAAAGTGGTCCTAAATCAGCGGCTTTTCGAACTTTAGTTTTGACTGAATCCATTAGGTTGAACAGTTTTAATAAGGCGATGAATGACCGAAACGACTGATTACAATCCAAACGAGAGCTTTCTCGTCAAACTTTTTTTTGAAGTTGAATTTAATGTTAGGATCAGTTTGAGAACTATCCTTTGTATAGTATCCAGAGTTTTGTGAACAATTTGCACCATTTACACAGAAATAAGGTTCATCGTCCATGATGATTTCAAACTCATTTGATGGCTTGAAAAAAGTTTTTGAAAGTTTTAAGTTTTTCTTTTGTTTAATTTCTTGCTTTTCTGTTGTTTTTAATAATTTATTTTACATATGAAACGCTTATCTTATATTTTAGTGCCAATTTTCTTTGCAAAATCCCGATTCTCTCTTCTGCTCTTGCAATCATGGACTCTATCTTTTCTGGTGTGATTTTAAAAGGTTTTCTGCCGCAACCGATTTTTCTTTTCATTGGCTAATTATTTTCAGACCTTTTAATTATGTCATAAATTGTAGATTTAGCGATTCCCATTTTCTTAAAATGATCCACTGTAAATTGCTTTCCACTGTTTATGTTTTGTTTATAAAAATTTCCAATCACATTTCTAACATCGTTCTCTTTTAGATGCTCCATGTTTATTTGAATTAATTATTTAAACTCAATTTTACTCAAGAAATTAGAATATTATGGAATCAGAGGAATACCTCTTAAATTGTTTACTTCCTATCTTCGCAACAGATCTCAGTTTGTTTCAGTCAATGACTCAAAATCTACTCAAATAAAAAAGGTTCAGTATTAGGACCTCTACTTTTTCTTCTTGATATTAATGACCTTAATAACTCAATTAAGTTTGCAATCGTTACCACTTTGCTGATGATACTAACTTGCTCATTATCAACAAATTTTTGAAAAAAATTAACAAATACATTGATATGATCTTGCCAATTTAGTTGGGTGGCTTAGCTCAAATAAGCTTTTTCTCAACTGTAGCAAAACTGAACTGGTCATATTTAAATTTAATAAAACAAAAATCAATAAAAATTTAAACTTTAGATAAAGTGGCCAGAAAATCATTCCTGTAAAAAGATAATGTTATGTATTTTCCAACCTATCATTTGTATCCCATCTTAAAGACTTAGCCATAAAATTGAGCAGATCAAATGGAATGCTGGCTAAAGTTTGCCATTGTGTTAATTTGGAAACACTATTAAATATACATCATGCCATTTTTGGCTCACATATACGATATGCTTGTCAAATATGGAGACAATCTCAAAAGCAAGCAGTTTTAAGGATATCCAATCTTCAAAACAAAGCTTTGAAAATTTACTAATTCAATCCTAATGTGCTTTATCCTAATTCTAAGATCCTTAAGCTATGTGACCTTGTTCAATTCTTGAATTGCCAGTTTGTCTGGTATCACCAACACAAAAACCTACCTCTTACCTTCAACAATTTCTTCCCAAAAAAAGCAAATAACTGTTACTATCTTCGATCAAATAATAATCTGAATCTTGCTGTCTTAAAACATCGTTCTGTTACTTATGGATATAGGTCTATAAAAAAACAAAGTATAAAATCTTGGAATAACCTTCCCTATGACCTAAAAGTTCTCCATTCAATCTATGTTTTTAAGAGTAACCTATTCCATTCCTTTCTAATCAAACACAGTGAATAAATCCAAAGATATGCATCTGTGTATAAGTGTTTGTGATAAGTGCATATGAATAAGTGTGAGTGTATATGTATGTATGTGTATATGTATGGATGGATGTGTATGTCTGTATGTGTATGTTTGTATATATTTATATGTGTATGTATATATGTGTTTGTGTGTGTGTGTATATATATATATATATATATATATATATATATATATATATATATATATATATATATATACATATATGTGTATGTGTATGCCAATATATGTATATATTTGTATATAATATATACATATATAGTACATATATATAATATTATTTAATGTGTGTATATTTATTTATGTTTGTATATGTGATTAGTATTACTATTAGCTTTAACAATATATTTATTAGCTTTTATTTGCAAGGTTTTTACTTAAGATTAGTGCATGTACATTTGTAAACTTCCGGGAATCTGACAGCTATATCAGAAAATATGAATTGATTGATATATTTGACAGAAATTGGCAAGCCAACCAAGTTTTTCAATTAAAAGTTATCAAGATTTCGAAAACTTTCACTTAAAAGGTACCGATTTAAATAAGTTTTTAAACTGTTAAATTTATCTCCTGCATCTCCTGGATTCAGGCAAGAACAAAAGCTTTTATTCCTTCTCACCAGTTCCAAGTCAAGCTTCATTCTACTTCATGGTGTTCACCTTCTTATACAGTTGCTATATCTAATCGTAATCATTTTTTTCACCTTTATAAAAAGAATATCTCTTTTGAGAACCAACTGCTATTTACTATTGCAAGAAATCGATGTAAAGGTGCTGTTGGATGCTAAGCTCCATTATTCTTAGTTCACTAAATCTTGTATCTTATTTCAGAAGTTAGGCTGTAGAGACTTTTGGAAAATTTTCAACAGCGTGGTTAACAAAGGTATGTCTAACATGCTATCTCTTGTTCATTGGACTAATCTTATTATCTCTTCCAAGGATAAGGCAGAACTATTTGCATAGAACATTTCTTCTAATTTGACTCTTGAATACTATGGCCGTTCTCTTTCTTCCATTTTAGTTGAACAGGTTAACCTATTGTTAGACATTCAAACTACTCTAGCTTCTGTTGCTAAAGTCATATCTCAATTAAACTTTTCTATGGCTTGTGGTCCAAACAACATTCCTGTCATAGTCTTACAAAATTGTTCTCCAGAACTCTCTTCAATTCTCTCTGATGTATTTATTAAGCGCTTGTCTGAAACTTGTTTTCCTGCCTGCTGGAAAATGGCATCAGTTGTTCCAATCTTCAAAAATTGCCGAGAACATTTTGACCCCTTCAATTATTGTCCAATCAGTATTCTTTTTGCAAGTTTGGCATGCCTGTCCTCTATATAAGTGTGCTTCATATGGTGATCTAGGAATGTTTTTGATATTATCAAGTTGTTTCTTTTTAACCGCTTTATTAAAGTCATCCTTAAAGGCCAACGCTCCAGGCTCAAATAATAGGGATTCCTTAGACACTGGACTACGCAATGTTTTTTTTTATTCTTTGAAATGTATTGTAAACTTTGTAGTTTCTTATGCTGTAAAAAGTTATTATTGGTTTCATTAACTTATTATTGGTTTCATTTTTTAATTAAAAAATAAAAATGTTTTAGTTTAAAGGATTTGTTTAAGTTTACATGAGGTAGTAGTGTAGTGGTATGCCTCTCATCTTCTCTCAGCTATGAAACTATGAAGCAAGAAGTTTTAGGTTTTATAGCTGCACTCAATTTGTTCAATTACCGCCCTCAACTTCTTTGCACTTCAACAATGACCTATTTTATAACCTTCCCAAAATTACATAACTAATAACAATAATTCACAAAAATTAATTGTTAAAATTGTTAATATATTTAAAAATTAAACACCTATTGAAACCAAAATATCAAAAAGCATTGTAAAATGATACTTCCTAACTGTGTATAAAAAGACTGAATAGTTAGACTTGTTATGATTGAAAGATATAACTTTCATTATAGTCATATCTAGAAACTGGAACTTGTATATACAGAGTTAGATGATCGTGCACATTTAGCACTAAGCAAAAATGATGAACACTGTTTATGAGACAGAGTTATCAAACTTCACATCCTTTTGAGTTTACAGTGTGAATATAATACGTAACTTCTTTTACTGAAAGATTTTTTTATGCTTTTATTAGAATATTGATGTGTATTTAGCTTCTATACTTTAGCATTTAATAAAGAAAAAAGAACTCATATCAGCTGATATGAATTCTTTAAGTCCATCAAAGATGCAATTGTCACAGGACTTGCAACGCATCCTTAATTATTGTTGAGCTGCAGTTTTATCTCCAACAAAATATCAAACGCTTGGCATTTTTTTGAATTCAAAGAACCATCAGATTTACAGTGTTGATATATAAAAGTCGCTTCGGATTCTGACATAATCGGAGTTTTGATAACTCCCACTAGTTATCATTTCCGCTTTTTAATAGTAGGTTTGTTAAGCCAAAGTTCAACTTATTAGGAATTTTGCTTCAGTAGAACATTGTTCTAAAGCAAATTCCTAGTAAGTTTTTTTTCCTTGGTTCTTTGGAGGTTCGCGTTATTGGGAATTAACTGTATGTACCTTATATAAAAAATGGTTTATGTTTTAAAAGAGGATTTTTTTAACCTTATTGGGATTTTTATCACCCTACAATATTCACATCAAAATTGTTATGTAAGAATTATGGGTTGGTGGAATGAAAAAATTCTGAATAAAAATATTAATAATACTGCTAAATATTCTCAAGTACTAAATGATAAATATTCCTAGAAGTTTAAATTTAAGTAAAAAGAATTTTGTGTTATTCACATATTTTGTGTTATTCAGATACAAATCAGTTGTTTGACATAAATTAAATTTTTAAGGTGAACTTTATCAACTAGTAAAGTTCAACTGATAAAGAATTAGTACTTAATTTTTAAGATATCCTAAGGGATATATCAAAAATTCAAATTTTTGGCCCTTCAAATATCTCAAAACTTTTTGAGATATCTAAAGGGATATATCAAAAATCAAATATTTTGGCTCTTTTGTAGAATTACAGAATTATTTGAAGGTAAGACATGTCAGAATTCTGAAAGTTAAAATTGGTAAAAAGAACTTTATATGATCAATAACAAGGTTGTGTCTTCTTCAGCTTGATAAAAGAAAATGACCAAAAGAGAATTTAGTTACCATTATGTCAATATTATCAAACATGTCAATATAAATTATGTTATAAAAAAAAGTTTTGGTGATGCATTTAAAAAATAATGATCTCACTATTTTGGAGCAATCAGATTGGTATCTGATTATTATAAAACAATTTGAATTTTACCATTAAGATTTTTAATTTATTTTAATGATCATTTAAAGTTGTATATACAATGATAATAGAATAAGTATTTTATCATGAATATTGAGTTGAGATTAAAAACATTTTAAATGGTTAAAAATTTAAGTATAAAAAATGTAATATTGTTACACAATTGGTCTTGATTTTATCACCTTTCCTTAAAAAATATGTAGGCCAAAAGAGTTTCTGATTGTTACGATTGCATCATACATATAAAAGCTTAACAATGACACGTAATTTAGTAAAATTTATAAAATTTTTGATAGGTTAGGTTACTTCTAAGTACATTTTGTCAAGTCCTAATAGAGAAATATTTTGCTCAAAAGAATGTTGGACATTGTTAAGATAACTGTGATAATGAAAAACTTTTCTTAATAATGGAAATACTAGATGCTCGTATGGTAAAAGATAGTAAAAGCAAACATGATTTTCAAACAAGCATTAATACTCAATAGTTTTAAAAATCCACAAATATGGAAGGAAAAAACTCTTTGCAAAATAGAAAAAGCTAATACATTTTATATATAGCTTTTTATTCATTTATTTTAAATAATTGTTTTATATTTTAATCATTTTTAGGATTGTTCTTCTGTTTTATTGTAATGCTTTATGCTTAGTATTTAGCATTCCTTTATGCTTAGTAGCAATGTCCTTAGCGAACAAATAACTTTGAAGTTGTTTAATTTTCAAATCATAGTTTTCAATAATTCTTAATAATTCTTGATCACATGTTTTTTTTCCCCCTCAAAAAGTCTATGCTTTTAGTTAGTTCTGACTGCTTTGTATATAAACAAACCATTTTTTCTGTTATAATTAAAATTTGTTTAAACTCAGTTGTTATACCAATAAATCCTCAATAATAATGAGTACTGACAAACTTTTGGTCAGATATATTTTTTGTTTAATTTTGACAACTTTTTAATTTAGATATTGTTTATCAAGTATTATAATATATTTTATATTATTGTATTTAGTAAGCGACCGGGGTTGATATTTGACCGGGGCCGGGTTTGATAAAACATAGCCGGGGCCGGGTTTGTGACTGGGACTGCATTAATATTGATATTCCTTATAAATATATTATTGTTATTTAAAATTCCTATATTTTATATAAAAGTTTATATATCATCTCATCGTCATCATCATCATCATCATCATCATCATCATCATCATCATCATCATCATCATCATCATCATCATCATCATTATCATCATCATCATTATCATCATCATCATCATCATCATCATCATCATCATCTACATCATCATCATCATCATCATCATCATCATCATCATCATTATCATCAAGCATACAGTTGATGATGATGATTAAGATGATTCTGATGATGATGACATCATCTTAATCATTGGCATCATCTTAATCATTGGCATCTGATGATGATGACATCATCTTAATCATTGGCATCATTATCATCTTCTCTGATACACACTATAATTATAATTACTACTCTCATACTATCTCTAAGATGATTGCTTTTTTTCCTATCTTTTAAAGACACCATATATCCATCTGATCTACTTTGTTCTTTCTGGATGAAAGAACAAACAAGCCAGCAACCTGGATATTCTAGAAAAGTCAGTGGCCATCATGTAATGAATTGATTATTTGAAATTTTTAAACAAAGTTAATAATTTGAAGAAATATTTCAAAATTGCTAACAATCAGGGTGTTTAAAATATCCTAAAATAAATTTCATAAGATAAATTTATTGTAAAATTGCATTTACATTTAAAATATAAGTAACTTTTTAATTGTAATTTTAATCATTAGAATTACATAGTTGAGCTATTCAAGTATTTAAATGTAAAGAAATTGATAAATACTAGAAAATAGTTTAATTTATTTTTGTTAGCCCCGGCTAGTAACCCCTGCAAATTGTGTTTGTTTAGCTGGGACTTTAGCTGTTTCTTGCTTTTTATTTTTTTTATTTTGTGAATAACAAGATATTTCTATCTTTACTTTTACTAACTGTATTGTGTATTTGATGTTTTATTATTATTGAAATATATCTCTATAATATAATGAGTATCAGGAATATCAATATATATTATGAATTATGTGATCTTACATTTCAAGGTTGTTTACAAATAGTATACTAATAATGATGCTATGTAATAATAAAGTATGCTATAATAAAAAATGATGCGTAAACACCTAATAATAATGAGGTTAATAATAAATAATAAAAATTCTGAAAATCATTATGTTAGTAATAATAATAATGTTAATAATAACAATAATGACAATGGTATTAATAACAATAAAAATAATGGTATTAATAAACATAAAAATCACAATACTAATAACAACAACAACAAAAAAAAAACATTGATAACAATAATAATACAAGTTACTTGCTTTTATAAACAGAAAAGCTATATATATAAAGTTAAACAGTTACAAACAGTTAAAAAAAATAATAAGACGTAACAACTAACAATAATATAAAACAAATATATAATAATAAAATTAAAAATAATAATACCAATGATAACAATAATTTTAATAGAAATAATAATAACAAAAAAGATTAAAATTAAGAAAAAATATATTTATCATTAAAAGAAGTAATACTATTAAAAAAAAAAAGACTGACAAAAAATATAACAAAAATAAAATAGATATACATACACACACATATGCATTCAGTTGACCCTCGATATCTCAGACTGGGAAAAAAGTTTGAGATATTGAGAGGATTTTGGCCCAAACAGACCAGACCTGCCAGGGACAGGAAATAAAGTTCAAGATACACCAAAGTTCAAAATATCAAGTTGTCGAGGTATCGAGAATCAACTGTACATACATATGCATACAGAAATAAATATAGCCACTACATACACTCACATAAAAATGTATTTGTTCACACACACATACACACACACACACACACACACACACACACACACACACACACATATATATATATACAATTTTAAAAATATATACCACTTCAAAAATGTCCAACCAACATTAAACAAATGAAAAAAAAATCAATTACATTACAACATGAACAATGCACATAACAACATAAACGGTACACAAAATTACACAACAATATATCGCCTGGAAAAGTGCAAATCCGGGTAACTAGCATTGACTAGTATAATTGGATATAATTAACTGAAACACCAAATATCTATTGTGATATTACAAAGATCATGAATAATACTCTCTATGCTAAAATATGCCCAAAAACAGAGCAATTTTTTAATTTTATTTCAGTTCTTTTTAACTATTTTCTATTTTTGAATGTTTTTTTTTACTTTGGTTTTTAGTTTTCTTGTTTCTTTTCTCTTTTTTCTTTCTCTTGGTTATTTGTTTTAATTTGGTTTTCAATATTTGTTTGTTTTTTGTTTCTTTCTTCTTTTCTTGACTATTCTCCTTTTTTTTTTTTAAATTAATTTGATTCAATCTTTCCTTTTTGCAATACTGTATATAAGATGCCTTAATAATAATTTAGCATATTCAACACCACAATTTAAAAGTTGAAAGCTTACTTTGGATTGCTACATTTCCAAAACAAGCAGTATAGAACTTGTTCTAACCTTATGAAGTTTTATTGCAACTTTCAATAGTTTTTTCAAACTGAATTGTCTATCTGATTAATCTGAAGTGTAGAACTCATTAACTTCATCATTATAAACTGAGCTTAATTTTGCAAGACACTAACTTAATCAACGTAAACTGAGCCTAATTTTGCAAAACACTTTTAGTGATTGAAAGCGCGCATTTTATACAATCAATTCAGTACAATTTTCAAGATTTTTATACTGTTTTTATACTAGTTCATAAATAGTCATGTAATTTTTTACTTATGCAGTCATTGTATATTTTTATGTTGTACACTGTCAATGTTGTGTGTTCACAATATCACCAAGAATGGGTTTTTGTTAATAAAAACTCGATTTCAAAACCAGTCAAGTCTGTAAACTCTGCTTTTAATAAATTATTCTTAATCTTATTCAGACATTTGTCTAAAAGTACTCTGTTTTCCAATCTATTCTCTTTATTTTTTGTTTTTTTTATTTTTTCTGGATTTTACTGTTTTCATCTTGAAAAATAACCCAAAATGCAGTGGACTCAAAGAACTTGAACAATTTCAAAATACAAACTTTCTTTGCTCTAGCATCTTAACTTTAACTGAAATCTAAAAACATTATTTTCATCACAGAGTGTCGCTTTTTGTCAATAACTTGTAAATTTTTTTAACCATGATTTAACCAAACTAAACTAAAAAAATATTTATGCCACAGAGCAGTTTACTTATAAGATTTAGCTATTGAAGTACTTACATTAAAAAAATATATTGTGCTTAAGTTGTGATAAATTTTATGTGTATTAACGCAAGTAGTTAATAATTTTTCAGTAATTTTAATTTTTTTAAATTTTTTTATTTTAATTAGCAATTTAAATTTTTCTCATAAAAAATTTTATAATTTAGGATCAGTTTGAAGATTCAGGTATTACAATTGGAGGATTCATGGGAAATGAAAACACTGCTGGTGGTTTAAATACAGTTGATATTGCTGTATGTACTATTGAGAAGGCCAACTCCTTAATAAATAAGTTAATGGAGAGCAAGAAAATTTTGGATTTGTGCTGTGTAGTGGTTGATGAGATGCATATGATAGGTGATGTTGGTCGTGGCTACTTACTTGAGTTGTTACTCACAAAAATCAAGTTTTTAACAGCAAGTAATGATGCTGAAATACAAATTATAGGCATGAGTGCAACACTTCCTAACTTAGACATGCTTGCAAAGTGGCTTAAAGCAGATTTATACTTTACTAATTTTCGTCCAGTTCCTTTAACAGAACATATAAAGGTTGGGAATCATATACTAAACAGTAGTGGAAAAGAAGTGTCGATAGTTAGTAATTATGGAGGCATCAAAGGGGATGAAGAAGGAATTATTCCATTGTGTGTTGAAACAATAGTAGAAGGAAACTCAGTACTTATTTTTTGTCCGACAAAAAATTGGTGCGAGAAACTTTCAGAAACAATATCTGAGTATTTTCTTCAAAACCCTATGGGAATTTCTTTCAAAACTTCATCAGAATCTAATCATAAAAAATCTGGTTTTCCATTGATAAGCAAAGTTCTGATTGAAGATGTCATAGAACAGCTGCAGCGAACACAAGTCGGACTTGACAAAATGTTGGAGAAGGTTGTTCGACAAGGAGTAGCTTATCACCATGCTGGTTTAACTATTGATGAACGAGATATTTTAGAGGGTGCTTTTAGAAGAGGTGTTTTACGAATTCTTGTTGCTACATCTACTTTATCATCAGGTAGTTATATATATTATGTATGTATTTCTTTGTGTTTGTGTGTGTAAATAGTTAATATGTTTAAATATAAATGATAAACATGTTCTACTTGTGACACCTCATGAAATTTTGATGTTTTTAAATGTTTTATAATAAATATTTTTATTTTTTAGGTCAACAAATACTAATGTTAAAATAAGAAGTAAAACATTTAAAAAAAAGTTAATTATATAGCTGTAAAGACTGTTCTGATAGGTCAATATTTATTAAAGAATAAAAGTTTTGGTTTTGGTTTTGATGTTGTAATAATAATAATACTACAATAATAATAATAATACTATTAATACTGCTGCTACTAATAATAATACTACAATAATATTTATTTATAGTACAAACCGCACAAAATTATATTAGGTGGTCTATTTCTTTTTTTCACTTTTTTTAAAAATAGACAAATTTATTACAAAAATTTAAAATAACAACTTAATTCAAAATAGTAGAGTAATTTATTGTTTAAAAATTAATTAAGTTCTGATAAAAAATTAGCTAAGTTCAAAACATACCAAGTTCAAATTAACTTGTGAAATATAGATTGGTGAACTGTCACAATTCACATAAAAAACAAAAAACATTTTCAAAAGTCATTGCCCATATCTTGCTTCTTTACATTTTTGCAAAAATATAAACTCTGTAGAGTTTACATTAATGCACAATCAAGCAGTTCTTGTAGCTTATTATTCTGATTTTTTCTGTTTTATATTCAATACAGGATAATTTCGCCTTAAACCTATGTAGCAATAATGGTCTGTTATATCAGAAAATATTTTCTGATATAGTAGTTAGTGAAAAGGCTAAATCCAATGAGTTAACCAAAATAAAATTTATATTGTTATAAATTTTAGTCTGTAACCATTTTCTTTTCTTGAAGTAACAGATTGCATCAGCTTAGAGTCAATTATTTAAAAATAAAATTCAATTTTTTTGAACAGAGTTTGTACTTTATTTGGTTCTTTTCTACTTGCATACCTTTTTAAATGAATGCGATCTTGCTTTTTCACAATTTTCACAAACGATCTTGCTTTTTCACAATTTTTTTGGTAAAAAGTTCAACTACTCTTTTATCTGCATTTTAAAAATTTAATGTTGGAAATTGTTTAGATCCATCTTATTTTAAAACTCTCATATTACTTTAGACAAAATCAAGCATTAAGTCTAAAGTCTTGATACTTATTATGTTAGGTCATTAGAAAGCATTAATTGAGAAAGACCTCAGTGTTAACAATAATATGCCAAGTGAAAAAATAGTTTTAGTGTATGACTTTAGTGGCCTCAGTAATAACAATAATATGCCTAGTAAAAAAATAATTTTTTTACAACATATTTTGCATTTAATACTGAAACCCCTGACTTATAAAAAAAAATTATTTTTACACAAGGCATATTTCTATTAATGCTGAGACTCCACTAAATTATTGTTTTCCCATGACCTAATGTGAAAAAATGTTGCTTGTAGCTTGTTGCACTATCTAGGATTTTATGGTTTCTAACATATTGGTGACGCACCAAATAGAAATCAACCACAAATAGTAATGGCAATTTATAGTGTCTTGTTGAAGTATAAAATGTATCTAAAAAAAAATTAAATGTTTTAAGCAAAGGGAAAAAACAACATGTAACCTGGTGTTAGATCAAGAAAATATAAAGAAAAAGAAAAAAGAGTGAAATATATAAAGGGCCTTTCCAAGGAGTTTAATTTCCTCGGAAAATATTGAAACCAATATTTTCCGAGGAAATTAAACTCCTTCATATATAAAAGGAAATGATTGTAAGTGAAAGCATGAGGAGAATGAAATAAAAAAAAATATTTTAATGAGGTTTTGTTACAATGCATAAAAAGAGAAAGCAAGTTCCTTTCAAATATAAGAAATACTTATTTGTTTTTGATTAGAATTCTTTGATAATGATTGTTTATATTTAAAAATGTCTTTGTTTCAAAAATTTAACAATTTAACACTATTTACTCATTTTTTATTCGTTTTTAAATTACTTTTATGTTTTTTATTGATTAGACTTTGTTTAGATTTAGCCTTGAATTTTTTATTTCATTACAACCTTTTTTGTTAAGGGGCTATTCTATAGGGAAAGAGTTTGTTTGTGAATAATGATGAAGTTTTCGTGGTAAATTAGCATCTTTAAACAATAGAAAAACCAGGAGGAAATAAGCAAGTTTTCAATAAAAAGCTGGGAAAATTTATTTCTAAACTGTGGCAATCTTGTTGACATGGATTACAATCTTTTTGACATTTACAACTTATTGGAAATTATTTTTAATAGATTTAAATCTTTTTTTTTTTCAAAAAGTATTCAATAAAATTAATGGGATCCTCAATGACATACTGCAGCATTTTAAAATAAAGAATTCCTTACTTGATTATGTTAAAGATCAGTTTATATGGTTTTTTCTATGAAACTTCACTGAAGGTGTAGTCTCAAAAAAAAAAAGTTAAAACCTATGAAAAATTCTAGTTGTGGTCTCTGCGCTTTTATTTTCAATAAACATTTTTAGACAAAAATTTACTTAAAATGTAGGATATGGATTATATTTATTATTTTAGATTATCAATTTTGAACAGACTACGCAGCAGGTATATTTAATATAAATTTTGTTACATTTTTTACATTGTTAAAGTTAAGTTTGTTATAGAATGTTTAGTATTAAATGAAAGATAAAGCTTATAGCATTCCTTTTATAGCATTTCTTGTTTTCATTTTAGCATACTTATTTAGTAACAAGTAAACAAATTTTATAAAGAGCTAATAAAAATAACAAAGATATAAAAAGCTTTGAATCTGTATTAGTTTGACGATTGTATGTTGTGCATCAGCAGTGTCTATCTTAGTGTGAATTGTTGAACTCAGATAAGAAACCCTTTTTACAACTTTAGGTTGATTAGCAGAAATTTAATTAAAAATAACTGACTTGATACTTGTGAAACAAGTATCAAGTCAGTTGCACATTGCTCCTACTTTTGTTAGGCATCACTCCTACTTTTGTTAGACATCACTCTTACTTCTGTTGCAAAAGCTGTTTCTCATTTAAACTTCTCTACAGCTTGTGGTCCAGACAACATTCTTGTCACAGTCTTATAAAAGTATTCTTTACATCTCTCACAACTACTGTCCAAGCTATTTAACAAGTGTTTATCTGAATCTTCTTTTCCAATTTTTTCAAACTCAGTCCCTTCTTACTATTGCCCAATCAGTCTTTTTACCGTCTATTAGTAATGTTTCTGAAAGTAAATATGGATTTTGATCATCTCAGCCTAATGTTAACTGTTATGACAAAAAGTCATGTATTAGATGGAAGTGATGAGGCAAAAGCTATTGTTTTTGACAAATCAAAGACTTTCAATAAAATCTGGTATGCTGGTCTTCTCCATAAGCTGGCTTTATATTGTGTATCTGGCAGTGTTTTTATAATTATAAAAACATTTCTTTAAAACCAGAGTATTATAATTTTCATTAGATGGACATCAATTATCTATATTTCCAGTAGCTTCTGGGGTACTATAAGGTTTTATCCTTGGTCCTGTGTTGTTCTTCATCTATATTATATCCCTAATAATCTTACCTATTAAGTGGTTCTATTAGCTAATGACTCAACCATATGTTCCTGTCTTGACAAATTGATTGTTTAGAACATGTTGCTGATCTTATTTGTGTCTATTTATTATTCTAGTTATATATCACTTATTGAATCTTATCGCTTTCAAATTAGTGTCTAGTTATATATCACTTATTGAATCTTATCGCTTTCAATAAATATAGAAAAAAAGGTGAATATTTAACATGATATTCTTCACCATATTTTTTCTTTAGAAAATTGACATTTGAAATTTTTCAATGAGTGTTGTTAATGGTCTTTTGTTCATGTTTGTTCAAAAACATTAAAAGTTTGAAAGATTTCATAACTTAAATTCTCATTATTACTGTATTTTAAGATTTTTTTCTACCCAAATTGTTGTTTTTTGTGAGTGTATATTTTTTAAAGAAATTGAAAATTAATTTGTTTCACTTAGTTTGTTTTGTCATGTTTTGAGATATGGTTACTAACAAGCTAAAAAAAAAAATAGTTTTAGTTAATAAAAAATGATACAGACGCTGTGGCGCAGTGGTTAGAGTACTTGATTTAGAAGCAAGAAATCCAGTGTTCAAATCGAGGTCTGATTTGAACCCTAGATCTTTTTTTCTAGATCTAGATTTAGATTACTTCCAATTGAATGTATTATTAAATTCCAAATTTGGCTTTCAGTTAATTTGGTTTAAAAGTCAAAATTCTTTCAGTTAAATTGCAGGGTACACATTTAGCCTAAATTTGTCTTTCAGTTAAATTCTGTATGCATATTGGTCTTTCAATGACAACACTTTTATGTAGTCCTTAACTTTATATTATCTCATGGAGACCATTATACCCAACTAATTGCAAAATTATTTTTTTCCTCTCTATATTGTGCTTAACATTTTGTTACTTCTAACTTCATTGTTTTTTATTCTTCCTTGTATGTAATACTCTTGTCATATTTGGGCTCATTCTTCTAGGTCAATCAATCCATTGAAAATGTTGTTGGATCTGCTGAGCTTGAACTTTTGTCTCATCATTGTAAAGCATCTTTTTCACTTTTCTATAAATGCTACCATCGTTGTTGCTACCATCATTGTTGCTACCATTGTTGTTGCTACCATCATTGTTGCTTAAACAACACTTGTTCCATCAACCAAAATTCGATTTTATGTGTTCAAAGAAAAAAAAATTTAAAATTTGATTTCGTTCGAGTTGAGTATAATTTTATATTTTTTTAATATTTAAAAAATAATAATTTTATTATTCATAGACACCGATCCTGTATAAGTCTATAATCGCCCTCTTAGAACCAAGTACATTATTCATATTCATAAACCGCAATCCCATCATGACAATAACAACATTCTGTAACCTCCCTTATAGAACCAAGTAAATTATTTAGAAATAATAGCTTATGTTAAGTAATAATATTATCAAAAAAGTTTCAGAGATTTATATTCTGCAGTTTTTAAGGAATAAGTGTTAAAACCCCCCAACAAAAATGATTTACACAACTATCGTTTCATTTTGTTTAAAATTTTTGATAAAAATACAATTTTTTTTGTATAGTTTTTTGCAAATGAATGTATGTGGCAAACTACTTGTCTTCTTGATAATTAAAACAGTATAAAATTATGTGAGCAACCAAATCTTTTAAGCTCTTCTGTCTAATTCATTTTTGGAATTGTGAATTTTAACTGTTATGAGATTTTACTTAATTTATTTTATCATGAAACAAATAGATTTTGATAAGTGCCGAAAAAGTCATTATTCAGAGGCTAATGGGTATAACACATAACTTTGTAAATTGACCTGCAAGTTTAGTTGAAAACTCTCATTTAGTATACCATCTGAGATGTTGCAAGTATTTCACAGATGTTTCTAAAATTAAAAAAGCTAGAAGAAGAAACAGAATACGCCTAAAATTTTTAAAATAGAAAATGAAATAAAACCTCAATTGTCAACAGGTAATGTCTCATCAAAATTTTCACTTGTGTTTCAGCCACTTTAAAATATTTGCAAATTTTAAAAAATTTACTATAAAGATTATTGCAACAAGAAAAAAAAGAAGAAACTTAGTATTTCAGCTAAAGATAAGAATGATGAATTTTTACACATTAGAAACGCATAAATAACTTAATTAGTTCACATAAATTACAATACATACAGCATATTTAATTTGTATAGATTATTATGCATACAACATATTTAATTTACATAAATTACTATACATACAACATATTTAATTAAAATAAGTTACTAAACATACAACATATTTAATTAACATAAATTATTATACATACAACTTCATTAAATACCATTTCTATTTTTTTGAATAGAAATCATATTTAAAAAAAAATATTTCTAGCTTTGTATTTTGATTTTGAGTACTTTGCAGACCTAATTACACATTAGGTAAAGTGAATTTTAATCTGCAGCTAAGTTACACCTTGATTTATATATATGTTGCACAGAGGCATAATTTTGGTTTTGAGACCCCAAGGCAAACTTAAGGTTCCTATCACGTTACTTTAAAATGTTGAAAAAAAACAAAAAAGTATTAACTCATAAAAAATGTTTAATTGAAAATTTATTACAGAAAAAATAAAGATTTTACATAAAAATAATTATTTTTATAAACAATATAAAAGTTAAATTTGTCAAATCTGAGCTGTACTAAAACAATAAAATGTAATGATTATTTTTAAATTACAATTTCCTACCCAATTTTAAATAAAAAATTTTTCTCTAGTTGCATCTAAATTTAGAGATTTTGCTATAATAAGTTAATTAAATCATTAAGATGTAATAGTTTCCTTATATTCTGATGTTAATCTTTTTAAAATGAATTCACATTTTTAATGAGTGTAAAGTTAAAAAAAAAAAGGAAGAAAGTAAAAAAAACAACATAGTTGCTGTGTTTTTTCTTTATTTTTTTCTTTTTGCTAATTATAGATTTAAAGTACAAATCTTATAAGTCAAGTTTATATTCCAGAGAATCAAGTTGAGTTACTAAATAACATAATGGATGAGTTTGTTGATTGCGCGATCTTTGCTAGAACACCTATGTTAATTACATTTTATGCAAACATTGTATTATATGAACAATCTTTTCAATGTCAGGAAATCAAAAAAGCTAAAAAATATTTCAATGGTAATCGAACTTTTCTTTGCTTAACAAACTTTGCTTTCAATCTTTCTTTGCTAATCTTTTGCTTCCAATATTTCTTTACTATTCAAACTTTATTTTCAATATTTCTTTGATAATCAAAATTTGTTTTCGATATTTCTATGATAAGTTCTCTTCCAATATTTATTTGCTAATCAAACAATTACTGGTGTTGATTTAGAATAGCTGGCTAGAAATCTTTTTAAATACTTGCTTTAGTGTTTTTTTAGTTAATAGTATAAAAATCTATATTGCCTAAAACAGTTGTAAAATCAACAACACCAAAAGCACAAATTATTATTTAAATGTTAAAGTCTTGTTTTAAAATAAAGAAACTAAGAAAATACTATCATCTATAACAAAAGATTTTCAAAAACATTTCTATACTTGAGTATTTGATAATAAAGTAGGCTAATTTTTAAACTTATTTCTGTTTAGGTGTAAATCTTCCAGCACGTAGAGTCATTATTCGATCACCTATTTTTCATGGTCAACTGTTAGAGCCTATGGTTTACAAACAAATGGCAGGTCGTGCAGGTCGTAAAAATGTTGACTCAGAAGGTGAAAGTATTTTAATATGTAAACCAACTGAAAAGCAAAAAGGCCTATCGCTCTTGACTTCAGACCTTGTCCCTGTATATAGTTGTTTGCTACGTAAGTTACTAAATGATTTTTCATTTTAGCATAAAAAATGCTTCATATTAAAATGATTAGAAATAAAAATGAAAAAAAAATAATTTAAAGAATATTAATTGGATTTAGTTTTAGAAACACTTTTTTATAATAGATGGAGAAGGTAATTCAAAGACTTTAAAGCGAGCCTTACTTGAAGTAATTGCTGCAGGAGTAGCAAGTCAACCAGAACATGTTCAATTGTATGCTCAGTCCACATATTTACATGTGTGTCTTTCAGCAATAAGTGATAAAGATCCTGATCAATCAATTAGTGATACAATGAAGTTTTTAATTGACAATGAGTTTATTAGACTGGAAAAAGTCAATAATGAGGTAGATTAGTTTTACTTTTTTAATTAAAGCTTATTAATTTCTAAACTGATATTTAATAAACTGATTTTAGAACTGATATTCAATATTTTTTGTTTACTGGAAATTTTGAATAGAAATGAAATTTAAAAATGAATATATTTAGCTTTGTATTTTGATTTTAAGTACATTGCAGACCTAATTACACACAAGGTAAAATAAATGTTAATCTATAGCTAAGTTACACCTTGATTTATATATATGTTGCACAGAGGTGTAATTTCAGTTTTGAGGCCCCAAAGCAAAAATTTATAAAATTAGATTCCTAGCACTGTACTTTAAATCTAAACTTTTTTTTATAAATGTTGTCATTAAAAATCTGTTCTTTACATTCAGTAAAACACTTTTTGTGTTTTCATGCATTTTTAAATTGCGTTCATGCATTTTTTCAGCAAAGAAACAGCTTTTTTCGAAGAAGTAAACTTACTGTGTTAAATTCATTTTATATTTAACTTAAAAATAATATTCAACAAGTTGTAAAATAACCAAAACTTCAGTGTTAGATAAATATAGTTAAAATTTGGCTCTCTTATTTTCTTTTGAACACCATCATGAAATAACTAGCATCTTCATACAGCAGTGCTATCATCTTTGTCCGATCAATTTATCAGTGGAAATTTGCCTTTTTACTAAATATATATTAATATATTTAGTATATATATTTATATATTTTATATTTTTATTAAATATATTTTGAATAGCTGTAGCATCTCAAGAGGTTGTTTGTTGAAATCCTATAAGTGACTTTTTTACATTAACTTTAGATGGAATTCCATTATTGTCATATTCAATGTAAACATATATATATATATACTTCATTCTTTTTTTTGTTGATGACGAAACTGTAAAGTAAAGGTGGAAAATAAGACCACACAAAACTTTAGCCAACTCGTACGCTGCTGCTGAACTTTTTGAATACTCTTTGGAAAATTTTGTGGTTTTCTGAATATTAAGGTGATTCCAGATTCTTAATTCAAAAAGTTTTTTTAAAATTTTTGAATTAAGAATCTGGAATTTGTGCAAAATTTAAACATGCGTTCTACCCTAGTCATAAAAAATAGATTTCTTATGTCTATATATATATATATATATATATATATATATATATATATATATATATATATATATATATATATATATATATATATATATATATATATATATATATATATATATATATATATATTATATATATTAGATATATATATATATATATATATATATATATATATATATATATATATATATATATATATATATATATATATATTATATATATATATATATATATTATATATTTTCTTTTAATCGATTTTGAATAGTACATGAGCTCACTTGTAACCCGAAATCTTATATATATATATATATATATATATATATATATATATATATATATATATATAATATATATATATATATATATATATATATATATATTTATAAATGACATTTAAAATGGTTTACTAAGGTGCTCAAATGATAGCACTGGATTCGAATTCTCCTAACGTTGAAGTCCCTTTTTCAGATATTGTAGTAAGGTGAAAAAGATGTACATTGCTTATTGAATCGTCACACCAACATAGCTTTCAATTTTACACCTAAATTAGTTTCTTTAAGGTTATTGATCATGAAGATTGGTGTTGTATCAGCTGACAACAGTGTTGCATCATTTTGGTCCAAAATTTTACAGCCAATATTACTGGTGCAAGACATAAAACAATAGCTAAAATTGCATCAAACTCCTTATCCAGTTACCTCAACTTTGGACTCAAAGTCAATTAGTGACTTGCAAATGGAATTTTTCAATTTTACGAAATGTTTAAGTATTGTGTGCAAGCTACTCTAGCGAGTTTTGGAGTCGAGTATTAGTTGAAGGCCTTTCCCAAATTTGTCTAATGCGTATTTTCGAAGTGTTTGATCATTTTTTGATTATTTTTTGTTGAAAAATGGTGAAATGATTTTAAAACAGTGCGCACCTTATTAGTTAACGTCTGCAAATCACCAGTCATTTCAATAGAAATATTCTTTTCACTAATTACAACTTGAAACTTACTGAAAAAGTCTTCACCATCATTGGTTTTGTTTGTGTCATCGTCAGTATTTCTACCCTCGTCACTTTCACTCTTATTGTTGTAATGGCAGATTACTTTCAAGTTTTTTTTTTTTTTTTTTTTTTGCAGAAGTTGATGGCTTTTTGTACAAAATGTCTTGAACATTTTGTACAAAAAGCCATCTATAAAGACTATATCACAAAGTAGTTGATGGCTTTTTGTACAAAATGTCTTGAACATTTTGTACAAAAAGCCATCAACTACTTTGTGATATAGTCCGCTATATCACAAGCCCTCTACATATATTTTTAATATCGGTATTTAGCCAAACCAAAACCGGTATTTCGGTACTTAAAAAAATCAGGTAATACTGGTAATCTGGTTTCGATACCGCTGGTATTAGAAGCACTAGTCTTAAATCTCTCTGCTAAAAATTGTACCTCATTTTCCAATCTCATAGATTCAGGGAGACATGGAAGTTTTTATTTCTTTTTGTCTCTTCAATATAAAGTCTATTTTTTTTCTTGTGTACTTGCTATTTCTAATAGTAATTATCTCTCAACTCTCTGAAAAACTCTTGTTCTCCAGAGATATATTACTGAATCCTCTGAGAAGACCTACTGAGTCCTCTGAGAAGACCTACTGAGTCCTCTGAGATGACCTACTGAGTCCTCTGAGAAGACCTACTGAGTCCTCTGAGATGACCTACTGAGTCCTCTGAGAAGACCTACTGAGTCCTCTGAGATGACCTACTGAGTCCTCTGAGATGACCTACTGAGTCCTCTGAGAAGACCTACTGAGTCCTCTGAGATGACCTACTGAGTCCTCTGAGATGACCTACTGAGTCCTCTGAGAAGACCTACTGAGTCCTCTGCCTTTCTTTTCTAGATTATCTTTCACTACTGACTTTTTATGGAAAAAATAAATACATCATTTTATTTCGTTGCTAAGTTAGTAACTGCTAAGGTTGCTTTTTATTGTGTTATTTTTTACTCCTGATTTCATTTTCTACCTCTATAAATCATTTTCTACTTCTATAAATCATTTTCTACCTCTATAAATCTTTTCTTCTTCTTTGTATGGAATACTGGTGTAATATTTAGGCTTATTCTTCTAATGAAGCTCTATTTTTTAGACAAGGTTCAAAGAATGTATTGTAAATGTTGTTAGACCTGCTCAAGCTGTATGTAGACTTATCTCAATTTATACTTCACTGCTTTTATGGCCTAATAATTTTATGAATATATACTTTGCTTTTGAACTTTATAAATATACATATGTTTGTGACTAATTAGATTATTCAATAAAGGTTTAAGTGAGTTAGTAAAATGCAAACATTTTTGCAAATCATGGTCTTATTGGTAGTTGATGATGTAATAGCTTACTAGCTGTTATTTATACTATAATCATGATAAATACCAAAATCCAAAATGTATCTATGTATATATAACTCTGCTTTTCCTAATTAATATATAAAAGTTTGCAAATAAATACCCATTTTATTCGCTTGCAGTTTGCATTTACTGAAAACCACTTAATGCGTCCAAAAAATTAAGAACAAAAAACTTAAAATAATAAAACTTAAAAGCACAACTTTTTCTTATCAACTCTTTGTTTACTTTTAAATCTTCGACTTTTTTCAAATTTCAAATTTTCTATTTTGTTTTAAATTTAAAGACTAAAAATGAATTATTTTAAATTTTGTATCTTTCTAATCCTTCCTAGTTTTGGAAATAGAATCTTGATGGCGCTAAACTTTAAATGTAGTATTCTATAAAAGATTCTGCATATATATATATATATATATATATATATATATATATATATATATATATATATATATATATATATATATATATACATACATACATATATATATATATATATATATATATATATATATATATATATATATATATATATATATATATATATATATATATATATATATATATATATATATATATATATATATATATTATAATGAATTTTTTTTATAGATATTCCAAAAACACTTAGATGTTGTTTTATAATTTTCAACCATACTGAGCACATTGCAATGTGCTCAGAATGTTTTATTAACTAAATATCTTCGTACTTGTAAAGTAGTAACTTCATCGATAGTCATGCTAAACTTTTGTTTATTGTCTACCCTTAATTTTATGATGTCAATCTTTATTTTTTTACTTTTCATCAAAATCTTTGTACAGAAGTTTCATTACGTCGCTTTCGTTAGAGGGGAGTTTAAATACATTTCAAGCATAAATAAGTTATTTAAATTAATCTTAAATGCATCTGACTGGCGAATGTTTTAATTTTTGGTTATGGCTCAAATTGAAATGCCAACCGTAACAAAATCAGTAAATCATTTATTTAAAAGATTCATTTGCACAAAGATTTGTCTTTTGCCATTTTTTTTTGTCTTCTCACTTGCTCTCTCATCTGCTTTTTTTTCACTTGTTGTTTCACTTGCTCTCTCATTATTTTTTGTCTTCTCACTTGACCTCTCATCTGTTAATATGATTGATACTGTTGTCTTATCTAAACAAATTCTATGACTTTTAAATGTTTTTTTAATAAGGTTATTTTTTAGGGTAGTTGTAGAATTTCCTGAGCATTTTATTATTTTGTTACAATGCTGACATTGTTTTTCTATCTCTTTTGTAATTCGATTATTTTGTTTTGTTGTATGTCCAGACTGACATGACACAGTTTTTCTTGTTAATGAAAAGTATCATCCTGGGTGTATAAATCCATTATACATATATTATATATATATATATTTATATATACACTTATATATATACATATATATATATATATATATATATATATATATATATATATATATATATATATATATATATATATATATATATTAGCTGAGATTGGCCTCCTAAAAATACCGGGCTCATGTATTTGTATATCTATTCCAAACGGAACTTTTCTATACTTTTTCCTTATATATCCTAGCTTTCCGGATCCGTAAAATACAGATCTTTATCAATTTACATATCTATTTCTAGCCGAAAATTTCTATACCTATTCCTTATTTACTTTAATATTTTTTTAGTAAAATAATTTATTCTGAAAAAAAAATTAAAGAGCAAACAACTTAACATGCGCACCTTTTCCGCATATGTAGAGCTTATAAGAGGCTTGTTTTCCTGCTAAATGCATTTCATTGATAGCGCAGTGGTTAAATGCCCTATCATCAGTGTTGTTTTGGAGGGTTTAACACCTCATCTTATCGTAATAAATTTTGAAATCTTTTTAATCTTGCTTATATATTCATAGCAAAAAAATAAGAATATAGAAAAAAAGATTTCTAAAATTTAAAATAAAATTTTCAAGTTTTCTCATTTTATAGATATATAGATATACGCGATTATTCCATAAAATGACTGCAAACTCAACATAAAGACGTTTACACTTACATAGATTTATACGTAACGCTATACAAATAAAATAGGAAGATTTAAGTTCACTAAACCAAAGTCATAAAAAAAAAAAATTAATTCTTATGATTAAGAATTAAAAGAATAATATTAAACGCTTATCTAAAATAATATTAAACGCTTATCTAACGCTTACATTAAATGCTTATCTAAAAGTTAAGCCAAAATGATTTTGAGCAATGACGTTATCTTACATTTATCAGTTATATTACATTTATCTTACATTATATATCTTACATTATATATCTATATTACTTACTATTTATGTTACGTTATATTACATTTATCTTACATTATCATGACGTTATCTTACATTTTTTTATTAATTTTTATTATGTTGCATACAAATGCATTAAAATATATAAAACTGATACAGATATATCATTTTCACAGATAAGACATTGTATTTATTACAATAGTAATAAATAAATAGTTTTGGGGCCATCCATAAAGGACGTCATAATTTTGTAGCCAATTTTTGATCCCCTTCCCTACTTTGTCACCGATTGTCTTTTTCCCCTATACCTCCTTGAAAAGGACGTCATAAAATCTTGCCCCCCCCCCCAAATTTAAACCCCCCAAAAAAATTTTTGATCTCGCAAAGATGTTTGAATCTTCTTCTACACCTTTGAAAAATAAAATTAAAAATATTCTCATACATTATCTTCTTAAAAACACATATTTACATAGTTTTTCATGATAATTAAACTAAAATAAAAAATCTATAAACTGACATCCTTTTCTGAAAAACTCTGCCCCTCCCCTTCTTTTTTGTCTTTTTTATCTTAAATCCCTCCCCCCTCCCTATTTGGATGACGTCTTTTATGGATGGCCCCTTTTGTCTTTGTTAGAATATATCTTATAAAAATTTATTCCATATATATCTTTAATAGAGTTTTTATAAAAAATTGAAATAAAAGCTTATTTCTATGACTATCATTTTTAAAGGTCTAAGAAGTAGATTACATAACTTTAGAAATCAGAAATTATCGAAAGAGGAGCAAATCTAAAGTTGAAGTTTCAAATTTTCCACTCGGAAGTGACAATATGTTTCCTGTTTTTTTAATCTTGTCAATTTTTGAAATATAATAACATAACTACAAAAAAACAAAACAAAACAGCTTGAGCAAAAAAGACTTGTAATTATTAGAAAAGTTTACTTATATTACATACGATCCTGAATAAAATGTTATATAAGTGGATTTTTTACATTTTATAAACAATATATATAAACAAATAGCATATGTTTATATATACATTGTTTATATAGAGATGTTTAAGCGCAACAAAGTTTAAAAAAAAATTAGTTTATATTAAAATTAAAAAATGATTTATATAGCATTTCTTTGAAAAAACCAACGCACTATAATACAATTTTGAACTACAATTACTATATTCAATAAAATAAAAATTTTCACTATAATAAAATTTTTAAACAATTATTTTTAGTTTTTTTGGTTTAGTGGCTTTTGTTAAGAGCTTTTAAATTTTGCATCAAATTATCTCATTTTAACTTACTCGTTGTATTATCCATACTGCAGCCGTTTTTTGAAACGCCTTGAGTTTAAAAATATAGTTTTTGACTTTTTTACAAAATAAGCTAGTTTATATGTCTACAAACGTTATTGAATACATATTTTCAAAGAGTTCTGAAAAAATTCATTAAAATAAATCGTTTCAAATAACATTTAACAAAGAGTTAATTTTCAATTTTTTTTTTTTTTTTTAATTGCGTTTTTCTGAAAATACGTAATAAGCATATTAAGGCGTTTTTAAAAAAAAGCTGCAGCATATATTTATAGTAAAATAATTAATGTAGCAAAAAAAGCTACATTTATTTTATTTTTTTCAAAAGAAAGTTTTAAATTTTTTTCTAGCTACGGGCTTTTTTTTTTTACCTCCACAGAAGCACCTTCTTGAGTAGCAGGACTTTCTTATTTAATATAGTTTTTTCTTTATTAAGTTTCAAATAAATTTTTTTTCAGACCATCTGCAGCTTATTAGGACTAATTACCTGAGCACATTAATAACATAAGTGTCTCAATCATCATACATACGCAATTAATTTTTTCTCCTGTTGATGTTTTTCTTGTTTGTTGATGTTTTATGAAATTTTAGCTTTCTTAAATCTTTTTTTTTTGTGAATGTGTATAATATCGTTACATTACATATGTTTGTATATAATCTTTATAAAACTTCAAGTTTATTTTGTATTTTAAAACAATCGAAAAAAAATTTAAAAAAAAAGCTGCCATTAGTAGGAATCAAACCTCAGCCTACTTGTTCAGAAGCTCGGCGCCTTATCCACTCGCCCACACTGGCACATACTCAAGCGAATATTTTTAAAACAATGTAATGATTTTTCTAAGGAAAAAATGTTATAGATCAAAATTAAGGAGAGCTTGACGCAATGCAATTTTCAAGTGAAAATCAAACTGTAAAACTTGATAAATTTTTCAGTATGTTTTAACATTACTTGATTTAAAGTTTACGTACGTTAAAACAAAGTTTATGTACGTTAAAACAAGTGCTCTTATAAAACAAAGTGTTGTCACTCTTTCTCGCCATTACCTTGCTTGCAATAACTGCCAAGGGTAACTGCCAAAAAAGCTCGACAGCGCACTACTACTGCTAACACTATTATGTTTGGCAATAATATAAAATATATATATATATATATATATATATATATATATATATATATATATATATATATATATATATATATATATATATATATATATATATATATATATAGATAGATAGATATTTGTAAAAGCATGATTTTTATATACCGATACCTTGAATAAAATCACTTACTAAATGCTATTTTTTAAAAATTACTTAAGAGCTTTGGTTGTTTCACAATGATTGAGTCATAAGAATGGGAATAGCTGCAGAGAGCAAAGAATTGGAATATACAGAATCAGAAAGCAACTTTTTAAAAAATCTTTTAAAACAACAAGACCAGTGTATAACAAAAATTCTGTAGCTTTCCATTGCTTGAACTCTAAAAGAGATCAAGCCCTTCTTAAAAACTCTCTAAGATTATAAGCCCGTAAAATAGCAAGTTTTTCATATATAACATCAGTCGTTAATCTTGATAATTTATGTGGAGAATATAAATGGAAAATAAGGATTTTAAGTAGTTGTTTTACTCACTGTTAAAAAAAAGTTCATAACTGGTAACTATGCAATTATTTTTAAGTTAATGTAAATGAGAAACTGGTGCTACAAGCCCTGTTTATAACTTATGAAATTCGTAAGATAATTTTATTACTAGATCAGACTATTAAAATAAGAAACTCTCTAGTACTAGCCTGTGTGCTTAAGTGTTATGCTGTGTTAGCCTGTGTGCTTAGTTTTTTTATAAAAACAATGCTAACTGCTAAATTATTATTAAACTATTATTATCAAAAAACTATTTAATTTTTATTTAAAAAAAATCAAATCAAATTACCATTTCAATTTTTTTAATAAACGTGTTGTGAAAGAAACTTTTCTAATAGCTATTTTTTTAAATTTGAAACCAAGTACTACTATATGACATAAATTTAAAAAAATGTTTGAAACTTTTATCTGGAAATATTCAAATCAAAAAATTTCATTATTTTCAGGTTTGTATGAATCTTTATGCTATTAAAACTTATTATAGTATTGAAATAAAATTGAATTATGGCTGATGTATAAAAAAGGTTCAAGTTTTTGTTTTAATTTTAATTTGAAAAATAAAAAAAACAGTAAAAACAGTCATTTAAAAAACAGCTGTCAGCTGTTTTTGATTTACCTAAAAAAATAATTTAATTGTTTTACTGTTACTGTTAAACAGTGTTCAGAAACTGTAGTTGTTTCATAAAAGTTAAAACAATTAAAAAATGCAGATGTAAATAAAATTTTATCGCTTTTTAAAAATCCGTAATAATTATGATAAGAAAGTTTTTTTTTTTTGTTTTTTTTATTGTTTTATAATTTGCTTATCTTATTACCTGCTGCTACAAGGGAGTGCTTCTACATCAACTATCTTGTAATGAAAGTGCTGCTACATTGACTGAGGATTTGGTTTGGGCAAGCAATCTATCATTTAAAAAAAAAAAAATTTATTAAGTTTTTTAAACTTTTTCAGGTCTGGTTTGTTAGCATTCAATTTAAAATAACAGTTTATGGAAGATATTAATTTTAAATATATAATGTTAATAATTAATGTTAAATATATATATATATATATATATATATATATATATATATATATATATATATATATATATATATATATATATATATATATATATATATATATATATATATATATATATGTATATATATTTGACATCTTCACTTCCAACAAGTCTGTAAGCAATCATTATTAGAGTTGGAAGTTACTGGAAAAGAAAGGATGAGGTTTATAAAGCAAGATAACCATTAACAGGCGACTTAAATGATTGCAAACTAAATGAATTAAAGCAATAAGAAGGGAGTGAATTCCAAAGAACTGATGTTTAAGGAAAAAACTAGACAAATAAGAATTTTCGGAGCACTTAAGAACAGTCACAGTAAAAGAATGAGACTTAATTGAATGACGAGTAACACAAGAATGAATTTATAAAAGATATAGATTGTTGTGTATTTCGACCTATTTTATAGTTATCTATTATTGTGTATATAGATTAGAAATTGCTTACTCTTTTTGCTTATCCCTATAGCATACAGGTTTTCAGAAAAAGAAGAAAAAGAAAGAATAATAAAAGAAAAGATTACCCTATCTCAAACCCTCAGTCGATGTAGCGGCACTTCTTTGCGGCAGCAGGCTATAAGATATGCTATGTATGTTTTGCTAGTCTTATCTAAAATCCCCCAAAAAAAACAGTTTTAAAACAAGAAATGGACAATCAAATTTTGTTATTGAAAACAGTTAAAATCAAAGCCTATCCACTTCGCGAAACTTATGTTAATTGATCGAAATTGCATTCTGGGATGTCCTGCCGGATTTCTTCCGCAACTAACACAAATAGTTGTTTTTTTTAAACAAACTTTGTTGCTAAATATCTCAATTTTGTAACATTAAGATACATCAATTTTGTTAAGACTACCATTAGAATGTTTCAATAAGAATACAATGGGGAAAAAACGTTTTGTAGAACATAATTCAAGTGTAATTTTTTTAGAACATTAAAGTATATTATTATACATAAGTTATTGACATTATACATTAACAAAAGTTATTAATTTTATACATTATAACATAACAAAGTTTCATTACAAAAAGTTAAATTGAAAAAATAATATTATAATATACTAAAGGGCAATACGTGCATTTTTGAAATTGCAATTTGTGTATATTATGATATTTTACTATATACTTTTTGGTTGGATTTTATGAAATAAAAATTTCTTGCAATAACAAAAAACAGAACAATGTTTTTTTACAAATAAGGCACATGTTTTTTATGTTGATTGTGCAAAAACTGAAATTTATATATTTTTTTAATTTTGTTGATGAGAAGCATGGCCAGTCCATTTCTTTCAAGATATTTATCAATAAATTTTGTAAAAGTTGTTTCCATTTCACAAACTAGTGACATAAAAGCTGATGGAATGTCAGCTAAACTAAGAAAGAGTACATCTGCACACCTATGACATAACTTAACCTTTTGAATAAGCCATCCAGCCATGTGTAAAGGGGCTTGATCCTTTGGTTGCATTAAAATTTTTCCAGTAAACATATAAAATGATCCTGGATGAAAATAAGATATTCCTTTAGGTATGTTATTTTCTGTTTCATAAATTCCACAATTAGTTGTTTGATTACAACACTTCATAAAATCATTTAGATTGAAAGCTGTCTTAAAATATGAATATTTTATACAGTTGCTATTGGATTCGTTTTTTTCTTCAGATAAAAGTAATAAAGGATTTCTATAGGCAGCTTGAAATTGTCTAACATTTGGATGGTCATTCCAACCACCTTTGCTTAAAAAAATCTCAATGCAGTCCTGATTAAAACGAGAAGTACAAACAAACTGAAAACCTTCAGAAAATAGCTCTCTACTTAAAGTTAGAACACTATTAATTGTGATGCTTAAACCCCAATGACATGACTTGCTAACACTACAAAATTTCCATTTCTCATTCCAATGCTTTAACTCTTCTTAATGAGAAATACTGGGTCCTTTTAAAGTTAGAGCAGAACAAGCTGGTTTATCTGCATATAATTTATATGAATTCATTATATCAAATAAAGTATCCATGCGTTCAACAAATCTTGCTGTTGGCATTACACTCAAAGGAAGTAAATTTGTATTAGAGCAGCAATACAATGCAGAAGCAACCTGATAACTAAAAACTTGTGTGGCAAGTTTGACCTTCATAGATAAAAAAGGACCAGAGTCTAAGTGTCTATCTGTTAGTTTTGGTGCTAGACGCACAGAGTTTATTTTGCCTAAATTGTAAAGAGACTGGATGAGTTGCCAAAAAAATATTTCACCATTAATGTCAATATTATGTTTTCGTAAATTGTTTCTGATACTTTTTGCTAAATGCAGAGAATCAAAAATAACATGAATATTTTTATCATTGGAAGGATTAGGAAAGTATGGTAATTTTTTGGAAAACCCAAACAAATCTAATGCAGCTATATTAGTAGATCCTTGATCACAAACTACACATCTAATGTGTAAACCAGTTTCTTGATCCTTAGAATTAGTTTTACGGAGTAACGAAGCCAAGTCAGCTGTTGCCACTGTTGAATTATTATGAAAATAAGGCATTGGTTGTTTCTATTTATTTGCCAAGCCTCTAACCATAATCATAAGAGCCTGATTTAAAAGTTTTTCATTTTTCATACTGTAAACCCTGTCAGAATTTCTATCATACTCTAAATGCTGCTTTAATGACATTTCATCCATAACAAGACTGACATTACGATCAAGCAGATTGATTGCATCAACACGTAACTTTAATAAAGAAACAATCAAGTAGAAAAACTTTCTCGAAAATCTGAAAATACACGGGACAAAAATAATTAAAAAGAGGTTTGACTTGGTAAACAGAATATCGTTTGCAAGACATTAAAAGTTGAAGGACTATGAAACAGAATTAAAAAAACTAACTTATATAGGTGATAAGTATTTCCTGGATAAATTTAAAATATGTTTTATAGACCCATTACAGTTTTTTGGGGTTTTTTGTTTGGATTTTAAATGTTGAACTTGTTTACGTAGAAATTTCGACTCACAATGTTAATAGTAACCTTTAAAGGTTGTTGAAATTTATTTTATTAGTAGACATTTTGTTCTCTAAATTACTATCTGAATTAACAGGTAAACAAACAACTTGCTTTTTTGCTGGAACTGAATGACGTTCAACTGGTGGTTTCCTTTTGCAACCAAGAAGTGGAGGAGGATTTGGGATGTTAAAAATAGTAGGAATGGCTGATTGTAACAAATGTTTTCCACCATTATTTGTAGAATAATACATTATATTTTCAAAATGATTACTGCTCTAATAAAAGTTTTTGTTTAAAAATACACATTTTTTTTTGTCCAAATCTTTTCTACGACAGTTAATGATCCATTGTTTGCATCTAAAATTTAAAGAATAAAAGAATATGTTTTAAAATACTACAATGATAATTTTATGAATTTTTTATGAAAAAAAAAGTTATTATAAATAATATATGAATTAACTTGCCTTTTTTCATCCTTAGGAAAACGAAAAAATTAAATATCTTTACAGTTTTTTCCACTCTTATTTCCACTCTTATTTTATAGCAGCACAAAATGATGGCATGGTTGTAACTAAGATCAAAATTCTTTTAGGTACATATAAAAATAACTTTTCGCTACTTAATATTATAAAATTCTGCAGTCCGGCAGAACATCCCAGAGCGCTTTGCGATAAAATTACAACGAGTTATATAAAATTATGCCTGACTGGATAGGCTTTGGTTAAAACCTTTATGGGTTTTTTCAATAATTCAAGTTTGGTATTTTTTTTTTTTGTTAAATGTAATCTAGAAATACCTATAGCTGGCAAAGGTAATGCATTCAAGATTGTATTCTGCAAGATAAAATTGTTTATTTATGAAATATTTGACTAGGTCTTGTATCTGAGTATGCCAACACTGCATTTACTAATGTTGAAGCTAAAGCTTTAGCAATGTAACGACATTGCAATGCAAGGAATTTTTTAACAATTGTAACATTGGTGTTGGTTAACACCATTAGTAATTTGGAAGACGACTATAAACTAATGCTAGCAGTTTATTTGAAAAAGAACTAATAAAATTTCCCGGAAAACTATGACCACCCAATTTCATTAGAGCTTCTTAAAAATTCTCCAAATAATAAAGTAGCTTATTCAAATTCAATTGAGATTAGATAAAGCATTCACAATTTAGAGTTTTTTTCTAAGATTATAAACGTTTTTAAATTGTACTATTGATGATATGGTAATTTAATATCCATTTTGTTTATTGCATAATTAATGAAATTATAATTGTAACAGCGCTCGAAATAGTTTTTCAAAGCTTGTCGATCAAATGTAATTCTTTCACAAAAACATGTTATTTTCCCTTCAATTTTTGAAATTTTCCTAAAAATAGCCGATCATTGATCGTTGATCAGCCGTTATTTCAAGCGCTGTTGTAAATTTTAATCCGAACACAACTTGTTTACTGGTAATAATTATCACAAGATTGTTAATATTCCTATATTGGTAAATAAAGTTTTACAGAGTCGTTTGTGTCTTGAATTTTCTACTTTTTGTTTTGAGTCTTTTACTTCATTTTTTTTTAGATTATCGTTCAACTATAGTATATTTAGTATCAAGCTAGAATTTATTATGTATTATTTATAAGAAAGTAATATATATAAAATGTTAGTCACTTAAAACCATATATTAAAATTAATAAATAGGTTTTCACTTTTTGTTTTTTTATAGAATTTATTTAATTTTTATAAAGATTATTTGGAACATTTTTAATTTTTTAAGGAATGTTTCTATACAAAGTTAATGATCTTCTACTATAGTTTTAACCTTGCAATTATAGATGCAATCCTGTGTTGTGCAATTTTGTATGTTTTATGTTGCTACTATAAAAACCTAAAATAGCAACAAAAAGACATTTTGCGGTCCTATGACAACTCATAGGAATTATGATGGGTAAAAGTAGTTAGGTGTTTGTTCACTTCTCTATTATCTTACCGTCATTCTTCCTGTCCTATTTAAAAAATTTATTTAATTTATTTCTTTAATTTTACTTTTATATATTTTAGGGTTTATTAACTTTTAAAATATAAAATGTTATTTAAATATTTTTAGATAATGGTTTATTTACTCAGATTTTTAAAATTTTTGATACCCTAAAATGTTCTAAAGTATTTTGATACCCTAAAATCAAATATTTTTTATATTTTAAATGTAAATTTGTAATTTGTTTTTTGAAGCAAGAAGAGAATTACTTTGCTACTCAGCTTGGTTCAGCAACACTTGCTTCTTCACTTTCTCCTGATGAAGCACTTCTTGTACTTGGTGAATTAAGAGAAGCAAGGAAGCGGTTTGTTCTTGAAAATGAGCTGCATATAATTTATCAGGTAAAACAGCTTTTACATAAAAAAATAATTTTAGTCTAAGTTCTGAAAAAATTCAAAGTCTGTTCCTGTTCCCCAAAACATCCTTTAGTTTAACTCTCAAAACATTGTTATGTTTTGAGAGTCTATGCTTAAAAGCTCCAAAGCAACTTTAAGTACAAAGCAACCTTAGGTACAAGCCCTAAAAAGTTGTTAGAATACTTTGTTAAAAAAACCAATTTAAAAAAAAAATTAAATGTTTTTTGTTTTTTCAATTTTTGTGTTCCTTTAATATTTATCCTTTGAAAAATATTTTTTTCAGACAACTTTGACTATGTTTACATAATTAGTTTTATGTTTGTTTAAATTATATTTGCACAATTTGTGTTTACGTAAATTAAAATATAGGTAGATGATTATAAAAATCTAATTTTAAGTTTTCTTATGCTTTTTAAGTTTTAGGTTTTTCTTTAATCATTAGTTTCATGCATTACTGGTTTACCAGATTATAATTAAAGATTTAAGCTTTTGCACTCTGACTGTATTATTGACAATACTGTCAGAATTTTTGATGAATATCTTAAAATTATTATGTCGGTCCTAATGAGTTTGCTTATAAATAAACGTTCTTTAAACTAAATTTTTTTTTTCAAAGTTATCCTTGAGGTTTTTAATTTAATTTTTTTTTTTTTTTTTTTGAAAATGCAGTGTACCCCACTATATATAATTTTTTTTCCAGGTCACACCAATATATTTACAAGACCAATGGCCAGAATTAGATTGGCAAATTTATTACAATATATGGGAAAAGTTACCAGCAGAATTTAAAGCTGTTGGAGAGTTAGTTGGGGTTCAAGAAAGATTTTTAGCAAGGGCTTTTCGAAATGGCGTTCAACAAAAAAATGAGAACCAGATGCGTGTTCTTCGAATTCATAAAAGATTCTATGCTGCTCTAATACTGCAAGACCTTGTAAATGAAGTTCCACTTTCACATGTTAGCAATCGTTACAAAATTAACCGAGGTTTGCTCCAGTCTCTGCAAAATTCGGCTTCAACATTTGCTGGGATGGTAACTGTTTTCTGTCAAAAGTTAGGCTGGTCCTGTTTAGAGTTGTTACTTGAGCAATTTCAAAGTAGACTGTCGTTTGGTGTGAGCAGAGAACTTTGTAACTTGGTGCGTATTCCACTTTTAAGTGGTTTTATGGCGCGAACTTTTTATGAGAAAGGATACCAAACTGTTAGTACTTTAGTTAGTGCATCTGTAGAAGATATTGCACGGATATTGCGAGATGCTATACCTTTTGAAAGTAAGAAAAGTTTAAACAAGTTAAGCTCTCAATCTAAAAGGAGAAGAAATGCAAGAAATATCTGTTTGGTAGGTCAAGAAGGTCTTACAGATCAGCATGCCGCCTGTTTGATTATTGCAGAAGCCAAGCGAATACTTGCTGCCGATGCTGCCTTGTTAGGGATTCCTATTGATAAAATACTAGATATTCAAAGTTCTTTTACAAAAAATGGAAAAAGGTCACCATGCTCAAATAGCTCTCCAAAAATTACACCAAAAAGTTCAATAAAGCGTTCCAATAAAAAAAGAAACCATTCCTTTGAAGAATCTTTTGAAAAACGTAGTAAAAGAGTATTTTGTATAGAACGTGCAGAAGTAACTGAAAATGTTGAACATGTTAAAGAATGTGTTCAAATTACAAGCAATCAAGAAGTAAGACCCACCGAAATATTTAAACAGTGTCAACTAAACACAATGGTAAAAAATGCAGATCATACTCTGACTTCAATTTCATCACCAAATCTTATTATTCAATTTGAAGAAAAAAACAGTCTATTAGATTATTCTCCATGTTTAATAAACACCCCAAAAGAAGAAGTTACAAATCTAGTAGGTGAAAAATTGTTAGACAAACCTCTTATTGGTTCATCTGAAAACCTTTTGATATCAGACGAAAATGTTACTTGCAGTCCAATTGATTTTTCTTTGAGAATATCAAGCTCGGATAACACAATTGAAAATGTTATGTTAGTTCCTCCTTTACAATTGATTGACAAATTCGAAGAAGCATTAGTTTCTAGTTCTAGTACACCGTTGTGCATTGAAAGTAAAAACTCAAGAAATAAAAATTGTGACGAAGAATTTGCAATGGATTCATTATGTGGCTTGACATTTAATGAGGCGATTTCTGTTGATTTTCAAAAAAACAGAACCTTAGTGGAATCACAAGGAAAAGATTTTCTTATTATAGATGTTGGCTCTGACAAAGTCCTCTTTCAAACTTTTCTTAAGGAATGGAAACAACAAACAAGATTTAGTCTCTGTCTGGCTTGTGAAAATGTTACTGAGGATTCATGCAAAGGAATCAGAAAAGAGAAAAAAATTAAATACACACAATTGGAGCCAAAGTATCCAAGCTGTTCTAATGTTAATCCAGAAAAAATAATAACTGGAGTCGCTGTTTGCTGGGGATCAAAAGATGCTTTTTTTTTAAACTTAGGTTCAAGCGAATATACTGGTAACAATTTTCATTACGCAAAAGACCGAATTTCAGCGTTTAAACATCTTTTAAAAAGTAAAACTCAATGTCAGTTAATAGCATTTGATATAAAAGAACAATTGAAACTTTTGTATCAGCTGGTTGGATCATTGCTAAACCCAATTAATCTTTTAGATCCAAAAGTAGCACATTGGATGTTGTGCCCGAATGAACGTGAAAAAAATCTCTATGCACTTGCAAATCAGTTTTTAAATAAAGAGTTTATTGGATTTATTGAAGGTAATGATATTATTTCATTTTTATGTTTTTATATTTGGTATAATGTTAAATGTTTTTTTTTTCTTACCGTTTTTTACCATTGTTTATATTTATTTATATTTAAATGAGTATCAACAATGTTATGGGTTATAACATTCCTTATTAATGGTCACTGTGTTATTGGTGCAGTGACAGAGCATCTATGCAAAAAAATCTTTACATAGAATATGACCACATTCCTGTTAGTAACTCAAATTGTTTTTGTGTTAAATAAACTTTTCTGTTAGGAAAAATTAAATTTTAAAAATTAAAAGATGTTAAAAAAAAGCTCTGTTATTCTTCTAAACTATTTCGTAAATTCTGTGATAAGTACCGTCGCGTACCTTACTCTATTATCTCTAGTAGTGTGACCATGGTTTATTTTTTGTATAATTACTAATCAAACGTTTTCTAAATTATTTATAGATGACTTTTCATAATTTATTTGATTTTTATTTATAAATATATTATATAGTTATTAAATCAGGTTTGAAATATAAACAGTAAGTTTTTTAATTAAACCCTGCGCACATCAACATCTCCTAAAGAATAACCAGTTATTTTTGCTTAAGAAAACTTTTGTATATAAAAAATAAAAATTGAAGAGCGTTTTCTAAAAGGCGCTATATCACATTTTATTATTTTGAGGAAGTAAAAAAACTTGTCATGCGTCAAAATATTTTTTGATTATCAATAATTTTGTAAATGTAAATAAAGATACTAACATAGTTTCATACTTAATTCATAGTTACATACTTCTTAGTTACATACTAACATAGTAACAACTACCTTTTTCAATCAAGAATTCGAATGTTGAAAAAACTCAATATTGAAAAAATTTGACAATCGACATAACAATAGTCAATCATCAATGACTTTGGGGGCATCCATAAAGTACGTACGCAGTATAACCACTGATTTAGGAGCCCCCCCTCCCCTTGTACGAACCTGTACGCTTTTAAAGACCCCCTCCTTCTTCGCGTACGTACGCATTATTTTTTTTTAAAACTAACTCAATTTTTTTTTTATAATTTATGAAGAAATTAAAAATTTTTTTTTGACTGAAGTCAGGAAAAAAGCTGAATTCTGATTTGTTACAAACGTAAAGTATAATGTTTAAAAAAATAAAAAAATCAAGTTTAAGAGAGGTAGTCACACCGCGAACGTACTCACTGTCTTTAACACCTCCTCCTCCTCCCCCCCCTCTTGTACGCGTTTGTACGCTTTTGGGAAACCCCTCCCCCTCCCCCAATTCCTGCGTGCGTACTTTATGGATGGCCCCTTTTGCTTTAGAGCTAACTTTAAACCTCATTTAAATATACTATAATTTTTAGCAAAATCTCTTATAACTGGGCATTTGTTTGGATTTTCTTTAAGTTTTTATAGTATTCACTTTGTGTATTTGCAATATATTAATGTGTGGCAAGGTTATCAATGCTGAAGCATAAGAAATCATTAAATTCATCTAGTGGCAATGAACAGTAGTGTTGTACAGTCAGTAATCAACCATTTTTTAAATACTACATCTTTTTCAAGGTTATGATCTACAAAATCTTGCACTAAACATATTTTTAATGCTTAAATACCAGAGCATTGGTCACATCAATGCACCATACATTTTTCATATATTTTTTCTAATTGCATAATCTATAGTTAAAATAGCTTCTTTTTTTTTGTTTATATGTTTTTTTAAATATAAATTTACAGGGACAGGATATTTTCGAGGTACAGGTGGGTTGGGACAAGGTATTGATTTACGTACGTGTGCATGTATTGAAGCAGTCACAGTTTACCATCTTATGGAGGAAATGGAACTTCGATTAAAGCGTGAAGATTTGATAAAATCTTTTGTTGATGTATTATTATTTTTTTGTTTATTTATATATATATATATATATATATATATATATATATATATATATATATATATATATATATATATATATATATATATATATACAGTGGCGTAGGAAGGTCGCAAAAGTTGGGAGAAGGGCGGCCGAAAACATATATTAAAAAGGAAAAAGTTTGTCAATTTTGTATGATACAGCAAATAGATGAAAATGATCTATTTATTCAATTATTTTTCACACGCAACGTGATTATCTTTTTAACGTGATTAGTCATCTTTTGCCAGCACACATTCATTTAAAAAATAGTATGCGATAGTATCTTAAACAGTTTTATGGATATACTTTTCCATGGTGATGTTTAATTGTGATTGAGTCATTGCAGATTGGAAAGTAATAATTATGCTGTTGCTATCATAAACATTTTTTTAAATTGTTTAGGAAATGGGGGGCTAAATACAGTGTCCGCTGCCCGCCCTAGTGTTTTAGTTGGAAAGGAAGGGGGCTATTGCCGCCCCCTTCTTTCCCCGTGTTCCTACGCCAGTGTATATATAAATCCACACACGCACACACACTTTTTGATCATTTCCATATATTTTGTTTATATTATAGTATAGATTTCTTTTTTCTAATAAAACAGATAGAAATGCCAACTATTCGCACCTTGCTCGTGATTGAAATTAATGGTATAGGTTTCTCAGATATTGAATGTGAAAAGTTAAAAGAAATTTTAAAGGGGAAACTTGATTCTATACAACAAGAATGTTATAAACTTTCTGGATCGGTCTTTTCTTTGTCATCACCAGCTGATGTTGCTAGAGTTTTGTTTACTGAGCTAAATCTACCACCCGGTGGCGAATATAATCTAAATCATCAAAGACAAATGAGAAGCAAAGTTACTGGAAAAAAATTAAAATCAATTTGCACTTCTAAAGAAGTTCTTGAAAAGTTGAGCAAGTTTCATGCTTTGCCTAAATTAATTTTGGAATGGCGCAAAATAAACAGTACTCTTACTAAATTTGTGTATCCAGTGCAAAGAAGGAAGCGCTCTTCAGATGTTTTACAAATGCATAGAATATTCACTGAAGCTATATATAGAACTTGTACCGGTAGAGTCACGTTTTCTGAGCCTAACCTTCAAAATGTACCGAAAGAGTTTGATATAAAGCTTTCTAGCTTAGTCGTGAAAAGCCCTCCGCATCAAATTACAGGTAATAAAAAACACAAAAGACAACTTGTATCTTCAACTCGACCCTTATTAAGTCAGCAGAAAGACAAACATATTGGTTCTTCTACTACTGAAATGTTTACTGTCAGTATGCGCAGTACGTTTGTTCCTTTTTCTTCTGGTGTTATGGTAGCCGCTGACTATGAGCAATTAGAGTTAAGAATAATCGCTCATATGTCGCAGGATCAAATACTTATAAAAACTTTAAATGAATCGGGAGACGTGTTTAAAAGTATAGCAGCCGAAATAAACCATATAAATGTAGTCGATGTTACCACAGTACAAAGACAGCATGCCAAGCAAATTTGTTATGGGATAATATACGGTATCGGAATAAAAGCACTAAGTCATCAACTTGGTGTTGAAGAAAACGATGCTTCTGAATATATGGAAAAGTTTAAAAATCGTTTTAAAGGCGTTAAGCGTTTTATACAAAACACAATTGAAGAAGCCAGAGCAAATGGGTTTGTTAAAACCTTGGGAGGAAGAAAGCGATACTTACCAGCAATCAATTCAAAGATTACCAATGACAAATCGCATGCGGAAAGACAAGCAGTAAATACAACAATCCAAGGTTCTGCTGCTGACCTAGTAAAAATAGCTATGAATAACATTGATATAAAGTTAAATGAAATTTTTGGTAACAGCTGCTTTAATAAGCTGGCTGAAAAATCCCAGCCCAAAGGTGCATATCTTGTTTTACAAATCCACGACGAACTCTTGTATGAAGTGAACAAAGAAAATGTTGATATCGTAATAAAATTAATTCGTCGTGAAATGGAATCAGCAATTATTTTAAGTGTTAAAATGCCAGTGAAGGTAAAAATTGGTTCAAGTTGGGGAACTTTAAAAGATATCTAATTATAAATAGCTAAATTTTCTAAATTAAAATAATTAAATTTTTTTTTTTTGAATGTTTAAACATTCTGTGAATGTAAAATGAAGTTTTACTATGTAAAGCGATTTGTTTACTGTTAAAATGTGAAAAAAAAAGTGTAATTTAAAAAAAGTGTAATTCTCTATTTTTGATGACGGTGACATTTTGGTGAGGTTTCTTTTTTTTCGACTTTTTTAGTAAGGTTACTATCTAACTTTTTTTTAAATTTTCTTCTGCTGTAAGACTTTTTTCAAAAATCTTAGAGCAAAAGAGCAGTTATATAAAGCAAAAGAGCGGTTTTATAGAGCAGAAGACCAGTTATAGAGCAAAAGAACAGTTATATAGAGCAAAGGAGCAGTTATATAAGCTTGGTTTCCAATAGTTGTAGAAATGTCTTACAACAGTTGTACAACATACCTTTGATTTGTTGTGCGGTAAATTGTTGTGCAACGTTGTGTTTCCATTATACTGAATTGCCGCTAAATTTTTTATATAATAACAAAAAAAAATGGCCGCCACTAGAAATTATGCGACTCTAAACTATCGACTTTTTGTTATACTTTTAATTTTAAAACGCCGAAAAAGGATAAAAAAAAGAAAACATCAGTTTTGGGTGAGAGAACTATTTTTAAAAAACATGTTCAGCAAGGTGCATTTAGTTCTTTGGTAAAAGAAATGAAGCTATTTGATAGAGAATTTTTTTTATCGATATTTAAGAATGTCTCCTGACAGACTTGAACATCTTTTGTCATTAATTGGATCTTCATTAACGAAAAAGTATTGTCCCAGTAGAGATTCTATATGTCCGTCGCAAATATTAATTACAACAATTCGATACCTTGCTACAGGAGAATCACAACTCGAAAATAAAATGAACTCAGTCATTTTATTTTCGAGTTGACAGAGCTACAGTTTGCCATATAATCGAAGAAACTTGTTGTGCAATATGGAAAGTTCTCAAGAAAGTCTTTCTACGAGCCCCAAATGACGTAAAAGAATGGCAAAATATTATTAAAAAGTTTGATCAAAATTGGAACTTTTCACAATGTATAGTAGCTATTGATGGAAAGCATGTACGCATTGAAGCACCTGCAAAATCTGGATCTTCTTTTTATAACTACAAAGGGTTTTACAGCATTGTTTTATTAGCAATTTGTGATGCTAAATATTGTTTCACAATGGTTGACATTGGGGCTTATGGAAGGGATAATGATGCTGCCATTTTAAATGCGAGCATTTGGGAGGGCATTTAATAAGGGTTATTTTAATATACTAAAAATTTCTGAATTTGATCCTAAAGTTTCACCGGTCCTTGTTGGAGATGACATATTTGCACTTAAACCATGGTTAATGAAACCGTACCCAGATAAAAATCTTACTGTTCAGCAAAGAGTTTTTAATTATTGCTTATCTAGAGCACGTAGAACAATCGAAAATAGTTTTGGAATTTTAGCAGCTAGATGTAAAATATACAGATCTTCAATTAAAGCAAAGCCATTGAAAGTAGAACATATAATAAAGGCTACTGTTTGTCTTCACAACTATTTGCGTTTAACAGATGGAGTGCATTATATTCCTACTGGTTTTGTTGATAGTGAAAGTCATTCAGGAATTGTTATTCAAGGAGATTAGAGAAAAGAATTACAAGATCAAAGGTGTTTGCTTGATTTCTCAAAATCAACAAGATCTGTTTTTGATGCAATTGCAATAAGAAATACTTATAAAGATTATTTTAATTCATGTGAAGGAAGCCTTTCGTGGCAAATGGACTATGTTCAATCGTGTGGCCACAATCCAGTTAATAACTAAAATGTATGTAATAAACAAAACTTCCTAATAAAAGAAAATATGTTATATTTAACAAACCAATAATTTACATTTTTTTTTTTTTTTTTTTATAGTTTAAAGATAAACTTCAACAGTTACCTAATAATTAATAAAAGATAAACATTTTATACCTCCATGATTTTCTAAAATAAGTTATAGTTTATCACATCAATAGACTTAACAAAATAGTAAACTAAATTTAGTCTATTCCATTGATTAATCAAAAGTAACTTCACATCTAATTTTACTTAAAATGTTATGTTTCTTGCATCAATAGGTTAAAAAGAATAGTAAGCCAGAATGTGTCTTTTTAAACAAATTATCAACAGTTACTTCATAGTTTATTTACTTCTAAAGTACAGTTTTTCCACATTGACCAGTTAAGTAGAGTAATAGGCTAGATAGTTTCACCTCTGTCTGGAAACTTTAATTTAAGAAGTAATGTTTGTATTTGAACTTTAGCCAAGGCTTTAGAATAGTTGTTTAATCGCTTAAGTTGCGGAACTAATGATTTCATAAATAAATAATCTTCATCCTGCTCTTCAAGAGTCGGATTTTCAATATTGGAGTTAATTTTTTCTAATGTTTTCACTAAGGTTCTATCAAGTAAATCATCAGAATCCAACTTTTTTTTTTTTTTTTTTTGTTATTAGCTTAATTGTTGACTCACTTGACTCTCCTTACACACAAGTATTTATATAGCTGTTTTCTGTGGTCACATCTAAATATATGATCATTATTAAATGGATGATGAGTATTTTCAACTTGCTCATATACCATGTCAATGTTTTCTTCCAAATTCGATGTTTCTAATCTGGAGTCAGAAGGTAAACAAATACTGGTTGTTGTTTCGCGATGTTCTATAAAAGTATTTAGCCAATCGAGCTGAAGAAACTGAGGTAGAACTGAGTTCCTTCCAGAACCTAATGAAATTTTTTTTTTTGATTTCAGTCACCTTCCATAACTACTTCGAATGCTTTTATATTTCTCTTCCGCTTGATTAGGAGATAAGTTTGAAAGACGACCAACTTCTTCCCATGCATTTTTCTTTTTCCATTTATCTTTAAAATCTTTATTAAACTTGTCATACAATACTGGAAATTTTTAAACTTCATTCATAAAAGCTGCTTTTAACGGAGTTGTCGTCATGTTTTGTAAAAAATGAGGATTGAACCTGTGGAGTTCCACAAGGTTCAATCCTCGGACCTCTCTTTTTTTTAATTTATATAAACGATTTAAATAAAGCAACTAATCTGATGAGCATCATGTTCGCTGATGATACTAATTTATTCATCTCTAAGAGAGATATTAGCGAACTTTTTGCCACAGTGAATAAAGAACTTAAACTTTTATCCCACTGGTTCAAATCCAACAAATTAACTTTAAATACTGACAAAACTAAATGGACTCTTTTTCATTCGAATAGGAAAAAAAAAATTTTACCCTTAAACTTGCCTCCAATCTTTATTGATGAAATTGAAATAAAAAGAGACTCCGTTATTAAATTCTTAGGTGTTTATCTCGATGAGAACATTAATTGGAATCAACATGTTAACTATATATGCACTAAATTCTCTAAAAACATTGGAGTCTTGTACAAAGCTCGAACTTATCTCAATAAGAAACACTTAAGACAACTTTATTTCTCATTTATTCACTGCTACATAAACTACGCTAATATTGCCTGGGAAAGTACTGAAAAAAGTAAATTACTTCGTCTTTATCACTGTCAGAAACGAGCAATTCGCATAATTAACTTAGCTGATCGTTTTTCTCATTGTAAACCTTATTTTATTGAGATGAAAATTTTAAATATATTTGAACTCAACGTTTTAAAAATTTTATGCTTTGTTTATATGTGGAAAAACAATCTATCCCCCCCAGTCTTTAAAGATTTTTTTAATTTAAAACCCAGCAACAAATACACTCTTAAAAGAAACAAATTTTTTTAACGAGCCTTTTTGTCAAACAAGTTTTAATCAATTTTGTCTTGCCTATCGTGCACCGCACCTATGGAATAAACTTGTTTTACCTAATGTTGATTTTGTTCGACCAAATTCTTTTCGTCTTTTTAAAAACAAAATTAAAAATCTAATTTTTTCCCTCGATAACATTTTAGAGTACTATTAATTAATTTATCTATTATTTAACTTTTTTATTCTTTTTCCCTAAAGTTTTGTTGTTAACAACTATTTATATTTAAAGATTTGCTAATGTAAAAGTTCTATATATATATTTTACTTTACTGTAACGTATACTTTACAAGCTATTCGTAAATTATATTGTTTATAAATGTTTTTTTTAAGGTTTTTTAAGGTAATTCGTAAATTATATTGTTTATAAATGTTTTTTTAAGCAAAATAGTAGTTATATAGAGCAAAAGAACAGTTATATAGAACAAAGGAGCAATAATATAGAACAAAGGAGCAGTTATATAGAGCAAAAGAGCAGTTATATAAAGCAAAAAAGTAGTTATATTAGAACAAAAGAGTATAGGAACTGTTTTAATTTTATAAACTCATATAGTTACCATTTACTATTTGATTTAACAATTTTTATTTTAATACTGATAATTATGAAGACGACCTTGATCAAATCTTTAATACAATTACTGATGGCGCTAATATTGTTTTTTTTTAAGGAGCTTTTTAAGAATAAAAACCAACTTTGAAATCAAATTCTTGGTCAACAACTGAAATTAGTTCCATCAAAGTTATTCTTTCGTTTTTGTTTTGAAAAACAAAACGAAATAACTCTAATGTTATATAAATAATAAAATCCGGAATCTTTTCAAAAATTGAAAAGATTCCGGATTTAAACAATTTAACTTTTAATCGTTAATTAATGGCTTTAAAAAAAACTCTGAAAAAAAACTATGAAAAAGTAATTTTGGAGCATTGTCATGTTTCAAAATTACTTTTTCATGCCTATTCTTCGATTCCGGTTGATTTTCAATTAATGAATGGTTCAAATTGATGATTGTTGTCGATAGCGTTCAGAATGAACCGTTTGACCAGGTTCCAGTAGCTCATAGTACACAATTCCCTTGTGATCTCACCAAACACACAGCATTCTCTTCTTTCTGAATCGATTTGTTTTTGCAGTCAATGTTGATGGTTGTCCTGGTGAAACCCATGATCTTTTGCGTTTTGGATTTTCGTAAAATATCCATTTTTTATCTCCAGTAATGATTCGATGCAAAAAAAACCTTTCTTTCTTACTTTTTTTTACTTGCATTTCGCAAATTGTTTTTTTTCTTTCTTGCTGTCTTTTGTTCAATTCATGTGAAACCCATTTTCCCAGCTTTTGGATCTTTCCCGTTGCTTTCAAACAATTGGAAATTGTTTTTTTGACAAACCATTAATGCTTCTGCCAATTCTTTTTGAGTTTGTATATCGTCTTCATCCAATGTTTTTGCAATTCGCTGTCTTCAAACTTTTTTTCTTGACCTGGACATTGTCTTTCACATCAAAATCACCTCTTTTAAATTGTTTAAACCAATCTTCACAAATTGATTTCGATGGAACATGTTCACCATAAGCTTCCTCAAGCATTCAACGAGCATCAGCAGCAGTTTTCTTTGAATGAAAATAAAAAAGTAAAGCTTCCCGCAAATGATGCTTTTCTTGTACAAAATTCAACATTTTTAACGTAATAAAAAACAATGTTGTTGTATGAGACGCGTTCAATTAACTAATTTTTGTAGAGGAATGTTACTAATTTTTGTAGAAGAATGTTACAGCTGCAAAAAAAAAAAATATATATTTATGAGTACTTTTCGAACAAACGTCATCTATGTGCCAAGCCCGGTTTTCAATTACTACACCTCGTAAATGTGCCCCGTAGTATTATGCTGAAACTCCAAACTCGTAGATAATAAAACCACCGAATATTTGTAAACAAAATAAGTCAACGAACTTTGTGATTTAAAAAAATAAACCAATCAAAACGCACACAAAATAAAACGACATTTTTTGAACGCGAAAGGGACTAAACACTATATTTTTCTTCGGATCTCTCCTTAATTACACTGAGTACGCGATTAGTATATCGAAAACAAAGCCTAAAACTTAGTGCCAAGAATAGGCTACACGTACCCTTTAATTTGGGGGAAGGGGGGAAGAAAGAGGGCAAAATAATTTTTTACCCTTTTGCTAATTTATGGAGCTTTTTATTTTAGCAAAATTTGGGAGATTTTGAGACCAAATGACACGTTTTTGGAGGGGCCTCCGACCCATTAGCCACGGCAATGCTAAACCTGTTTTTTGTTGACTCAAAAAATAGATTGTTTTTTTTGGGAGGGGACGCTTAGGGCTTTTTTGCTCCCAGCCTCCGCCTTTGGATGTAAATTTGTGATATTGCGATGTGCTATTGGCAAGTTAAATTTGTAAATTTGCGATGTGCTGATTAAAATCTATAGTGACCGAACTTATGAGATGGTATTGTAAGTTCGGTCAAACTGTATTTTATCATTTATTTTATTTTTTTAATATTAGTTAACAATATAATTTTCTGTATAATTCAGAATTTTAAAAACATTCATTTATACCTAGATATTAATGTTCAAAGCTCAAGTGACCAAACTTAGGCAATTTTATGGTACTTTCCATTTAATTATAATATTTTATAAAAATGTTCAGTTATCACAGCAATCGGGTGAGGGCCCCTCTTTATTTTATTGATCTTCAAACTCGCAAACTATTGATTCTATTGCATTGATCTTAAAAAAAGATTCTATTTACATTACAAATGCAAATAGAATCTTTTTTAAGAATCTTTTAACAACGCATTATTTTTTTAATAAAAAAAAATATTTTTAAAAAAAAGAATCTTGATAAAATTATTTTTATTTTAAAAGTGACAACTTTAAAAAAACTTGAACAGCTGTGGAGAAGCGGCAGGTGGTCTAAAAAAGCAAACCCTTTTACAAAATGAAAGCAACAATTTAATATAATCAGAAATTTTTATATCAGATTTTCGCATCTAGAATTAAAGCCACTTTTTGATTACTAATCGCTGTGCATTGTGTGCAATTTGTGGACAATATTAAAGAAGGCCTAGATAACATGGTCTTCATTACCACTTCTTTAACCAAAACTACCGCTGTGATCCCTGATTTCAAATTTTTATTAATTAAAAAAAAACAGTTTGGGTATCAAGAAAACGTGTATATTTTAAGTAAATAAGTACATTATCAATTTAAAAATTTACTTCTTTTAGCTTTCATTTAAATAAATAATAATTCGTAAGAAAAATCAAATTTTTTACATTATGATTTTGTAAAAAATAATTACGTAAGAAAACACATGTTTTACCAGTTTGCACTTAGGCCAGTTTTTGTAACTGCTTCGCATTTACGTCAGTTTACACTACTAAAATTATCGCTTATTCAGCCTCCTGTTCAAAAAGCATTATTTATTTTATTAAAGTATTGTTTTATGCTTGATATGTAGTAAATTGAGTTTATTAATCCACAGTGGTCATGCGTTGTCAGGAGGACGTCTAGACGTCCGTCAGACGTCCGACGAACGTCCCCCGGACAAGGTGTGCCCACTGGGTTTGTAATACCTGAATTAATAATATTAATTAAACTTTTAATAACTTATTAGATCTGGTTTACAATTATTTTCAAAATTTGTTCAACTGGCTCGTGCATTCTATTGCACACTAGCACGCGTACAATAGTGTTTGTCAAGATCTAACTTTATATATATTTAGATATTATACTTCTAGAAACAATAAAAGTAGATAGTTACGACGTTAACTATCTAGCTGTTTTGTGCCGTAAAAATCATTTCCACTTTTGACACGTACTGTTTATGCCAATGACGTACTTGGAGGCCATCCATAAATGATATCAGTAAATATAGAGGGGAAGGGTACTGAAAAATTTGACAACAATTGACAATGGGGAGGGGGCATTGAGACCAAAATGATGTCAATTAAAAAAATGATGTCAATTAAAAAATTAAGTTCATATGAGCAGATTTTAAAGGTATTTACATCTACAATGTGGCATAGAAATGGTATATTTGCAATATACAACTTGGTATCTACAATTTAGCATAGAAATGGTATTTTGCAATATAGAATTTGGTATCTACAATATGGTATAGAAATCTACATCTACAATGTGGTATAGAAATGGTATATTTGATATAAGTTTCCCAGAGGCATTAAATAAATTAAAAATTTATTAACGTTTTATTACTGTATTACCATTTGACTGCAAATGTAATTGTTTACAAACATCAACTATTTGTATATAAAATTAACAACCATTGTTCGCTCGCTATCGAAAATAAATTGTGCTTCAAAGCAAACACATAAAGTCATTTGTCATTATTTAAAATAAATCTCTAATTACTCTGTAGCAGCTTGTAAAACGTGATGCAATACAAATGCATAAAGTCATTATTGCAATTACAAAACACTAATTGCTCCTAAGCAAAAAACTTGCAACGCTAATTGCTCCTAGGCAAGAAATTTGCAACTAAGCAACTTGAAGAAATCATTTTAAACAGCTTGCGCTGACAGAAAGAAAATCATTATTTTGATTGTGAAAAGGCAATGAAGTTCAAGAGAAAGCAATGGTTATTTTGGGCTAATACTTCAAAACTGTCAGCTCCCATGTATATTCCTCTTGAATTTGACAAGTTTGTGAATCCCACCAATGAGCGATCTGTTATTAATAATCAACATAGTCCATTAACTTCCAACTTGTAGACCAATAAAAGTAAAAAAAAACAAACAAGTACAGTGGCTCAAGGTTGTATCAACTCTGAGATTGCAGCTTTAAATAGTGAAGTTGCTGGACTGAAGACTGTGAAGAGAAGTGGATTCATTGCTGAAGCTGAAAATGATGAGTTGAAAAAGAAAAAGAGGAAATTAACTCATCTAACCAAAGAGCTGGCCAAGAAAAAGTATGATCAATCTCAACAGAAGAAAACTAGAGAACTGAAAAAAGCTAGAATGGAGGAAATCTGATTGAAACGGCCAGAAGTCAAAGAGAAACTGAAAATCAGAATAAATCCTGGTCGACCGTCATTAGAAGTATCAACCTCTTATTTTGAAGGCAATTATTGATATTGCTGTCTATGGTTCGTCCGCTGATGAAAGACGTTGGTTAGAGGTTCTCCGGGTAATATAATTTATAAAATAAATCCCATTTTCTATTAAGTAGTTCGTTATATCCAAAAATATCCTTTTACTATTTACAGCATTAAAACCCATGAGGAGTTGATCGAAACATTCAAGATGATCAAAATTGGGTTTGTAATCAGCATGAGCGCCCGCTCTACTTGTCTACTTCCAAGAAATTATGGAACATTAGAAGGCAAAAGACACGTCAAAACAGTTCCTGTTAGATAGATCAGATTGAGCTCAGAATGAATCTCATTTAAAACATGTTGATGGACTCTGCAGTTTAACTATAAAATATGTTAAAGAAGTTTGTTCTATTTTAGGACCAGATGAAGTGTGTTTCATTAGCCAAGACAACAAGGCCAGAGTGCCAAATTACCAAAAAAAGAGTTAAAAAACAGGCGCCGCTGTTGATGCATTTGGAGTACCATATAATTCTCCTGGACGACGATTGGGTTGTGGCTGCTTAACACAAGCTTATATCATCTGTATACGCTGGAATTACTATCAAAAGAGATGGTCTCGGAAAAACAGATGCTGTTCCTTATTCTGGACCTACCTATATTGCTATTCGATCAGGAAAACACGCATCCTCGACCGCTTTTGCTCGTAGATTAGACTTTCAGCAACTCATAGATATCAAAGAATTTGTCTCCATTACCAAAGTTTCTCAAAATAATATGGTTAAGCCTATCGTTGTTTTTAGTGTCGATAGGGGACCCGACGATAATCCCAGATACCAGAAAGTAATTGAAATCGGAACTCACCATTTCTTGAAGATTGACCACGATGCTCTTTTTATCATGACGAACACTCTGGGATGCAGTGCATTTGAGCAATGCACCAAACTGAGCGACGAATGGCACTTCTAATTAGAAAATTATCTAGGGTGATTCTTCAACACGAACATTATGGAACTCATCTTGATTCTCAAGATAATTACAAATATTCATTTACAAAATTTAATTTGTAGTATATAAAATAATTTTTAACCTAATAAAACCAATATATCTTTTTAAATCAGACAATAGATGAAAAAAAAAATGACGTTTATGCAACCGTTGCAGAGAATATTAATCCAGAGCAATGAGAGCTAGAGTCAAGGAACCAATCCCAAGATCAACGTTGGATCTTTGTACAAATCAATCTGTAAAAAGTGCAATATCTACTTTGCCTCTCAAGTATGCTGAAAAAGCATGTTTCTATAGAAACATGCTTTTTCAAAAAGCATAAAGCAGAAGAATGGATATATCCATTCTTCCGCTTTAATACTCCTCTATAAAAAGGATCCGATCAGTTTGCATTGCTGCCGAGCGTCAGAAAAAATTTATGACAATTGTCGTCCTGCAGAAGAATTCAGAAAATGCTGAATGGTTAGATGAAAATGAAGTTAACGCAACGGATCTAATGGGAAGAGAGGACGATGACCTTTTAGTTTGCGGAGAGCATTCACTACCTATTGTTTCAAGTGAAGATCACTTAATAACCCATGGGAAGATGATCAGTGAGTGAACTTATATTATAGGTATAGAATAAAATTTGCTTAGTTTGATTAGTTTTTTTATTATTTGATGATATATCAACTTTAATTTGCTGAGATCTACTACTGTATAAATGTATAATTTAACCAGAGAAAAATCAATAGTGTTTACGCATATTTTTAATGTTATTTTAGAATGAAAAAAAAAAGGGGGGGGGGAAGGGAATACAAAAACTGACATCATATAAAAGGGTAGGGGCAGGGCTGGTCTAAAATTGTCAAAGAAGGGTGGCGGAGGGAAAGGTAAAAAATCTAAAAAAAATAACTGATATCATATATGGACAGCCCCTTGACAAACTTCTGTCACTTTTTATCTTTTTTATTCTTTTATTTTTTGTTTATTTGTATAAATTAAAAACTTCATCTCTTGATCGTTAAAAAAAGTAATAAAGTTTTTGAATTAACAAAAGGTTTTGCTCTCTATTTATAATTTTGAAAATGAATAACTATTTTTTGTAGTTAAATTTAAATAACTGTAAGAAAATACTAATCAAGTTTCTTAAGTTTAAGATGCTTTCTCACTCAATTTTTTTTTAATCTTGCATTAATATAGACCACTGTGCTTAAGTGTTCCTCAAATATTACTAAGCTCATAATCTGCTTGTTGAGCTAATAACCTTTCATTATGTAATAATGATCTTATTATTTTTAAGACAGATTATGAGCCGTTATGCGTTAAAATAATTAAAGAAACGGCCGAATATATTTTCTTTAGTTTTGTTTATTGAAAAACAAGTGGTAATTTTGAAACTTTTAAATTAAAAAGAAAATTTTCATCCCACTAATTTAACATGGAAACAAGATTACATATAATGAATTTAACAAATAATCTATAAATGTTTTTGGTTATTTAATTTAGTAAATTTTCTGAGGATTTTAAAGAAAGAGTCAAAAGTTTAAAAAATTATATTTTTATTTTGCGTCTTTAGCAAAATATTGACTGTGAGGAAATAAAGCCAAATGACTATGTTTTATTAAAATTTTCTAATTAGAGGCGATTTTGTTAGTATCTAGCAAGTCTTAGAAAAACAAACAACACTGAGTATAAAATTCAAAACTGGAACAAACAATTTAAGACAAGATACACCTTATTAAGATATACAAAAGGATGCGTCATTTTTAAACAAATTAGATCCAAACCACATGGGGTTAATTGACCAGTTAGGTAAAAACAATTTTAGCTCAAAAAAAACTTTGAAACTCATTTTTGAGGTCCCTGCTTTTACAATTTGTGCCTCGAAACCCCCAATTTTTTAACCAAAAAGAGGGGCCTTAAACATTGAAATAAACCATCAATTTTTTTTTCAATAAACTTTAAAAGGTCTAAATATTAATTTGAAAATGGTAGGAAAATTAAGTTTTTAAAAAAGGGCATTGACCCGGTAAAAATGGACGAAACGAAATTTTAGGTAGTTTTATGGATGTATCGATTTCTTTATCTCCAAACATTCCGTAATAAATTTTATGAAACTCTTGTTTACGGAGATAAATTTAAGCAAGAATTCAATTTAAAAAATAATTTCTAATATTGGGACCCCCTAAAGGAAGGCTAGCGGTAGACAGAAGAGTGTTTGTTTTACCTTCTCCCCCCCCCCCCCAACCACCACCACACACACACACCCATTTTACTTTTTTTTTTTACAGAATGTTTATGTACCATCTCTTTTGAAGTCCTTATTTTACATGAAGTTTGATTAAATTTTCATATAGACGCTGCAAAATATATATTTTAATGCAACAATTTTGTTTTGCTCAATTTTAAGTTACTGGGATAGTCAAAATAAAAATAAAAAAATTTTCAGCTGAGAAAAATATATAACAACATTGTTAAGGTTAACAATGATAGATCAATCAAGAAAATTGTTTTTTCAAAAACAGTTTGTAAAACTATAACTAAACAAACTTTTCATCTTGTTTTTGGATAAATATTGTCCAAATTATGCTTTGTAGGTGCCCTTCTTTTTTTGCAATTCTTCGTTGTGTGGACATTTCCAAATTCTTTAAATTGATCCTTACTTTGCTGAACAGCTATATTATATTTATTTGTCCTCTTTATTGTGGACAGAATTAACAAACACTGACACAAGCTTTATGGCCAGTTAAAAGCAGTCGTTGACTACATACAATCGACAAACAAATTCAATAAAAGTTTTAAATTGGTTGAAAAAACCCCAAAAAGATGAAGAACAGTTCATCCAAGGTTTATCATCGCTCTTACTCAAATTTAACAAACTAAAAATAAACCATGAGTTCCTACCAACCAAGAGTGACAAGCTACGCAGTTTCTCCTGGGTGCAATTTAGGTCTTTTGAAAAGGATTGGATTTTCAGACTTCTCAAAGTGTGTAGGAACAGGTTGTGAGAAAAGAACTTTTGTAACTTTTTGTTTCGCATCATCTTTCTCAAAAATTCAATTTAAAAATGCCGCTTGTCCAAAGCATGCTTGACACAACCGCTTGTCCAAAGCAAGCTGACATCATTTCATCTTGGGAAGCACAATCAATCAAAGTTTTGGTGGGAGTAATTTTGTCTAAAATATACGCTTGATTTATTAAGATTTAACTTAGATTTTATAGTTTCCGTCTTTTAAACTGAAGTTTAATTACTTGGTTAATATTTAATCAATTTAATGTTTTAATCATACTCCAGCTAACACATAACGTTCAAGCACGTTTGACGAACGTTGCGAACGTTCAAGCACGCTCTATGCATGTTCTGTGAATGTTCAGGAAAACTGTGTATGCATGATTAAAAGTTAACGTTCAAGAAACATTCCCTCAACGTTTTTTTGGGTTCGTGTAACGTTCGCTGCAATACATGAACCAGCTTTTGTGAATTCAAATTTACAGTTCTTAAACGTTCAATAGGAATGTTCAACTAACAAATAGCAAACGATTACTTAATGTTCTCTGCAAACGTTCTTTTGATAGCCAATCAAACACGCAGTAAAAGACACGGAAGTTTAACCAACGTTTTTCTTTTTTTTTTTTTAACTTTTTAACTAAACGTATAAATGTATAGGATTAAACGAACTTTCTGATTAAACCTATATTTGTTAGTTTTTGTGTAATGTAATGCTTTTTTGAACTTACATAACCCTTATTTATTTAACAATTATTAAATAAGTACATAAGTAAAAATTTATATGTACTTAACTACAAAATCACCATGTTTTACAACTAAATTACTCAAGTCAATGTTTGCAGTATGAAACTTAAACAAGGAGCTAAACGGCACTACAATAGTAACAACTATTATCTCGCATTATAACTTTGTTTCATATAAATATTAGTAATAACAATTATGAACTAGAAAAAAAAAAGTGGTTGGCTGTTTATACTAAGAGACTACATAACAGATAAGAAAGACACCGTTGTTTTTGAAATCCACTGACCTGATGGATATATTTTGAAAAAATATTATAGCAAAGAAAGACCTTGTGATCCTTCATCTATGTTTAAGTAAAACCAAGTTTATTACCTAAACCATCTAGTTGTCCCAGAACAACTTCAAGATCGAATGCAGTAACTAGAAAAATTCAACCTGACGAGTTGCCTGCTTTTAAATTAAAAGAAGTTATAAAATCTTTTAATGATCTGAAAAAAAACATAAGAAACTATAAATTTAATGGAATTTATATATTTAATACTAAAACAGAAAATCAAGTTTTGATTCAATCGTTAGAGTTAGTTTATAACACAGGTGTTACAATGTTTGTTCTAAAAATAAATACAATTTTCAGTACAAATCTTTTCACTTTGGAGTCAAATGTTTAATAAAGCACTCTCACAGAACAGAATTACCATATTGAATAGATAGTCGCATATTGAAGAAACACTTCAACTTTTAATTCCATATGAGATAAGCAGTAAAAAAAAAATCACCAGCAACATTTTCCAATGAGCAATAAACGTGTTATATATAAAAAATACTCTGCTGAAGCAACGATTAGAGCATTTGAGTAATTTGCAATGTCACATGCAACATATAATCGTCTCCGAGAAGACTTTAAACTTCCTAGCATAACAACATTAACAAGATTAACATCAAAAGTAAAATCTATTCATGAAGATATTTACCTACAAAAGATTTTTTCAAACTTAACAGACATTAGACATAAAAACAGCATTCTTCTATTAAATGAAGTTTATGTTAAGACTATGTTGCAGTTTTCATTGGGGAAAAGCAGTTATTATTCCAAATGTTCTTGCGAATATTGTTAGTATTGATTTTATGGTTATTACTTTGTTTGGTGGGCAAACAAAACTTTTATGTAAAATGCTTCCTATGCGTGAAATTGATTCAAATTTTCTTTTTGTACAAACTACTTTTTTTTTATCTACCATTAAAGCAGCAGGTGGCCATGTTAATTCTATAATTTGTAATGGTAACAGGGTAAATCAAGTTTTTTTCAAAAAATTTGAGGCAGATGGCGTACTTTTGCAAACAAAAGGTAATACCTTTTGTATGATTTTGTGTATCTTTAAAAAAATATTCGCAATAATTGGATCACTAAAAAGTCACAAGATCTTGAATTTTTTGTTAACAAGGAAAAAAAATTTGCTAAATGGTCTCATATTGTAGCATTGCATAAATTAGAATTAAATCAAATGATTAAAATGCCTAAACTTACGGATGTTGCTATGCTCCCAAAATGAATTGAAGGGCTAAGAGTTTCAACTTGTCTGAAAGTGTTTTGCGAAGAAACAGTTTGTGCTTTAAAATGTTACAGTTTATGAGTTAAAAGCTGTTGATGATACTATTTCTTTTCTTTTCAATAATAATTGAAATTTGAAGAATTTGTTAATGTTCATAACCTTTATGCAAATGTACATATGCGCGATCCAAGTCGGGCTGCTAATTTCTCTTCTGATGATTTTAATCTTTGAAAGCTGTTAGAATTTGGAAACATGGTTCGTTTTAAAAGCGTCATTTAAGATACTTCTAAAAGTGTCATACTTGTAATGGTTTTGTGTAGAAGTCAAAGTTCGTCTTGTTTACAAGTCATCAGGGCCTTCGAGAGGGAGGGGCAAAGGGGGCAAATTGATCCGGGCGTCAAGCTTTAAGGGGCGCCGGGCAATCCGTTGGTTTTTTATTTATTTACTTTCTTAATTTTTTTTTTACAATAAATATTAAATATTTTAATGACTGACAGTTTGAAATCTGTTTAGTTTTTGTACTTGAGATTAAAACTTTAGTATTCGGAAAAAAAATGCTCATAAAAAAAATAATTTAAACTTTAAATTCTATTATTATAATTAATTATAAACTATTTTTTACGAAAAAGTTATAATTTATTGAAGTAGAATAGGGTACCGTTTTGGTGACGTCAAATTGTTTGTTTGGCCGAATATCAATCCCACAATCACTAGCAATTTTAAGAATTTTTTTTGTTTCTGTGCAATGTTTGTCCGCATTTCGATCCCAAAAAGCTTTGAAAAAATCTATTTTTAGAACCGCAACGGTACCCTATTAGACGGAAGCGGGCGTATTCCGTAAGTCTGTGAACAGTTAGCAATGCTAGCTCATGCTTGATGATGCAATGTGGTAGTTATAATGGTAACTGATAAAATATCGCTTTGAAGCAGTCAACACCAATAGAACTGAAAACTTCGTTTGGTAATGCGTTCCATGGGTTCACTTCAACTTCTTGCGAAAAAAACCAACACATGAGACATTTATTGTCGATTTCACGATAAAAGCGCTACTCTTTTAGGTAGTATTTGATTTTAAAGCAAAAGAATCATAGCTTTGCATTTTTTAGGCGAATAAGCAACTTTGCTATTACCAGTACCCGAATAGTTATCAAATAATTGAGTTTTTGCATCTTTGCTGCACTCAATACGTGTAATTTACTACATTCAATATGTGTGATTTGAAGAGCTGTGGATCAGAAGGGGGTTCAAAAAATTTCCCTAAAGCTGAGCTAAAAGAATTTCAAAGTTAATCATAAGAGTCAGAGCGAGAAACTTTTTATCTTACTGTGGAGAACGTGATGTTTAACGTGAACTCGGTAATAATTACTGCAAACCCCTCTTTGTGGCCAGTTGTTTTGAGTCAAAAAGATCAAGATGTAATTATTAAAAAAAAAAAACCAGCCCAAAAGCAGTTTTTAAAATTAGGTAATTGTCCCTTCTTCGTTAGAACAGAGGAGCTAGGGATCAATGGAGGAAACTCATAAATCGTGTGAAGCAGCATCAATCCAGCCCACTGCACTTAATATTTTACATGGATTGGAAAGAGTCACACATTCGTCTTACCACACAGTTATTTTGCGGACAATTCTTCGTTGATCTTTGGATGTGACTATTTTTGTGGTTTCTAGAAATTTAACTTTTCTAGATAAATTATTTAAAGTTTTCTCAATAACAACTTCAATTACTTATATAATTGTTGTAATAATTTAATTAGAGTTGTTGATTTTAAATAAATTATTACAACAATTATGTTTTTTTTACCTCAACTATGTTTGCATGTGAAAAAACACACCTAAATGGTAAAAAAGAATGGGAACTTTTGTACTGGAATGGAGCTTATTGGTTGCCACAAACCCTTCATTGCATTCCAATTGGAAAAAGTAAAACACCACCAACAAGAGGGCTACAGAACGAGTGCCCATAACCTCCATCGTCTAAAAACGAGTTCATCAAAGAATATGATGGTGTCATCCAAAGTGCAGCTCTCAAAAAATCCAGAATGGTATCTACTTCACAATCATAGTCGATTGTACCCCTAATATATCTCATACTCAGCAGATAATCTTTGTTATTTGTTTTCTCCTCTATGGAAGAGAAATTAACTACTGGAAAATCAAAGAACGATACTTATTTTTTGAAACTTTTCAGATGAAGAAAGAAGTTAATATAGCTAAACTAACCACTAATGCAGTTTTTTGGCTGAGAATGGATGTTCAAAAATGTCGGTCAGAGACACGAAAATAGGACCATTATGTCAGATGCTTAAAAAGAAGCTCAAGCCTTAATAAGTTAAAATATTTTGCGAATTTATTATGCTCTGTACGTTCCCGGTAGTGCTCACAATCTAAATTTGGCTGATGTGTACGCAGTTGGATCAGTTATTGAGATCAAATTATTCTTTAAAAATACCGAACCTTGGTACTTATTTTTATTGCAAATTTTTCTTAATAGAAGATTCTCACTGAAGCAACTTGGATTTCAATGCATAGACTTTCTATGATAAAATGGAGCTCTCTTATCGACTTGATCAAACCACTTGCCAAGAGAAATGTTAGCAGTTCTTAAAAATGTTGTGAAAATCTATGTTTGACCAGCGAGTAGCTGTTAGTCGCCTTCTACAATCTACAGCCATTACCATTGATGATGATCTACATTTGATCGGACAGCTGCTTGTCAATCTTAAACGGATTAGGGACACTTAGTTTCAAATTTTCTAAGAGGCTGTAATTGTAGCTGACTTGCTAGGATTCGAAGCTGAATTCGCTACAAAAGAAAAGCGTAAGCTAAAACACTTTTACGATGAGGCATCAAACACAGCCCATTTCCACTTCAGCCAAACAAAAGAACTTAATGTGAACGTTTTTAATGTTGCTTTAGATGATGATTGATCTAGCATATTGATTCAAGATTTGAGATAAGAAGGATGGTTGGCATTATGTTTTCATTCGTCTGGTTGGATAATGATAATCTTTCTATTTAAAATAAAGTATGCAAGGTTTTATCTGAGAGATGTAAACAAAAAGATTCTTATTAAAGAAGTCTGCCGTTTTAATAATATCCGCGATATTCGATCTAATCTTGAAGCATGAACGCTTTTTTTTCATACAGTTGTATCATTTTCCGGCTTTTCAACACTATTCTTAAGTCAGTTGCTGAGGTTGAACAATCGTTTAGTAAACTAAAAGTTGTAAAAAACTCTCTCCTTTGACCATGGGCCAGGATCGCGTTACGGGTATTTGACTATTTTGATTAAAGAAGATTTTGGCTAAAAAGGTTAGCTACGACAATGTCATCACTATTTGGGCGGCCATAAAAGTTTATTTTTAAGCGCCTAGTTTACCTTTCTTAAAGGTTTTGTTGATTAATTTTTTAATAGTTTTAAAGCTAATGTTTCGATCATGTCAAAAACCGTTTCTCAATCCAGAGAATAAATGGTAACGCAAAAGTACAATATGCTGTATTAGAAACAAATAATTGCTGCGTTCACAAAACTTTTAAAATTTTAGTTTCTTTAACTAGTTTGTTTTTTAAAATTTACCGACTGCCTTTTTACCGACAAATTGACATTTGCCGAATGACTGTCTAAACTTACCGACTAACTTGTTGAAAGGGTCTAGATTTGCTGACTAACTAGTCAAAAAAGGTCAAATTTGCCGACTAAATGAACGAAAAAACCATTGATGGGGCGGGGGTCACACCCCCATCGCGCTGGCTTTTCTTTACAATCCCAGCGGACATTTGTTTTTAAAATTACGTTCTTAATATGTTTAAAATGTGTTTTAAACGTCTTCTAAACATTCTTACGTAAAGAACGTTTAAAAGACGTTTAAAACGTAACTTTTAAAAACAAATGCCCGTTGGGCTATATCAATATAAAATATCAGTTATATATCAAATGAAAAGTCTTTAAATAATCTATGTTAGCATGTAATTTTTATTTTTTAAAACGTATATTGGAATTTATAACGAACTGAAGATGTGAAAATTGCTTATTTTTACCGGGTTCGTTTACTTAAATCATACAGTTTTTTTACCATAATAGCACTCTTACCTAGTTTAAACAATTCATTAAAAAAAAAAAAGTGTAACAAAAGTTAAATGCGCATTGTTTTGATAACTTAATAAAATTTTTTCCTTTATGTCTTTTGCGTATTTGAAAAAAAAAAAAAAACTGAAATATTTTTGAAGCAGATGTCAAAATATAAAGCGCATCTACTAAAAACACGGACGCTTATATAGTACTCCTAATAATATCTAAAGTAATATCAACGATTTGACTCCATTTGAAAAGCGTTTTTCAAAAAAAAAAAAAAAAATGCTGTATTTAATAATTGAAGTTGAAAAAATAGACTTTTTTGTTTACTTGTGTTTTAAAAGACAGTGTATTTAATACGAATGCGAAAAATCAATTTTAAAATAATCAGTGGAATTTTTTTTTTTTCAAACGTGTTTTATCGTAGATAGCGGGATTTAGCACGCGCAGCACGGTTCATATTTTTAAATATTTCTAAACATTTAATTTTTAAGACGATTTATATAATTTTTTATAACAATGAGAAATAATAGACTCCGCACACACAACTTGTTCTTTTAAAACGCCAACTTGAAATTCTTCCAAGCAATAAATTGTAGTCTCTAAAAATTGTTGAAAAAATTATAATAATCGAACAATGAACTGTGGCGTCCTTAAAGATACCTTAAAACCGACTTTTTGTAAGTTTTTGGTAAAAAAATTTCAAGCAAAAAATCAGTGACAAGAAAAAAACTTCATAACTTTATGCACACACTACCTGTACGCTATTTGACTTATTATTTAACTATTTTTCTGAGGAATTTTCAAAAATGAAAAAGGTTGGGTTTGAAAAAAAAAGGATGTAACTATAACGGAAAAAATATGTTAAGAAAACTACTAAAAAGTTAAAAAAAAGTTTTTCTGTTTTAAAGGCACTTTATTTTCATTACGTTTTATTTTTGTTTTTTATTATTACATTTTATTTTTTATTGAAATTAAAATATTAAAGCTGCGATTTTAATCTTCTTAAATATTTCATTCTTTTTTATGCTGTTTAATATTTGATATTATATTTCTTCATATAAGTTTCAACTCGAGGTATGCATAAATAAATAAAAAAACACGTCAGTCTTTGTTTTTCAATTTTACTTCGTTTATTTTTAATGTTAACAGCCTTTTTAAACTCATAAATTTTTTTATGCCACATAAAAGTTTGATCAAAGGCTGAGATGGTTGTGAGAAAGGTCTAAGTGCTTGTTGCTAGTTATAACGTTTCCTTTATAAAAAAATTTTTTAATACATTTTGGAGAGGTTTTTAATTTGATTGAAAAAAAAGCATGATTAGTGACAACTATTTTAGATTGGACAAATGATGGATACAAGTTCATTTGGAGCGAGTGCGATTAAAGTTTATTTGCAAGTTTTCTTTTTGTTACTTTTCAATGAGAGTATGAAAATCTTTTCTTTTTTATTTTTTGAATCGTAACTTTTTTTTTTCTTTTTCCTTTTTTCACTTCTTTTTTTTAAGAAATAGACAGCTAATCAGTTGAGTATTACTCTGTCTACAAAATGGGAGGGAATATAAACAAAACTTTTACAAGAAAAAATATGAACATCTTCTATTTTTTGGCGCCTATAAACCTTAAATATATGTATATATATATATATATATATATATATATATATATATATATATATATATATATATATATATATATATATATATATATATATATATATATATATATATATATATATATATATATATATATATATATATATATATATATATATATATATATATATATATATATATATATATATAAACATACGCACTTTCAAAATTAAGGAGAGTTATTTAATTTTATTTGAGATAAGGTTGTTATTCACTACAATATAAACAGAGTTTTTCTGCCCCTACACTTTCATATGGAAAAAAATAATAATAATAAAAATGACTGCGCTGTGTTACAATAACAAAATATTTATAAAATAAAAAATAAGAAAAAAAGATTGAGAGCTTTTACATATTTAATTTGTAAAAATAAAAATCTCAAAACCGTTATTTAAGATTAAATTTTTTCTATTTTATTTTAAAGCAGTTATATAAAATTAAACTTAAAATTTTTTAATACTCTACTTTTTTTTTCCTTGAAAAAAGAACAAGAAATATACATGAAAAAAGAACATGAAAATATACATGCATATAATTTAAAAAAAGAATGTTTGTGTTGTCGTAATACTGAAAGTTTCTAAGAGACTGTTGTTAGGACTTTATTGACATTATATTTATAGTTTTATTTATAAATATAGCATAAACAAATATGTATATATATATATATATATATATATATATATATATATATATATATATATATATATATATATATATATATATATATATATATATATATGTGTATATATATATATATATATATATATATATATATATATATATATATATATATATATATATATATATATATATATATATATATATATATATATATATATATATATATATATATCATCCGTGCCGAATGTGTGTTATTAAATATTTTATATAAATTTAAAAAATGAGCTTTTAACTCTTTATGCGCGCTTGCATTTTTTTCTTTCTTTTTTTGTTTTGTTTTACCGGTTGGTCTTTTAAATTAAACCCGAACAAACCTAATTGTTCGCCGTATTTAAGAGATTGAATAATGAATAGTTGAATGAAGTGAATATCGCTGTGAGAGAAAACTCTTCGTAAAAGCAGGTGGTAGATTTTTTCAATTCATTTAAGATATTTTGAACTTCAAAATTCTCGAGCATCTATTCTCTATTCATCTCCAAATTAATTTTGTGGCTTATTTTTATTTTTATTGTTTATAAATCTTTATCTCCGTTTCTTTTTTTTTTTTTTTTTAATTCTTTTATTTCAAAAGTTTTTTATATTCAATGTGAGTTTTTTTTTTTTTTTTCTTTTTTGTCAGGTATACGCGCGATTTTCAAACTGTTCACTGAAAGTTTTACTAAATTTTGTTTTTGTTAACAATGACATTTCATTTCATTGATTTTATCGGTGAGCTTCACACTAGGGCAACACTAGGACAAACGAGGTCTTTTTTAAGACATATGTTTCTTGCTTGAAATAACAATACACCTATAACCTTTTAAAAGAAGAAGAACACGTTTTTTTTCCATGACCATTTTTTGCCACGTTTTTTTTTTATTGTTTTTCCAAGGATTTTTAATAGCCACAGTTACGTCATATTTATAAGAAAATACTGACAAAATTAATAAAGAATTTTTTTTGAGATTTATTTTCATGTTTTAATGCCTCTTTTCATTAATTATAAACTTTATTCGGTTTCTTTGAATAATTAACGTACCTATTTTAAATTTCGTTTTTTAAGGTTAAGTGTGCAACCAATAAATAATAAAGCAGGCTCCTTTTAAATTACGTTTTATTTTTTTATTTCGCATATTAAAAATTATCAGTTAATATTGTAAAGTAGTTTTAAAAACATAAGATTCCTAAAGTTGGCTGACCACTCCCATTTTTCCAATAGCAATTTATGAATATGTATGTTAAAATAAAAAACACATTTAGAACGTAATCCAAGAATTATTCATGTTTTTCTAAAGGTTTATGGGGCCCCTAATTTTAGTAGATTTTATATCATAATATCTAATTTTACTTTGACGAGCTTTTTTGCTTCTTAATTTAAAAAAAAAAGTTTTCTTTACGAATTTACAAATTCAAAAACTTCAATATGTCAAATTCATGATTGGTTATACAATCTGAACGGAAAAAGCCATCTGCGGAGTGCGCGCATGCGCATTAAAAGATTTATTTGAGCTTCTATGTTCATCGATGCAGGTGGTACTAGTTTTCGTTTGTATTTTTCTCAAAGCTAGTACTTTGAAGAGCGCTGCAAATTTGAAACGCGCTCTAATTCATGAATTTATTGAGTTGTGAGAAAAAAAAGTTTTTTTTTTAATTGGAAATAAGTCATGTCTCATTTATTTTCTGCTGAGAACTTAGATAGGGATTTTTTATCAAAGAGTTTGGGAGGACTTAACAGTTCTCGTGGTCCACCGTCACTGCTGCACAATGGATCTATGTCTCATAGCAATCTTGCATCTCAGGTTGGTTTATTTGCTTTAAATATATTTTATTTATTTACTTATATTTATTAATTCATCGTTAGCTCATCTTTATATTATTAACAAGATAAGAAAAAAGGTCCATCAATATTTTATGTGTCGTTTAATGAACAGTTATAGCTATTGTGATAAATTAATTTCTCGTATACCGGCTTTGCCGATCTTTTATTTCCAAAATATTTATATTTTGCAACTGCAACAACAAAAATGCGTTGCATATTTGCGTTGTCTGTAACCTTAAGCTGTTAAACGTTGTTTTTGTAGCCCAAAAAAATATGCCCAAAGTTTGCCGACGTTTAGTTTAAAACATTAGTTAAATTCATCTCTTTATATTTTGTGTTTTTTTTTTCAAATAGTATAACCACACTATTTTTTGTTTTAACGCTTTTTTTTTTTGCTAAACGCTTCGGTAGGAGTTCGTTTGAAAAACGCTAGCTAGAAACATTCAAATAAAAGTTCTTTCATTAAAAATTTATATTATTTCAATTGATTTAAGACGACGCGCAACCAATAACTAGCTCTAACTCTTTCGCTTTTAAGTCGAATCATTTAATAACAAACTTCATACTCAAGATGCGCTCACGTTTTTTTTGATTTTTTTTCTTAACGATCTATTTACCAACGATGTTTTCTCATGTTAAAGGATACGGAGTAACTTTTAATTCTATCATTTTAGTGTTTTAATATTATTAATATTTTAAATGTCTTCTATAAATATATAAAAATTTAAGTTTTAAATACTTAGAAAATTTAAACACATTTGTTTTATCAATTTTTTAAACAAAACTAAAAAGTTTTAAAATTAAAGTTTAACAAAGTTGTTGTTGTTTTAGGTTTCAAACATGTTTGACAACATGGACGACTCCCATTTATTGGGATCTCAAATAGACTCAATGTCAAAATATTTGCCAAAACAAAGCGGTGGTTCAAAGTTACCAAGTGCTTTTCTACATAGTCTTCATGCAAATCAAGACCCTACTCAATACGATCCCCACGATATCTTAGATCAAATATCAGCTTCTCTTCAACCGAATGCGAATGAAAACTCTTATGAGCATCATTCCACAGCAATATCATCGAACACAAACAATTACTCAACAAGTCATTTACTGTCTCCATCTTCAACTTCATTTTCTACTTCATTTAACAATCCAAATTTTAGCAGTTTCAACAATTCTTTTGCTGCTGCCGCAGCTGCGGCTGCAGCCGCAGCCGCAGCGGCTCAAGTTGGCCAAGAGGTTGAATGTACACCACGAGAATTAGAATGGTTTGCAGAACGCTTTAAACAAAGACGTATTAAACTAGGAGTTACTCAAGCGGATGTTGGTACAGCTCTCGCACACTTAAAACTTCCAGGTGTGGGATCCTTAAGTCAGTCTACTATATGTCGGTTTGAATCTCTTACGCTAAGCCATAATAACATGATGGCTCTAAAGCCTGTTTTATCGGCTTGGTTAGATGAGGCAGAACGTGCAAACCGTATGAAATCTAAAGACAGTGCATTTTTACCAAATGCTGATAAAAAAAGGAAACGCACTTCTATAGGTGCGGCCGAAAAACGATCGCTTGAGGCATACTTTGCAATGCAACCCAGACCTTCGAGCGATAAAATTGCCGCTATAGCTGAAAAATTAGACTTATCTAAAAATGTTGTCCGCGTTTGGTTTTGTAACCAAAGGCAAAAGAAAAAAAGAATGAAGTTTTCTGTTCATTAAATGTTTTATAAAAACAAGATTAAAAAAAACATATTATTAACATGATATGAGAGAATGCATTACCTAGTTGTTGCAGACTTACGGCTGATGGTTTTCATTGCCTAATAATCTATGAATATCAATCATATCAACTTAGAATTAGAGATAAATGTAGAAATCTTACGACATGTAGATGTATTACATAAAGTGTAAATGTGATATACATTTATATATACATTTATACATATGCGTATATATATATATATGTGTGTGTATATATATATATATATATTTGTATATTAAATATGTATACATATATATTTCATATACATGTATATTCTTATATGAAATATACACATACACACATGAACCCTTGACTTAGAGTAGATGGATCTGTATAAAAAGTATGTATATACGTATATATACATATAAATGAAATAGAGATAGTATTATACATAAATGAATATAAGATGTTTATAAGAAACTGTAGCTTTTCTTTCTTATTTTTTATTGTGCTTGTTATTTTTTTTAGTCAGCGTAAATTTTTGTTTTTATATTTGTACATAAATTGTTTAATAAATTTGTATTGCACTTTCATTATTTTTCTGTTTGTAATTTAAATCCCTTGTAGTAGTCTCTTTACATAATGATAAGAGTTCTTAGTGAGTGAGTTCTTAGCCAACATTTGGTTTTAATGTTATTACGTTTTAAGAATTTTAGTTTCTTATTTTAAGCTCTAAACCATTTATTGACAAGCGTTATACATTTTGCAAAATCTGTTTATTGCGCAGATGTATTTTTATATATTTCCTTTATGTCTTAGAAAAAAAGTCTTTAGGTAAGTTTTAAACAAATAAAATGTATATATATATATATATATATAATATATATATATATATATATATATATATATATATATATATATATATATATATATATATATATATATATATATATATATATATATATATAAGCGGTAAGTTTGTGTGTGTGTCAATGCGTATATGCCATATAACCAGGTGTCAACCTATTTTACTTTAAGTTCGTCTTAACTAAATGTTGTGAGTCTTTATCATTTTTTATAAAATATTTTAACTTCTCAAATTCATTATCAGGCCTGTGGCTTTAAAATTAAATCAACCCCCTGCATCTAAAAGTATGGACTTTCTATAAAACTTATTTTTTTGCCTTTCCATACATTTTTCTGCAAAAACAAAAATTCTAAACAAATAGATTTACTCCAGAAAAAGGAAAAAGAAAAACTCTTTAAAAAATGAGAAGTTTTTGCTTCTCTCACCTATCCAAAAGCTTCTCTTGCTTTTCCAAAACTTTAAGGTAGACATGGCAATTGTAAGGCATTTTTTTTATTATTACTTTTATTCTTTTTAGATTAAATAACATCTCAATTATTTTAAATTTAATTTGTCTCATTTGAAAAAAAATTAGATGTAAAGAGTTGTAATGCAGATCGTTAATCGTTTTCAAAAAGGTCTTCTAAATGTTTTTTAAAATGTTGGGAACTTTTTTGTTGTAGAAAGAAATTGCAACAGGAAAATTTTATTTACTTCAAAAATGCAATTTTATTTTCAACTTTTAATTTTATTTTCTTAAAAAATTTTATGAATTTTGTTGAAAGTTTATTTTGAAATTTTTTGAGTTTTATTTTTGATGTTGCTCTTCAACCAACAATTGAAATTTGTAATTCTATTAAAAGGTTTAAGTTAAAAGAATTCTAAGAAAAAAGATTAATGGGTTTAAGAAAAAAGATTAATGCGTTTTTTGATCGTTTACATAGAATAATACTAATAATCTTTTGCTAAAATAGATTAATAATCAACAAGTCGTCATTAATTAATAATTCGTCTTTCTTTTTATTTTAAGTAAATAAAACTGAGGTCACATATGTTGGTTTTGGCGGCGACCTGGTGGCGTCTAAAGTTCTTTTAGATTGTTTTGTTTCGACTTATAAAGTGTAAAATGACAAAAAGCAAAGTAGAGATTTTCCTTTGATATTTTATTTTTATTGACAGACACTAGGAAAGGCGTTCTAATAATTTAGTTTACAGGCTATATAATTATTTGTAGACATTCGGGCAATTATCATTAAATCATTTATTTATTACGCTTATTTATTTTAATAAAGGCTCTTTTATTTGTTAAAGTCGTAGATTCTTTTTATTAATGAGGAAAGCTTAATAATAATAATAAAAAAGATGACGCCAAAAAAAATATGACTAAGTAATATGTTATATAACACTTGAATTTGAAATTGTTAAAAGATTTTTTTAAGCTATTTCAATTTCATCCTACCAAACAAGTATTAAATAACCATACCAATCAAGTATTAATAAGTTATACTTTTTTTTTTTATTATTAATTATTGCTTGGTATATTATTGTTTGTTTTTTCTTTCAAGTACCATGATAAGATGTGACTGGTATATTTTGTTTTTGTCTTCAAGAACCATGATAAGATGTGACTGGTGTAAAATTTGTAATCTTGATCTTGGCTGTGTTTCATCAAGTATTCACAAACTCCTGAAGATCTCTGCTATACTCAGGAAATGTAATAAAAAAAGTATTGTAAACTTATAAGCATATAAATAAAAATGATTTAAAGTAATTGTGTCTTTTTTTCTTCAAGTTTCAATACAGGGTATCACTAGAGGAGGACCTATTGTTATGAGTTTATCTTAATTTTGTTTTGTTTTGTTTTGTTCTTTAGGTGCCACAAGGAGACCTAACGGTCTTGTCATAGAGCACCGCGGAAGTGCATTTAACCAGGAATTTCACGCCTACCTCCTTACCGTGACGCGAAAATATATCCAGAGCTCATTTCGGACCTGGATCTCCTGCTTATGAAGCAAGCGCTCTAACCACTGCGCCACGACCGCACTTTGCGAGAAAGTGCATACAAATCTTGCTTTATTCCATATTCCACCATAACTTGTTACAGTTTTACTAATTAGGACTTTTTTGTGAATTCCTCATACATCAGAAAATCTTAATTATATAAATAACATAAATGAATGCAAATTAAAATTTATGTAATACCTACAATACCGTAACCTACAAAACCAAAATATTTACGGATGCTTTTATTATACAATCTATTACAGACCAAAATCTTTACAATACATTGTAGACCAAAATCTTTACGTATATTATTTATTATACAATTCATTGTAGGCGTTAAAAGATTCGTTTTTTTTTTAAATAAAAAATATTGAATATGCAGACATTTCTTATAGGTTTATGCTTATCTTAAGAGTAGAGTAAGCGTTTAATTAAATGCAAAAGACATGTTTCCAAAAACAAATGTTCTATTTAACATTTTTTGACTTCAATATAAAAATGTGTTATAAATGATCTTTCTATAACTTTTTAAACAAGGTTTCTACCTTGTTTCATTTTCAGAGATGCTCCACTTTTTATATAATTAGATTTCTTCTATAGAGTAATAACTAAAGAACGCGCAAAAACTAAAAGATGAAACGATTTTTATTTTGTTTCTAATGAAACTCACTGCATATACATTCAAAGTATTGGTATATTTCTATACATCAAGACTACCTCTATACATCAAGACTACCTCTTCATTAAACTTGAAATATTTAAATTGAAGAAGTTTATTTGTTATTTAGCTTACTGGATACTGTTTTGTTTTTAAGTATTTGAGCTCAATTGATTATTTCAAGGTGTAATTGATAACATGAAAGTAGTAATAAAGAAATCATGATATGTATCAAATGGCAGAAGATGAGTTGGTAAATGACGATCGGGTGACTCAGGCGCACATTTTAGGTGTCAAATGTAAGATAGTAGGGGAACACGGGGCAATATCTTATTCAATAACTGTCCCAAGAATTAAAAATTGATTTAGAAGTGATAAAAAGTCATTCAACGTCACTGATGCATCAAAAAACCACTCTAAACGTTAAAAATAGCTGAGGAAAAACTCATTAACCAATGTTAACTCAAATTGTCATCTTGCCTCGCATACGGGCAAGATGACGATTTGAGTTAACAAAGTTTAAGACTTTAAAAAAAGAAAACTAAATGCAGCTATAAACGCCTCAATAACCATCATCAAAAAGTTATCATAGCCTAATACTTCTTGTATAGCTTCCAGATTAATCAAACTAAATTAAAGTTTATCGCTTACCTTTAGCTGGTGATGTAGCGATGAAATAAACCAAGTCAAACAAGGATAAAAAAATTTTTCTCAATTTTGGAAAAACATTTTCAATACTTAACTTTCGTCACATAAATAATATTTAAAAAGAAAGCATTAATAAATCTAGTAAATATAATCTACTTCCCTTTAAGCTAAAGTCAGCTGTTATATTTAGTTTTCCTTAATAGATAATGGTAGGTCGTCATCTTGCCCAATTCGTCATCTTACCCCATGTTCCCCTATATAATTGAGTTTGCAGCGGAAATTCTAATTTCATCAAAAAGGTGGTTTTTAGCCATTTAAATTGACCAAAGATCAATCAAAGAAAAGTTAACATGGATTGAAAGTGACTGTCAATTGACATTGGTGACCATTAAAATAAAGATATTAAAAAAATTTAGAATAAGATTCAGCACAAAACATTTGCCAATTATTTCGAATGAAGATTGTTTTCATAAAAAAAAAAGTGCAGAAGGACCGTTTTTTAGTGAATATTTATAAAGCAAGCAAAAATGAGTTAAATATGTAAGGAACATAACCAAACATATTACAATTGTTCGGGATATAGTCTGGTCGGATGAAACACATTTTGATGGTTTTTGTAAAAAAAAGCATTAGACAAGGATGATGACCACAAATGAAAAACCTGCTTCGAAAGATTTAAACGTATATTTGATTGCAGTTATACTAAAATTATTTTTTGTCATTATAGAAACTCGTAAAGGACATTTAATGCAGATTCTTGTAACGAGTAGATATTACCAGAGAGTTACATCGGGAAATCGTTTAGAGGGTTCGGTTGTTGGAGCAGATAATAGTCCTACCCTCACTCTTTGAAAAGGGTGTTTGAAACATCACTAGACCAGCTGTTACGTGAGGTTTGTACAGTTTAGTGTCAATCCGTTAACCCGGTGGAAACTATCTGCTCCAAAATTAAAATTAATGTAAAAAATGCAAACCGCGTTATACCTGATTTAATTAAAAGGATTATGAAACAAAAAATTTACTAATTAGAAAGTATTGTCAAAAAATGCGACAAAAAAATTACAATAATGCGTGGTGATTGCGCACGAAACATACAATATACAACCAGCAGCGTAGCGACAAAAAATAGGCCTTCTTCAGCAAAATTTTAATCCGGGCCCCTAAATTACTTTTTTGTTCCCTCACTCTCATTTCCTTTTTATTGACAAAAATTGTACATGAAAACAAGAACCTTATTTTTAATACAATTTTGATTTTTTTAAAATAGAAACCAGTATGTTACACTAAAAAAAAATCTAATGAAAGTTTTTTCTAATCTTTTTAGCTGCAAATTGGTCTATAGCAATTTTTTAATTTAATTGAGCTGCTATTTCTGCTTCAGTAGCTTAAGGTCTAGGTGCACACAAAAAGATTTGCGTCATTCTTGTCCGTAAATGTGTTTTAATGAGCTTCAGGCTCTTTTTGCAGTTGCTACGCTAACGGGTAATGTCAAATATAACATAATTGCTGGTATTATATTTTTAAATGAACAACTCATATCATAATTTGTTATTGTAGACACGGGTAAAATGCAAAAATGCGGAAATATTTAATGTGTAAACTGCGGAAAAAAATGCGGAATTTTTCTCCCAAACTTATTGCTGCCTAATTTCTCCCTACGCTTATCGCTGTTCTAACCAAAACAGTTGATCAATGATGGTAGATTCAATCTTCTTAGTTTTTTACAGTATTAAGCATGCCTCAAGCTGGATGTCCATTTTGTTGCTTTGCGTTGAATAGATTCAACCAAGGTTTTATCAGTTTTAAAAGAAGAAACACAAATATATTTGTATATTTGACACTGAATATTTATGGTGTGGTCTAAAAAACACTTTATAAACTGAGAGCCATATTTCAGAAAAAAGCAAACTGTATTAACTCATAAACATATAGTTAGGTGTTAAGTATGATGTCGTAATGTTTTAAAGCAAAATACAATAGTTATTAAAATAATGTTTTAAAGCAAAATACAATAGTATTAGATATTGTATTAAAAGAATAACTCTCTTTAAAAAAAAAAATTTCTAAGACAAACGTCGAGGTGGCAGTGTAGCTATCTTCATTTCTAATGTATTTATCTTTCGTAAAGTTGATTAGTTCTATAAAAAATTTTCTAAAACAAGTTTGGTATCTTTAAAAGTTAACAATAAACACATACTTATCTTGGTTAAACATAGACCAAATAATGCTAATTTAATATAACATGTCACTGAACCTTTCAAATTAGCTCGTAATTTAATAAGGAAGCCCTACGATGGCTGCTTCATTGTTGGTAATTTTATTAAACAACTTTACTATTTTGTAATTTTATTAAACAACTTTACCTGTTTTGTTGAACAATGTATAATTTTAAATCGAATCAAGAAATATATTCAACATTAGTATTTACTTTTTTAATTCTAGCTTTTATCCCTGTATATGAACCCGAAATATTAGCAGATTTGTCGTAAAATTAATCACAGCAATCTTCAAGGAGAATTTAAAAATCAGTGAGCAATTGGCATCTTTAAGCTCCTAAGAGTTATGTTCAATATTAGACATAAACATCGAAAATCGTTCAATAGGTTCATAATTCAAACACATTTTTGATGGTCAAATATTTTCACTCAGTTAAGTAGGAATCTGATAATGTCAACCTAGCTGACCCCAAAACGTCACTTTTATGGGGTGATCAAGATATCGTGTGATGCAAATTTTAAAATCCTTCAATTTTGTCCGCGAAAAATAATTTAATTTTCATCTTCAAATTAAGTGAGTTTTTGAATTTGAATGAGAACCAGTACATATAACTTGATGAAAATTGGTGCTAACGTAGCATATAGCCACACTCAAGACCGGATTATAAGTCTTGGGGGTCGGGTGCAAAAATTATTTGGGAGCTAATTCCTAAAAATGTATATTCAAAAACGAATGCAGCATGCATATGATTGCTTTTTTATTCATAAAATTTTTTTCTTGCTTTTAAATTGGCATCTTTTAAAGAAGTCAACTATGACATCTTCAAAATTTATACTTTGTAACAGAGTTCTATCAATTGTCATGAAACAAAAAGAATTTAAACGTCAATTTATCATTGAGGAACGAAGATCCATCTTAACTCTTGCCAAAAAAACTCGCTCTGCGCTATAATTGGTTATGGAAAGAGTTAGAAAAATCCAATATGCAATGTCAGCATTTGGAAAAACTGATTTTAACTTAATTCTACGAATTGCTTTTAAACATCTTGTTGCTGATATATAAACATATATATATATATATATATATATATATATATATATATATATATATATATATATATATATATATATATATATATATATATATATATATATATATATATATATATACATATACATACATATCTATATATATATATATATATATATATATATATATATATATATATACATACATATCTATATATCTAAATATATATATACATATATATATATATCTCTCTCTCTCTATATATATATATATATATATATATATATATATATATATATATATATATATATATATATATATATATATATATATACATACATATCTATATATATATATATATATATATATATATATATATATATATATATATATATATATATATATATATATATATATATATATATATATATATATATATATATATATATATATATATATATATATATATATATATATATATATATATATATATATATATATATATATATATATATATATATATACATATATATATATATATATACATATATTAGGGCCCTGCAAAGCGTTTAGGTTGGCCATTTTTCACTTTAAATTTACATTTTTTTTATTTTAATTTGGCTATTTTCACTTTTAAAATTAAAGATTTTAAAACCGCCAACCGCGCTTGAGTAGTACCTCGGTACGCAAAAATGTTGGTCAATAACGGACGCTACTTTGGATAAGTCCTAATGATTATTTGTGGCTGTTCCTATGCTAAGCCAACAATATCTTTGGATATAAGAACATTGCATAAAAAAATATAACATGAAAACTCAAACTAATAAATAAATAATATCTGAATTTTTATATATTTACATTTTCTTTTTTTTTTCTTCTCAGTTACGTTTTCTTGTACTATTTCTAGTACAATACTTTTCTTTCCTTCCTTAAGAACTTTTTTTTCTCTTCTAAATATCATATTACTATACATTTACTTTCTACTAAATACTACTGTATTTTATCGACCCGAAGAGTAATTTAATGTACATTATATTATAATAGTTCATATATCTTCATTTATATAAATATATACCTGTTTATATATTAAATCTAGTTATTACTGTTAGAGGATTTTAACATTTTTTTAACTCTATACATAAATATTTTAAATATAATAGACGAGTTTTGCATTTATTTTTGCATTATATATATATATATATATATATATATATATATATATATATATATATATATATATATATATATATATATATATATACATATATATATATATATATATATATATATATATATATTTCTTATCTTAAGTTTTTCAAGTATCGACAGCTGCGTTTTTCCTCAATTTTTTTTCGGTTTAATTTTCATTTCAATAAGCTTAATTTTTGCGTTTTGTCAATCATTATTCTATTATTAATAATTATTAGTAATTATTTACGGATAAATTTATTATTTATTTAATTAAATACAAAATATCTAAACTAATTTAAATAAGTTAAACTGAAAACTGATAATTTGAAAACCTCTCAACAATGTCTAGGTATATATCCTGTACAAGGACCTTTACTTTTCTTACTATTCATAAATGATTTGTCTTCAACGTCAAACCAATTAAATTTTATTTTATTCGCAGATGACTCGGATCTCTTTCATTCTCACAAAAATAATGAATTTACAGTAGTAGATAAAAAACTAAATAAAGTAAATGAATGGTTTATATGCTACAAATTGTCTTTGAATGTTCAAAAGACTAAATTTTCTCAATTCCACAAACTAAGCAAAACAAAAAAAATAACGCTTAATCTGCCCAATCTCTTAATAAATAAAATATCAAAAGACAAACATCTGTAAATTTTTAGGTGTTGACTTTGATGAAAGTTTATCATGGAAAATACATATAAATTTAATAGCAAAAAAAAAATCTCAAAAAACATTTGAACGATCTATAGAGTAAGGCCAATTTTATGTTTTAAATCCTTAAAAAATTTATATTTTTCTTTTATACATAGTTACTTGACTTACGGCAACATCATATGGGCAAGTATTAACCACACTAAGCTAAAAAAAACTTTATAGCAAACAAAAACATGCTGTTAGAATCATATTTGGAGCTGGTAGAGCTATTCCTTGTGAACCTCTTTTACGTATAATTGGTGCCTTGAATATTTTCAAACTTAATTTATCTTTTTCTACAGTATAACATGTATAAAACAAGAATACATGTATAAAACAAAATATGGACTGTCCCCAAAAACCTTTGAAACTTATTTTAAAGAAATACACTATAAATATGGAAATAAAGAAATACAGCATAAGATTTTCTGCAAACCACTTTGCTATACCAAAATCTCATTCTAAACAGAGTTCTTATTCAGTTCAGAATCGCGGACCACTTTTGTGCAAAAGATTCCCAAACGTTGTTTCCGAAAAGAAAACTTCTCTACATCAGTTCAAAACTAATTCAAAACAGTTTTTGTTAAACACATATTTTGATTTATTATACATTATATATATATATATATATATATATATATATATATATATATATATATATATATATATGTATGTATGTATGTATTTATATGTGTGTGTTCATTTATATAGCTATATGTTCGCTTGTATGTGTAAGTGTGCGAATGTGTTTATAAATTTATATATATTCATTTTTACTTTTATCTTGTCTATTTATGATATTATGTATAAAACGATATCTTATTTTGTTTTTTAAATTCTTGTAAACATTTATTCAATTTTTCATATATACTATATATTCTATAAATAAATTTGTCAACTCGGTCAACTCACTCTTGCAGGCCTTGACAACTCGCCTACTTTCCCGCTACAACTTCAACTTATTTGGAGCCAAGCAAACTACGCAGCAATATCCTTGCACATTGCAGCTGTTGATTGGGAAACAGAATTCACTGGTCTAAATGCAAACTACCAGCTTCAAGTAAACGTGTATAATAAAGCCATCAAACTATACGTTCCATCAACAACTACTCCCTTTATAAGGCGGTCAAAGGTAAACACGCCTCTTGGGCCAAGTACATTAATACACGTCGCGATACGCACAAATTACTCAAAGAATCACATTGCTAGGCATGCAAAAACTTTACCAAACTGGTAAAATCTGCTAGGCACAACTAAAAAGAGAAACTCGCCAGAGAGTCCGAAAGCAACCCTAAACGCTTACATGCACGTGTACAAACCAAACAGAGCATCAGGAGCACTATTACATTCCTAGAAACAGCTAATAGCAACATCACTACCGATACCGGTAATATATGCTCACTGTTGAATAACTATTTTCATTCGGTTTTTGTTTTGGAGCCTGATGGTCCAATGCCAGCTTTTGAAGTTTGTACTGAAGCAATTTGTGTTGTCAACCCTGCAAGTTTTTCTATTGATATAGTACAAAAGTACTTCAACCACCTAGATGAAAGAATATCAACTGTTTTACGACTTGGGACATCATGACGGAAGCAATTAATTTCAGTCACGTATTAGACGTCATATACACAGACTTTGCAAAAGCGTTTAACAAAGTGCCGCATAAACGTCTTCTTCTTTTAGAGCTTACGGTGTTCAAAGAGCGTTCTTAGACTGGATCTCAGCTTGGTTACGCGACCGAACTCAACAAGTTGTCATCAACGGCACCACATCTTAATCGCAAGCGGTCACTAGTGGCGTGCCTAAAAGGCTGGATCTTGGGCCTATTGCTCTTCGTAATCTTTATTGATGACCTGTCAGAGAACATCAGTCATCATATGAAACTATATGCTGACGACAGTAAAATTATTAACATAATTAAAAACGAGTTGGACAGCATCAATCTTTAAACTGACATTGACAGAACAGTGGAATGGTCACATATTTGGCTCATGCATTTTGACATTAAGAAATGCAAAGTAATGCATGTTGGCCGCGCATGTAACAAGTCGACGCGCAGTTACTTAATGGCCAAAGTTGATGGCACGCGTTAGCCACTCAATAAGACTATAGTCTTTTTGAGTGAATAACAAGTAGAGTCAGCTGCATCAATTGCGAATAGAATGTTAGGGCGATTCAAAAAAATATTTCACAGTCACAGTTTTTATTTATGGCGTACATTGTCTCTTATTTACATTCGTCCCCACCTTGAGTTTGCTGTATAAACCTGGTCGCTGCATTCAAAGTCCGACATTGCTATCCTCAAGCAAGTCCAATAACGAGCAACAAACACAATATCATCCCTTGAATACCTGTGCTTTGAGAATTGACTCCAACAGCTTGGTATAAAAGCACTTGAAGAACGTTGTAAAAGAGCAGGACAAACTTTTAATTAGTATAGCCAAGTATATTTTGAGAGGGCATAACCAAAAACTAGAGCGCCAGCTTATATGAAATTGTGAAGAACAACATTTTCAAATAGAATTGTTATCCGATAAAATGCGCTTTCCCAAGCACTCCATCAATCAATGCTTTCAAAGACAGCATAACAAAGTAACTTTTAGAGACATAATTACAGCTTTGTCTGTAGCTTCTGTGTAATTTTTCATCAGTATAGAGGGGCCTGGTGTAGCACCTCTTCATAAAGCTATAAACATATTTATTTTTATTTTTTTTGATCACTGAACAATAATAAATAAAAAAATTCTACATGAAATACCCAGTTTGTATATTTTTGATATACAGAAAATATTTTGTTTGTTTAATAAAACTCTGTAAACTAATAGTTCGAGGTATTAAAACTCAGTGAAGGAAAACTTTTCTTTACCAAACATAAAACTATAAAAACAAATCGTAAGTTTCTTGAAATGTTTTTTTTTACAATTTACTTTACATGAACTTTTACAAAATAGTTCTTTAAGCATTATTTTAATTATAAAAATCTCTAACCAATACGCTTTTGTAATTTTGTTTTTGATTTATTAATTTACAGTTAATATAAAATTAATAAATCCAAAACAGAATTACAAAGGGGTAATACAAATCCGGAAAAAATATCAGCCGAAAGTTTTGTCGTTTTTTGTCATTAAATTTAATGTAAACCCGCAATTGAAGCTTTGAAACAAAATAAGTAAAATTAAACAAAAAAACAATTTAAATAAATTTTTTTTACTTTTACATCACTAGAAAGAAAACCATTTTTTAATAGCTTTTTTAACTGTATCTTACGGCCAACCTTATAATAAAACTTAAATAAAATTTTTTACAGGTTTTTTTATTTGTGTTTGTAAATTAAATTTTAAAAAAGCTCCTTAAAGTCTTCATATATATTTTTTATTAATATTTGATTTTAGTTTTAATAGTAATCAAGAATATTACTTAAAAGTAAGCGAAAAAAATAGTTGTAAATAAAATGACTTTTTCTATTATCGGTAAAAAACGTTATTAACATGCTTCATATTTCAATTTTGCCATTGTTAAAACGAGTGGTATCCAATCACTACTAACCAAATGCTATATAATTTAAATAAAGTAATGCTAAATATTTAAAAAACGTTTTTTTAACTGTATTAAATGTCTATTGTAGTTTTATTGATTAAAAACGTCACCAAGAATTCATACTTTTTTTATGCTTTTTAAAATTTACCTTTAAAGGCTGGATTTTGCAAAAAAAATATTGGTGATGTAAAAATTAAAAAAAAAAGTATTTTGAAATGTATTTCAGTTTTTTTTATATATATATAACAGGCTATAAGATACTGTGTATGAAGATAGTTTAAAACTAGTTATAAGCAATATGAGCAGTGATAATATTCATTTTGTTTTATGCCAATGTTGCAATCGGAATGAAACCATATTTCTGCATCGCACACAATTGTTTGGAGTCACTGCTTTTTACGGAACAATTTAATAAGGTGATTTTTATTAGAATACTATTATATTAAATGTAAAAGTTTTGAATAGTAACAAATTGATTTATATGTAAATTTTGTAATTACTCATACTAAGTTTCACTTTAGATAAAAAAAGTTAATATTTAGATTTAACAAATCTTAGTAAAGAGCAGTTGAAATCTTATGACTAACGTGTTTTAAACTGTGATAATACTTCATGAGTATGAAAGAAAATATAAATTTCTGAAAGGTTTTGCATTAATGTTTTATTTCCAGACTAATATATTAATTTGCTTTTCAGAGTAAGTAAGATATATTCTGATTAAGAACAATGCTTTATTAAACAATGAAGATGTATAAACATGACAAATGTCCTGCGATGCAGAAACACCCTAGTTATAACTAATAACATTAAATCAACTGTATAATTAGCGAACTGTATATCGACATGCTTCGAAAATTGGTGAAATATTTGCTGTTAACTATTTTTTATATTTTATTATTTAATAATTATTTAAGTTATATAAAAAATAGTTAAGATAATAATTGAAAAACAAATAATTATCTCGTCGTTTTATTATGTATATTTCGATTATTTCTCATTCTATTTTACAATCGCTATGAATAATAGTAGCGTTTGTAATCTCATTTATTGATCGAAATCAAAGCGGGCTTTTACTGATCTTGGCCCGACGTCATTTTACTGATCTCGGCCCGACGTTGTTTTACTGAACTCACCCCGATGTTATTTTACTTATAGCGGCCCGATGTCTTTTTACTAATATTGGCCCGATATCATTTTACTGATATCGGTAAAATGACGTTGACGTTACAAAAAATCTATTTGCTTTTATAAAAAAAAAATCAGGTCTTTTGATTGTTTGTTTTTTTGAAGTTGATAAAGATTCAATACGATGTATGTCATTGAGAAAAATGAGGTTGTATTTTTAAATCTTCCTATTTTATATATTTTTCTTAGTTTATACATTTAATTATTTTAATGTCTTATTTATTATGTGTTTAAATGTATTATGGTGATATGGCTTTAAAATTTGTAATATATGAAATGTTTCTATATTTGTGATGTGTTATAATGTTGTGTGTTTATAGTTTGTAAGTGTTTATTATGTTGTTTCCATGGTTTCAGTGTGTAGTAATTTGGCTTAGTTTACAGTAAAAGTGTTGTCCATGCTAGCCAATTGGTGAACTTTGCTATAATATGACTTGGCTCTAATGAGAGCAAAAATGTTGTCCTTGCCAATCAAGTGGTGTCAAGTCAAGTCTTTTTTGTAATCTGCTCAATCATTTACATAATCTAAAATTTTATACTATAAATAATGGTTTGATGCAATCATAAAGTCTGTAGTAAAAGATAAACCTTTTATTATTTTTTAAAATTTTTAAGTAACTCATAAAATCAGAAAATTTAACTCATTTTAATAATAACACAATTTAAGTCCTTTATCGTTTGTATTTAAAGTATATTAATCAGTGTTATTTAATTATTTTTTTTTTATTGCTTTTTATTTTTAAGATCTAAAGAATGATGCTTTTTTCAAAAATTCAACAAATTTTTTATTTAAATAAAAAATTAGATAGATTAACATTTATTATAAGGTATGTCATTTAATAAATGCTATACAAACAATGTTGTTTTACGAATGTACTTATCTATAAATAATTATTATTGTTTTACTATTAAACACCTCGTTTTTTGTAATTAATTAAGCAAAACAAATTTTGTTACTGGAAACCAGTTGATGTTATTGAAAACTCAGTTGTTGTTACTAAAAATCCAGTTGTTACAAATTTTCTGATAGATTTTGAATAACTTTGTTTGCTTATTAAAGTTAATTTCGTGTGGACACGGAAAAATCGTCAATTTTAAATGAAGATTTCTCTAAAACCACAAATGCTTTTTGTTTTCTTTCATTTTTTAGTTAAACATTACTTCCATATTTTTAATTGTGTTGATAAAGTTTTGTTTAATAATTAACAATTTCCAAAATGTTTCGGAGACAAATTGGGGTGCGTAAAAAAGTTATGAATCTTTATTTTTGCAAAAATCCATGAACTTCATATCGCTTGATTTTAAACGTAAAAATGTCCCAAAATCTACTGTCATAGATATTATAAATAAGTTTAAAACTACTCAAAGCTTTGAAAGAAAACCTGGAAGTGAAATAAAGAAAACTTTCTATAATTTAAAAAGGTGAAGTTGATTCTTTGTTCAATAGCAAGAAATCCGAACCAGTCGCAGTGAGATCTTGCAAGAAAATTCATGACTTCGCGTTTTTATATCAAAAAAATACTTAAAAATACTGGAATTAAAGCATTTCATAAAAAAAATACGCTTAAGAGAAGCTTAAATGGTGAAATTATAGGAATTTGACGCGCAGAGAAGATGGTTAAAACAATGGCGAATAAAAGTGCATAATTGAAGACGACAAAACATATTGCAAGGCGGATTTTTCACCACTTCCTGGTGAACAATTTTACTATGAAAACAAAGATAAACCTGCCGATAATCAGTTTAAATATATTTTAAGAGAAAAATTTGCATTCAAGTTCATTGTGTGGCAAACGATTTGTAGCTGTGGTATGCCGTCCTCTTTTTTTTGTCACTAAGAAGACCTTGACTACCGATCTCTACATCAAATAATGCCTCCATAAAAGACTGCTATCATTTATCTTTTATGTAAAAAATATTGAAGATAAAAAGTATAGAAATGGTAGGTGTACCCTTATTTTACGGGCTTGGACATACTAGCGTATGTATAAACAAACAATCAGCAATCTTGACTATGTTTTTTTATTCAAATACATTATTTAGGTAATCTAGTTAATAGTATAAATTAAACATTCTAACATTCAGTGCAATGTATGTCCGCTTTCTCTATGCTGTTTTTCTAACTCAACTTCTTCTGACTTTCACCCCTTTTTCATTCTTCTTAAACTCACTTACTCTTGGTCAGTGAAACGGGTGATGATGTTCTTTAGTGAACTAAAATTTTCTTCATGAGCCTAGGTACGTGGCCTCTATATGGCGATTAGCCGGATTAGAATAAACCACACTACCCACATAATTTTTAATTAAATACCGCGTAATTATTATAATTTAAATTTAACTACAGGGCCTGTCGACACGGATTTTAAAATGGAGAGGCACAATAGTAAATTTCTAAAAAAGTTCCTCTAAATCTAGAAATTTTTATAAAAAAAAGGTCCTTTAGAGATTGTCTAAAACTTTGATGTTTATCAGAATGTGATTTTTGTTGTAATTACTTCTTGATAGTTCAAACAGTTGTTAAAAACTTATCCAGTCGACCTTTAAGACAGTAATTCACTTAATTGAGCCTTTAGACGTCTTTTAAGAACCAAATGCCGGCTGGGCTAAGACAGTACCACAATGTTAAAAAATTTTTGACTTCGTTCTTCTAGCTTCCAGCTAATCTATTATATTTCCTTGGTACCAGAAATATTTTTAAATAATATTTTTCATTATACCTATAAACCTTAAAAACTTCTTTTTTTAAAGATAATTATGTATTACACTTTTAAATTGGGTATATGCTAACCGACAAAACAGCTTGCAAAAATTTGCAAAAATTTATTCTCTCAAAACCAATATTTTTCAAAAACGTTTATATAGTACAACTGAAAATTTACAATTACTTTCTGCAGGGTCAGACTGGCCAGGGGTGAATTTCAGTCCCCCCAATCTTCTTGGCTATCGTGATTTATATTTGTGGTCTGATTTATAATTGTGGACCTCAGGTCCACAATTATAATATTTTATAACTATAATTATAATATAATTACTTGATGAGGCCAGGACCTGATGCCCTGGGCTTCACTATAAAACATAATGCACAAGTAAAATATACAAAAATACAAATTAATAATAACTATTCATTGTTTATATGCATCAATTTTGCAAAGAAAATACAATAAATATTATTTCTACGTGGTTATTTCTACGATTAAAGTATGAAATGTACAATATGTCATATATAATAATAATGTAAAATAACAATAAGACATTGTAAAGCTTATTATTTATTAGCGGTAGAGTAAATTATTTTAAGTAAGAGACTAAAATATTAATTTAATAAAAAAACATTAATATTCGTGTTTTTATTGAGTCATGCATATATATAATTTATATAAGACCAGGGCCCTGAAGAGGATAAAAATGTGCTCGTACAAAATTATTAGTCTACATTTACGTAATAATGGTTGTAAACATAGGCTTCCTAACGAGAGAGGCTCAAAAATATTTAATGCAGCTGGAGATTTTGTTATTTAAAATATTAATTAATTTTTAGTAAACATTAAATTTCAGTTTTTAATATTTATAAAAAATATATAGTGAAATACAATTAGAGTTTAGCCTTAAATACGGTAAAATAAGTTAATTTAGAAAGTTTCTCATTTTTCAAGGCAAAACTTTTTTTTTTTTTTATATATATAATTTTAAAAAACTAAAACTTAATAAAATAAAATTTATATTTAAAAATAAAATTTTATTTTATTAAGTTTTAGTTTTTTAAAAATTGCATTTTATTTGTTTTTAAAAATTGCATTTTATTGTTTAAAGAACATAACACAAAATTAAAATTTTTGATTTTAATTTTGTGTAATGTTCTTTAAACAATAAAATGCAAATCGAATTTTGTTACTAAAACATAAACGTGATCGTTGCATGCAGCGACCACATTTATGTTTTGGTTCCTAAAAAAAGGTTATACTGCACTGCTTGCGCAATGTTATGCACAACATATGTATACTTGTTTCAAAATACTTACAAATGGATGGCTTGGAACTTCTAGTTGCGATGAAGATATTAAAAACCATTTCAAACCGCCTCATTGCAGTCCGTGAAAATTCACTGATATCCTTATGAAATCTGAATCATTTGCAAAATCGGCTAGCAATATCATATCTGAGGCTAATGAACAAACTTTTTGAAATTGAGCTCCCACATAAAATAGCTTGACAAAAAAAAAATGCAGATGGCATTATTTGCAACAAACTTTTCATTTGTTAGTAAGACTGATGAAACTGAATCGGAGAAATGCAACTCCGAAAAAGACTACAACAAATTTTTGAGTTGCGTTCATTGTTTTCTTGATTGCTACAATTTACATTGTTCTGCATATTCTAATATGTATGTTGCATATAAAATGGCATTATGTCTCCTTTGTAAAAAATTGCCTTCGTATTTTGTTGGGTGAAGAGTATCTCGAATCAATCATTTAAATAAATGTTGAGAATAACATAAAAATCGATTACAATGACGTTGTCCACAGTTTAGCAAAATCATCAAAATTTCTTACGGATTACTTGCAGTAGTATAATATAATGCAAATACATATTTTTTTCTTTTATTTTGATTATCGATTTCTATATAAATAATTGAAAAACTTGACAACAAACTTATATTTTTTCTAATATTGATAAATTTACTGGGAAAATCCATTTTAGCATGGCAATAATGTGCAAAGAATAAAGTGGTGAGACGCTTTCAAATCAGAATGACTGTATTTTTAAAACCTTAAGTATGGATTTATTTTTTTAAACGTGCCGAATAAATTAATGGACAAAGTGCATGGTCATTCCTATACCTTTATAACAAAAAAACTATGTGATTGAGGGTTTAACTTGTTTTTGCTAAACATTTTGCTACCATAAGGCATCATCAATGCATATTAAATAAAAGTTATTTTATTGCTAGTGTTGTTATTATTATATATCTTTACATAATTTTTTTCAATCTTACAGAGGTTCGCGGGATTGATTGAAATGACTTTTAAACCATAGAATTCCTATCACTTGCTTTGCCCAACCACTGTCTAAAACACTCCCTGTACTTTCTTCTGGGGCATTTTCAATTTGAAAACTCGAGTGAGTCTTAGTAGTTTTTCCTTTAAATATGAAATGTGGTGGAAGAGAATTACCCATTGCATTGACACAAAATGTTACTCTGATTGTTTCACAGTTACCTGATTGGCGACAATGTAAATACTTAACTCTTTTTTTATATTTTATATTTTTTCCCATTTTTTGAGGACGATAATCAAACTGCTTCCCAGTCTCATTCATATTTCAAATGTTTTGCTGTTTCTGAAGTAGGTTGTTTTTCGTCAACACATTTTATACACTGATATCTATTAGCTGCTGTACCTTCTGGTTGACATAAACTCAAATCTTTGTGTCTTTTGCAGATCCCACACCACCATTTTTATGTTGGGGTTCTATTCTGGTATAATTTTTTATATTTTAAAGCAAAATTTTTAGCATATTTTAGAAATTGCAATCAACCAAATCCGATTCCTTAAGCTGCACGATTATATGCAAAATCAATTAATTTCTTTTCTTCTTCTTCTTCATCTAAAATATTTGGATGTTCAGGTTTGGCTCCCATTTTCGTTACTCCAGAAAGTTAAATTTGTAACGAACATCTTGAAATGTCAAAAGCTTTACATGCTGCTTGCTGTAAAACTCCATTTTAAACAGCTTTAATTGCTGATATCATTGATTCATCATTCCATAAACTGTTTTCCGGGTTTGCTTCTTTGTTTTTCAATTTTTGTTGAATTTTATATTTTTAAGTTTTATTTTTTTTTTTCAATATAAAGTAAAGTGCAAAAAACACCATGAAAATTTAATTTTAAAATGGTTATGACTGCCTAAAAGTAAATGTCTATGTTTTTATGATTTTATCACACACATATACTCTTACATTACAATCATATACATGTACTTTTATGCACATGGTACATACACACATGATTAAGATGGTTTACACATAAAGACCACTTTTTTTTTCGATAATACCATTTTTGGTAAAATGACATTATAAAAAATAAGCAACACTGTCACTGGAATGACGACACTCTCACTGGAATGTCAGCAAGGTATATATATATATATATATATATATATATATATATATATATATATATATATATATATATATATATATATATATATATATATATATATATATATACTGCTATATCTTATACTGCTGAGTTAGGTGAGCATGATGATGCCATACTCACCTAACGTCTAATAGCCTGTTGCCGGGGGCTTCAGTACATACATCGACTGACAAATAGCCTGAATCGCAGTGGAGTGCTGCTACATCGACTGAGGGTTTGGTATGGGTCAGCAACCTTTTCATTCATTATTATTCGTTTTCCCTCTTCGTTTTTTAAAAACGCTTACTTAATTTAGGCTAGCAAAAAAAGTGAGCAATCGCGCATATATATTGCTATAGTAGATATAAATATATATATATTTATATATATATTTATATATATATACATATATATATATATATATATATATATATATATATATACACACACACATTTCTTGTATTTTTTTTAAACATCATATTGAGAAATTAATTAAAAAGTTGCTTTTTTTACAATTTTAAAATTTAAGATAATATTCCACTGCCAAATCTTTTATTCAATAAAACAGATGTAAAAAGGGAATCTACTGTTAACTTTTTAGGCGTAATTCTTGATGAAACCTTGTCATGGAAGTTTCACATCCAATCTGTTGAAAGTAAAATCTCTTATAATATTTCCGTACTTTATAAAACAAAACCATTTTTAAACGCAAAAGCTCTAATGAAAATTTATTTTTCATTTATTCACAGCTATCTTTCTTACTGCAACATTGCATGGGGAAGTACGAATTACGGAAAACTCAAAAAACTTTATAGTAAACAAAAGCATGCTTGTAGGATTGTATTCGGGGCAAACAGAACTGTTTATTGCAAACCGCTATTAAATCGTCTCAAGGCCTTAAATATTTATGAATTAAACATTTACCAAACATTACTTTTTATGTTTAAAATGAAACATGGAGTATCTCCACCTATATTTCAATCTTACTTTAGCAAAATATCTCATAAGTATTCAACAAAGTTTTCACAGGATAACTTTATTGTTCCGAGAATTAATTTAAAAATAAGTTCTTATCGAATTCAATATCGAGGACATTTTTATGGAAAAATTTTATTAAAAACTTTAATAAAGAACACTACTCTTTAGAAAAATTTAAAATTGTCTTCTTCTTGCTCCAGCCAATTTTTATAAATGTAATATGTCTTTATTGTAAATGTATGAAACGGCAAAAAAAAAAAAAAATAAAAAAATAAAAAAAAAAAAAATATATATATATATATATATATATATATATATATATATATATATATATATACATATATATATATATATATATATATATATATATATATATATATATATATATATATATATATATATATATATATATATAGGTACTTTTTATGGATTCAGCCCCACTCCCCTTCATTTTATTTGTAGAATAGCTTCTGTATGCAATAAACAATCATTTCATCTAAAAAAACATTTCTGAGATGAAATTTGATATATTTGAATCAGAACCAAAATAAATTATTTTTCTAAAGAATTAGAGCGTGGTGCTGCAGGTGCAGGAAGAATCATTGTTGGCTTCTAGCTATCAATGCGACAAGCCATTTTAGTACAAACAGATTTAAGAATGGAATGACATTGCGAACACTCCTTTAAAGATTTTGAAAGACATTCTTCTACGCAAGAGCATTGCAGTTTGCAACGATAAAACAGTTCTCATTCTTGAAGCTTATGCTTCTTTTTCTCCTCTGAATCACAGTTTCTTTTTTGTTTTTCTTCTTCGAGAAAAGCCATTTATGAAAGCAATCTTAATCCTCCATCGATCCATGCACATTAGAGACCCTTGTTGTTTTTGTCTGATAAACCTCCTTGGGTTTAACCCGGTTTACTGAAAGTAAGCCAGGTACTTCTACTAAATTGAGACTTTTCTCATATGATTCCTCAATGAATGATTGGGACATTTCATATATTGATTTCCAATATTAGGCTGAACCACACCGTCCTTTTGTTTGAGCAACTTTGGATTGTGGTCTTGAATTGTCATACTTCTTGTTTTCTTAGGAGTAGCAGATAGACAGAGAAACATCATCAGTTTTATCAATAAGGATAGCTGCTTCTTCAAATTTATCCTGTTGCATATCATCAACATTAAGACCATTCTAACTTATACCAACTGTCTTAGTAGCTGCTACGATATTGGAAGTGGAATCCCAATTGTTCCACATTGTTTCTAGAAACAATTCATGAAACTTTCTCAATTTATTGTCTAGAAAAAGGAAAAAAGTTCATCTCGTGTGTTATTGAAATATCAATGGAGTTGTTGATTTTGTGCTTGTTCTAGGAGCTGTGTGACTCAAGTAGTGTCAGGCAGAGACACAAATAAAGTCATTCTCTTTTCACGCAAAAAATTAAGAACTTTAAAGTCAAACCACGACGAATGACCATCTGATGGAAGCACAACTGGTCACTCTATACCTTGTTTGGTAAAAGGTTTGTCAAGTTTCTTATACGCATCTTTCGAACCACTCTCTGTCGGGGAGATGATCAAATTTTTGATGTTACTGACAGCTTTTTGCGGTGTCATCTGACTCTTTATGTCTTTACCAGCAACTATTACCTGACAGAATGAAACCTCTCCTAAAAATATGAATATTATATTTCACTTTTTAAAAATATAAAACTATAAAAGCCACAACTTTAGTTGTGAAAAGTTGTTTAATTGGCTCACCTGATAATGAAACAAATGAATTTATAGTTATGCTCTCTCTGTTTTTGCGAATCATTTTTATACATGTCTCTCCTTTGCCAGCATAAACTAACCCAATGACAGTACCATATACACTGTAGTTAACAAACTGTAGTGTTTCATCATGATTAAAAACTCTTTCTGTTGCAATATCACCAACCCATACACCATTTTTTGTTTTTTTTATAGTTTTTCATTATACTACAAGCAGTCATTTCGTCAGCTAAGGCATCTGGGATAAAAAAAGTTGTAAAGTTAATAATAAAATCAAGTTACATAAATTATCAAAGTACAAAACATATAAACTTATTTAAAGAATAAAAACCAAGTTGTAGAACACTTGAGAATGAAAATGAAAATAGATATTTTTATATTCAGGCTTAACTAAAAAAACAATATGAGATAAAAAATGTGTACTTAGATGATCTGTAGCCATCTCCTTAGTACAATTTAGGGCTCTGTTCATTTTAATTCGGCCTTGCCTCTTAATGTCAATATCATCATATTCAGCGTGCCATCTTCTCCAAAATGATCTCCTGAGTTTAAATAATTTGGGTAAGAAGGTTCAGTATTTTACATCTATTTAATATCTACCGTACCCTTGTACCGGTTGGGATGTTGATTAACTAGTTTAAAGAAAAAACTTGCTTACCTTTCATTTTGTAGGGCTGTTTTTGCACTTGGTTATAGTTTTATAAACTTTCTTCCACCTTTTCCATTTTTGTTCAAATGATCTCTGATTTTCAGCACATCTAAAATAATTTCAGAAACTTCTATCGTAGAAAGTCCCTGTGGGCTCTGTTTTTGTTTCTGATAAAACAAACTATTTCCTTCTCATCATCTGGATGTAACACTCTCAAATGTTCCTTTTGTGCATTCTTAACTTTGCCATCTAACCTTCTGTCTATTGTACAACGATCTTTAATGAAAGGAAACTTTCCTGTTTTTAATGCTGCTTGTTCTCGTTTTTTATTTTCTGGGTTCAAGTTTTCTTTGTTCTACTTCTTTTTCTACCAGCAGAAATCTTAAAATTAAACTGCAGTTTTTCCATACTATTATTTTATTTAAATGCTAAAAATAAAGAATATACATACTTGATTAGAGATTATGAGCACAAAATGAACAGAAAGGTGCCAGTTACAACCATTTTACCATTTCTTAGTTAAAGAAATTCCTGGCTATTCTAAGTGAGCTCGTAGAGGCATATTTTACCTAATGTAATTTAGTATTTAAGGGGGAAATCGTGTAGATTTTAAAGGACTTCACTAGTTAAAATGCTTTTTTTTTTGTTATACTTAGTTAGCAAGCCTCCTTATATATCATGCTACACTACTTTCTGATAAAATAATTAAAAAATTTAGAAGGTTCAGAAAATTTTTATCCATATAAATACAATTATGTTCCTTGTAGTTTTTAAGGGGAATCTTTGAAAAAATTAGAAAATTGACTTGATTTTTACCAAATATGGCAAAACAAGAATAACGACTTCCAGGGAAGAAAAACCCTATAATAAGTATTTTCAAATTAGAAAAAAAAAGTTCAAATAGTTGACCTGTAACGGATGTATTCCATTTTGAAAATTTGCGTAGTTTTTAGGGGAATTCTACCTGCATTATATATAAAAAATAAATTAAATTCTTATGCAAACTTCTTGCAAAAGTAAAATCTATATTAGCTCTTGAATTAAATTACTTTTACACGCAGATAAAAACAATCACCTTTTTTTATATTTTTTGTCATATAATGGTAATAAAAAAAGAAATGCTTGCAAATGTAAAGTAATTCATGATTAAAAGTCAATCACAATTGTACTTCAAAAAAAGTAAAGGAGCCTACCCTAACGTACGAGAAAACCAGGTCAAATATGAAACCATCTATTCTTTTTACTTCATAAAGAGTGCTGTATGAATGTTTACAAAACTTTTTTAAAAAATTACAACTATTTGTTCTACTTTCAAAAATATAGACTATTTTTTTTATATTACAAATATTTAGCTAAATTATCAAATATAGGTGTTGTTAGAAGACCGAAATCCAATTATGATCGCTTTAACAGAAGAATACGTGCCAATAAAAAAAGCAACTATTCCGATCAGTATTAAAAACAAATTTTTTCCCAAAACAAGTTTTGAAAGACCGTCATTATGAAAAGTAGCGCTATGGATGAGAACAGGAAAAATAATTCCTAGACCAGAGCCAGTTATAGCACCAATCAGTGATATAAAATTCTCTATTTGTGGTATCGCAATCGCACATAAACCTAACAAAATAAATTTTCAAGAATACGTAAACATGTTTAAATCAAATCAAAGTATTTAGATAATAGTAGGACTTTTTGTTTTTGATTTAAGGTATAAAAATTTAACAAAGTTATTTTTTATTAAACTTAACTAAATAAATAATTAGTGATTGTATTTTTATTGTATATTTACTAGAAAATTTAGTATCGGGTAATAATATAATTAGTATTAACACAATAACTTGTTCATATATATATATATATATATATATATATATATATATATATATATATATATATATATATATATATATATATATATATATATATATATATATATATATATATATATATATTAAGAAAAATGTTTTAAGAAAAATAACCATCATTTAAATTTTTGACATGTTTTATCAATCACAACTGAAATCATCAATGACAACAAAATTTTTATTAAACTTGATAGTGTCAATTGTGATATTTTTTATATTATAAAGTTAATAATTGTTATCAATCTTTCTTTTTTTTTTAAATCCAAGTAAATAAAAAAAGTTAATCAATAATAATAAATTAATAAAACAATATTATAAGAGTTTATAAAACAAAAAAAAAAATCTAAAAAACAAAAGGTAAATATCATTAAATTAATTTATGTTTTAAAATATACCAACCATAATGTTCTTGAACGTTGCAACGAGTAGAAACATTATGCTACTGGAACTTCAAAAACTTTAGCTGCCTAATCTGATAAGTCACCAATAGATAAAAGATAGCATATATGTTACAATGAAACCATAAATTAGTTTTTTTGCATTGATACCATGGATATAACTCCTTACCCAGCCACAATCTCTGGCATCAAATTCGCATAATACGGTATTTATGCGTTTAAGTGCGTATTTAATACCAGATGTATAGATTTAGTACACTCCCTAATTTTTTTTTTAAATTAGCTTTATGTTCATTTGATGTTGTTTCCATTATCAGATGTCGATTCTGGATCTGAAAAAAATTCTAGGCAGACGTTGTTATCATTGAAGTTATTATCCATAATACAATGTAGCTTTGCTTGACAACGACCTCTTTGTTTACTGATCAAATTATGTAATACCCAAATTTTAGAAATAATTAATACAATTTTAAATATACAACTCTTTCAAGCAAAATTAATAATTTTTCTAATTAATTAAGTTAATCATCTGTAGTATATCGTTGCGAATGTTATTTGATTGTCTGTGTTAAACACCTTAGCATCAACCACGATAAACATCATTTTATGTTTAATTTAAAATTTAAAGCCACTAGCGTCTCCGTTAGGTCAGGCTTGTTTCGTTTTTAAATAAAAAAAGCTCTTTATTTTCTAAATTAGTAGATTGTATTTTTTTAGGGAGTCAATAACGAGGCAATCAAGAAGTTGAATTCTCCCAAATCAATCATTTATTTTTCATACAAATTAATTGTAGCGGCACAGAAGAAAAATCTTAACATATACTTGCATTATGAATTGCCAAACAATTATTAATGCACTGATTTTGCTGTAACCTTTGATATTTACATTTGTAATTTAATCAGTAGAATCACCAGAGTTAGAACCACTCCTAGTCACTCCTCGCAACATCTTCTCATGAAACAAAAAATAAATGAGCAACATTGTTTACTGTACGAGGGAAAATTGTTAGTTGTACCAGTGAAAATTTATAACTGTATGAGGGAAAATTGTTAACTGTAGGAGTAAAAATTGTTAACTATACGAGTGAAAATTGTTAACTATACGAGGGAAAACTGTTAACTGTACGAGTGAAAATTGTTAACTGTACGAGTGAAAATTGTTAACTGTAAAGTTGTGAATCACAAGAAGTAAAAAGATGTTATTTATATATTTATAGATTATATTTTTATATAAACAAAAGCTATGAATAAATATTAGGATTCACAGTTACATAAAATTAGTACTTTTAATTTATCATGAACATTCAATAATTGCTCATATAAATATATAAAATTATTTATAAACTTGTTTTACATCACACGTTTAAAATTAACTTTCTTTTCCTCTCCTACGGGCATTCCTTTTTTAAAAGTTACGTTCTTAATGTATTTTAAGTATCTTTTAAACGTCTTCTAAACATTCTTACTTAAAAAACGTTTAAAAGACGTTTGAAAAACGTTTAAAATATATTTTTTAACAACAAATGCCCGTAGAGATCTTAAGCTGCAAACTTCTGAATTATATAAAATTAATATCATAAAATTACTTATTTTAATGCTTGATATGAATGTCTTGACTGTACCGTAGTTAATCTTAAATTAATTCTTAATAAATTTAATTTATAAAAGACTCCTCTTGCATAAAGTCACATTTAGCTAATAATCTAGTGTGATCTGTTAAAACATCCCATCTATAAGCGGATGCTGAAAAGAATCAAGATATTTTCTCAAGAGTTTCAGGAATAAAAATAGCTTTCCATACGGAAAGACTTGCGCAATGTGAAGTGTACTACGGCTGAAAGACATAGTAGAAGTATTGTTGTATTTTACTTTACTGAAGTCAGAACATAGGCCAGCCTTTTTTTTAATTGCAACCTTTTAAAGAAAAACTCCCTACAATCACCTTGTTCAATTTAAACTTCTTATTGTGGAAATTTATTTTGGAAAATGAAAAACACTATAATTTCTCTTTAACAAATAAGCAAACCATCAGTAACTGCAACATTTTCTCTTCATTTGGTATCGTGTTGCTAACTTCTTATTTGATCATTTTACATTTTTAGAGTTTCTATCAAGGAAAATGTCTCCAACTATGAAAAATTTAAAAAATTACGTATTCTAAAAAATCTGTAATTAGTAATTACTGTCGCCTCGTCTCTGTACTTTGGACGTTTTCAAAAATTGAAAAAAAAAAAAAAATTATATTTAGGGGAAAGTGGGGCAACATGGCCAACGTTTTGAAAGCCCTGAGTTATTGAAAAACTATAAGTCGTGAAGCCATAATACTTTCTCAGTATATTTATGCTATTAAGTTCTTTCATTGCCTGCATGAATTTTCAGTTTGAAAATATAACAATTTGAAATAAATATTAAAATAAAAAGTTCATAAATTTGTCATCTGGTCACGTGACCGGGGCAAGATGACTTATTATGCAATTTTTACCTCCAATTTTATAAAATTTTAAAAACTGCTAATAACTCTAATTAAAGTAACAAAAAATAAACACAAATTGCTAAAACTACTTCTAAAGAAGTTAAACTTGAAGGACACCAACCATTATGAGAAACCGAAAATGAGGAATTTTTTTTTAAGCGCAAAAAGTAAACATATTTGTATAAAATGGCGTTAATAATATTTCAAAAAACCAATTGGTGTTTTAAAATACAAGATGCAAATATAGTTTCGTTTTCACCCAATTTTAAAAATTTTTGTTGAGTTGTTATATGAAAACCCATCTTGCCCCATTCGCCATGTTGCCCCGCTTTCCCCTAATATAAAATACAAATATCTTCATAATAATAAGTTACTTTATATTATTTATTTCGGTTTAAATATAATAGGGATAATTACATTTTCAGCTGAGTTGAACTCCAGAAAAAAAGTTCTATCAAGTTTCTATAGAGTATATGTTTTATGTTAAAAATTTCTAACTATCAATAGTTAAGAATTTTTATCATTATCAATATTAACATATCAAAAATTAGAGATGTCACACATATTTGGTGACTATTCGGTATTCATATAATATTCGGTGCATATTTTCTGTGGAGATTGGTTTGATCGTTTTTATTTACAATTCTTTTTTTTATGAAGTGGAGATAAATCATCGCCGGTGCTACTATACACCGTTAATGGTTCATCCGTGTCAAGCAGCCTTTCACTGAAAAGGATTAACCTATCACTGACTTAATCTTTTTTCAGAGCATTATAACTTCTTTTTTTGTTTTTCTTGCTGTGTTTTAATTAATCCCTTAAAATTTGTTTTAGAACGGCAGCGAAATATTCGGTGCTTTCGCCGAGCGCCTAGCCAAATATTCGGTATTCGGCAAAATCACTTGTCGTGACATGTCTATTAAAAACTTTTAAAATGTTTAAATATTATGTTTTTAAATTTTAAATGTTTAAATATTAAATTTAAATATTAAATTGATATTGGTCACCACATTTTAGTACATAAACTTAAATACTATATAATAAAAAAATAAATTTTCAAAATATAAAACTAAAATAAAAGTTGTTGTAAGTAATGGTATTTATCAAGTTATAACCACTTATCTCATAAGATATAACCACTTATCTTAGTATAACTTGTGCAGTTCCATATAACCTACTTTAACAATAAAAATTTATTATGTTTACAGATGTTTAAATATTTTTGTACTTTGTATCACTTTGAAGTCTTCTAAAAATAAAAAGACGTTCTCCATTTCTGAGATATTTTTGAATTTTCAGATATTAGTGGGGTGGGGGATGGGGGGTGGGGATCCAGGGGCACCCCCACCCCCCATCCGTCACTGCTTGTTTATAATATTACTCAATATACTTTATAAACTTAATTTCATCATTGTAAGAAGTTAATTACAGTTTACTTGGTCTCAACATTGCAAGAAGTTTATTACTGCATTTTAAAAATTGGCTTATTTATAGTTCTGATTTATTTCAGTTCCCTTGTTTATATTGTTTATCATTGTAAATTTATAAAGGTAATTGTTATTTTTATTATTACAATATAATTGTACAACAATAAAACAAACTATATATATATAATTTTTATTATATTATTTTTACATCAAAGTAAACATTGTTTTACCATCAATAAAAAAAAACCATTTGCTTTTACTTAGCGTTTTTGGAGTAAATTGCTCATCTTTAGGAGAATAAAAATTTGAGCGATTTTGATAAAATTTTCATTCACGAAAGGCTGAACAATTACTCCAAAAATGCTGAATAAAAGCAATTACTTTTTTTGTTCACCCGGTGCAGTATTAGATTTTTACTCCCGCATTTTTTTAAACCCTAGTAAAAATCTTATATTAAATTCCCATTACGAGATTTTTGCTCCCATAAAATATTTTGCGGCAAAATGTATTTTTAAACCAAACCACGTTGTATTTTGTGAATACTTTTAATTACTGCAGTTTCTTGAAAAGCAATAAAGAAGCGAGTATTTAAATGAAAATATTGAAACTTTTGTAATCTATTACTGCAGTGAAATATATATAAAATTGAACTAATTATCAAAGCCGTCAAATCAAGCAACACATACAATAATACTCAACATAAAAGCAGTGTAAACGTTTCAAATGAAAGAATAGCTACTTTTGATATGAGAAAATTAATTGCAGAAAAATTTGGAATTGTTAAGAAACATAATGTCGTTATAAAAAAGATCAACCTAAGTCTTTGTCCTAGGGGAATCCATAGAATTAAAAAAGATTTTTTATAAACAGATTTTTTAGAGCAGTTTCTTTTACTATAACTGGAAATGAAGATGAACATAAGCAAATTAGAAACAAATTTTTTAGCCATATGGGCAACAAAATGTAGGATGAAATAACGGGATATTTGAATATGCCAATTCGAACGTATATTTGTAAAACTAAAATGTTTGAAGATGCGACATGGGCAATATCCAGTGGTAAATATCCAAGTATACAGCAAGTATGGAGCAAAAACTAAATGGATGACTTACCCAAGAAGTTTACGGCTGAGTAAATTAAGTGGTTGTTCTATAATTCTAGACAACTCAAATGGAATCCACTTTAATTTCTAATTTCAATTATTGTATTTTTTTTTTCGCTTATATTTTATATATATATATATATATATATATATATATATATATATATATATATATATATATATATATATATATATATATATATATATATATATATATATATATATATATATATATATATATATATTTATATATATATATATATATATATATATATATATATATATATATATACATATATATATATATATATATATAAACAATATTTAAATAACTAATAATTTCCTCCTGTACCTAGTTGCGCATTTATTTAGAAAATTTTAGCAAAACTGACTTATCTTCATCGCTAGTTTGATAAAATAGACTGGTCTAAAGAGGCAGTTTTTATAGTTTTTTTTATTTATGTTTATATATATTCGTTTCATCGAGTTTCAAACAAAGAGTTAGGTTAAAGCGTCGGCGACATTTAGTTTATTAACAATGCCTAACAATTTATGAATTGATAATCGCTACAAAAATTTTAAATAAATGTTTTTATTAAACGGAATCGCTTCTTTACTGCTTCTCAGAAAACCGATAATGTACCCAAAAACACAAAACAGAATATACATACCTTACATACCTTTTTTCCTAACCCCTAAATATCTTTATCTTAAAACCCTACATACCTATTTCCGTAACTTATACATACCTATATTCCTAACTTAACCCCTACGCATCTACTAATTGTATTATACCTAATTTACTTCTTGAAGAAAATGAATTTTCTGTGAAAAGGTTTTTTTTTTTTTTTTAATTCTAAAATAAAATTAAATAATTTGTGACTTACATGTGATCACCACCAAAACTGCTCTTAATAGATAATCCAGTTTATTTACTTTTTTTTCATTAAACTTCGATAGAAGAAATGGAAGCATTATTTGCATCGGAACATAAAATTTAATAAAAATTGAAAAAAATGTTCCAACAGCATAGGCACACTTTACAATATTGTAAAACCTATAAAAATAGAACCAAGTTAGTTTCCGTGGAAAATAGTATTTATTCGAATAGTTATGTCATCATAAATAAGTTATTTTTAGTAACTTTAATAATTTGTTAGTAGTTTCTTTTTACAGATTTTTTTTTGAAATGGGTTTTAATCAGAGCCATAGAGCCACAGTTTTCATAGCTTAGCTAATTTGTTAGTAGTTACTACAGTTATTAGAAGGTCACACATACCTGAATACAAAAGTTATAAAAATTAAAAAATAAAGAAGTAATTACCAATTATCTGGTAAGTTTAAAGTAACACTTCCATATATATTATTACCAAATGCAATATACCCAAAAAATCCAATCAGGACACTAAATCCTGCAACAAACACGGTACTAATATTGATTACACCAGGAAAATCTTCTGGATGTTTTACTTCATTATAAAGCGGAAGAGCCTAATCCAAATGCAAAACCAAAAAAACTCTTCAAAAATAAATTTTAATGCTATATCAACAATAAGAACATTGGCAAAACTCACAATAGTAATTCCATCAAAAGCAAAAAGTGCTATGTTAAGAAAAGTTGGAAGACTGCCAAACCCGCCAAACATTGGGTAGATTCCTGGGTTCTTTAAATTTCTTCCAAGAAACTGGAGTATCATTAAAAGACCAAAAACACAAAACACATTAGCCATTGTAGAAATATAAGCAATTTTCTCTAAACTGCGCACAAACGAAAACAAAACAGCGAAAGGAGTTAAAACTAAAATAATTAGTCTAGCATCTATAATCATTTTAGTTGCAGATATTTCAACAACTGTCTTTGCAACAAAAACTATGTAGATTGAACACATCCCTAACTGATTGATTGTTAACGATATGTCGACAATATTTCTATAAATTAAAAATTTTATTTAAGTTTGTTTTTATTTAAATTAATATTTAAATTTTTATGTAGAAAAATAAAAAAGTAGTCAAAACCTAACCTGGAATAAAAAGCACTTACTTTGCGGATCTACTTTTATCCCCTAGGTAAGGTTTGCAACATAACTCTGCCAATTCACCATATGAAAGGTATTGACATTGAAATCTAAAATTTTCATTAAAATGTCATCAATCTTGCATATTAACAATTCCTTAATCCCCAATCACTCTAAACCCCAAGTGACTCAGTCTTATTGTTAAAGAAATTAACAAAATATTTTTCCTAGTAATTGACCGAAACGTAAATTCGAGTGTAATTTATATCCGACGGGCATTTGTTTTTAAAAAATTATGTTCTGATTGCGTTTAAACATATTTAATGCGTCTTCTAAACGCTCTAAGCTTTAGAACGTTTAGAAGACATTTGAAAAACGTTTAAAAGACGTTTAGAATGTAATTTTTAAAGTAAATATCCGTTAAATGTAGAACCGCAACTGTTATATCGGGTGGACACGGAAAAATCCGGTCAACTTTAAATTGTAGTTTCTCTAAAACCATGAATGTTTTTTATTTCAATTTTTTTATTATTAAATGTGTTTACATAAATTAGAGTTTCAACTTAATTTTAAGGGGCTTGATGGGTTGCTTGGCAAGAAATCGAACTTTATGGCGGGTTGATGCCATCATTTTACAGATTTTTTTTTTTTTTTTCACCATACTGGTGGCATTAATCCACTTTTTTTGGAAGTCCTTTTTATTATTTGTTAGTCCACCTGTCTTACGAAGAACTCCTTTAATAATTGCCTGAAAATCTTCAATCTTACGCTCTTCAGGACGATTTGGAGGATTCGCATTTTTACGAACAATTTTCAAATTATCATCTTTGCACCACTGTAAAACATTTTTAGAATAGTGAGAGGCAGCAAGATCGAGTCAAAAGAGACATCGGTTTTTGTGTTTTTTTATAAAAGGCAAAAGTCTTTTTTGGAGGCATTCTTTGATGTAGAGATTGGCAGTCAAGGTCTTTTTAGTGACAAAACAAGAGGACTGCATACCACAGCTACAAATGGCTTGCCACACAAGGAACTTGGATGCAATTTTTCTCCTCAAATATATTTAAATTGATCATCGACAGGTTTATCTTTGTTTTCATAGTAAAACTGTTGACCAGGAAGTTGTGAAAAATCCGCCTTGCAATACGTTTCGACGTCTTCAATTATGCACATATTTTTATCCGCCATTATTTTAACCAACTTCTTTGCGCGTCGAATTCCTTTAATTTCACAATTTAAGCTTCTCTTAGGTGTATAAATGCTTTAATTCCAGCATTTTTTGGTACTTTTTTGATATAAGAACGAGAAGTCTTAAATTTTCTTGCTAAATCTCGCGTGACTGATTTGGATTTCTTGCTATTGAACGTAAAATCGACTTTACCTTTTTGGATTTATGGAAAGTTTTTTTTCTTCCACTTCCAAGTTTTTTTTCGAAGCTTTGAGTAGTCTTGAACTTGTTATAATATCTATGACTGTATATTTTGGGACATTTGTGCGATTAGCAATCAAGCGATAGGAAGTCGATGGATTTTTGCGCAACTTTTTTACGCACCTCAACTTGTTTCCAAAATATTTTGCAAATCATTAATTTGTAAACAAAAATTTATCAACACCATTTAAGATAAGGAAGTAAGGTTTAATTAAATAAAAAAATTAAATAAAAAGCATTTGTGGTTTTGGAGAAATCTCAATTTAAAGATGAACGGATTTTTCCGTGTCCACCCGATAGTAAAAGTTTTTTTGTTTTGTTTTATTTTGAATATTATCAAAAAATTTTTAGGAATTTGAAAATGTGAAAGATGCTTATAATTAACACTACGGAAATGTTATACTATATTATATAGTAGTAACTTGCGTACTGACAACATTTTTTAACGTTTTTGTTATAACTAATTAGTAGGAACTAAACTAGTAGTTACGCAATTAAATTAATTTGTACACAAGTACTAATAATTAGTTATGACAGTCAAAACTAGTAATTATTTTATTATAACCTAATATATTTAGTTAGGACACTTGAAAAACGTTATCAGTACGCAAGTAACTACTAATTAGTTTTGGCGTGAAAAATGTTATCAGTACTATTTAGTTACGAGACTTAAAAAACGTCTTATATTTAAAGTAGTTAATCAAGTACAATATCCTGGCTTGTAACATAAGCATATCTGTACTGCATATCTGTACAAGATTAAAATAGCATTGAATAATACAGATTAGTATCTATCCAGTCTAAGCACTTATCTGTTATGCCTAGAATACCTGAGCAATGTCTACAGAAACAGCGTTTTCTTTACTGCATTTTAGCGAGTTTTGATTGGTCAGCAACCCATATATTTAAATGTTTTGCTCAAGTAAAAAAAATACAATTTTCATATTTTTTTCAAGTTCGAAAAAAGCACAAAATAAACTTTCACGAACAAAGCGTGAACAGTTAATTAACAACCTACTTTTTACAAATAAAGCGTGAACAGTTAATTAACAGTTGCATGCAATGTGCTGTTAATAAAGCTACCAAAATTAGACCAAGTGGACCAACAATTGTTCCACCATCTTTAAATGCAGCTGGAAGACTCAGTATCCCAGTACCAATACTTGCTTTAAATAGATGCATAATTGCTGCTATATTTCTATAATACACAGTTAAAAAATATAAATAATAATGTTAGTTATATTTTTCTAATATATATATAAATATATATATATATATATATATATATATATATATATATATATATATATATATATATATATATATATATATATATATATATACATATATATATATATGTGTGTGTGTGTGTGTGTGTGTGTGTGTGTGTGTGTGTGTGTGTGTGTGTGTGTGTGTGTGTATATATGTATGTATGTATGTGTGTATGTATGTATGTATGTATGTATGTATGTATGTATGTATGTATGTATGTATGTATGTATGTATGTATGTATGTATGTATGTATGTATGTATGTATGTATGTATGTATGTATGTATGTATGTATGTATGTATGTATGTACGTATGTATGTATTTATGTATGTATGTATGTATGTATGTATGTATGTATGAATGTATGTATGTATATATGTGTGTGTATGTGTGTATATATACACACATATTTATACATATATATATTATATATACAGTTAACAAAAGACAAAGCTGAAAAATATTAACAAAGCTACTGCAAATCATAACTGACAAATAAAATAAAATAGCTTTAATAATCATTTGATAGTTAAATTTTTTTCTTTTAGCTCTCCTCCTAATTATGTTTTGTCTTAAATGTATAATGAAAATAAATGTAATACGCGGAAAAATTTGGGTTTTTTGATTTAAGATTATAGAAGAGAAACTGCGCCATAAAATTGTAGAGGACGGAGTCCGTGTAAAGTATAACTCTGTAATTTGACTGACCCTAATTAGTCATCGCTTTATAATTGCATATTTGCAAGGTGGCGTTTTCAGTAAAGAAGCTTGTCTCATTCAGTTTGCATATTCAAATTTTGGACTTCGAAATGATGCAATACTATTCCCTAAAAACTGAGTTTAAAAAAAAAAAAAACTCATTCAGAGAAAATGGTACAATAATAAATTAGAAATGATCAAAGTACGAATAATCTTTTCTTCAGAAATAAACAATAAACTTTGAATGTATTTTTTGATATACTAAATTAAAATCTAGGCAGGGGTGTTTGTTTTTAGAAGATTCTAAACTTAAGATTTTCTGATCAAAAAACTCTCAGAAGTCATTTAGTTTAGTGTATCAACCTTAGAAAATGAAATGTTTTCTTAGATTTAGTAATTAAACCTGGCAAGACATCCAGAACTTTAATACCAAGAACTTAGTTTTACAGAAGATCAATTGTCGTATAGCATTATACTGCTCTGATTCATAAACTTTTTAAAATATGTTGCTCAAACAAAAATGGTTAATAAAACTAAAACAGATCATTTTTACTACGTCCAATTAAAACAAGTTTTGAAAATATAACTTTTGTTTTAGAATAAACAAACCCTTTTAAAAAAACGCTTTCACTTAAACATTCTTAATCTCACTTCCTTGACCTCACTCTCATTTGCACAACCTAAAAGTATAATTTTATTCAAGTTTACTAAGCATTATTGAACATTAAATGGGCATCATGTTAAAATACTTTAGCTTTCATTGAGCTAAAGTATTTTAACATGATGCCCATTTAAGAGAAGAAAACATAGTTTAGTGTTATGTTTACTCGAGAAAGCTGCAGTTTAGTTTTACAAAATAAGATTACTTTAATATTCAATAAATAAAAAAATTGCTCATGTTAATTTGAGTTTAAAAGTTGTCGCAGGGAAATTAATTTAATTATTATTTTAATATTTAATTTAATTAAATTATTTCAATATTTTTTGATGGAAGATCTAGGGTTTGTTATTATATTACATTTTTCCAATTGCAACATCAACTTTATGCAGGAGCAGTTTCGATAGTTTTCTAGTCAAAATTTAAAACTTACTCTTCCATTTAAACTAGACTTGGAATGTTTAAGATTAAAACTGGTTTTCCATTAGCTTCCGTATCCCATTCAAAGTCGCATTTGTTCGCGGTTAAGGTTTTTATCTTTGTTCCAGAGATTTGCTGTAGGGTTCTATTTTTAGTAATGGCTTTTTATCTTATCTTTGTTTCGACCACCTTGCTTAGGCTATGCATATTACAATTTTCAAAGATTATCTTTTAATTGATTTTTAAAATTAATGAAAATTATAGAGAATTAGTTTCTGTAAGAATAAAAATAATTTTATTATTCTGCAATATATAAATGCGCATGCTCATATCAAATTATTATAATATGTAATATTACTATAAAAAATATTAATTATTGTCTAATTTTAATGCCAAAACCTAATAAATAGATATATAACAATTGAATAGATACTTAATAAACAAAGTAGTATTTAGAATAACTTACGTAGTTTTTTCATCATTTTTGTTTTCAAAGTTTTCTTCTGAATTTACTTTTTCAGATTCTTCAAGAAAAAAACACAGAAAAAAAAGTACAAATGAAAAAATTATACCATTTCTTTAAAAATATTCAAAAATCACAATAAAGGTTTTCTAGAACTATTACAAATAAATAATCAAAAATTGACCTTTGTTTTTAGTTGATTCCTTTAATTTCTCAGCCAGTAAGCCTTTTTCGATAACCATTTTTACAAAACATAAAAGTCTTCAGAATGTATAAAGGCTTTATTACAAATAAACAATATCATTAAGAAACTTTAGTTGATGTACATTCCATTTTTTAACCAGTTATAGCGTGGTATTCAAGTGAGCATGCTATTTAATACTCATTTTATGAATTATTGCTATGGCGAAAAAGTGTTTTTGTAATGTTACTACTTACCATTATTATTATCACTTCCTTAAGTATGAAGTTCTAGACTGCCATGGGTAGCTTAATTAAATAATAATCAAAAACAGCATTAGAAGCTGCACAAATAACCTCTTCGACTTCAACGGCATCAATAAATAAATACATTCTTTTGAAGAAAAAAAAGTTCTTCCAAAATAAAGTCTTTTTTTTAATTTAATAAGAAAATTTTTAAATCTTTACTTGGTTAAAATATCAGGGGTGGTTAAAGACTGGTCTAATAGGTCTTGATCACAAATTTTTTTATAGTAAAATACAAATGTGATTCGCAAATATATTTTTTATCAAAATGTTTTTTATAATGTAAATCGCAAAAATATTTTTTTATCCAATAATGGTTGGAACTTTTTTTTTTTATCAAGTGTTGCTTTAATTTAATGATAAAAACTGTTTTCACTCTCTATATATTAATATACACACACATAATATATATATATATATATATATATATATATATATATATATATATATATATATATATATATATATAATATATATATATATATATATATATATATATATAAGTGAAAGTAATTGGTGCAAAACTGTTTTCACTCTATATATTAATATACACACACATAATATATATAAGTGAAAGGAATTCGTGCAAAAAAACCGCAACCGTTTTAATTTTTTATTTAAGATTGTATTATTTTAATTTAAGGTTGTATTATTGTCATGTCTAACAGTACTTTTATAGAATTTTTTTTATCTGGAAAGTGATAACTTGACATTTTTTTTGAAACTCGTTTGTTTATTTATTAGCTGCATTTTCTGTAAATATTTTATTCTATTAATGCAGTAAATCTTGTTTTTTTTTGTTTTTTTTTTTTTTTGTAATTTTGCTACGTTGCAATATTTATTTTGCCACTTTGCAATATTTATTTTGTTACGTTGCAATTTTTATTTGTTGTATCTTTATTAGTAGAAATTTATTGTTTTTCGATACATATCTTATTTAAGCAAATGATGAACGAATAATTGATGCATTGAACGATGAACATAGTTTTGGAATGCCTCGTTTATATTTCTTTTATTTTTTTAGTGTAAATTATTTGATGAAAACTGATTTAACTGAAGCAAAAATTAACCAAAGCAATTTTTTAAATCAACTTTCAACATCAGGTATTAAAGCCGCAAAAGAAAACGGGCACTATATACTTAGTTTTCCTGCTGTTTCACGAAGGAATAAGCGGCCTAAAATTAATCAAGTTAATTTTTTTATCCGATATTTTTACATTTTAAGAAAAGCTAAAAATACTTATGATGTATTGGAACTATTGAACACTGCATTCTCTCCTCCCGCTCATCCTAAAAATTGATTACAGGCTCACTGTCATAAAAAAACAGAGGTAGTTTATTCCGATCAAAACCAAGTACAATGCAGTTACAAAATTTATTAAAATTTTTCCTTCATTATATGACATTTGTTCTTGTAATTACTAACTCCTTGTAGATAATATTGCTGAAGATGTAGTAATAGATTGTAAATGTTCAATAGAAAAAAAAGTCTAAAAATGCATTTAAAGTTCTTGCATGATCAAAAACTATACGTAAAATGTACATTGGTAGAGACGTACATCGGTGGAGTCAATGTTTAAGATACAAAAAAGGATTGAAAATTGAATGAAAGAAATCTCGATTTAATTAATAGAGAAATTGCTGAAAAACAGAAAACTTGAAATAATAAATGCAGGCAATTCAGAAGACATAAAATCGTTATGTGATCATGAATTTCAGAATGCCAATCTATTCGACAACAAAATTATTGTGAAAACCTAGTGTGAAAACCTAGTGTGAAAACCTAGTGTGAAAACCTAGTGTGAAAACCTAGTGTGAAAACCTAGTGTGAAAAGGCGGAGTGAGGAAGACAAATCAGTATAAGTTCAAAAAATGATAAACATATGAAGATATTCTTATCAAATCTAGCAAGCGAGGCTGACTCAGCCTCGCTTGCCACTACTTTATTTGTGGATATTTCGGTATTTAGAGTAATGTAGACTAAGTAAAGTAATGAATAAAGAAAACAAGTTTTTACAAAGACAAATTGATGAAAACATATTTAAGATGCAGCATATGACAACATCGTTATAGCTCTTTCGCCAGTATGTTTATTGAGAAAAAAATAACTTGCAAAACAGATTTGGATTAGGGATTGACCGATTAAACTTTTTAAAACAATGCATAAGAAATTATTCATTAATGTAAGTTTTTAAAAAACGTAAGTTTTAAACAAATAGCTCTTAAGTAGATTTACATCTCAGAGGTTATATACAAATGAAAAAGGTCAACAATTATTTTGCCTTGATAAGAGCATTATAAAGAAGCATGAAATAGAGACTGAACGCTTTTTTTAATGACGCAATAATATTTTTCATCGGAACTGAGACGTATGATTGTTTTATCACCAAACCCCTTACATTCTGTAAATAATATATATATATATATATATATATATATATATATATATATATATATATATATATATATATACATATATATATATATATATATATATATATATATATATATATATATATATATATATATATATATATATATACATATATATATATATATATATATATATATGTATATATATATATATATATATATATATATATATATATATATATATATATATATATATATATATATATATATATATTTAGGGCTGGATAAAATAAAAAATATATGCTAAATATAGCTACGCCACTTAGTATATTATATATTATTGAAAAAATATTAGGAAATACAGTTTGACGCTAGTAACTTTTTTATTTTAGAAATTTACGCTGAGTTTAGATAACAACGTAAACAGCTTGTTAAATGTTAAAATAATATTTAATTATTACAGCTTATATAAAATTCTTATTATTGACATCAGCAGTTGAATGGGTTCTTTTTCAAATGAAATGAAAAACTGGCATCCAAAACACAGTTTTGATATATTTTTAAAAAAATTCAATTATATCTTATAAAACTACAGTTATATTTTGTAAAAAATAAAATAAAATGCAACATATGTATCTAAAACTACCCATAATGTGCGAAATAACATTTACGGAAAACTAATTTTTAAGCAGATTGTGAGTGAGGTTATACTCAGTTCTTATCTGTTTTGGTTGATGAAATCACTGGTTGTGATTACAATGAGCAATTGTGCGTTAGCGCTTGCTATGTTTTTCAAGATGGCATCGTTAAAGAGCAATTTGTTCGATTTAAGAAAATAAATTTTTTATTGCAACACTAGCTTTTGAGAAATATTAAAATAAAATCATTTATGAAAAAATAAAATGAAATCATTTAAAGCACTACATCAACTAAACAACAATGTAATTAATTCAAGTTAATCTTAAATTCAATGACTCTGTAAATTCAAAAACTAAATTAAATTTCCTGACATTAATCATTACCAAGTGGGCATGCATTGTCCGGTGGACGTTGGACGTCTTACGGATGTCTGGACATCTGTGAGTCGTCTTACGGACGTCGCGTTAGGGAATTAAAATGATAACACAATGCGCAACAAAATATTGTTAGAACCCAGTTGAGTAAAATACACGGGCACGTTTTCTTTTTTCGACCAAAAAAGTCACCAAAAAAAAAATTTGCTATTTTTTGATTAAATGCTTATATTTTTTTTTTTTTTTTACCTGAAATCACTTAAGTGTTGATATTTTAACAATTTATAGGACTTTCATTTAAAACTACCTGTTTTTTCATAAGCCTTAGTGTTTTCTTTAAAATTTAATGTGTCACTTAGTTTAGTAAGTTGAGCAGCTTTGAAAAAAATAGTTAAAACTGATCTTTTGAACTCAAAGAAACAACTTTGAGAAAAAATAATTTAAGATACATTGTTTAAATATGTTTTTAAGAATAGTAATTTTTAAATCTGTCTCCAAAGTTCAAGATAATTGTTTAAAATAATACTTTTTTATTTTATGACGCTTTCTTATTATTTAATTTTTTCTCTTCTCGTGTTTACGTCATTAAAGTGTATAAAATAAATACTTTTGATACGGTGAATCACAATATTCTCCTCCACAAACTTAAAAAATTATGGCATCTTAAATTATAACTTAGCTTAGTTTAAAAGTTAGGGTAAACTGGGGTAAAGTGAACTGTTTTTGATATTTAAAGGAAATATTTTCAAAATAAAAGCCAAAACATTTTGCAGTTTTCAAAATTTATACCATTTAAAGTATTAGGTACAATATAAAACAAAATACTAAGATTAAAAGCTACTTTTACAATATTAAATATATATTCAAAAAAAACATGTCCACTAGTTCACTTTACCCCCACATTGGGGTAAAGTGAACTACTTCATCTTTAACTCTTTTGTGTTTGTTATTTCTAATAAATTAGTTTTTTTATTTTGTATTTTGCCTTGCTGCTTGATCTTTCTTTTAAAGCATTCGTTTTCTTCATCATTTAATCTTTTAAATGCATCTTCTGATGTAAGACACTCACCTCCATAGTGTCTTTTTATTTTTTTTGTAGGTCGTTTGTTGTATGAACGACCATCACCCTTTGTGGCCATTAACTGTTCTTTCACTATTTCTCTAATGATTTTATTTCCAGTAGAACAATCTACATTTGATATTGATAGTTGATTTATTTTTTCATTGTTTAAGTCTTTTCCTACTGATATTATAGTTTTTTGTGAATTGTATTTATTTGTTGATTCAATAGAAAAATTTTCACAAGTATCGTTCTGATCATTGACATTGGTGTCTAAAACGATGTTTTGAGGGACGTTATTATTATAGTTATTTGTTTTCTGAGAAAAAGGGTGTTCATAGATTTCAGAAGGATTTAACTTGTCAGATGCTATAGCAGATGGATCAAAGGGAAAAATTCCAGTTTTGGCAAAGGATTGTACTAAATGAGCTGGCTTAAAGGAGGTATCATAAAGTTTTTTTAATAAAGATGGAAAAACAGATTTCCCAACCACCTTCAGCCTTGACTCGGTATACCAATTGGCCAGAATTTCACGCCATACATGTTTAACTTGGCGAAAGACTCTTACATCAAGTGGCTGAAACAAATGCGAACAGTGTGCTGGCAAACACAAAATAGTTATATGATTTTCAACTGTTTTTTTAACAGTTTCTAAAGAAATATGACTAATGTGACCATCAAAGATAAGCAAAACAGGCTTGGGTGTGTCTTTCAACCATAAAACAAGATGGTTAAAGTATTCAGTGAAAACTTCTGTTTCCATCCAACCGTTTTTTGTCACCCCATATAAGGAACCATTTGGTCCACCAGTCATCCACTCTTTATACTAGGTACGCGCATTTACGTCATTTACTGAACCGATTTTTGTGATAAAATCTTGTGACTCGTTTTTTTCACTTTTTTTTAGGCAGCGTGGGGTAGACGTAGTTTTGTGGAGTTTCTTTTTAGAAACATATATACACATAGATACTTTTTGGAAAGAAGAGAAGCTGATCTTTATTTTTTTTAAACTTTTATGTATGGTACTAAACTTTTTAACGGATTATTTTGCTCCTGAATATTTGGTTGATGTTTTCACATAAATTTGTAGTCGAAGGCATGAAGTTTCCGCTTTTTTGATTGTTCAGCCACCTTTATACATGTATTTTCTATTTATGTGCCAAATTTCAACGAAAAATATTAGGGAGCAGATATGTAACGAGGTGCTTTTTTAAATATACTGCTTTTTTGAAGTAGGGTTAGACTAACGTTTTTAGTGGTGTTTTTTTTTAGAAACATATATAAACAAAAAGTATATTTGGAAAGAAGAAAGGTTAGGCTTGATTTTTATAGTACTTTTATTTATAACCACTAAACTTTTTTATGGTTAGTTTTGCTAAAAACTTTCGTGAAAATTTCATTGATGTTCTCACATTAAGTTCTTATCGAAGGAATGAAGTTTCCGCTTTTTTTGTTATTCAGGAACTTTTTTGCATGCATTTTCTTTGTACATGCCAAATTTCAGCCAAAAATATTAGGGAGCAGATAGTATAAGAAGTGTAGGACTTTTGGTACCTAAATTCAGTTTTTTTTGTTTTTGTTTTTGTTTTATCGGCAAGAGAAATACGGGGAGGATAGGGGGGGTGGCGAATGGTAAACAAAAAAATTCTTACTACATTGTATTATTTAATTTTTAATATTAGATTATTTTAATAAATAAAAAATGGTAAAAGTCATAACAAAGAAGACTTCAAAAAGTAAGTTAATTTCTTTTTCATGATAAGAACAAAGTTTGTTTACATCATCATGAAGTAAACAAAGATTAAGGTTTTTAAACTTATCATTATTGTTTTGTTATTTAAAAAAGTTATAAGTTTTAAAACATTAATCTTTGTTTACATATCATCATGATATGTAAACAAAATTTAGGGGCGGTGCGACATACGCCCTTCCCTAAAGTTAGTGTGCACATCACTAATGTATGTTGTATAGTAAAAAAATATATTTTTACTTTTTAACAAAATATTTAATTACTGTAATAAAGATTAAATTATTTATTAGAATGTATGATTATTGTATTAGGGTGTTATAACATCATAACCACATCTACGGCCAACTCTAAGATCACCTTATTTTGTTTGGCAGTGTTCTGGAATCAAGTTATGGCAATATTTTATGCATAAATCTAACAATTACATTAAAAAAGTGCTTATTTTTGACAAAAACTTGTATTTTCTTAAGGGTTAGATGGTGTTTCATTACCCCCTCTGGCTCCCAAGATACACCCTACGTCCAGGCACCTATATGAACTTGTAGCTCATTAGTGCACCTATCTTTTGATACCAAGATATAGATATTTGGATAAAAATTGACAAAGTTATAATAATTTAAGTGAAAAAAATAATTATTTTGACCACAGTTTCTTCAACAATTCCATATATCTTAAATTTGGTACTAAAAACGTTATAACTTTTTTTAGAATTGTTCGTTTTTAATAATTTTTTCACCTTTAAAATACTGTATTAAAGGCCTTTCTAATGATATATAACATTGCACTATATGATTAATTTAAAAATTTCAGTGCGCGTACCTATTTATACAAATTCTTCCCAGCAAATAAAATAAATGGAGGAAAATTTCTTCCTGCAGCTGATATTGTTGCTAGTACAGTAAACTGTTCTTTTCCTGATCCAGGAGCAATAGATACAGGGTTTTTAATACCTCTTTTGCAAATAATTTTTTTATTTATTGGGTTAGTGCAAAACCCACTTTCATCGCAGTTTAGTATTTGGGCAGATCTATTCATAATGTCACATTTTTCCAATGTTGCTTTAAGTAATAAAAACCAAGCATCAATTACAGTTTTATTACAAGCTAAGGCTCTTGTTAATGTCAAAAGCTCTGGAGTTCTTATAGATATTTCTTTCTGCCAACGATTTAAAAAATTACAAAACCACTGATCACCAGCAACACCATTAACAAATTTTTTCTGAAATCCGTTTAATTCAATATACGTTTGAACAAGTTTCATAAATTGCTTTTTATCTAATCCAAATCCAAAATCAGAAAATGCAGATAAAAGTGAAACAAGATCTTTTTCAGCATCAGCAGATAATCGGTTTGGTCGCCCTTCACCAACTTTTGAGCATTTTATGCCTAGAAGATGTCTTGCAATTTTACTTCTTGGAACACCATATTCTTTTGATGCAGCATACGAAGTCATTTCTTTATTTTTAACTTTCGAAATGGCATTTTGCAACAAATTAGGTGCATATGTTTTTCTTCGAGATTCTTTTTTCTTAATGTAGTTTCTTGGCATTATTTCAATTTATTATATTTCTGAAAATAATTTTAAGAATATTTAAAAAAAAAACAACTTATTTTAACAGTAAACAATTTAGTTAAGTAATTACAATTTATATATTCAGTTCTACTAAAAATATTTGATGAAAAAACATAAGAAAAAGACTAGTTCACTTTACCCCCAATAGGGAGAAAAATAAGGGGTAAAGTGAACTAAATTGATTTACAAACTAAAAGCTTAGCTTTTTTATATTATAATAAAAACTACAATTTTTTTTTAACAGCATTATATTATCTTTAAAATGTATATAAATTATATAACTGATGTTTGCATTAATAACAACAAATCATGAATTTACTAAAACCCATAGCAAAGTTTGAGATCGTAATTTTAAAACTTCCGCCAAACTCGCTTTTTAAAATGGCTATTACATCAAAACAAAGGCTATATTTTATTAATTTTTTTATTTAAAAAATTTCAAAATGTTGTATTAAGCAAAAATAATGCTAAATTACTTAACAAAAAGTTTTTTAAACATGATAACTTTTTAGTTTAAAAAAATAGTTCACTTTACCCCTAGTTCACTTTACCCCAGTTTACCCTATCTAACAAACAGGATTTAATGATAGTAAAACGGATTTAGCAACAATTTCTTGCGGCGTACAGCAAGGATCAACTTTCGGGCCCCTTTTGTTCCTCATTTATATAAACGACTTGAATAAATTTTCAAGTATCTTAAATTCAATCCTATTTGCAGACGATATCAACTTATTTTATTCTGATAAGGATATTAATTCTTTATTTGAAACAGAAAACAAAGAGCTTGCAAAACTAAGCGAATGGTTTATAGCAAATAAATTATCCATAAACATAAAAAAAACAAAATATACTTTCTTCCATCGTCTTCATGAAAAGAGACTTATCCCATTAAATCTTCCAAACTTAGTAGTAATTAACTCTTGTATAGTAAGAGAGCGTTCATTGTTATTTCTTGGTGTTGTTATTGATGAAAATGTGAGTTGGAAGGAGCACATAAATATAATTCACAATAAAATTTCGAAAAATATTCTTCTACTTTACAAAGCTAAGCTTTTATTAAATCAAACCTGTTTAAAATACATTTATATTTCATTTATTCATAGCTTCCTAAGTTATGCAAACGTTGTCTGGTGTAGAATTAATGCAACTAAAATAAATAAACTATTAATTAAACAAAAGCATGCTGGAAGAATTATTGGAAATTTAGATCGTTTCTCACACACTAAACCTTTATTCATTAAATTTAATATTCTCAACGTATTTCAACAAAATTTTTATCAAATTCTTATTTTTATGTTCAAAGTTAAAAAAATATCACCTATTTTATTTGACTCATTTTTGGAAAAAATAAATCATCTATACCCAAAACGATTTTCAGAAAACAATTAAATTCAACATAAAACCTATTACTCTGTTACTAAGTTTTCAATTGCAAACAGAGGTCCTGAACTAGGAACACATTATTGAATAATGAGTTAAAAACTATTTCTTCTATTAAACATTGTAAAAACAAACTTAAGCAAAAGCTTTTAATAAATGACAACGAATTAAAATTTTTCTGAATTCTTTGACTAGGAGTAATCACGTTTGTCTATTTATTTTATTTCTTTATAAATATGCTTTAAATATATATTCTGTATATACTGTTAGTCAATTTGTACATTATAGTGTTTTTTTTTTTTTTTTTTTTTTTTAAAAAAAGAAAATAAGAACATCATAATGTACAAATTGTACATTATGATGCTCATTCAATTTTTATTAATTTTTAATAAAAAATATATAAAAAAACATATAAAAAAGACATATTAAGTTACTAAAAATGTTTTTAAAAATGATTGTTTTTTGTTTTGTTTGTTATTCGTGTATCATCTGTTATTTTATGATCTAAATTCAAAAGGTTTATAAATCTAAAACCAGTTAGAAAAAATGAATTTAATTAATAAAATGTTCTTATACTTTTGGATATATTACACTCTAACATAGCGTGAAATGTATTTTATTTTATTTTTACTTAACGTTACATTTTATTTAGCGTTATTTTATTTTAACGCAAAATTTTATTTAACGTTTATTTAACCAGTTACTTTGCTTTGTATTTTTAATATTGTCAGTTTTATTTACAGGGGTTTGGTGATAAGACTAAACTAGTCTTCTTCTTGCCCCAGCCATGTACTATATATTGTATTGCACAAACTTGTAGACTTTTTTCAACGGTGAAATACATAATAATGATAATAATAATAACAATAATAAAAAGTTTATAAATTAAGCACACGCTTACGTCGTTAGAGTTTTATTGATGATTCACCCTAGTTTTGTATCATGCATATTCATTCATTTGTTGATTGCTCCACTTACCCTACACTATTGCTCAACCTACCCCGCTGGGGCAGGTTGAGCAGCTCCGCAAACTTTAGGCATTATCTTTTTAAAAAAATCAAAAAGTATACTTTTTTCTTAACAAATTTTTAGCGGGTTAAATTATATTTCAAATTGTGAATAAAAATTATGTAAATTTGACGCACCGTTAAAAATTGCTTAACTAGCCCCGCTCTATCCTAATAAACAGATTCTTTAAAATTAATACTGAAAACACTCTTTTCTTTCTTTTTACTGGCAAAAATCATTATTATTATTACTTCATCTTACAAGAGAGTTTTATCAAATTCAGTTTAAACGTGTATGTCTGATAGACACTCTTCTTCTATAGTGGCCCTACTCTCGAGTGCCGAATACAACGAGGGGGAGGGGAGGGAATAAACGGTTGAGTGGGAATTTTAGTCAAAATCTAATAAACTGGAGAGGAGGGGGGGTTTAATAAACAGGGGGGGGGGAAGGGATATGTTCAATGCCCCCCTCCCCCGTTTATTCGGCATGCAAATTATGCATGTTCAAGTCAAATGCGCTTTTGACTTACGGTCAAAAGCGCATTTTCTAACAGCTGTTAGGTAGGGTTAGGCTGTTTAATCATAATTTAATAGGATTTATTATGCTGATATAAGTTTTATACTTTTTCAAAGTATAAAACTTATATTCAGCATATTAAATCCTATAATTAAAACCAAAGCTTTGTTGAGAAATAAACTAAAAGTTCTTTGTTGAGAAATAAACTAAAAGTTTTTATCGGTGACTGAAAATTATTTTCAAATTTTTAAGGCCGATTTTCACTTATTTGTTTTTTTTCCTTTTGAGATATATAATTTTTTTGTTGATAACAAGTAAAAATTAATAAACGTCTTAATAAACTTAGGGTGGGTGGACGTTTATTAGGATCTTGAGAGTACAATCATTTTTTGAAATTAATTTTAGTTTATTTAAATGTTGTTCACCTTCTGCAATAGGTACTGATAATGCGTTAAAAAATTCGAATTAAGATCGCATATAGATTGGAAAATAGAAACTGGTATTGCGTTAAAAAATTCGAATTAAAATACATATAGATTAAAAAATAGATCATAGACCCTATGAATATACTTGCTTGAGAAAGCCCAAAGTTTTCCCCAAGTGAAAAATGAAGACCTTTAAACTATTAAGACAAATATCTTCCGTAAAGTTGTCTTTTTAACAAGCTTTAATTTTTTGCGGTTCTTGATTTTTCATCCAAAAGAATGAGAATCTTAAAGAAACAGATTTTAAAATCCCAATTTTATTTGTAAATGATAAGCAATTTTGTATTACAATATAAGGTCGCTATGTTATTTGAGTATAATTAGACCGAGTATTTTTTTTGTTTTTGATTCTAACTAAAATATTCAATTAACGATATTGCACGTTGTTGGACACGCTTGAGTAGAGCAATTAACAAAATAAAAAACTCAGCTGTACAGCTGATATATTTCTTTCATAGCTAAAAAGCTCCGACACCAAAATGACTTCTTGAGACAACTAAGCATTTGATTGCCAACCCAGGCTGTTGCTTGTACTATTGCTAACTACTTCGAGGTTGTTGGATATTGATACTCCAAAGTCACGCTCAATGAATGTTGGAACTAGATTGCGTCCGTTATCGTAAATATCAACCATGGTATTATTAATTAGCTTTCTCTGTCAACCAACTTGCAATACTTTGCACTTTTGACGTTGAAATTCACAAAGCAGTTGTTAGACCAATTTACAGCGCTGCAATGTCAAAGGCAGCTTTTGATAATCAAAGGAAAATTGATTGGCATCATTAACTTATATGATCTTGCCATCATCGGAGTATAGTTTGGTTATAAATACAGTATGGTTATAACTACAGTCTGGTAAGTTATTAATAAAGAATACGAATTGCAGTGGTTTAAGAACTGATCTTTGAGGGATGTCACTCGTAACTCTTTTCTACTCGGACGTTTATTCACCAGTTATTACTCATTGCTGTCTATTAGCAAGTCAAATTGTGATCCAGTTTAATAGCTGGCCATAGACATAAATCTTATAAGAAAATTGTTGTGTGACACTGTGTTGAATACATTTGGCAAAGTCGGTAAAATTTTTGTTTTTGTTTTTGGACACGTGTGTCAACCAGGTATTCACGAAGTACTGCTTCCGTTATAATGTTACGGAATTCAATAAGTTTTGTAAGGCAGCTTTTGTGATGTAAAAATTCATGATGAGTTTTTGATATTAAATTATGCACAGTGTTTCATAATCTTATCTATGACAATTCTCTGCTTCAGTTTGCGGTATTGGTGAGAGTCGTCAGCTTGTAGTTATAAGTCTTGACTTTGTTTGCCTATTTGGGAGTAGGCGTATCATTTAATTTGCGTTGAGATTTTAACACTCTTTTGGAGTTGTTGAACCTTAGCAAATAAAGTTAGTTAATTTTTTAAATTTGATATTTAAAATCTTAAACCTTTTTTCAGAATAATCATAAAAGCGCTTATGACATTTATCAGTAAAATTTTTTGTTTAGATAAGACCTAGCGTCTACTTTAGAATCGTTGACATAAAAAACGAGTCCATTTTTATTTTTTGGTTAATCCCCAGGCATCAAGAAAGGAGATGAATTATTTGAAACTGTATTTCTTTGATAATAAAAATAAAAGCATAGTTATTTGTTATTCACATCACCAAGTAAATTTAGTTTATACCTCATCTATAAACACAATTTTTTTACTTTATTATAAATAAATTCTCATGTTTTTATTTATCTTTTGTTTTCTGGCGCCCCTATTATTATGACGTAGGAATACCTCTTTTGCCCCTCGGCGTCCCTGACTGCATAAGTTTACATTTTATATAATTTGTAAAGTAAATTAAAAGTAATCTATATTTAATAAAGAAATAAATTTACTTATAATCTACAACAACTTTGAGAGGATCTTGTTTAACAGTAATGCAAAAAAGTAAAACTTCAAGTAATTAACATTTAGTTTGTGGCAACACTTAGTGTGCGCGGTTTTAGGGATTTCTTCCCTGTAAAGTTTAAAAATATCAAAACAGATTTCTTCCTATGATTAAAGCCCTCTCTATTTCCGGGTCATGTTTTGGTTATAAAAACAATTTTTTGAATCAAGCCGTCTCAAAAATATTCAATCACAAAATTCAAAAGGTTTGGAATTCAGACTAAATTAAACATGGCATTAAGCAGAAGACGCATATGCTCATGGGAAATATAAAAAGAGTAAACTTTACGCAGCCGTGACGCAGTGGTAGAGTACTTGCCTCAGAAACGTAAAATTCGTGGTTCAAACGCCACCTATGGGTAAGTTTTGCAACTTTGATTGAGAAGGAGGCGTGAACTTCCTATTAAATGCTCTTCCGCGGTACTCTGTGATAAGATTGTAATGACTTCTTGAGGCACCTAAATCAATATTTGAATAAAACTAAAAAAAAAAACTCTTTGAAAGGCATAAATGGCATAATTATTAGTTCTTTTTTACAAGTTTTTTACGTAATTATTTTTATTATTTAAAAACTAAAGAGGGAAAGCTATAACCCCAAGTCCCGCAGATGTAGGAGCCGCTCACCTTTTAAGAGGATACTTTAGATTGGAATGGTTTTTTTTGTCACTTAATACAAAAAATGCTCACCTGATCAAGAATTTCGACCGACCCTAAAAGTCTTAATCCCGCACTGGTCTTCTAAATTTGTACGGTATTCTAAACAACTACGGTGTTTTATGTGGGCATAAAAAATTTAGAACTGTTAATGTAAATATCTTTATCTGCGTGGCCGAACAACGTCATAACCTGCTCTCACTTTACTCTTGGACCGTAGAGCGTCATAACCTGCTCTACGGTCCAAGAGTAAAGTGAGTTTGGGAAGAACAAAGGTATTTTAGAGTGAGAGACAGAAGTAGTTGTGTTAGAAAGATAGCATAGAGAAAGCGGACAGGAATTGCACACGATGTTAGAAAGTGCAATACGTACTGTTAATTATATCAAATTTTACAGATTTACTTTTATTTAAAAATTTGACTTATTAAACTTTATAAAACGGCATTTATATGCCGTTTTATAAAGTTTAATAAGTCTTTGGTCTATTAAAAAGTTTTAAAAAAATGATAAAACATGCCAAAGTAGTTGAAGTGCTTCGTGTGGATTCAAATCCTTTCGCTTACATAGTAGGGTGGTTCTAAAAACAATATTTTTTGAAAATGTTTGATGACACCCCCTAAATGTATTGTAAAAAATTAATACTACATTAAAAAATTTTTAGGAGTCGCACAAGACCCTTAAACATCAGACGGGTCCCTCGTATTAAAAGAAAAAGTTCTTTAAAAGTATTATAAATCTTAAAATTAAATCTGTGTTCTACTTATTGTCAAGTTCCACCTTGTGAAAATCCCGATGAAATAGTTATTACTGATGAAAATATAAAAGTCGCTATTGTCTAAATCTTGTCTAAAATTAAATAAATACTAAGATCACTTCAATATATCTGCAGAACATTTAAAATATGCCCAATGTGATGTTCTAACACAATGGATAAGAAAACTCTTTCACTTCTTAATTAATCATGGATGAACCCCAACATCTATGTCAACGTCAACTATTATACCGCAAGTAAAATTGTATAAAAAATCACTTACCGACCCAAATAACTACCGAGGTATCAGTATTATTTCAATATTTACAAAATTTTTAGAATACCTTATCTTAGTCATCAGTCCTGAGATAAGACACACATCCCCTTCAATTTGGTTTTTACAATAAGAGTTCGACCTTGCATGCTGAATTTGTTATAAGTGAAACAATTCAACATTACAACAACCACAATTCGCCAATTTTTTTACGTTCGCTAGATGCTGGAAAAGGTTTTGACAGCTGCAACTGGAACATTCTCTTCGATAAACTTTATTTTGATAAAAACTTACCTCTCCAAATAGTTAACACAATATACTCTTTATACCACAACAGTAGTGCATCTGTCTCTTACCTAGGCTCCGAATCAGTTTCATTTGCTCTTAAGCAAGGAGTGAGACAAGGATCGATTCTCCTTTTCTGTATAACGTATACACCGAAAAGTTACTCAAAATTATAAAAAATGATAACGTTGTTGGTACCTCTATACATGGAAACTTTACAGGTGTTGTTGCTTATGCTGATGACATCATTCTTTTTAGCTCTACTTTATCTGGTCTTGAAAGGATGATTACAACGTGTAATACTTACAATAATTTAAACAGCATAAAGCTTAGTGCTGTCAAAACGGAACTACTGCTTTCTGGAAAAAGGCAATTAACTAATTACAAGATAACCGTAAACGACCATCAAATAATTGCAAATGAAAAACTTAACCATTTTGGCTTTACTTGGGATACACAAAAGTCTTTATTTGCCTCACTCAATAGAACAGATATTACTAATAGGATATCAAAATTTCAAACAACAGTGCAAACTCTGATTCAATCTGGTATCCGGTTTGTAAATCCATCTTTAATTATCCAACTATATACAGCTTTAGCAGTTCCGACGCTAACGTATGGTCTGGAACTATGTGAAAATAGAGAGTTTACAATGCAAAGACTTAAATAACTTGGAAGAAATGCAGTTAAGTCATTTTTCAATGTCTCCAAGTATAGCAAAAACTATATAAACTCTCTATTTAAAGTTCGTGATATATCAAGTTACATACAACAAAATAAAATAAACCTATTTATTCGTCTATTAAATAATAAAGTAACTTTTAAAATTATAAATTTTCGGCTTAATTATTGTTCAGTAAAGTAATAATTTTTAGATGACATAAAGGAGTTAAGTAAGATTCAAAAACTTAATATGAAAAACCTAATTCAGGAGAAGAAGAAAGTGAAAATTGAAATTTCATCTTTTTATATCTTAAACTATTTTAATGTATTTTCACCTTGTAAACATGTTTACAGAGGGTGTTTTAATAAAAAATGATAATAATAATATCATGTTGGGTCTCAAAAGAAATAAAATTTTGTAAAAATTTCAAAAATAATAAAAAAAAATTATGAAAACACAAATTAAAAGTTTATTTAAAAACTATTAAGATATATATTTGTTGTTGTTAAAAAAACGATAGTTTTAAAGCCATAAAATTTAAATCAGTAATCTTTATATAAAATTATTATTGTTTTTGGATGTTTTATAAACTTTTACTTCTTTTTATACCCAACACGATAAGCTTTTAAAGAACTTTTTTTTTCAAAATATTATGACCCGTCTGATGTTTAAGGGTCTTGTGCGACTCCTTAAAATTCAAAAAATTTTCAAATGTAACATTAAGGTGGTTCACCACTAAAAAAAACTAAATTTTTATCAAAAGTTGGTTTTTGAGATTTTTTTGTTTTATAGTAATTCAACATTGCTGAAAATGTTTCTGGATTCTGTTTTCATATATCTTGAGTATTTTTTGAAGTATTTTACTTTAATTAGACCTTATCAGATAACTTTACCATAACAACGGCTCCTAGCAACGCAAACTTATGTTTATAATTGCCCTCTCTCTTTGCCTTGATTTAAGTTTTTTGTTAGCTACGCATTAGTTTAGTAGGCCAGCATGGTTTGACAAAAGTTTAGAATGTAACAGTCTATGGAAGTTGCTATTTTTGTATGATTTATCTGAAGCCATCTTGTGATAATTTATTGTTGTATTTGAAAAGCTTTGTATTTTTCTTATTATTTAGTATAGCTTATCAGTTTCATATTATATATTTTAAAATATTAGGATATTATATATAATGGGAAGCAAAAAAAAAAAAGAGTTTAAAAAGAAATATAGCATTTTGTGGCAACCAGGTTGCCACAAAATGCTATATAAAAACCAAAATGCTATATAAAAACCAGGAATAAAACCCCTACCCTAAAAGAAGACGAAAATGTTGAGCATGTTTCAGTTAGTGCCAGCAAAGTCTCTTTAACAAAAGCTGATAATTATATTAGTTCAGAAAATTATAACATTATAATAAACTTCTCTATGTTAAAAAAAGTTATTGATAATATTGGCAGTTGCCCAGAATGTAACAGTTGTATTGTTTTTACAGATGACAACGATAAACGAAGTGGATTTTCTCACAAGTTGAATTTTAAATGTACTAAATGTAAATTTCAGTATTGTACATATACATCTGATAATGTTAAAAAATCTGTACCTAAACAAAGTAGAAATTATTTCGATATTAACCTTAGAATGGTTATTGCTTTTCGTGAAAATGGGAAAGGACACCAAGCCTTAGTGGACTTTGCCCGAATTGCAAACACTTCATGTATGAATAACAACGCATTTAACAAACTTAATAGCACTATTCAAAATGCATATAAATTATCAGCAGATCAATCCACAAAGACAGCTGCAATAAAAGTTAAACATAAAGTTAAAGAGGAGCACATTGGTTCAGGAAAAAAACTAATTAGAGTTTCTTCAGATGGCTCATGGCAAAAACGCGGTCATGTTTCGCTAAATGGTGTGGTGACCACTATTTCAGAAGGGAGACGTATTGACTTTGAAGTCTTTTGCAAGTATTGTAGGGGATGTAAAATGTAGAAAAGAAAGCAAAATCATCCAGGTTATACTGAATGGAAAGCTAATCATGTTTGCTCCTTAAATCACATTGCATCGTCAGGGGCTATAGAAAGTGCTGGTGTGGTAAAGATTTTTAATCGTTCTGTAGAAAAAATGATTTGATGGAGATGGAGATTCCTCTGCATTTAATGATGTTCTTAGCAGTAATCCATATGGAAAGTATCAAATCGAACCGGAAAAGTTAGAGTGTGTTGGTCATATCCAGAAGCGCGTTGGTACAAGATTACGTAATCAAAGAAAAGATCAACATCATGGTAATCGGTTAACTGGAAAAGGAAAATTTACAGAATGCGCAGTTAATAAAATACAAAACTATTTTGGTATGGCTATTAGACAGGCTGCAGCTAATAATTCCTTAAGTGAAAATGAAAAGGTATACCAAATGAAAAAAAACATTCGCGCAGTTCTTTACCATTGCACTAATTTTCCTGATCAATTTCATCGCCACGTGTTATGTCCAGTGGGTCCTAATAGCTGGTGTATATGGAAGAAAGGAAACTCTTCAGGTAACAGCATTTACATACTAAAAGTTAATTTACCAGTATGGATATATGATATAATTAAGAAAGACTTTGAAGAATTAAGTGATGACAACCTTTTGAAAAAATGCACTCATGGTCAAACACAAAATTCTAATGAGGGTCTTAATAGTATTATATGGTCTAGATGCCCAAAAAATATTTTTATTCACAAAGCTTCATATGAGTTGGGAGTGAACTTAGCTGTATTGTATTTTAATGAGGGAACTGCTGGTGTTCAGAGAGTAACGAGTCACCTCAATCTTGAGAATGGTGTCCTCATTTTGTAGAGACCAAAAACGCGTTGCCAGCATAAATAAAAAAGACACTTTTGAAAAAAAAGTAGAAGGATACATTTAAAATCAATTAACAAGGGTTGGCAAGATGAAGAAGAACAATTGGAAACTTTTAAACCCTACTCATCTGGAAGTTTTTGATATTTTTATTAGTTATAAAATGTTTATTGTTGATTTTCTTCATTCACTTTTTTGTGCAATTTTTAATTTTTGAAATATCATAACTTTTAAATGACTAAAGCTTTTTGTTTTAAATTTTTATGATATGTTCTACGTGTAATGATGGAGGGCCTGAACCAAAAATATTGTTGGATTTGATAAATTGTTTACACTTTTCTATTTCATTTCATTAGCCAACCCCCCAAATTTTGATGTTTTAGCTAAAAAAAATCAAAAATTTCAACTTTTACTAAGAATATAGCAGTGATTTTGGTTAAGGCCCTTCATTTTATGTGCATCAAACTGTTTGCAAAATATAAAGATCTAATTTCAAATGGTTTCCAAGTTATCGTTTTTCAAAATTTTGTTCAAATTTGACTGATTTTGCAATCTTTTTGACATATTTTCGCAATTTTAGAAATAAACTGTTGTAAAATGACACTTATGTTGTTTTTTATTTTCATATACTATGCTTTTATACACTTTTTAATTTGAAATTATGAAATTTGGGGATTTTTTTTTTTTTTTTGGTGAATCACCTTAATTCATTACATAGAACATATTTACAGGGTCTCATCAGACATTTTCAAAAAATATTGTTTTTAGAACCACCCTATTACTTAATTTTTTTTTAATCTTTTCTAATTTTCGAGAATACAAAGTAAAACGTTTTAAAAGCCTATGGATACCAATACTATGGATATTATATGCCTAACATATATGAACATACTACATACATAACAAACAAAATATTACATACTATAACAAACGAAAGAGAATTTTTTAAAAAACCTTTTAAAATTTCTAAAAACATAAAAACACCGTTGGAAATTTTTTGTGCATGTCACAAAAATTAAATACTTTATTACTGTGCTTAAGTTATTAGTTAAGCTTGCGCAATTAATAGGCATTAAAGAGACAACTTTCTTTCTTATAGAAAAAAGACTTCACAATTAACGGGGCAAGAGTCCTAAAAAGATGCGGATAGTCTGAAAAAAAGTAATGGAAAGTTATTAAAGAAAAAAATAATAAGGTCCCTCCCCGCTTTTTTTTGTAGAAGTTATAAAGTATTGAACATAAATTGTTAACTCAAAAAAAAAAAAAAAATTATATTTTGCTCTTTTTTAAAGTTTATTGAAATAAACTGAAATTATTAAAATGGTTGGAGTGGGCGGACATATCATGACCAGTATGCGGGTCATGGTAAGTCCGTTTACATATTTTAGTCATCTCATGTTCTTTAATATTTTTTAAACCGATGATAATTAACACATTTCAAGCGGTTATTCTAAATATTATTTAGACAGGTATTAATGTCCAATCCGATGATATATAGCGATTCGCGCAACGGCTACCAAATCGTTTAAAGTTTTTTAAAGTTTTTTTTCATAACTTTAAAAATTAATTACAAAGTATAGTTTTTTTTATGTTTTTAGTTATTTTTCTGCCGCTCACAAAAAAATATTGAAGAAATAAGTATATAGCTGCATGCTTTCTTCGTGAAAAGACGTGTTTTTGCAAGCGCTATAATTTTAAAGAAAATAAATTACAGCATTTTTAATTTTTAGTATTTATATAATTAAAAGTTATAAATATTATATTTCTTTATTAATAACATGGATGCAATTAAAGACTCCGAAAGCTCAATAAAGTTAGTACTAGAAATTTTTCAAGAGAGGTTTAAGAAACAGCAATAAGATATTTTTAAACTGATAAACGGTAGTTTAAAAATTACAAACAATAGAATCGACGTATTACAAAAAGATATTACTTTATTAAAAAACACTTGCGAACCTTTGCTATTATTGTTTCGCAGTGGAAGCTATTAAAGTTCTACTTTATATGGAACCATTCTTTAGAGAAAAAAGAAATATTTTTATATAAGTGCAAGGGAATGCTAGATAAATTATAATATTCGGACAGATATCCAGTATTGAAAGATGGTGTTTGAAAGGTGGTATTATTTAGTGATTAAGTTAGAGTTAAGTAAGTGTTGTTTATGTTATATTTAAGTGTTGTTTCACATAAACAAGTAATTATAGTCACTAGTGGAACATATTTAGCCGTAAATACCGTTTAGTGGAGTTAATCGTTTTAAAGAAATTGTTTTACAAAAAATGCACACTTTTAGTCTAAATATTTGTTTTAAATATAACTTCGTTGAACAACGTTGCATATTTAAATTGTCACCTGAATCGTATTTAAAGAAAATACGTTTCAGGTGAAAAAATAATAAAAAAATGAAAAAAAACTCTATAAAAATTAAAGGTTCTTGATTCTGTTAAATACTCTTTATTTAAAAATATAAATTTATTATAAAGTTCACCCTATCAGACGAGGACCCAAGAAACAAAAAACAGCTAACACTATTTAAGATACATATCTTACTTAAACTACCCCTCCCCCCCCCCTCATACAGGCTTCTAAAATTATACATCCCCTAAGTAATTCATAAAATATTTTAAATAATTAGTATTTGGTACCTAGAATACTACATCCATCTCTTGGAATTTCTGTATAAATCGCATAAAGAAACTGAAATTCTTTTCTAAAATATCACATCCCCCTTATGAAGACGTCTAAAATATTAAAACCCCCTAAGTAATTTATACAACATTTCAAACGATTAGTATATTGTGTTTAAAATATCAGATTCATCATTTGTAAATTCTGTATGTATCACAAAAAGAAACTGAATATCTTAATTTAAATATCACATTTCCCTATGTATACCACATGTATATTTCTAAAATATTACATCCCCCTACGTAATTAGCAAAATATTTCAAACGATTAGCATTTGGTAACTAAAATATCACATCCCCCCTGCTTATTCTCTATATATGACAAAAAAGAAACTGAAATTCTTACTTAAAACACCACATCCCCTCTATGTTTACCTTTAAATATTAAATGCCCTAAGTAGTTCATACAATATTTCAAACGATTAGTATTTGGTATCTAGAATATCACATACAATCGGTTTATTCACTGTATATGTCAAAAAAAGAAACTGAAACTCTTAACAACACATTCCCCCAACGTATACTTCTAAAATATTACGCCCCCCTAAGTAAATAATAAAATATTCTAAACAATTAGTATTTGGTATCTATAATATAACATCCACCACTTGTTATTGTATACTTCTATGTTATAGTATACTTATATGTATACTTCTAAAATATTACATCCCCCTAAGTAAATAATAAAATTTTCTAAAAAATTAGAATTTGGTATCTATAATATAATATCCACCACTTGTTATTTCTGTATACATCACAAAAAGAAACTAGAATTCTTACTTAAAATATCACATCCCCACTATGCAGGCTTCTAAAATATTGCAAACGATTGGTATTTTTATTATCTAAAATATTGTATCCCTCATGTGTAATCTTTTTTTTACTATTGTAACGCAATACATTACATTCAAAATTTTGTAAATATGAATTTAAAATATACTACCATTTCATGCTAACTTTATTTATAGTATACTAGTAGAGGTGCCCGCGTCGCTGGGTACCGGCAAAACAAGTCAAAGTTGCTAGTTTTCATGGAAAACCCACCCTCCAAAAATCAATTACTTGACTAAAAACTTTCAATCCTGGGTACTGTATAAAACCCGCTGCAGAGCCTCTTGGTACACAACACTAATATTTCTTCCATCCGCGGATTTTATATTCAACATACACACATAATTTTATATATATTCATACACAATACTCATTTGAAAAGAACAAAGCCCCTGTACCAAGTTGACCACCATAAAATAAAAGAACCAAAAATGAATTAGTTACCACCAAAAAACAATATTTCCCCACCCGTTCCCCGCAGCAACATGCAAAGAGCAAACCAACCCTCGAACTGACTCCTAGAACTGCAACCCCGCAATTGATGTGTTCACCTCAGTAACACAATAAAAATTCAGCTATGTAAAATCTCCGGTGATTCACCTACATCTCCATGGAAGGCTTTAAGTGGAGTCAAAGAGCACCACGGAACACTCTGGAAAGCCCCCGAATGCTCTGGAAGGTGATGGAACAGCCACATTGTGCACTATGGAACATTCCGGAAAACTAAGAATCACTCCGGAAAATTCTGGTCCACTCCGGAAAAACGTGGAACAATCTAGAAAATTCTGGAAAACGACGAAACAGGCATAGAACACAACAGAAACCAACTATGTTCAGAAATCACATCATAGGAAACGCTCAACCAGTATCCCAGACCATTTTAACCTCCAGCGACCCCCGAGCACACCAAACCTTGTCTCCAGGACCAACAGTTCGGCTGCCAACTGGGAACAAACAATTAAGCAATCAATCAGAACTGACAAATAAATATAAGATTATTAGAAAAAAATTATATTGTTTATAATTGAATGTTCCAGACGTACTTGATACACTTCTAAGTGCAATGACTCGAAAGCGCATTCTGGTTTTCATTTTTTCTACGGGGGATGTGATATTTTAGGCGGATGTCATATTTTAGTACAGATATGATTTAAAGACAACCTGAGATTTTAAATGTTTAAAAGTTGAAAAGCTGCAAGTGAAATAATATTTGTTTATGTTTTTAATCATCTCCCCTTAAATACTCCCCTTCTAAACACCACCTCTCAATACTGGACATCTGTCCAAATATTATAATTTATCTAGCAATTCCTTGCACTTATATAAAATATTTCTTACTTCTCTTAAGACTATTACGGCCTGATGGTTCCATATAAGTGGTGGAACTTTAAAAGCTTCCACTGCGAAACAATAGCATGATTTAGTTACATGATTTTTTATCTTTTTTTATTGTAGTTATACTTTGTTATAATTAACTTAATTGGTTTTTATTTTTTTATTTTATTTTTTTGTTCAAGTTATTTAATTTTAATGTTCATCATTAATGAACAACAGCAATGAAAAAAAAAATGGAGCTTGGTTATACTTTCTTTTTTTTTTTTTTTTTAATTTTGAGTGGGCAGACTTTCTTTGTAACATATTACAAAGAAAGTCTGCCCACTCAAAAGCATTTTCTAAACGGACATTCAACGGTAACCAACACACACACAAACAAAACAAAAAACACGAAGAACCAGATGAGATTCCTCTTTCTAACCTACTTATTTCTCCTTCTGTAAAGAAATTAAACCTATCATATTTACAATCAGGTACATCATTATCTTCTAAAATTAATAATGAAGCCAGACCAATAAACTTTGGATCATCTTTATTCACCGATGACACCAGCTTGTTACCCTGTGTAAATTCTTTAAACCCAACTGTTAATTCTACATTTTTTATAGTTTATTCAACTGATATTTTTGTGACAAATATTAATTTAGTTGCAACATGCCCTGATTGTGACAAAAAGACTGAGTTTGACGTCTTGAGAAAGCAAGACTTGCCTATATCATTATTGTTACAATGTTTAAGTTGTTGTTGGTGTACTATCTTTCATTCAACTAAAGAATATAAATGCAAAAGCAGTCGTGGTAGACCTCTGTTTGAGGTTAATGTATGTTCTATTATTGCTATGAGGAAAATTTGAAAAGGTTAACCAGTTTAGGAAAATTCTGTGGATGAAAAAAGCAATTGGAACAATGCTTTTCCATTGCTTTTAAGCAAAAGATATTTTAAGAATATAGTAGGCATCAAACGTGCCCGCATGCTCCTGATAGTTGTTGTAAATATCAGGTTGACAAATAAATGGTACAGCAATGTTCAAACACAAGGGAGGAAAAACAATTGTTGTCTTTGAAGAAATAAAGCCTGTTTTTTTAAGTTTGAGTGATGACAATTTATTAAAAAAATATCTTTATGGCAAAACTTAAAATAACTAATAAATGAGTCACAAAATGGAATGATTTGGAAAGAGTGTCAAAAAGATATCTACGTTTGTAAAACCACTGTTGAGCTCGGTGTAGCTTCTGCAGTTATAAACTTTAATGACGGTTCAACTGAAATTCTAAAGGTTTTTAGAGGGCTTAGGTATTGTTCCAGGATTTTATATGTTTCAAATAACAACCGAAGAGTAATGTCGATAGAAAGGAAATTGCCTAATATTGTTAAGCAACAAGTAAAGCGTGGTTATGATTTATATTAGAGAGATTTTTATTATTTTTTATTTATAATGATCAATCATGGAAACCATTATTTTTTTTGAATTTATAGAAGAAATTTTGTGATATTTTAGTATGTTATTACTTAAATTGCATTTATCTCAAAATTGAAATTTTTGGATGATGCGTCATATAACTTTTGATTGATTTGAGCTTTACTTTTGAAATTTTAAAAGATGGTTACTTTTTATAAGATACAGGTTTAGAACCAACATTTTTTGAAAAAATATTTTACCCAAGTCCTTTTTTTTTGAAAAAAAAAGAGTTACCCAAGTCCAAAGTTTTATTTAGAAACCTTTTTATAAGCAAGGTATTTGAATTTTATTTGCCTTAGATCTAGTTATTCAATCATGCTAGTTCTGCTTTCATACCTGTAAAATTATCAACAAACTGTAAAAATTTTATTATCATTCTATAGATGTTTTTTCTGAATTTGACGCACTGCAAAGTGACTATTTTGAGACCTTTGTACCTAAAAAAGGGTTTTCTGCAATTTTTTTTTTTTTAAAGACATTGTTACCTGAATATAATTTTTGTATCAAAGTATCAAATTTGAATAGTAAATAAAGAATTTGGGTTTTTCATCCAAGTACCACCTTAAAAACAAATGTTTGTTGCTCATTCATTTTTCATCACTTACATTATATTAAAAAATGCGGCAAATTTTGTGTTTAATTATAAAATTTCAAAATGAGACCTTTAAATTTTGTTTCAAAAAACAGTGGGCTGCAGTAAAAAATTTTTCACACTCCTAAAAAAAAAGTATGGTTACGGCCTGCTAGATATATATTATTATAATTTTTATTATAGGAATACTTGCAATTAATGATGCAATATTAATAGGTGTATTTGCACTTTATGATGTAATATTATTATGTAATATTAATAGGTGTACCAAATGCATTTAACGAATATTAAGTGCATTTGGTATATTAGTAGGTGTAGAGTGGATTAGCCATAACATTTGCGAATTATTTATATTATATAGTTTTTTAATATTAATTGGTGTAGCGTAGAATAGCCATATTAGCCAATTATATATATGGGCATAAATTTAAGAAAAAATAAAAAAATTGATTACAAAATAAAATACTAAAATTCATAAAATCATTAGCTAAAAAAAATCAGGTTTTTATTTTATACATTTTTATAAAAAAAAAACAATGGGTGCCACGCTACTATGATGGATTTCCATGAAAAAGGTTGAAAGCATGAAAAAGCACGATAAAGCAACTTGAACTCTTAACTCACAACTCTCTTCCGAATTTTATTTAAAACATAAATTTTAAATGCAAGTTATAAAAATAATTCTAAATAAAAAAATTACAATAAAAATTAAAATTAGTACTATAAATATTTATTTTTTGATGAACGAAACCCATCAGCAATTGCTAGTAAAGATGAATACGTGCCAATAACAAATGCTACTACCCCAATAAGTATTAAAAGCAGATTTTTTGCAAAAGCTAATTTTGAAAGATCTTCTTTTTTAAATGTAAGAATGTGAATCGAAGCTGGAAATATTATTGCAAGGCTTGAGCTTGTTACAGCGCCAATAAGGGATATGAAATTGCCAATTTGAGGTATTCCAATAGCACACAAACCTAAATAATACTTTCTTTTAATAAAAACGGTACAAAAAATTTATTATTCAGATAGGTGTAAATTAGATATATAAAAAAAAAAGACAAACATATTTTTTTTTGAAAAATTTGCAATTAAAGCTTCGAATTTTAATGCACTTGAAAAAATAGAACTTAAAAACATTTTTTATATAAATTTTAGTCTCTTTCCTCATGTATTGAGTTATTGAGATATTCGAAGTACAGAGCACCAAAATAAGTGGGGCCGTAAATGTGTTTAGGGCCTAGTAAACAAGTTAAACAGAGCGTTAAACAGAGGGCCAAAATAGCCAATTTTGAGACAAAATTAATAACTAATTTAATATTAGTGCTAGATTCACCATATTTGGCATGAGTACCAATATAAGGCTCGAGCTTCTTATAGAAGGTGTTATTTTTTATTTAGTTGTTATAGATATCTAATTTTTTGAATAGCAACAACCTACTTTTTGTAGTTGCAGATTTGTTATATGTGCTATATACATTAAATTTAGCATGAGCGCCAGTGTAAGGTAGGCGCCTCTTATGAAGGTGTTATTTTTTACTTGGTTGCTATAGATAACTATTTTTTGCATAGCAGCAACCTACTTTTCGTAGTAGATTTGTTATGTGCGCTATATACACTAAATTTGGCACGAGTTCCAGTACAAGGTCTGCGCTTTTTATGGTGCTACTTTTTGTTTGGTTGCTATGGATATCTATTTTGGCACAGCATTAACCTTCTTATGGTTGTTTTAGCATGTCATATGCACTAAATTTGGCAATAGTACCATTATGAGGTCTGCATTTAATATTAAGATATGAAGTTTGGTTGCTATAGATACCTTATGAGCATAGCAACAAGCTTATAGCTATAGTGACAGTCAATTTTTATATATAGCAACAAGCTTATAGCTATAGCAACAAGCTTATAGCTATAGTGACAGTCAAATTTTATACAAATTCATGAATTATTTACTGCAAATTAATAAAAAATTGTAATCTTTTTTTAAAATTTATATTTTTTAAAACTCTGGTGTTCCAAATAAATGTATGTGGAAACATTTTAATTTATCTAAATTACAAAACACTGTCAATTTTTAATTAACAATGTATATATTTGAATTTCAGTTTAGATTAAAACAAGAAACCAAAATTTGGCCTGTAAAAATCCTTAGAAACAACAACCAAACACTGCTTTTAAACATCTGCTGAACACCTTCTGACAAAACCTTCTTGTTAGTACTAAGTATTGTTCTTAGTGAGGAAATGACTGGATCACAAGAACAAAATAATCAATTAAATAAATTTTCATTACATTTGATACGGTCATAATTGCGTGCAAAATGCTCACAATACTTCTTAAAATCACCATCTATAGCTTCTTCATTTAAGAGCCCAATTAGTAATGTTATGTAATCAACAACACTGGGAGCATGAATTAGCATTTTGTGAATGCTCTGCGGCATATAGTACCATGGATAGCATTTCACGTAAATCATTCAATGATAAATCAGATAATCCCATCTTCTCTTGCAGACAATCTCATCTTCTCTTGAATAGCAAATATAGTTTTTTTCTTTTGCATTTCAATATGTTGCTTGTTAGCTGGTAATCTTAGTGACCATTTCTTGACTGTTAGCTTGTAAGCAATGTGAATTAAGCATTCGAATGTTCGCATCCATTCATTTAGAATTGATATTCCATATTGTAATTATTTTTGAGTGTGGTTCCTCAGTACCACCTGTAACAAATAAAAAACTGCATTTTAAACTAATCAAATGTAAATATATATACATATATATTAGAGTGGTTCAGAATTGGGTAAAAATTTGTTTTGGACTAGAACGGAAGCTTATAAAGTGCGCAAACCTTTGTTTTATATATAAGACTTTTTTTTAACTTTAAAAAAGTTTAAGGGTTGCACACGGCCCTAAAATCCTTTTTTTTTTTTACCCTTTTTTGACTTTTTTTGAGCCTATGTGTGTGCTACAATACTGAATTCAATTCTTTTTTCTATTTAAACTCTCACAATGACTAATATAAAAATAAAATTAAGCACTCTGACTGTATTTTTTTTTTCTTAACGCTGCAAAGCTTTTCTAAAAAAAGTGAAAAAGAGGACTAAAAAAATGATTTTCCCTATTTCATAGATCGCGGCAACTTTTTTTGGTGATTGAGATAACTTAAAGACATGAAACAAATTTAAACTTTGGTATGCTTATACTTATATCAAACTATAATGTTTCGAAAAAAAAATTGGAATGATTGGAGCCTGGGATCTACAAAAACCCCAAAACTTGTGCCCCCCAGCCCTAATATGAGGGCAATAAGTTACCGAGATTTATACTATTGCTATTCTAAACTAAATTTATATTCATCAACAGATTTCAAATTTCATCTAATAATACTTTAGCATTCGACAATTGTGACTATGTAAAGTTTCCACCCATCCTAAAATGAGGGGGTTAAAAACTTTACATTGTCATAACTTTCGAACGCTAAAATAATATTAAATGAAATTTAAAATCTGTCAATGACTATGAATTTAGTTTAAAATAACAATTGAATAAACTCGGTAACTTATTGCCCTCACATTTGAGGCTGATGACGCAAGATTTTAGGCTGGTGGCACAAATTTTGGGGTTTTGGTAGTTCCCAGGCTTCACTCACTGCAATTTTTTACAAAGTATTCTCATTAAATATAAGTATAAACATACCCAAAATTAAAGATTGCTCCATGTTTGAAAAGTTATCATTCTTAATAATCAAAAAAACTGCCGCGACCCCTGCATTTCTATGGTATTTTTCATTAAAAAATCTAGCCAGTTAAATGAAATTATAAATAAGCTATTATAATATATTATATTATTTTTGATGTTAAACTTAGAGAAGAATTTAGAGGAAGGTGGATTAGCCCTTCCCTATTAATATACTTTTCTTTCGAGCTGCGGGAGAAGGAGGGGCAAGAAATAAAAATTAAACCAACGTCATATTAGACTTTAAATTATTAACACTCAACCTTTTAAATATTTTTTGTTACATTCTATGCTAAATCTTTTTCCTTTGCCTTTTGTTTACTTCTTTTGTATACATAGTTAAGCAAGAACAAATTCTGTCTCTTTTTTTTGTTGTTTGATTTTCCAATCAATTCTTTAACTAAATTAATATCCCTCCCGGACATGTCATTGACCACATTATAAGATTTAACAGTAGATTCAAACTCAAGATAAATATTGTTGAACTTCCAGAACTGTGAAGGGAACTTAAGCCACTGCAATTACCCCTTTCTATGTCCAATCTTATCAAAAATGAGCCAAGATTGCTAAATTACTAGAGAACAAAAAGATGGAGGCTGATCTTGTGCAAAGTCTAGAGAGTGAAAAAGCTTTTTTATCGACCATAACACGTTTAAGTGGAGACACATTTGGCTTGGCGAGAAGTACATTATTCAATACTTTGGCATTAATTTCTCTATTTTGGCAACGTTTACTTGCTAAAGCACAACTAAGGCAGAATCAAGTTACCAGCTGGTTCTGTCACATGATTTTAATACTGAAGTAACTCCAAGAAGATTTATATCCATGAACTTCATCATTTGCAACAGAGCTTTTATATCCTATGCAATATTTTAACAATATTAGATTAAGTCGTTGACCAAACAATTAACTAATTATTTTTTACGCAGTTTTCTTATTTATAATAATTATTTTTAACCTGATACGGGACAGCAGTTAGCAATACTGCTCTAAAAAGCCACTGAGTGTAAAAGATGCCGATAAAACATAGCGATATCACGAATCTCTTCTATATTTTCTTCTGATAAATTTGGAATGGTTTCCAATAGTAAATACATTTTAAGGTAATACAACGCTTTCGCCATACATGTAGCATAATGCAATAGACCAGGAATCTGTTTGAGTTTGAATCCTCATTAATGGAATTGTGTCTTTTTCAAGATCATTCCAGACAGATTTTAAGTGTTTAAAGAGCTAGTTCTCTGGAACAGACGTTTTACTACTTGGATATATCATATTAAAGTGGGTAATGTCTTTCCAAAATATGGTTTTTATAGGCAAGGAAAAGTAGTGGCCGCCCCAGCTTATACTTTATTTTTTATTTGGTGATTGAGAAAATCTCAGTGATTAGAGCCTGGGCACAACCAAAACTCAAAAACTAGTGCCACCAGCCTTAAATATTGCGCCATCAGCCCCAAATGTGAGGGCAATAAGTTTATACAATTGTTATTTAAACTAAATTCATAGTCATTGACAGATTTTAAATTTCATTTAATATTATTTTAGCGTTCGAAAGTTATGACAATGTAAAGTATTTAACCCCCTCATTTTGGGGAGGGTGGAAACTTTACATAGTCATAATTGTCGAATGCTAAAGTATTATTAGATGAAATTTGAAATCTGTTGATGAATATAAATTTAGTTTAGAATAGCAATAGTATAAATCTCGGTAACTTATTGCCCTCATATTTGGGCTGGGGGCACAAGTTTTGGGGTTTTTGTAGATCCCAGGCTCCAATCATTCCAATTTTTTTCGAAACATTATAGTTTGATATAAGTATAAGCATACCAAAGTTTGAATTTGTTCCATGTCTGTAAGTTATCTCAATCACCAAAAAAAGCTGCCGCGATCCATGAAATAGGGAAAATCATTTTTTTTTAGTCCTCTTTTTGACTTTTTTTAGAAAAGTTTTGCAGCGTTAAGAAAAAAAAAATACAGTCAGAGCGCTTAATTTTATTTTTATATTAGTCATTGTGAGAGTTTATATAGAAAAAAAAATGACTTCAATATTGTTTAAGGGTGGCACACAAAGGGTTGAAAAATGTCAAAAAAGAGTATAAAAAAAAAAGTGCTTTGGGGACGTGTGCCACCCTTAAACTTTTATATATATATATATATATATATATATATATATATATATATATATATATATATATATATATATATATATATATATATATATATATATATATATATATATATATATATATATATATATATATATACATATATATATATATATATATATATATATATATATATATATATATATATATATATATATATATATATATATATATATATGTATATATATATATATGTATATATATATATATATATATGTATATATATATATATATATATATATATATATATATATATATATATATACATATATATATATATACATATATATATAGAATATCATACAAGGTCGACCTTGATGCGCCTTCATGTTCGAAGGCGCATCAAGGTCGACCTTGTATGATATTCTGAAGCGCAAGACGCTTAAAATAGGCTCAAAATTGAAAGACAGCGTGGAACTGGACGGGTGGCAATCAAGATGAACACAAAGCGAATCACCATGCTGAAAAAGCGAATCGATCATAGTGACGGAGTTAGCCAGCGTTACCTAGCTAGCGTCAGCTAGCCCGCAAGTATGGTGTCAGCCAAAAGCACATATTAAAAATAATTAGCACCAAGACAACAATCAAATAAAAAAAGAAGAAAAAAGTTCCGGATCGAACTTCGCAACAGAAGTCAGCCGTTCGTCTGAAGTGTGCCCACCTGGCCAGAGTTTTCCGGAAAAAGAAGGTGATCATCGACGACGAGTCCAATCTTTTATTGAGCAATAAAGAGCTATCTGGAAACGCTGGTTTCTACACGTCTGACGTCGAAATGACTACAGAAGCTGTTAAACTCAAGTCCAAGTTCGAGCCAAAGTGTTTGGATTGCTATGTCCGAGGACGGCTTGTCGAAGCACCTGGTGACACCTTCAGGCCAAGCGATCAATCAAGATGTCTACATCAAGAAGTGCTTGATAAAGCGCTAGATTCCGTTCATCGAAACAGTTCATAAGAACGACGAGATCGTTTTCTGGCCTGACCTCGCTACATCTCATTACGCAGAGAAGGCGCAGGAGTTCCTCCAAGTGAATAACATCGAATTCGTGCCTAAAGAGCGCAACCTTGCCAATGTCCCAAAACTCCGATTAATCAAAGACTTTGGTCAGAACTCAAACAAAAAGTATATGATTGTGGCTGGAGACCAAAAACCGTGGACTAGCTCACTGACAGGATCAACTACTGCATAAAACGAATCAGTCAAGATCGCGTACATCGACTTCTTTCAGCCGAGTAGACAAAGTTCGCAGACATGGCATGATAAACTTATAATTTTTTTAAACCTGAAGCTTCATATGCTTAACTTTAATTATCATTTTACAGAAATAAAATTGCACCTTTAATATCAAAGTTATAAGTCTTTTAGTTTTGTCCGGATTTCTAGGTATCACATGTTATATATATATATATATATATATATATATATATATATATATATATATATATATATATATATATATATATATATATATATATACATATATATATATATATATATATATATATATATATATATATATATATATATATATATATATATATATATATATAGTCTCAAATACAGATTCTGTACTTTGAGACAAGTTCTTTAAAAAAATTTAAAAATGACTTAATTACCAAAAACTATAAAACACAAAAAAATTATCGTCATCACCAAGTTCTCTAAATCTATTATTTACTTATATTCATGGTCTTCGAAGTAATTTTGACTCTTCAACAGCTTGTGGTCTTCAACAGCTGTCGTCTATTTTTTCAAAACAAATACTTATCAAAGTTTTTAACAAGTTAAAAGTACTTTTAACAAGTACTTATCAAAGTCTTGTTTTCTAGCCTGCTGAAAAACGGCATCTGTTATTCCTATTTTCAAAAATTCTGGAGAGCGATCTGACTTGTCTAACTACCATCCCATTAGTCTTCTTACTATTATAAGCAAGGTTTTTGAGTCTTTAATTAACAAACACTTAATCTGCCATCTTGAATCTAATAACTTACTTTCTGATCATTAATATGGATTTCGATCTTCTCAATCAACTGCTGATTTGTATGGTGCGTCAGATAATTGTGGAGAGAGTAAGGCTATCGCTCTCAACACTTTTAAAGTCTTTTATCAAGTTTGGCATGCTGGTCTTTTCCATAAACTCTCTTCTTATGATGTGCAGTAATATCTTTAAAATTATTAAATCTTTCCTTACCAATATTAGATTAAAAGTTGTTCTTGATAGACAGCACTATTCTTTATATCCTGTAACTTCAGAGGTTCCTCAAGGTTTTAGCCTTGGCCTTCGACTTCTTTAAATTTACATTCAATTTAATTAATCTCCCAGAAAAATTCATACATCTTACGTGACATTGTTTGCTGACGGTACTACCATTTTTCTTGTCTTGATAAAAAACCACCACTCTTTGATTGCTCGGAGGGGGGATTGAGCTTGAAAAAGATCTCACTTCAGCTACAGCATAGGGCTCTCAGTGGCTGGTGAACCAGTGGCTCTAACTCAGATAAAACTCAATTTTTTTCAGCTAATTGTTATCGCAATAATCTAGTTCTTCCTATATTTATGAACAGTAATGTACTCAATGAGTTATCTACCCTTATCTTCGAGGATTAACTCTTACTTCCGATCTTTTTAGAAACCATATATCAAATCCATTGTAAAATTAGCATCTACTAAGGTTACATTTCTTAAACGCGCTCGCCACTTTCTTACTCAGGATTCTATTCTTTACCTCTATAAATCTCAAATCGGTCCTTGTTTGGATTTCTGCATAATCTAATATGTTTGTATAATATAGTTAGCTATTACTTACTAACAATATATATTAAGGTTTTCATATAATCAATAACAAAAAAAACGGTTAAAATCATGTGTAATGTTTTAGTTACATAGCCTAAATCTGCAAGTATCTGCAACCAAAACTGTTTTTAACTCATTGAATATATTTTTTTTGCATTTTTTTTCAAATGTTTAAGAAGATAAACAGAAATTTCAATTGATAGCCAATATATACTTCAAAACTATAACTCACATTCCTAATTATATCAATTACCCAAAGTTAAATGGCATCGCATATTAAAAAAAAATTATTTTTAACTTTTTTAGAAAAGCGCATTTTTTGATTAAAAATCTTTATGTTTTTATGTGAGCCAATATGCTATTTTGATGGAATAGTAGTTTTTTATACAAAAATTTAATAAAAATAATTTTGACTTTTGGCACACTATGGCCCATTGCGCGCTGTAGGCTTACAAATTAAAAATTATAACTTTTTATTAATTAGTAATAAAATAATAATCTTAATTAATAACCTTAATTTATAAATGAAAGCTTAATTAATAATAAAATATTATATTAACAAAAAAAAAAAAAATTAAAAATAAATAATTCAATTATACAGTCGCGTTTTCAACTTTTCTACTAAAACGTTAAAATAAATTTATTTATCATAAATGAAAAAATACGTTAATACATTAAAATTAATTTATTTTTATCATTAACCTGTTAATTAGGCTATTAATCTAACCTAGTAATTAGGCATTAAACCTATTAATTAGGCTAATGAAAATTCAAACTTGCTATTCGCTAATAATTAGTCATTTACTGGCAACACAAAATAAAAAATCATTTATAAACGAAGTGATTGCTTTATGCAAAACTCGTGGCTTAATCATCTTTCAATGCATGATAGAAGGTAAAAAAGATTAAATTCATACTACCTCAAGAAGAACTGCAAGCTGATACTATATCAATATTAAAAGAAGCGTTCCAATTATGGAACTTAAAAGAACTAAAAGAAAAATTCAAAACAATGATGGAGGAGAAAATTCCTAAAATAGATCTAACCGTCTAGTCGGTCTAGTTATTGGCATTAAAGACAAATATTTGGAGAGCCAAGATTTGTAACTGTTTTAATATAAATCAATTTACCTTTAATTTTATAACTGGGTCTTTAAGAGAAAATAATAATAATAATAAAATAATAATTAGTGAAAAAAAATTTTTCTAACGTTAAAATGATGGAAAAAGATAATACAATATAATAAAATAATTTAATGCAATAGTTGTCATAACGATCAAAAGTCGTTAACGACTTTTTGCTTTTAAACTTTTCTCAAACTTCCATTTGAAACACGTGTTCTTTTTTGAAAGTAAAATCGGTTATTAGTAATTATCGTATCGTCTCGCTTTGTTATAAGTCAGTATCGTATCCCTTATGGGTTATTCCGTCTGTCAAATCAACCCAAAATAAAAAAATTTTCGGCATTATACCATCTTCAATTTTGATAACTTTTGGAATACAAACTTAAGTTAATGAATGAAAGCTTTACTCCAAATTTTAGTGTCTGACTTCTTATGATTTCAGAGATATCGGTATAATAATAATAATAAAAATGTACACTGTGACAACTGATGAAATCAATTGTGGAGCACAACAACAGAAGATGTTGTGCTATAACAGCTATAAATATTTTATAATAGCATTGTTTACTTTTCAATGTATATAGATATTATTTAGTATTTAATAAATAATTTTTGCAGTAATCTGATTTATCAAGTTTATTTTTGAATTGGTCAATTGTCATTGATTCGATAATATATGGTGGTAAACTATTCCAAGCATTTACGACTCTACAGGAAAAGAAATTATATCTATAATTGCTCTTACAATATGCCTTTGTTAACTTTTGGTTATGACTACGAAAATTGTAAGGTTTTAATTAAACTTGAGATATCCAATTTATTTTCTCATAACCGTTTTGTATTTTATATTGAAAAATAAGATCTCCTCTTAAATGGCGTTCTTCAAGAGTTGTTATTTTCATTAACTGTAATCTTTTTTCATGTGGCATTTTTTTAAAAGCTGGTACAAGTTTTGTTGCCCTTCTCTGTACTTTTTCTAACTTTAAGATGTCTTGCTTCAGATAAGAGCACCATGCTTGGATTGCAAACTCAAGATGCGGTCTTACAAAAGTTGTATATAATTTTTTTGTCATATTTGAGTCGAAATATTTAAAATACTATCATAATCGAAAATATTCATAATACTATCAATATCTAGTTGTAATTTGTATATACGGATATCTTCATCTGATTTAAAGATATTTATAATTTTGCTATCATCTGCATACAATTTAATATTATTTTTTAATGTGTCTGGCAGATCGTTTATAAAAATAAGAAACAAAAGAGGCCCAAGGACAGAACCTTGTGGAACTCTACTCTCAACTGTTAGCCATTTTGATACACAATCCCCTAAAATTACTCGTTGCTTTCTATTATGTAAATAGGCTTCTATCCAATTTAGAATTACTCTAACTATACCATATGATATTAACTTTGACATCAATCGCATATGAGGTACTTTATCAAAAACTTTTGAGAAATCTGTATACAACACATCAACACACCAGCCATTCTCAATAGCATCAAGTAAAATAACTTGTGTTTCTAGTAGATTAGTAGTACAACCTTTGTTCTTTTGAAAACCATGTTGGTTACTATTTAATAAATTGTTTGCTAGCATGTAATCCAATTTTTTGTTACCTAAGATTGACTCTAGAATTTTGCATGGTATTGACGTTAATGAAATTGGTCTATAGTTTGCAGGATCATTATTATCTCCGTTTTTGTGTAGTGGTGTTACATTAGCCATTTTCCATATGAGTGGAATTTGTTCATCTTGTAAGGATCTTTTGAATAGTAACTCTAGAGGTTTGCAAAAACTATTTTGACATTTTTTTAACACATATGAACTTACACCATCTTCTCCTAATGCTTTATTGACATTTAGTTCACTTAGTTTAATTTTAACGATGTCTTGAGTTATTATTGAGTCTATATCTAATTCTAAAGTCTTGCTTGTTTTTAATGCAATATTAGGAAAATTTGTATATATTGGGTATAAGTCCCAATCTCTTGTGTATATTTTCCAATCTCTTGTATATATTGGGTATAAGTCCCAATCTCTTTTTTGACTATTTTTTTTAGCACGATTTATTTTTAACCTAATTGCATAACACAATTAGCTTTAACATATGAAATACTAGTTCAATAGTACCAGTTTTTATTTTAATCTGGTGGTTTTTTGCACGAATCTGGCGGTTTTTTTTCATTTAATCTAGCAGTTTTTTGCATTTAATCTAGCGGTTTATCTTTTACTTCATAAATAGTTTTGCTTTTATTGCTTCGTTTGAAGTGTAGTCAACTTGAGGGTCAACCTGGACAAAATTTGTAAAAAGCAATATTTGGTATTGTTAGAACCGCAACTTTTTGTAATTTTCTTCTTGGGCAAAATTATTTACACTATTTTTGTTGTAATAACTTTTTGTGTAATAATGTCATTTTTTAACACTTTCATTAAAAGAATTATATTTTATCATTAATATAAATGTTTCTTTTTCATTGTTTCCACCTAAGATTTGACACTTTAATTTACTTTAACTTAATTGATAATTAACTTTTAAACACTTTTAAAAAAAAGATTCTCAAAAAAATAAAAAAAATAATTAATTTTTTTATTTTTTAGTGAATCTTTTTTATCTTAATTAATTTTTTAAATGCACTACATTGCCATAAGCTTTTATAGCAAATTGTATTGGAGCAGATAAAACTTGTTCTTGTGTTGCAAAAAGGTCGTTGAATACGAACAAACATTTTAAATTAAAACGCTGTTTTGTTCTACTAGCTTCATGGAAGCTGTTTTCCTTGCCCAAAAAATGCGGATGTAGTATAACATCCACCCCAGTCATGAATAAATAGTAGATTGTTTTTTACATGAGCTGGAAATAGTTTCTTGCACACTGATCATTTCCAAGTCTTTTTTGATGGCTTTACGAGCTTGATGACGTATGAAAATAAAACTCATTCATGGCTGCCACATGTTTGAAAGTAAAACAAGTATGTCTATCATCAGCAACAACGGTGGTATGATTTCCTTGGCTTGCATTTTAAAAACTATAGTTTTATCCGCGTCATCTTCAGATCTAGTACAATCATGACTATGTAATATCAAAGCATTTGATAAGGATCTAATTAATTTAGTTTTGTTGCTTATGTTTGATAAAAAATCTGCTTGCTTGCATTTATTGTTAATTATTATTAATTTTGCAAACGACTTTGTGTAGTAATGCTTCCCCCGTCTAAAACATAGTTGGTTTTGTTTGGCTCATTTGATTGTTTAATTGAAGAATTAATTAGAAGAACTTTACTAAGTAATGCTTTATTGGATTTCCATATAAGTGTTAGCTTATACTCAAAGCAACTTGTAATGTCGTTTTATCGTTCAACTAACATGATAAATCTTTAAAAGAGAACAGTTGGGTTCACAAGAATTTTTCATTATTAACTTTATTTCCAAACTTTTAGCTTTTTCAGAACATTTTACAACAACTTTGTTAACAGTAACATTGTTAAGATCCATTTGTATCTTCAATACTATCTTTCGGCATCATCACAGTTTATACAATCACTTTAGCGGTAGTTAATACCGTAAAAATGCAGCGCAGTCTTTTTATGGCAATTAAATGGCTTATACCGACGAAGTTGTTCTATTACAACTTTGAGATCTTTTTCATTCCTAGTTTATAGTGCATCACCACACTCTGTGTGATGCAGACAGGGCCGTATCTAGCATACAAAGACTGGGGGGGGGGTGCAATCGTCAAATTAACAGACAAAAATTTTTCTTGTTTTGAAAAAAGGATTTTTTTCGGAAAAATTTTCAAAATCATAATTGCATTCTTAATTTACTACCTGTAACACGTTAAAAGAAATAAAATATATTTTTTCTGAAAGATTATATAAATTTTACAATGCACATGAAATTTACAGTATTTCAAAAGCATATACAAACAACAACAAATTTAACGTATAAAACGCAAAACTGCATAATCAATTACTCAATTTGAATACGTCTTTGTGTTGTTATAGACCATTTTTTTACCAACACGTCAAGATCTGTATTGTCCACTAAATCTTTTTCTGACGCCAACAAAATTAATGACTCCAATCTTGCATCTGACATAGTAGAACGCAAAATATTTTTAACAATTTTTAATTTGCTAAATGTTCTTTCATCGCTTGCAACGGACACTGGTGCTGAAGCCATTAGCTTGAAAGCTTTGAAAACTCCTGGGAATATGTTTTGTCTTTGCCACGACAGTTTTAATTTTTCATTGTTTGTTGGAGCATCAGATTTAGTAAATGTGTTCATAAAAATTTTTAACTCTGCATGAAATAAATGAGCATCTGTATTTTTTCCATCATTTGGCATTAATAGGCACAGTTTTTCGACATCTTTTATTGTAAAGGTTTTTGTTGACTGCTGAAGAAGAGAAAATGGTTCAATGCTCAACCATGAAGCCAGTAAATTTTCATTCATTTCGTAAATAAGACAGTCTAACATGCAATTAAGTTGTTGGGGGTAGTATTGATAGATATTTCTAGAACATAGCGTATTAGGATTGTCATCATAGCGTTTTGGAGTTACTCTTCGTCTATGACAATCTTCGTTTATTTTTAACGCATCGATTTCATACTTGCTACATATTTTAATTGCTGCATCAATTTCACGATGTACTTCAAAATCTTCTTTTCTATTTGGTTCAAGAGATTGTATTGTAGACAATACAATCATTTTAGCATCTAAAATGTTCAACTCAATTTTCTGCAACTCATCAATAAGAATCTTTGTTTTTGCAATGACTCCTTTGATAAGCGTAAGCATAACGATAAAGTCTGGATTCACGATTTTTTTAAGTATTGCTAAAGCTTGATCCTTTGTTTTCTTATCAAATAAATCGGACTGACTTATTTCATAAAAACATTCAACAATAGATTCCATACTTATTCAAAATGCTTGAATGGATTCTGAACGCGCTGACCATCTAGTTTTTGAAAGATTGCGAAGTTTCAAGGAATTTTCAATAAACTCAAGTTTAGAATTAAGTAAGCTGAATCGTTTAGTACTTGAAGAAATAAACACGTAGCACATTTCAAGAACTTCAAAGACATTTGAAGCTATTTTATTTCTTTTAACCGCATGTTCAACAAAAGTATTAGTTCGATGAGCTTGACATGGAATATAAGGTACAACTCGTTTAAACTTTTCTGAAATTTTTGCATGAACTCCTTTAATGTTGCTGGACATAGAGCTGGCGTAATCGTATCCTTGAAACACAACACTATTGACATCAAGTTGAAGGTTATTGATTGTCGGTATTATTAAATCTGCAATTCCATCACCCGTTTTGTCAGCTACCTCGCATATCTGCACAATTCTTTCTTTAATATTACAGTTATTATCCACATATCTTACAGCAATTGCTAACTTGTCACTGTGTGACACATCAGGAGTTGTATCTGCCATAATTGAAAACATCGATGCTTGGTTAACTTCGGAAACAATTTTGCTTTGAACATCTTGTCCAAGCAAATGAATGAAGTCGTTTTGGGATTTAGCACTCATATATGTCACATGATATTTTCTAAGTTTTATGTTGCTCAACCATCGTTTAAGTACCAAATTATGTCTCGACATAAAATATACCAACTGTCTAAAATTTCCATTTTCATCCCGATCATCTCCACGAAACGCGATTCCTTGCCTACCCAATGTTCGAGCCAAATCAATAAGAACTTTTATAACACACTTATTAGACTCCATTTCTTCTTTTTCACTAATAACAATTTGTCTTTGTTTCTTGTCCAAGAGGAGATTAATATGTTGAGCACTATTACAATAATTGCAATAGTCTAATAATGAAGCTTTATGAGATTTTGATGAAAAATGTTCTGATAGTTTTCCTCTTTTACCTTTCTTTCCTCGACTCTTCATTTTATTCCACGTGCGGATACCGTTTTCAACCCAAGCAACTTCACTATTCTCTCTACCTGGTCCATTTGGAAAGAGACAGCATACATAGCAGAATGCGCTATCTTTAAGTATGCTGTACTCTAAGTGAGGGTATTCTTTGTACCACAATGAGGAAAAACGATTTTGCTTCCTTTTGTCAATATCTTTATTGGTAGGAAAGTTATTAAGTTTTACTTGATGTGGTCCGAGCTCAATTAGATAGTTTCTTAGATTATCATTTTCAATTTTCGAACGCTGGCCAGGATCATGAGAAAGAAAGAAATTTTTTGTAGTAAGTGTTTTAATATTATCATATTTTCTTTTGTTTAAAATGTTTGCAAGAGCTTGGTCATTGGAATCCAAAACATTCTCTGCTGAAATTTTTACCTCAGAAGCAAACTTTGTCATTTCAATGAGAAGTTTTTCCAAATGTAAATTGTCTGTATTTTTCACTTCATCTAGTTTTAATTCGAACTCACTTAAAAGTTTACACAGCTTTGCAAATATACCCACCGAATCTGAAAACGTTGTTTCTTTTTCCAATAAATTAACATCACTCGGTTGGGATTCTACTAACAGAGTTTGATCACAGAAATCCAAAATTTCAGGCACTGCTAGTATTTCATCATTAGTAATATCAATGTTTTTACTTCCATTTATTATCTCACATTCAATTTCAGATGATTCATTTTCAATTGCTTCAGAGATTTTTGTCAGATTTTCATTGATATTCATTTCCTCTTCATTTGTAATGTTGCTTGAGCAAAGTTCTTGGGCATTGAAATTAATTTTAGACAAACTTATTTTGCTGCACGATTGGGAATTTATTGCCGAATTGGTTTCAAAAGGGTTTCGTGGTGCGCCATACTTCTCATAAGGTATCTCTTTATGGTTTCGGATATAATCCAAATGATAAATTTGATTATGTGTCATCCGATAGTCATTATCAAAAATTGAATGTAAACAGTTCTTGACTTTGCATTTGACTTTGTATCTTTTAACACCAGGATGTGGCATCTTGAACCCAAAATCTAAGATAATTACAAATTAAACTAACAAAATATTCGCCTTAAAAAAATATATAAATGATTTAATAAATTTTAAACTTTTTAAAATTTTATTAGTAAATACGTAACTTACAAGTATAAACAAAACAGTTTATTACTTCTTTCGCCAAACTTCCAATACTAGTACCAAATTTCTAATAATAAAAACACACCGCTAACTAAACTTTGATTTCTTCTGTGCAAACATCAAGTAAACAAGTCTCTTGATTAAGATTCTTGCTTTAAAGTAATTAGAAATTGTTGACTAATTACGTAACGCAATTTTTGAGAATAAAAAACGGCAACCAAAAACATGCTTAGCTGAGTTTTATTTGTTATACGCGTTAAATTCCTAAAAAGAATTAGTTTTTTATCCTTTGAAAATTAACGTTAAGGATGATATAAAAACATTTTTGCAATACAGAAACAACAAGAAAATAATAATTTTAATATTTTGTCGGTTAAATAGTATAATGGTCAAGTTGTCGGTAAGATTACAATTTATTGTAATCTTACCGACAATTTACCATTGTACTGTTTAACCAACAAAATGTTAAAAATCTGGGGGGGTGGACACCCCCCACACCTCCCTATCGGTACGGCCCTGGATGCAGACTAGTTGTATGATTTTAGTTGGTGACAATTGTCATTGTTCAGAGTTTGCCTATTTTTGGCTGTTCTTCTAAGTATATTTTATGTTTATCCACTTGTTTTTGTACTACTGCAATAATTGTAGACGTTTTCTACTTTTATAACTTGGATAATAATTTCTTGATAGATTCCTTCTATAGCAGATTGATCATATGTTGCTTCTAAACCTTCTAGCAGAGGTTGAAGTCAGGGCTGACTCAACTAAAAAGTGTGCAAGAAGTGCTAATGCTACTGCTTTTTCCGAAATTATATGGCGTATTGAATTCTTTGCATCAGTGGCGGATTAAGACTTCTTGGGGCCCGGGGGCTTTTTATTTTTGGAGGCCTTTTTATGGGCCAGAGCCTAAAAATGACTTAGAAAAACAAAAAAAACAAAAACAAAAAAGGCCCTCTAAAATTTTTAAGGGCCCCTAAATTTGCGGGGCCCGGGGCTTTAGTCACTAGCCCCCCCCCCTTGATCCGGCACTAAGCGTTGGTTGTTTCTTTACAGATAATGCAAATATTGTCATCCATTTTTTTGTAATTTTAATCTAATATGCCTATTTCTAAAGAAATATTTTGTGCATTAGTAGATTATGTCAGTAAATGATTAATACTATATGTTTTTGCATAAAAAATATAAAATTTGATATTTTGTTTTTAGCATATTTTCATTTCTTAGGCATTAAATAGAAAAAAGTAGAAAAAAAAAGTCTAAAAGAAAGGTAGCAATATTACAAAAACTTGTTATATGCTTTTTTAACTTGGAACCAGATCCCCTGTATTAGATAAATAAAATTAATTTTATATATTGCTAAGAATTAAAAAAAAGTTATGAAAACTTACATTTTATTGATATAAACAATAATAATCAAACTCAAAATAATTAGAAATTCCATAAAATTATAATTTTGTCAAAAATGTAAAATGGTGACCCTAGGTAAAATTACAAGTTTTTTTCCCAATTGGTTATTTGGTGGATTTTTTCCTGCTTTTTGAACATAAAATTACGCTTCTAATGATACCAAACACTGCTTTTTACAAATTTTGTCCAGGTTGACCCCATTTTCAGTCTATTTCGACTACACTATTAATTAAACTTTCTCATATACAATTTAAGCCCGTTTTTTCTTTAATTTTTTAAAACTCTAAAACAGGGCTGTGGATTCAGAGTGGGAGTCGCAACATTTTTAGCGGAGTCGGAGTCGGAATCGGAGTTGCTTAACAAAATCGCAACTCTGACTCCAATAGTAAAACTTCTAGGTATTGCACGTGCATGCACAAAACCTCAAAATATTTTTGAAAGAATTCAAAGAATTGTTCAAAAATTTTGCTTTGGAGTTGGAGTCTTCAATACGACGCCTGGTCCATCGAAATTTATCAACAGGTAATATCAATCCTGGTATTAGAAGTGGTTTTCGACAGTCAGGTTGTACTGAGGAAATAAGAAATAAGCTACATGAGATAACAGAAACTTTTATCTACAGGAGATAAAGGTAGTATTGGGAATTGATGTAAATGTCTCTACATTATGGCGATGGTTTAAAAAGTTGAACTATACATATAAAGTTTTAAGACCCATTAGTGAAATACGCTATACTGCAGAGGTAAATGAAAAAAAGTTTTGGAAATAGGATCATAATTAATGATTAAAAAATCCTAGATAACTCATTCAGGACTTTTTAGAAAGATACTTTTTAGATTGTTATAGGAAAATTTAAATTTTTAATAAACTAAATTTGTGGACTGGGTTCAAATTACAATATTAGGTCATTTTGATAAATTAGTACTTTTTGATAAATTCTTTTAGTTAAATCTTTTTTCAGACCAAAATTAAAAAAGAAATTTATTAGATATACTTAAAAAAAAGAAAATTCAAAAATTTAAATTATTTGGGGGTCTGGTTTTTACTGCTCTATTGATAACAAGTTTAGTATTTAAAAACAAGTATTCTGTCAAATTTGGATTTAAATTAATGTTAGTATAATAAATTTATAAAGAAAGAGTTCTAATGATTTGAACTTGCAACATATGACAATAAAAAGTAAAAATAGTAAAAAATTTTTATAAATTTATAATTAATCCTAAATAAGGTTATCAAACATATCATCAAAATATCTCTTTGGTTTTGAAAACATTGCTTATGAGATCTGCATGTATGCTCATTTGAACCACAATCTCAGCATGAATTTAATTATTAATGGGCCCACGAAATTAAACTAATAATTTGGTTTAAAACATAATGATCCGATCTCTTAAAGACATCATCACACCAGTAAGTTGTTCTAGATGCAATGTCTTACGAGAGAGAAGTATTAAAAAGTTACTAATATCTTTTTTGTTTGCTTCTAGACCTTCCTCAAATAAATTGCCCAGGGCGTAACCATCATTTAGAATTTTTAACTCAGTTGAATGATGAGTGGGGTTAATTTGTAATGTTAAATGTAGCATTATTACTCTTAGATTTTGATGAACTCCTAAAATTAATTATACGCTTACAAAAAAACTATACAAAATATTATACTGATTTGAGAATGTAGTAGTAACATGCTATCTTTGTACATAGGAGAGAATAGATCTTTTATGGTAGAAATTAGTTCTTCAGAAATTAATTTATGGCTTTGTGACCCTGTCGTAGATGTCCCTCCCTTCTCACCAGAGTTACAACACATATCAAATCACAGTTCAGTGTTTTCTTTATTTTAGTAATAACCCTGTCTTTTGCATTAGGTGTTGGTTCATGAAGTGGTCCTGTTTTTTTAACTTAAAGTCTATAATTTATATGACACCGATAAAGTAGTTTTAAAAACCAGGTAGTTTTTTATATATGAATATACTTTTTTGATCAAATTTGGTCTGTAGTTTTTTAGTCAGTCCTTTTTGTGTGTCAATATCTCCAGTTTTAGTAGGAATGATACCATCCTTCTCAACTAGCTTTTTGTACAGCATCCAAGTTTTTGATGATGATCGATTAATCGGAAATCCTTCACTAACTCTCCTAATATCTGCCCATTAAGTATTTTTTGTTTTGCAAAGTATACTATCTCTTAGTCCGCTGAAGAGTTGTTTAAACTTTAAATCCTTCATTGTATCTTGAATATAAATTTTGACAATGATATAATTTTCGCCTAACAGACAACACATTCCTTGAGCACTTAACTCTTCTCTTGCGTTATCAGTAATTGGGAAAATAAGATTTAGCAAATCTTGATTAGTTTCTGTTTCTCTAATCAAAAATACAGGTAATAATCTCGATGGCATATTAGTTTTAAAGGAATAAGACCATATTGAAACATATTCGAATTGCTTTCAATCATTTCTTTTGATTTTATCGATACTTGTTGCCCTGCTCCATCACAACCATATTTAAAACATATCTGATACTCATCGCTGTCTACTGATATATGTTAACTCTATATAAGAGGTAACCCAATAGCTGGTTAACATGCAACTCTGGGCACTCATTAGTGATAAAGTTACTTATATAATTAAGAAGTTCCTGTGTCCTCTCCTTTTTCATCTTATCACCCAGTTCTGTAAAAGATTTTCTTTGTTTTGAGAAACACGGTCCTGTTATGTAAGCATCTTTTACTTCATAAATAATACCTTTTGATGCTTTTGAAAGTATAAATGCATATCCATTTTTCTTGAAATGTTTCTCTTTCAGGCATTTATAACGTTTCCATGTTTTTTCACACACATTTTCAAACTCCAGTGAATTAACTGATAGTTCAAAGTTTTTATAAAGTATTTCTTTAATGGCTGAATATGTTACTGGATTTGACAATTTATTAAAACTGACAGTTTTGCCAGCTTTAATAAATTGTGTGAATAAATCTATTGATTTATTCACACAATTTATTGATGATTCAAATTATTATTGATGATTCACATATTTTAAGAAAAAAATAATAGCCACAATTCAACTTTTTTAAATCACGTAAATAATAAAAAGTGCTAACTTGCCTCCCAGTTCCCCTTAAAATGTTTGAAAAGAAATGTTTAATATTTTAAAAATGTATGACACAGTAGAGGCAAATTAACACTTTTGAAAAAATCTAGGATTTAATCTGATTTTTTGTAAAAAGCAACAACAAATTTATAACATAATTAGATAATTAAGTTTTAAAAGCTTTTAAAAGAAAAATTAAAAAAAAAAAAAAAATTTAATATATTTATTCAAAAATATACTTCATATCTAATTAAAAACAACTTTCACAATAGTGGTTTATCAATTTTACTTAATTGTACTTAAATTTGTCAGAAGCTTTATAACATATTGACTGATAATATTATTGATTACATTAAAGCATCGAGTGATCTTTTTTTTTTTACAGTAAGTTACATCATCTTCTAAAATGCATAAATTTATTTTCATAATTAATTTAAGCAAATTTTTAGCTTATTTAATTGCCTTGATTTCTCCATCAAGGGACCATTTTTGTATTTTTTTCTTGTAATATGCTTTCAGACTTTCTTTTTTGAATACTCTTGGAACAAAAGCTTTATTGCATTTGAACTTTGTAGCTTGTTATGACTGAGACTGAGTCAGATTTTGATGAATTGAGTCGACTATTGATTTTGTCTTCTTTTTAGAAATAAATCTTGATTTTCCACCACTTCCTGATTTTCAACAATTGCAACAGTTGATTTCAGAACTTTACATGCTTTTGAAGTCATGGAATATGAGAACGATAGATTTTCTATGTAAAAATTCAATTTTATTTTATATTGATTTTCAGACTCTTTACTCAACATTGCAAAAACTAATGAAGAGTAAACAAAACTACACTTACACACAAGAAAACTAATTATGGAAGCATAAATACAATTAAGTGGTTATAAAAACAATTAAGTGGTTTTGAGAAAACTCAATTTAAAATCATCCAAATTTTAATTGATAATGGTGATACATACAAAGTTTGATTTTATCAATCTCAAACCTACGTATTAATGTGTATAGAATGTAATTTAGGTAGCATATTCATGAATGTGTTAGCTTACGCTGATGATATGGTTCTAATTGCGCCTTCTTGGTTTTCTCTTCAAAAACTAATTAGCTTCCTATGGGCATTTGTTTTTAATAGTTATGTTCTAAATGTCTTTTACATGTTTTTTAAACGTTCTTTGCGTGAGAACGTTTAGAAGATGTTTAAAAGACATTTAAAAGACATTTAGAACGTAACTTTAAAATGGGTTTACATATAAAGGAATCTTCTTTAATTAAGAAGTCCTTTAATACCAAGAAAACTGTATGTATGGTGTTTAATCCAACTCAAAAATCAAAAATTATATCAAATTCCTTCCTAGAATTATGCGTAACAGGCTGTAAAATTGCTTTTGTTGAATCTTTTATGAATATTCTTTCATGCTTTCATTTTTGCTTTCATTTATGCTGTATCAGAGTAAAGGCTAAATTGTTTGAATCATACTACATTTGTTTATATGGTGCTTCTCTGTGGCAAAATTATGATTATAAACAATGTCACGCCTTCAGTATTGCTACAACAAATGTGCTAAAATGTTTTTTGGTTACAAAAAGTATGATAGTATATCTCTCATGCTTTTACACAGATTATCTTTTTATACAACTATCATAAACTACAGATATGCTTTTCGTAATCAGTTGATGGCTTGTACCTTAGTGAATAATAATGACTTAATCAAGTTTTAAAATTGTATATTACTTTTAAAAACTATGGACCTGGCAATTAAATTGTATATGCCTGTTGTCTGAAATATATTTATAATAATAATAATAATAATAATAATAATAATAATAATAATAATAATAATAACAATAATAATAGCAATAATAATAGTAATAATAATAGCAATAATAATAATGGTAATAATAATATATATTTTTAGAATTGTTATGTTTGTTTTAAAACTGTTTACTTTAGATTAAAATATACTGACTGACATTACTTCATTATTTTAGCAAGTTTGTGCACTGTAGTTCTTTGTTTAATTAAAAATAATTGATGTTATTAAATTTTGTTTTATATTTTTAATAAACATCTAAGTTCATTTCATAACCAGTTTGTATTTATTTTTTTGTCATACTAATGAGTAACTTATATAAACAGCAACATATATAAACTCATAAAAAGATATGGATTTCAATTTAATCCCAAATCTAAATATATTATTTTTTTATTTTAAACATTGCTTTCTTGAAAATTTCAATAAAACTAGCTAAAAAAAATTTTTATTAATTTTTTTCAAATTAAAAAGTTTATATATAATATATATACTCTAAACTAATTCCATTTTATTTTGTTTTTAATATATTGTTTTACAAAAGACACTTTGAATTACTTTTTTAAAAAAGTAATTCAAAAGCAAGCAGAAGAAATGATTATATATAGATAAATTATCTATATATAATCATTTTTTCTGATTATCTTTAATGTAACTCATTATATTTCTTAGATAATATATGAAATTAAACTGCTATTAATAATTTATTTATTAATAACTCGTATTATGGGTTGCTTACTGTAATTAATTAATAATCTTATTTATATCACTAAAATTATTACCATGATATTCAAAACAAAAATTATTGTACTTACATGTGAATACCACAAACAATGCTCTAAACAAATAATCAAGCATATTAAGCCTTCTAGTTTTAAATTTTGACAGAAGATATGGAAGCATAATTTCCATAGGAACATAAAATTGGATGAAAAATGAAAGAAATGTTCCGACAGCATATATACATTTTACAGTATCATACAACCTGAAATAATAATAAAATAAAAAAAGAAGTTAAATGGCAGAAATATAGCACTATGGTTTCTGAGACCCGATATTTTGGCATAAATTAATAACATTTAAACAAAAAATAACTGATAATTTTTATTATTTAATATTTCTAATTAAACATGATATAACTAAATTTTATATGACTAAAATATAAAATTATATATAGTTATACATTATAAGTTGTTATATATAATATATAACTATGTATTACAACCTCCTACTTTTGGAAGTTTTTAAAAACATTAAAATGATTTTTGTAATTCTTTCTTTTTTTCAATAACAAAATCACATCTATATACAAATCATATCTATATGATATACACAAATCATATCTATATGATATATGGTGATGCATTCAAGAAATTGTATCCATGCATATAGTGGACTAAAGCCATACTGTAAAGTATTAGATTTGGTGTTGAATGTTTCTGTTATTTTAAATTCCTGAAATTAAAAAAAATTATTGAGAGTAACTCTACATATTGGACGAACCTGATTTAATTTTTTTCCATTTAATGTATTTAAAATATTACAATCAGTAAATGTCATTAATAAAGTTCTTTTGAACTATTATATTATTAAACAAAAAAATTGCTGAAGTCTCTAACTTATCTATTTATCCATCAATATCATGTTTTCTTTTAAAATGCGCTTCTTGGATTCATTTATATATTTAACCATTAATGATCTAAAAAACCACACAGATTAAGGATTGTGATTGTTCCATATTATACTCTCAGAGTTCAAACAGAGTGATATAAAAGTTTTCACAAATAAATTTGAATCAGGATTACTGTCATCAGGATTAAACTTTTGTTTATAGGCTAAATAACAGAAACTGCCATCAAAAGCTACAAGTAAATATTATCTCTGCACTAATTTTACTAGTATTAAGTGATTCCATTTAATGAAAACCACTTCTACTTTTAACTGTACAATACATCTGATTTAATCAACATTTAACAATTTATCAAAACGTCGAGAATTTTCTAATAAATGTTACTTGCTCAATGGTATATATTTTTTGATAATAGTTTTTTTTGGTACTATTTTAATATTGCTGTTTACTTAAATTGAAATCTAAGACTAAATTTGATGCTTCTTTGGCTGTATAAAGAATCATTTCTATTTTCTTAAAAAAAGTTTTTTTTTAAATTTACATGGCACAAGATGACCAGAGTTTTATACTTTCAAAAACAATGCAAAACTGCATTTTTTTTTTTGCTAGCATACAGTCATTCCTGCTGTCAGAGGCGGACTGGCCAGGTGGGACAGTGGGAAAAGTCCTACTCGGCCGATGTTCTAAAAATCGAGTTTAAAAAATTTGAGAAACCTGGCTAACGCAAAAAACTCAAAATCAAACAAAAATTAGTTTGTTTTAGCAGCACAATGACTTCAAATGTATTTCTGTATTACTGAGCTTTCTAAAGCCGCCGGCCTGAATCATTTCATATTGATACTGTGCATTTTAATTTATAAATATGAATTCTAAAAAACAAAAAGGAGGAGCGGCCAAAGAACGCGAAAAAAAAAAATCAAATTACAAATTGCTGCCCAATCATGTCATAACTTATTAAATTTGTTTAAGAAACCAATAAATCAGACTGCAATAAATTCTACTGCTATAATTCAAAAGAATCATCTGTATGAAAGTGATTTAACAAGTGACGTTGATATTACTTTAAATTCATCCATTATTATAAATCAGGTATACACAGCCACAGAGAATTTATTGGTAAGATTTTCAATATTATATTATTAAAAAAGGTATCTACATTATTATTTTGTACACCATTAATATACAATATTATAAGAATGTTATCGATTATACAAATTATGTATAAAAGTATTTGTTCAAATTTTAGTGTGATAATAATTCTACTGCAATAGTTCATAAGAATCATCTACATGAAGGTGATTTAACAAGAGATATTGATATTGATTTAAATTCATCCATTTCTATAAATCAGATATGTCCAGCCACAGAGAATGTATTGGTTAGGTTTTTAATATTAAATAACTAGTAACTGCTAATTATATTGGTCTTACAAACAAATTAAACGCATTTTATTGCTAAAAGTAGGTTTTTATTATTAATTTAGGTTTTTAGGTTTTTATTATTAATTTAATTTGAACTTATATTTTAGGAAGCTGAATCTCTAGAGTATCATTTGCCATCTAATGATGAATTATTCAAACTAAACAAAAATCCTGATATCCTCCAAAAATTAAACTTCATCAAAAAACATCCTATCCAGCCATCATTCTTCAGCAATATCCAACTAGATTTAAAAATGCTCTATTTTAGAAAAACATCAGATGGCAAAAAAATTTCACGAAAGTGGTTATCAGTCCTCTGTATTGATAATGAACTCAAAGCTTTATACTGTCCGTTTTGTATTGCATTCAGTTCATCTCCTACTACATTTTTTAATGGCTGTAATAATTTTAAACATATAGTTGTTTATATAAACATGAAGTTGTTAAAATACATGAAGAATCGTTAACACACAGGCATTCAGTAGAAGCCTATATTCAATCGTCAAATGATAAGTCTGTTGAATTTGGTATTAATAACAATTTAATGGCATTAAAAAAAAGTCAAATACAAGATAATATCCATGTTATAAGTGAAGTTTTTGAAATAGTTAAATTTCTTGGTCGTCAAAATTTACCATTTAGAGGTCCTAGAAACTCTGAAAGTCTGTATAAGTGGAACGATGAAGACAATTTAAACAAAGGCAATTTTTTGGAGTTGGTTAAATTTACAGCCAAACGGGATGCTACATTATACAAACATTTGAATGCGGCTATAAAAAACAGCAAACGCAGAAAAGACAATTTGGAAAAAAAATCATTAATTTCTTGTGGCAGGGGTTCACTTGTAACTTTATTGTCTAAAACTACTGTGAATAAAGTTATTTTATCTATCGTGAAATCGATAAGAGATAGAATTAAATTAGAATTAGGTGAACAAAATTTTAGTTTACAGATTGATAGTACACAAGATGTTGGTGTTGTAGATCAGGCAGCAGTATGCATCCGGTACATTTATGAAGGAGAAGTAAAAGAAAGGTTATTTGCTTTATTAAAAGTTGTCGATTCATCAGGAAATGGCTACTATGATATGTTAAAAAAACTTTTTTCTGAACATTCCATTAATTTTAATCATATTATTGGTGAATCATTTGATGGAGCAGCTAATATGAGAGGGGAGTATTCAGGACTACAATCTAAAATTAAAAGTCAAGAAAATCAAAAAAGTGTTTATATATGGTGCTATAGCCATGTGCTTAACTTATGTGTATGTGGTACTTGTAAAGGCGTAGAAGCTAAAAAACTGTTTGGATTTTTGAATCGATTATCAACATTTTTTAGTGATTCTTATAAACATATGCACATATGGTTAAGTGAAATTGATTAAAGTTTGGGGTCTAATAAATTGAAAAAACTTCGAAAAATAGGAGAAAACAATACGCGATGGTGGTCGCGAGAAAAAGCACTGTTTTGGATTTTTGATGGTGATAAATGTCTTTTTCCTACAGTTGTAAGTGCTTTGCATCATATTTCTATTTCTAGAAATTTTGAACCTAAAGTTTGTTCAGAAGCATCTTCTTTATTAGATAATTTATGTAATTTTAAAATAATTCTCACAGCTCATATATTTTTGAATATCTTTAAAATTATTGGGCCAACGTCACGTTACCTTCAGACAAGAGGTATGGATTTATTATCAGCTTGGAGTATGGTAGATTCTGTTAAACAAAAAATTGGACATTTAACCTTTGACAATATTTTAGAAAATTCTGTACATTTTTCCAACAATATGAATGACTTACTTAATAGTATGAATCTTCCGGATGATTTATTAGTACCAAGTACTTTACCTATTACTAGGCAAAGCAGAAAAAAAAGAATGTATGATGAGCTATGTGCAGACGAAACACCAGAGTTACCATTAGACAAGTTCAGAGTTGAAACTTATCAATCAATAGTTGATCACATTAATAATAGTTTAAATGAACGCTTCACCGACAACAATCAATTGATAGCGGATGTTCAATACTTGATACCCAAAAATTTTAAACAAATTGAACAAACGCCAAACACAGCTTTAAAACACTTGGCCAATTTAGCAAATTTAGATCACATACAACTTTGCTTAGAACTAAATAATTTTTCTAAAATGTATCCCAAGTTAAAAATGTCTACAACAGAAAGAACTAAACAAATATATCGTCAATTTGATACTGATTCAGATGAAAACACAGATAATGATGAAGAAAATATGAATTATGATGCAGCATTTTCTTGTGAGTAAAATTGTGCTTATATACTGTTCTATATATAATTTAAAATATTGTTTTGACTGAACTTTATGTTGGATTTTAGGTAACAACAAAAACAGCATACATGATACTAACAATTGTTTACAATGTGTATACAAACTTGTATACAATTTAAACATGCATGTCTCAGCTTATACTCAACTATGTGCTTCATATGAGTTTTTTCTTACTTTGTCAGTCACCGAAGTCAACTGCGAAAGGACATTCAGCAAACTTAAGCTTGTTAAAACAAGACTAAGAGCCAATATAAGTCAAGATAATTTAGAAGCACTCTTAATTATGAGTGTTGAAAAACAATTACTCAATGAAATTGAAATTTCAAATGTCATTGAATATTTAAAAGCTAGTTCTACAGTAATGACTAAAATGTTTTCAATATAAAATTGTCATTTAAGTTTTGTTTTATATAAATTAAGTATTTTCTTAACTATAATAAATAATAATGCATTAATTTGTATGGATTATGATTCTTCTTCTTCATTCTCTGGCATGACTACTCTCTAAGAGATTTTGCTGACATTACTAAACTGTGCCAACCATCTCTATCTATGAATTACATTATATGAAAAAAATTGTTTTGATTCTAATTGTTGATTATCATGTTTTTTAATGTTAAAACTAGACCCATAGTATCAGTATGTAACATAACACATACCAGAGTACGTATTTAACCTAATTAAATTAAATTGTACATGCTATTTATAGGTACCTTATAACAATGAATTATATTTATTTATGATTTTTTTTTTTGGGGGGGGTGTTTATTTTTTGGGGGGCTAATCACCCTTCAGGCCACCTCTATTTGGGCCGGTGACCGTGATTTCCTACTGGGCCGAACACCCCTCAGTACGCCTCTGCCTGCTGTTGTAATAATAGAGATGTTTTGAGCGAGTTGTCCTAATAAAATTGATGCTTCTAATCTTTTTGCTAGTTTAGTTTACTTAGTATATGATAGACTTAATCATCCAGAAGGTCTTGATGGAATCAACTGACTAGAAGATGTTAATAAAATCACACCATTAAATAATATCACTTCTCCCCTGTTGTTTTTTTACTTTTTGTCTATTTTGTTCAAAAAACTGCACAAACAACAAATTTTCTAAATGTTAATCAGTACTTTTACTTGATCATTTTTCAAATCATTGGAACTTGATCATATACATTTGAGTTTTTCTTATTTTTTCATCAAACATTAAATAAATCCACATGTTTAAAACATTACTGAAATGTATATATATATATATATATATATATATATATATATATATATATATATATATATATATATATATATATATATATACATATATATATATATATATATATATATATATATATATATATATATATATATATATATATATATATATATATATATATATATATATATATATATATATATATATATATATCAACCCTCAGAATTAGGAAAAATGAGGTCGGCAATAATTTGCCGATCTCAAACACTTTCAGGTCGGCAGAAAATTGGAAAATGTTATGAAGCATCAACTAAATTTAATCCTGCAAAAAAATTTTTTAAGAAAACAGACTTTTTTTAAAGTCATCAAAAAAACCAAATATTTGTATAGAAATAATTTACTTAACAGCAAAAAATATTTATTTTAAAAAAGTAATTATTATTAATTTAACTGGTCACTATACGCTTATTGGGCTGAAATAAAAAATATTTTCATTAAAACTAATTCATATTTCAACTATTTCAATATTTTCAAATATTTAAGTTTATAATGTAAACAAACTAAGCTATTAATTTTAAAATAGATTACATTTATTTGCACTTTAAAAGGTTTACTTCAAGATCCCAGATAATAAACTAAACTTATACTTAGCAAAAATGACTTTTTGCCAAAAAATTTGGTAACAAAAATCATAGTAAGCTGTTTTGTAAGAGTTTATAGCAATCAGAATGCTTGGAGAACAAAACTTTTTAAAAAAAGTCCCTAAATAAATTTCCATTCATAATAAACTGTTTTATATCAACCTATTGATAAAGTTGGTTTAAAAAAGTAGAATTAAAAATGATGCCCACTAACAAGATCTAAAAATAAGCTAAGTACAAAATGTAAAAAATTCAAAATGAAAAGCAGTTTAAACTAAAAATGTTGTAGGACATTTCCAGTTTAATATAAAAGTCCATTAACAAATTAATAAATTCATATACTAAGATAACCAAAGTTACCAATTATCTGGTAAATTTAAAGTAACACTTCCAGAAATTTTATCGCCATAAGCAATATATCCAAACATTCCAACCATGACATAAAAGGCTGTGACTAAAGTCATACTGAAGTTGATAACCCAAGGAAAGTCTTCAGGTTTGCTTACCTCATTATAAAGAGGAAGCACCTAGTTCAATAAAAAAATTTAGGCATTTAAAAATTGAACAAATTAAATTTTTATATCTAAAATCAAGTAGCAAAATATGACTTACAACTGTAATTCCTTCAAAAGCATAAATAGTAATGCTAAAAAAAATACCCAGACGATTCCATCCAGCAAACATTGGATAAATTGCAGGATTCTTCAAATTTCTTCCAAGAAACTGAAGAATCATAATAAGTCCAGTAACAGAAAGCACATTAGCAAATGTAGAAATATACGCAATTTTTTCTAAACTGCGAATAAGTGAGAATAGAATTGTTATCGGAACCAAACATAAAATAATAAGTCTGGTATCTAAACTTATTACAATAGCAGTTATTTCAACAATGGTTTTAGCAATAAAAACAATGTAAACCGAGCATATTCCTAACTGATTGATTGTCAAAAAAGCATTGACCAATTTTCTATAAATATAAATCATTTTAAAATATTAAACTATTTATGAACAAAAATAAACAAAAATTAAAAAAAAATTACTTAAAAAAATTGTTAAAATAGCTACTGCCATTTATGATTCATATTGAGTTGAGTCACCAATAAAAAATGAAAAGAAAAAAAATGGCAACTTGACTAATTCTCCCTCTTAATCTATTTTATTTATTTTTTTTAATCCAAAGAAAAGCGCAGCCTTTGGGTTAACTAAAAAAATAATCTATTTTATTTTTATTTCTGATATAAACCTATTCAATTGGGTTGGTACTCGTTGGTAATTCAGATGCATTTTATATTAAAATAAAAAAAATAAAAAAAATAAAAAGTTGATAAAAAAATTTAAAGATAATATTTATTAGAATACTATATTTATTAGCTTTGCCCTGGCCATGTACATATTCCTTTTTGATATAATGAACAACATAAATTTTTATCAAAAGCAAAATATGTACTATACTATGAAAAAAGAAAAAAAAAAAGCACAGAAATTTCTACACTGTTTACAATACTAAAGAATAACCAGAGTTGCATAAAGCAGTAGATAGGTGTAGAATTATTAACCAAGATGTATATAAACAGCAAATGCAGTATTAAAAGATTTAAATTTTCAAATAAAAAACTTCAATTGATCCCACAAGTTGTTTTTTTTTTGCTAGAGACATAAATAATAAGAAAAGAAATAGATATACATGCTGATAAAGTTAAAGAAATATTCTACAAAAAACAACTTGATAAACATAAATAATAATAAAAATTTGTAACTTTATTTGAAGAAATCAAGCCTTATTTGTCTCCAGCTGATAACAACTGTGTCATGCCCTTAAGTAGCAAAGCAAAAAAGCTAATCAATGCAATGCCCTTAAGTAATCAATCAATGCCCTTAAGCAATCAAGCAATGCCCTTAAGTAGCAAAGCAAAAAAGCTAATACTTGTAAGCTATAGTAACAACTTTAACTTCCAAACATCAGCATTTTTATATATTTATATCAGAGGGTTAGCCAGGAATAAATTTAATGCAGCGTTTTTACAAAATTGAAAATTTTTATTAATTTAGTTTTTCTAAATCTCATTTCCACTCCATATTTTTAAATGTGTCTCTAAAGGCCTGTTCTTATCTCTACTTTACTTCATTTTAGCGCCACACACCATGATTAGATTGAGCCAAAAATTACAAAAAAAAATAACTTTTCAGTAACATTTCAGTAAGGAAATTGTTACTGAGAAGTTATTTTTTTTTTGTAACTTTAACAGGAAAATAACCTCAGTTTTCTAATGATATATTGGCAATTATATATTTATATAATTTTAATTATAAAATTAAATTTTCCATAATTAAACTAATAAAAACTAGAAACTAATTTTTATTAATTTTAATAAATTATAAATTTTTATATATTTGATAATTCTTATTTTTAAAGTATTATTGCAATTTTTATAATAAGTGTATTTTAAATTGAATTTATTTCATATACACTTATGGGCATCCATAAAAAATGGATTTTTATTTTAAACTGGCAAACCAATCTTTTTTGACTTTTATTTCTTAAGAATAAGTATTTGTTTGCTATTTTTTTTATCTATTTATAAACATGACAAAATGCAATAATACTCTTAATATAACCTCTCAATGTAATTGGTATCATTAAAAAGGCCTTTGAGTGTACTTTGAGACAGCTGTTTGTGTAGTTGAATTTTTACTTGTTTTAATTTTGAAAACAGCCTTTCTACACAAGCAATGCTTATCTGGAAAATTATTTAAAAATTCAATAAAAATGTAAAGCTAGTATATAAATCCTGGTTAAAATCTTCTTAAACCAGTCCATAAGTTTTGAGCGCAAAATGACTATCATTTTTTTCTGAATTTTTGTCACTGCTGTTTAGTAGAAGCATTGAGTATTTGAAAATCAAACATGCTTTCCATTCCTTTTAAAATAACTTTAAACAAGTTTTTAGCATACAAGTTAGTCCCAACAAATTCACTTTTATAGATTTTTACTTGGGCCTCTATAATAGGACTATGCAACTCTTTTTTTTGTTTCCCAATGAGGGTACAGCTCTAAAAGACAGTTTAATGGTTCTGAGGCTGCCTCGTAGAAAAGTTTTCTAAACTCTGGGTAGCTCTCAGAAAGGCTGATTCCATCAACAGCAGTAAAATATCAAAGTATTAACAGTGCCGGGTTGTGCATAGATCATGTCCCTGTTAGTGCTTTCGATGTGCATTGTCAAGATTAAGAGCCCTGGGATACAAGTTTGGTTTAATTAGCTGAACTGAGGCAATTGCAGAACTCATTTGGGATGCCATGCTCTATCGATGAATGAGACAAGTTTGCTTTAACTTAATCCATGCCTAAAGTAACCAATAATATTAAACATTAAAAAAAATTACCACCACTTACTGTTTCAATATATCTTTCAGAAATTTTTATGGTTTTCAAAGTAACTTTTAATTAATTCAATCTAACTTTGTAAAATTCACTTGACTTGCTCTTTGTGAGGCTACTTTAAATTTGGCTTTTCTTTCTTCAGATCTCAGTAATAATGGCTCTATCCTTTGATTCACAATGGCTTCAATAATCACAAGCTTGGCTTAGGCATATTTTACGCATTGATCCACATATTCGTCAAAATATCAAATTTGAATCCTCTGACCATTCTTTTGTGCCTCAGCTCAATACCTTTTCACTTTAACACCTTTCCCTTTGTTCTTTGTTGTCCTCCTACTTCACAAGATTTTGACTTATTTATCGCCAATAAAAACAATATTGTTCAATATTTTTGTTATTTGGCAACTTTAATGCTCATCACACTGAATGCCACCACTGATTCTGCTGTCACTAAAGCCTATAACTTCTGTATTTTTAAATTTCTTACTCAGATAATTAACTGATTAGTTTCCCAGATAACTCTTACTCATTAGATTTACTCCAAACTATTGTGGAATTAAAGTAAATCCACACTTGTGCAAAATAAGTGTGTAGGCTTTACTAAATTAGTGTTTACTCCTACATGTAGGCTTTACTCCTACACACTAATGTGTAGGAGTGAAGTCTACACACGGATGTGGAGTGTGGAGAAAAACTCCACACTTTCCACTAGAGTGTAGCAGGGCCATTTTAAGGGTTATACGACCAGATTAAGGGTTTATCTGGAAAATATTTAATTAAATCAATAAATTACTTAATCTTTAAATAAAGATGTTAATTTGTGTCTTGTCTCTGACTCTGTGTTCAGTTTCTGCTTGTTCACCTTTAGCCTTTTAGGCTCTATAAATCTTTCTACTCACACTATTTAACATCATTACACTATTTACTATTACTCTTAAGATGACTAGAAACCTTTTTGTAATTTTCTTAGAGATGGTCTATGGGCTGATATCTTTTCACTCTCTGCTGATAAACGTGCCTCCTACGTAATCTCCTGAAACCAGGCAAGTTTGGAAGCTTTTATTCTTTCTTGTCAATTCCAAGTCGAGCCTCATTCTACTTGATGGTTTTTAGCTTCTTTTAGCTACTATAATTAATTGTTATTATTTTTTAAAATTTATTTAAAAAGAACAACTCTGTTGAGAACACAATCCTATTTATTATTGCAAGAAATCAATCTAAGAAGGTGTTGTTTGATGCTAAACTTCATTATTTCTAGTTACTTCCAGTTTACTCGCTATTGTTTTACTTCTGATTCCATTCTCTAATTCAACAAATCTTTTATTTGTATAAAATAATGTTGTTATATTTGAGCTGGTTCTTCTAATAATGCTCTTTCTCTTTTAGACAAGGTTCAAAAAAGCATTGTAAACTTTGTTACCTCTTTATCTGCCAAGCTTGAGTCTCTCTCCCATCGTTATAAAGTTATATCTCTTTCTCTTATATACAAGTATCATCATACTTGCTGCTCAAAGAATCTATCATATTTAGTTTCATCAACCAAATGGTACATGATCATGATTTAAGCTTCATCCTTTTTTGATTATGATTTAAGCTTCATCCTTTTTTGATTATGATAATGAGAAGTATTAGGTTTTCTAATGGTATTTCAAGATTAAAATAAATACTAGGTTTTCTTGTATTTATTTATCATTTAGGTAGTACAAGGTTTTCTATTTCAAGATTAAAATAAATCAAAACACCTGAGCAGTTTAAACTACAAATTGATATAATTAATAACATCAAAAAATTACCAATTTAATTGAATAAAATTTTTTTAAAGAATTTTATTTAAAATACTTGTGAAACCTTCGTACAAATCATTAACAGATATATGACCAAGAAACACTGATGAAAAGTCATATGGTTTCAAATAACATCCCAATAACAAATGCAAATATTCATTTAAACATTTTCAACAACATCATTCAAAGATTTATCAAAACAAAACTATGTGTGCGGAGCCTTTAAAACTAGATCATGAAAATATGGGGCAAGACCATGTGTGATGTTATTTTGGAACATGATCTATAAGAAAAAAGCTGCTGTGTAACATATAGTGCCCAAAGTATTTCAGGACGTGTTACATCATTTTAAGCCATAAATAAAGAGAAAGATGGATAATACAGTTGTGCTGGAAGAAATTGTGGAAATAATTGGCATTAATTGAGAAAATCTAGGCAAACAGAAAGGTAAAGGCAATAAATCAGAAAATGCTAAAGTTAATGTCAATGAAGGAAATGTTTGTGATACAGTCTTTTTATTCAATATATTAATAATAAAGTAATCAAATACATTTGGTTGACTTTTTAAAGATATACTTTTTATATGACTTTTAACTACCATTATACCTACCTATTTATAACTACCATTATATATATATATATATATATATATATATATATATATATATATATATATATATATATATATATATATATATATATATATATATATATATATATATATATATATATATATATATGTGTGTGTGTGTGTGTATATGTATATATACTATGACTTAAAGAAAATGTCTCTTCACATACACTAGGTTTTAATATCAGCTCTCTAAAGCCATGTTGAATTATTTTTTATCAAATCATTATATTACATTTCTATTCCCTAATTTCTTTAATTTAAAATTAGCTGATCACCGCGTATAATTAGAGTATTTAAAGTAAATTAAGAAAAAAAAGATTTAAAAAAGGTCATATAAATTAAACAGGCTTACTTTAATACAGTGGATTTATCACCAAGATATGGTTTGCTTGCAAACTCTGCCACTTCGCCATAAGAAAGATGCTGACAATGATATCTGAAATTAAGTTTAAGAAAAATGATAACATTGAATCCTTACTACTACGCCCAAAAAAAAAGTTATTTTTCATCTTTTGTTTCTATATCCAATTGTTCAACCATGAGTATAAATATTTTTACAAAGACTTTGTTCTTTTTATGTAGCTTTAAATCTGCTGATGCTTTGTCAGAAGATTTAAAAAAATTATTTTCTTGAGGTAGAATCTTAAGAGTCCTACTGTATGTTTTTTTTTTTTTTTTAATAAACAGCACACAATAATTAAAAGTTTTTAAATCAATGGTTTCTTTTGATCTGAATCTATTTGGTGTCTGAAGTAGATTCTTATTATTAGTAGTAGTTCTTTTTATTAGTCCAACGTCAATAAAGACTAATTGGTCGAAGTTTAAGTTTCAAAGTTCTTACTTTCTATAGCATATTTTTTAAATCCATTTCAATAGAGAATTTAAGTATCTTCATTACACCTTATCACAATCTTTCATTAAGAAAATAGATCAAGTGTAATGAGGAAACTCAAGTAATTAACTACTTTTTTAACTGCATATTAATGGTTTTTTTGTTATAAAATTTGTTGTGCATTTAATATTGAAAATATATATATTTTTTTTTCATTAAGCTAATCAATAATCTTTTTTTTATTCATATCTATTGACTCTCTAAAAAGTCTGTTATCTTAATTTCTGGTACTTGTGTACCTAATCTTAATTTCTTAATTTCTTAATATGTATCTTAATTTCTGGTACTTGTGTACCTAAGTTAATTAACTATAGATAAATAACAAATATGAATTTTATCACTGTGAATATTAAAATAATCAATCTGTGATATATGTATATAAATACATACATATATATATATATATATATACGCTTTTTATTTTTTTAAGCTTTTTTTGTTTCTTTATTAAGCCTTCATCTTCATCTTAAATTCAGAATTTATTTTAAATTCTGAATTTAAGTACATAAAACATTTGTTCTTTTTTGCAAGTGTTTTTCTGATATGAGAGATTTCTACCTGCCTACCTACTATAAACCTTAATAGTTGTAACCTGCTACTTTAACCTTAATAGTTTTATCATAAGTTATTGTAACTTTTGTGGTACAATTAAATCACTAATTGAAATATATTTTTTAGACATTTTTCCTTATACTTAATTTTTTTTTCATTGTTGTTAATGTATTATTAAAGTATATGTTGAATGTATTTTCTTTTTACATTCTCTTATAACTTAACTTTTGTTTGCTTGGTCTTTATAACTTAAATAACTCAAATCAACATTTTTTATTTAACAGAATGTTTTGTAATTTCACCTCAATTTCTCACCAAGACTGTTGGTAACATTCTACATTTATAGCTAGCTTGTTAAAATTCAATTTTTGTGCATGACAAATAATTAACTACTTCCCTCAAACATTTTCATTATCTCCAGTACATTTGAATTTGCAAATATATTTTAAATGTTTTGATTCATAAGTATTTTTGCAAAGATTTCTCATTCACAATTATCTCAAAATATTTTAATTATTTTAAAGGGTTTTTCAAATGTGTGAAATACAAAAAAAGTTTCCAATGGATTTTTTAAAGTTGTTGCGAATGATTCCATGAATTTGCGTGAAAAGGTAGATTTTGAAGAATTTTGAGGACAGTATAATACATAAAATGATCAAAACCTGCATATTAAAAGTTATTTATTATAAAATAAAGTTTCAATGACTATATAGATTTGAATCTATTAATTAAATTTATAAAGAAAAATATTTAGTTTATAAAACAATTAAGTGATGCATCTAATAACTATTATTTTGTCAAAGCATTTACTGCAATAAAATAATTACTTTAAAATAATCTTGTAAAATAACATTGTAATTTTGTAATTATTTTATGTGAGTTCTGATGGTTTTTAAATAAAATAAAATGTCAGGTATAAGGGGTGTTTTTTAAAACTTTTTCCATTCCACATGTCATTTCATTTAACAAGAGATATTTTACTTCTTTTTTTTTTTTCTCAGAGCTTGCAGTTTGTTAGGAATAAAGTCAATATACTTGCATAGAATCTAACACGTAACTGAAAGTTAGAAAATTTGTGTCAATTTTTTTGTTCTAGAAGTTTAATTACGCATTTAGAGATTTAGAGATTAGAGGTTTTGAGATCAATTTTTTTTTGCATCATGTGGTTTAGATTTTAAAAAAAGGTCAATAATGTAATTATCTGAGACAGTAAATTTTTTTTTAGTAAATTTAAACTGCTTTTATCTTTGGTGCATTCTTTGATATAAGCAGTTTGTTGACAAAAATTTTGACAAAACCACATGTTATATCTATTATAAACTTTAGACTGCCTTGTTTAGCAAACATTACAAACAAGCTATAAATTAATGATTAAAGTTATTATCTAAATCACATTATTCTTATTACTGGAAACTGAATCACATTACTTTTAGTACAATAAACTAAATCACATTAATTTTAGTACAAGAAACTATGTAACATGACATATGACAATAGTTTCTTGTACTAAGAATAATGTGCACATTATTCTTTGTACAAAAAACTAAATCACATTTTTCTCAGTAGAAATACTAAATTACATTATTCTTTATTACTTTCACTTCATAGTATAATACAAACCATCTTAAGATGGTATACCATTTAGTAAAATTTTTTACATTTATTAAAGCTTCATTTGATGAAACTGCCAGTAAGATCTTACTGTAAGATATATACAATACAGTAAGATCTTACTGCTATATATGCAAAGACCTCAGATAAACTCTCTTTTTAATATTATTAAAAATAGTACATATTTTTTATTTTATATTTATGTTTGAACTTAGTGCAGCAGAGACACATTTTTAGTCTTTTTAATACTACTCTGCCAGAGTAGTATTAAAAAGACTAAAAATGTGCGCAATTCGATGAAACAGGGTTGGCATTGAAGGATCCGCACAATAAAACCCGAACAATCTAGGTTTTATTAAAAATATTTTATAGTTTTGTGAACCAAAATTAACTACTGTTAGGCACTTCAACATTTTTTTTTTAATGTAAAATGAAAACAAAACAAACTCCGTAAGTTAGAGCTAAACATGATCAGTTAAAAAATAAAAAACTTATTGTTATATTATTATTAGTTGAAAACTTATTGAACTTTTAAACCACAAAATTTAAGATTTTTTTTGTATGACTTTTGAGGTTTTTAGCGACTTAACGTTTTTAAGAATCGCGACAACGTTTCCAAAGTAATAATAAACAAGACCGTTACTATTCAAAACTAAGAATATAATACCAATAAAAACTATAGTAAATGGACTTTTAATGAATAGGAAACAACCCACATTTGACATAATAAATCTGTGACAGTACTTTTTTAAAAAAAATTTATTTAATGGTAATGCAAAATAGGTTTTCCAAAATAATAAACTGGTTTTAAAATCTTAATTTCCGTCTTGAAAATTGATGAGTTGAGTCTTGAAAATTGACCAGTGCTAAAAAAAAAATTTTTTTAAGTTTACTTTTTGGTGGGAGGCATATTTTTTGTGTGATCTACGCTTACCATTTAAAAACATGCACATTATTAGCTTAATATAATGCTATAGTTGATTTTTTTATTAAATCAAAAAAACACTAAATACCTTCAAAAATATTTGGGTTATAAAATGACCTTAGTTTTTGATTCAAATTATCTCTAAAAGCGAAAACCTTAATAAAATATTTTTGGTACTGTTGATAAGCAGTGGTTCTACTTTTTGGAATAAACAAATAAAAAGTTTTTGTATTTTAAGTCATCGGATGCACGATTGAAGAACATACAACTCAAACTTTTTTGTCGGCATAAAACCTCAGATCTTTTTTCTTTAGCCGTGTTTTATCGATTATCGATATTACACGCTCAGATGTTGAAGTGCCTACTACTGTAACTTAAACCGAAACCAAAATTTCAGTATCGGTTCAAATCATGGCCTACTTTATAGAAGGCCTCGACACCGTGCGGGAATTTTTTTGACTGAAGGCCGATTTAAAAATAAAATGGCGGTTTATTAAAAGAGAAAAATGCTGTACAGCTTTGCTAACACTAATTATTTAATAACTAATTATTCTATTTGAAAAAATTTTGGATGCATTTTTATAAAATGAGTATCTTGACGTTAATTTGACAACTATTTTATAAGCTTAAATAGTTTGTAAAGTTGATTAGAAACATTTTAAATCAATTTTTTGAATATACAAGAAATAATAAATAATCAGAAAAATACATTAATAACAAATCTATTTTTTTTTGTACTAAATCTTCCCAAAAAAAAATTACATAAGCTTGATTTCTTTTAGTTTTGCTTCTTTATTACTTTTGGGAGTGTGAAGTAATGCAGTTCTTTAAAAAAATGTTTGCTAGTGTTTGGGATTGTTTCTTTGCAATAAAAAAACTATACAACTCTGCAATAAAAGCAAACTGTCGTATCAGAAATGTTCTGCAAACTTTTTTATCTAATAAAGAAAATAATATGTAACAAAATAAAGACCACTGAGATAGAGTATCAGATGGAATAGTTAATCCTCCCCTATTTAAAGTGTTCAAATAAGTTCCATATTTTTAATAATATTTATATAATATATGTATACATATATATATGTGTATTTATATATATATGTATAATAATATATAATATATATATATGTATAATAATTTTTTTATTTATTTATATATTTTTTTTTTTTTTTTTTTTTTATTTATTTATATACAATATTTATATATATATGTATAATAATATAATAATATATATATGTATAATATTTATATAATATATGTATACATAATAATATGTAGTTGTGTCTTCACCAATTTCTTCAGTAGAACACTTTTGAACATAACCAGCAATATAGACAATAGCATAAAAAATTTCTATATTTATACTATCTTCTAGATCTGGTAAATTGTAAATTATATCAATTTCGATTTCATCTAAATCTTTAAGACATAAAAGACAGTCATGGCCATCATTTCCTTCTACTTCAATATTCAGCTGTAGCACCAGCTTAGCATGTTGAATACGTACTTTTTCGATAACTGATTTAGCAGTTATAAAGTAAGTACCACCAGAACCTTGCCGTAGTTTTCCGAAACATTTTTCAATTGGATCACAAGAAAACCAGCCTAAAATAACATACTCATTTCCACTTGATAAAAGATGACAAGACAAATCAATTAGTCCACAACAAGTGTGTGAAAGTGCATTGCTTGTACCTCTCGTAAGCTGGCGAATTCGTTTACCAGATGTTGGTTTCATATATTCTGCCATTGTTGCAATAGCAAGTAACTTTTTTAAGTTAATGAAGATCTGATTACATTACGTGACTCATCCCTAAATCTAGCATTGGCACCTGGGCATTTAACATTTACTTATTTCCAAAATTCTATAATCAACTCCGAAAAAATAATAGTACCTTTGACACTTTCTTGGTCTATTTTAGGATGAGTTTTTAGAGCTGCAAAGAGCTTGTAAACTAACTTTTTGCCATTCTATTTATTTAGGATTTATTGATGTTTCAGTCAATCTGGATAACTTTATTAATTGGTTTTTTTCAAGTGTATATAAATTAACTAAATCTCTCCAATTTGCAATGTAAGTTATAACACAGAACTTAAAAACGTTAAATCATCTTGAGAGTTTATTTTTGAAGTTATGTGTGTCAAAGTTCGAATACTTGGCAACTGATAATCATAACATAATCGATAGTAAGTGGAACGACTTGTTGCAAAATATTCAAAAGCTCTGGTTATTATATCTGGAGAATACACAGCACAGCCAATAGTATGATCTCCCATTACATTTAAATGCTCAAACATTACTTGAGTTTTATGATCCTTATCTTCAACTTTCAGATATCTAAGGGCTTCATTTAAAGATGACTTAGTACAAATGGAAGTGATTCTGTTATTTGCCAGAGATTTAATAGTACATTTTGAACCAAAATGAAATGCTTCGAACAACAAACTTTGATTAATTATTAGCAAAAATAGTGGAACACCACAATTAAATATTTTAGATTGGATGAAAATTTTGCTCGTATAAAATCAAATCATTATAAGTTGATAAATGTTTTTCAATTTCTTCAAAATTTAAATTATCAATTATTTTATATTTTTCTAATTCATCTTTTCTGATACCTCTTTTTGAAGAAGAAGATAAAGTCTTTCTCGTTTTAGGTGGTGGAGAGGATAGACAACTTTTAAATATATTTGGAAACACTGATGGAGGATGAATCGGTCTCAATTTACCAGGACATAATTTAAACTCTGCATTATCTGGCCAATGCAATTTACAAACAACGGTGTATTTTGTTACGGTCCAATTTAAATGAGGGATGCTCATAAACCATTTAGTTTTTTCACATACTTCACGAGGGAATTTATACACAGATACATTACAAGCTGAAGACTTATAATTTGAGGAACAGTTTGGAACACAACATTTTAAAGGCGTTCTATATAATTTAAATTAAATTTACTTGAAGAATAGCTGTAAATTTTTCTGAAAAAACGTAACTAATATTTTAACTCCTTTTCCAACCAAAAAATGCGTTTGTAACAGTTTTAAATCGGCCTTCAGTCAAAAAAATTCCCGCACGGTGTCGAGGCCTTCTATAAAGTAGGCCATGGTTCAAATTGAAACTTCGGCCGAAACTAATACCGAAACAGGTTTCGGTCGATCACTAATAACAGCTATAGATATCACTTTTTTATCCTTTATGTTATTCACCTCCCAACACTGAGAAGGCCACTGCAGTCTAGGAGACTACCTCATTGTGGTTACAAATTTTTTAACTCCGAAGCATTATAAGCAAGGCTGCTGCACAGCTGTGCAGAGAAACAAGTTTGTTCATTTGAATTCGAAGTTCAAATTTGAAGTTCAAATTTGAACTGAGCTTTAGTTGTGAAAAATCCGACGTGTCAAAAGCTTTTTCAAAAGTCGAGTCAAAAGCTTTTTCAAAATATAGATGATGTTAACTATTTTTTTGTTATTTACCTCAGTCGTCCATTCGTTTAAAGTTGCCAGCATTAATGAACATGCGCATCTGCGATTTATAAAACCGAATTGGTTCTGAACCTAAACTTCTTGCATGAACTCTAACCACTAAAGTTTAAGTTTGAACTTCAAATCCTAATAAAACCTAGATTGCCCGGGTTTTATTGGATGAAACTACAGTTATCCTCCCATTCTCCAGCCTTCTTTTTCTCATTTCTCATTGACATTTTTATTTACAAAAAATATTACTTTTAAATCTAAAAATCATCAATACATATAGGTTTAACGTGAAATTTTTTTTTCTACTACAGTTTTAAATTATGTTTGAAAATCTTTTTCAAAATAACTTGAAATATTCTTGTTATAAATTATTAAATAACATTATATAAAATATATTTTAAATAAATTTAAAGTAAAAAATTGTACTAATTTTTAATATCATTAAACAAAAAAATATTTCACTGATACGAAACAAAAATAAAACCCAAAAAAAAAAACCAAATTTACCTAATAAAACCCAGAATTACCAAAAAAACCCACTAACCCCCTCCCTCCCCCCGCATTGTTGCCAACCGTGGGATAAAAGCATTAAATTTTTACTCAATACTTAGAAAATTATGCTGATCATTTTGAGATATGGTGGCGAAGCGTGGCATAACCGGAACTGGCTGAAATCCAAAATGGTGGTTACTTCCATTTTGGATTTATCAAAATCTTAATAAACCTTATAAGGTAAACCTTATAAGGTAAGGTACTTTGACATGTGGATAAGAACAAACATTGCAATCCCTACATTAAAAAAGTTAATCTTAAGAAAAAATGTACCAAGATGTTAAATGTCAACAGATCTAAAAATCAAAACTCTCAAAAAGTTAAAATCCACACCTAAAAATGTTGCATATTACTGGCAAAAACAAAACTCAGAAACTTTCAAATTTCAAAAACTGAAAATGTAAAAAAATATCTCGTTGTTTAAGAAATTAAAATAAATACATTTACAGCGTAGACATACTACTGTCGATGTTACCCCATATATATTTTTTTATTTTTTTTATTTTTTTTTCAAGTTGATTAAGGTGCCCCAAGAAGTCCTTACGGTCTTATCACAGAGCACCGCGGAAGAGCATTTAATAGGAAGTTCACGCCTCCTTCCCAACCGATGTCGCAAAGCTTGCCCAGAGGTGGGGTTTGAACCACGGATCTTATGTTTCTGAGGCAAGTGCGCTACCACTGCGCCACGGCTGCTCATATAGGGGTATCATTGACAGTTGAACCGGATCAACAAAATTATCTATCAATAATATTATATATATATATATATATATATATATATATATATATATATATATATATATATATATATATATATATATATATATATATATATATATATAATATATATATATATATATATATATATATAATGATGTTAGTGGCTATTGTATTATGTTGTATTAGTTACTGGCTATTGTATTATGTTGTATCAGTTACTTAGTTATTAGTTAGTGGCAATTGTATTATATTGTATTATGAATGATGTTAGTAGCTATTGTATTAGTGACTGCCGTCATCTTGGATTATACAGTTTTTGCCTGTTAAAAATATTACAAAAGCACACATTTCATGCTTATATATAACTCAGAATATTATCATGTAATAGAGAATTTTTAAATAAATAAGTATTAACAGCCATCCCCCTTTTACAACTGGACTGCCGACTAGCTTTGGCAAAGTGATCTTTTTTTAACTATTTTTAACAATCTGAATAACACATTTTCAGCAGCTAACAAGATAAAACAACTTTTAATAAATATAATAATTTTTTTTAAATAAATTATTGCTGAATGAGTTAGTAGTTCCTAATTAAAAAAAGATTATAAATTTTTTTTGTAGTTTTCCTTTTTTAAGATGGGGGAATTTAGGGTTAAAAAACCACATGTTTTTGGTAAAATTATCAAATTGCTTATGATAAAAATCAATATTTTGCATCACTTTATATATTATCAACTTAATGATATATTAAATTAATTTAAAACCAAAAAAAAAGTCAAAAAAAAAGTTTTTACATAATAGTTTTTTCATGCTTATTTCAGTCCGCAAAAATTAATGGATTGAATCATGTTATTACAGAGGCAGCCAGTTTTTTATTTGATACAGTTTTTTATTTCACTCTATAAGTGAGTTTATGAACTAAGCACCCACAGCTCTATTTCATTATAACATCACACACACTCACACGCACACACTCACACACAAGTTATAACAAAAGTAAAATTTATTGAAAACAAAAACTTACTTTTTACTCAAGTAATGTGAACATTTTATTAGCAAATGCATGCAGTGAACTGACATAATTGCTATGATAACTATGCCAACTGAACCTACAATAGTACCGCCATCTTTAATTGCTGTAGGAAGACTTAAGATACCAGTGCCAACACTAGCTTTGAATAAATGCATAACTGCTGCTAAATTTCTAAAATTATTTGCACATAAAATAAGAAAATTCGATTAATTTAATTATCACAGAGTTTTATCATTAAATTTGAAGTCAAATATCTTTACAACATATACATTTTTATGAAACAGCAGAAAAAGTAGTTTGTTTTTCTATTTAAATTTGATATATTTAGGTTAAAACAATTAAATACAGTCTTTTTCTCTAACTAAACGTTTCCTTTCTTTAACTGAAGTGTTAGTAATTTTTAAATGTAATTAATTTTTTTTAGACAACAAAAATTACATAATATATAACATGAAACGTTGTTAGTTAGTGATTCCATTGCAACAACTATGCTGTGGTGTAAGTCTTGAGACATGTGTTAAGACTGTCTTGGTCTTGAAGCTTGTAGTCTTAACCTGAAAATCTTTACTGTCTTATTCTTTCTTGATCTTTACAAAAAATCAGTCATGGGTCCGATCGGTGGACGGTGGTGAGGTGGTGTGCATCTCTCCCCCTCCCCTCCCATAATTAATTTTTTTCAAAGTTAGAGGTCTTTATGTCAATTTAGGAAGGTTTTTTTTTTAACTTTAGTATCAACATCCTCCCTCCCTCCCCAAAAATTTCTAAAATTGTCCCAGCAAAAAAATCAATGGAATGGATGGATTAACAGTTTCAAGTAGATATGTACCTAGTAAGATGTGTACTATATTTCTTTATGCATAACATTCTTTGTCAGATTGTCAAAATAAAAATTGTGAAATGAAAAGGTTGTCTGTTTTACTTTGCATACAAAATTATTAAAATGGAATATGTAAATTTAACTTTAATTTTTATTTGTTGTTTTTTCTTTTTTTGTAACTATAGCGAGCGGGTACCGTAGAACGGGGTGACTTTGTTAGGATTTTGAGCATTTTCGCAAAATAAATCTGGTTCATTACAATTTTTTCTGATTTTTTTTTTCCCGTTATAACATTATACCTTTCCTTTATATAATTCCATTAAATATTTTTAATTTTTTTTTGTCTTAATATATATATTTTTAATCCAAAATGTTATCAATCTCACCCCGTCGTTTAGGGTGACTTTGATAGTCTATTATTTCTTAATGGCTTATTGATTTAACCCTCTTTACAGTGTCGCTAATACTTTCTTTTTGACTTTTACTAAATTAGAACACAACATATTAATAAACTTATAAGATTTACTGGTAAAATTATAAATTTAGACAACAAGTTTGGTTATCAGAATGGACAAAGAAAAAACAAAAATAAATTTGATATTAATATGCTAAACACAGAAAAATAATATATCAATAACATTGTTATAGTAATTAGCAGTTATAAAATAACACTAACAAAAAAATAATACTAATTGCATATAAATATTAAGTACTTATAATATCCTTTAGTTGTTAACTCAATTCAAAATTAAAAAGATATCCAAAAAAAAAAAAACATATATATGTGGTATATTCCAGTGTTATTATAACTGGAAAATACCACTTGAACATCTAAGTATAGATTTTTAGAAGAAAAAAAATTTCAAAAAAAATTAAAATCACAAGATTTTTTGGCATTTTTTGGTACGTGTAAAAATCGTTATTTTTTTGTTATAGTCATGTTATTCCTAACACATTTGCACAATTTAGAATCACTACACAATCATTAAAATTTCAAAAATATTAGCAGAATATAATTATGTACAAGAATAAAAAAAAAAAATAGTCTCTAATTGTGCAATTTCACATTCAAATCATTATTTTTGTAACTAACAGACGAAATTATCAAAGTCACCCCGCGTATCAAAGTCACCCCGTTCTACGGTACTGGCCTAGAATAACTGCTATATGTGTACTACTCTAGTTTCTTAGTGTGATGAGATTTAATACGTTGGTCTTGGTATTGGTCTTAAAGTCTCACAGAGTTTTCACAAACTTAAGAGTTTAGATTTTTCATAAAGTACTTGCGTTTGTCATAGTAATTGTTTTGTAAACAAAAAGTTCGTGCACCACCACCGGCGCGAGTAGGTGTCACGTGGGGGGTGCCATTACAACCTTTGCCGACTAAAACAAAAAAAAAAAGGTTCTTGTTTTCCAAAATTTGCCGACTGTCTAGATTACCGATTAACCTGTATCGAAAGGGTCGACATTTGCCGACTAACTAGTCTAAAGGGTCCTATTTGCCGACTAAGGGTCCAATTTGCCGACTAAAAATCATTGATGGGGGGGGGGATGTCACACATCATTGTGTGACATTGATGTGTGATTCACACACACACACACACACACACCTATCGCGCCGGCCTTGTATATATAATATATACAGTTTGGAAATAAAATTATGAAAATAAGATTGTGAATACAAAAATAAAGCTGTTAACCTATACTTTGCAACTTGATATATATTTATATATATATATATATATATATATATATATATATATATATATATATATATATATATATATATATATATATAATATATATATATATATATATATATATATATATATATGCATATATATGTATATATATATATATATATATATATATATATATATATATATATATATATATATATATATATATATATATATATATATATATATACAAGTAAAATATATTGCATGCCATAATATAACGTAGTTTAACAAGATTATCAAAGTAAAATGTAATTTAATGATAATGTTTCTTATCAAAAAAAATGACAGCTGTTTCTTTAACTATAAAAATGTTGATGTAAAGGAAGCTCGTGGAAGACTATGAAGTCTTATCATCGAGTACCTCTATAAATGCTTAATTAAATCTAATTAACAACTATATATATTCGTAGTTGGTTAAACAATATACACTCACATACACATAGATATTTTAGTAAAATTTTATTGTTAAGTTTAATACATGTAATTGTTGATATTAGGTATAAGGTATTGTAATTTTTTGCAGAATTTTAAAGTTTTAATTTCTATATTATTGGATATCATTTTATTATAAAGATACGGACCCCGGTAGAAAGTAGAAAGTCGTGAGAATTTCTTTGTTTTTTTAGGCAATGTGAAGTTGCCTGTGTCTCTTTTGATATATCTACTAGAATAAGAAATTTGAAAAAAGTGGTTTAAAAAATGCGATGAGACTAGGGAATAGATAAAACTAATATTTTGTCAGATATTGATTTGCTAAACATTTAGTGCATTCAAGGTTTTTCGTAAAAGTTCAGGATTTTTTAAATTAGATCCAAAATATATATATATATATATATATATATATATATATATATATATATATATATATATATATATATATATATATATATATATATATATATATATATATATATATATATATATATATATATATATATATATATATAATAAAATATATATATATATATATATATACATATATATATATATATGTATATATATATATATATAATTATATATATATATATATATATATATATATATATATATATATATATATATATATATATATAAATATATATATATATATATATATATTTATATATATATATATAAATATATATATATATATATATATATATATATATATATATATATATATATATATATATATATATATATATATATATATATATAATATATATATATGTATATATATATATATATATATATGGGTTACATGGACAACCTGCTTCATTTCCGGCTGCTTTGTAGGATACGCTTATTTAAACAAAGGCTATGAGAAGCCAATTCTGACTTTAAAAACCCCCTGTCTTAAGGCTCTTGGTTGAGTAAAGGTTAGAGATGGTTTCTTGATATATATATTCATCTTGGGCAGACATTAAATGCAACCGGCTACTGTCTTGTCGAAGGTCTCGTAGGCAAAGACTTAAGGGGAAAACAGATTCTTTCTGTGGACCAGCATTGTACCCCTTCATCATCTATTAGGTTGGCGTAGATTTACTAATAATACAATGTTTCTAGTTTAGGATGTTAAATGCTGGATCTTCTTGACTGAATTCATTGGCTTTGCTTGTGTCTCTGTGTTTATGAAGAGGCAACTCATTTTATTAAACAGCTCTAAAACTCAGTTTTTTGGTTTTGAAACTGGCTAGTAGTCAGGTTTCCTAAACTCTTTTGTAGCTCTTAGCGAGGTTGATTCTATCAACAACTGTAAAGTATAAGAGTACTAACAGTGCCATGTTGCTTTTGGATGGTGTCCCTGATCGTACTTTTGGTGTACATTGTCAAGGCGACATTTGGAGTCCTTTGTTACGACTTAGGGTTTAATAATAGTAATAAGTCAAATGTTTGAACTATTAAATAGTGTATTGAGTACAATCTGTGCTTTCAGTCAAGTTCTTTTACAAATCCAGAAATGACTAAAGTACTAAAATTACAAAAGACAAAAAACCATTGTAATCACCATGTTTTCTAAATCTATTATTCGTGGTCTTTAAAGTAACTTTTTTTTTGTTGAGCCTTACTTCTTGCAAAGATTACCACACCTACTTTCAACCTACTTGCTCTTGCAAGACTAATTTAAGCTCAGCAATCTCATCTTGTGATCTTAGTGTTAATGTTATCTTCTTTTAATTCGTAAAGACTCCAACAATCATATGCGTAGCCTAGACATTTACACTCGTAAGAATTCACTAATTTGTAGGGAAACTAGGTTGAATAGACAGACTATTCTTTTATGTGCTTTTGTTAATCACTGCTTAACTCAATCGTCTTCCTTCTTTTTCTATATTGCTCTCCTTCATTTTAAGACTGCACTCTTTTTGATGTTATTTCTGATCAAATTGACATAGCCCTTACACTTTATCCTCTATAGCTAGTATCATTGTTGTCGGTTACTTTAATGTTCATATTTGTGACTTTTTTGTCTTTCTCAAGACAAAAATTGTTTTTGAGAAAAACAACTTGTGTCTTTCTCAATCTCTAACACCAATAGTCAACCTTTATACTCGCTTTCCAGACTATCCGAATCATTTACCTTTTTTACTCGACTTGTGTCTTGTTTCTAATCATAACCAGTGCTTAATTTATCCACATTCAACCTAAAGTGCTTCTGATCACGGTTTGATTTTTCTAAAGCTCATTCTTCTCATCATCAGAATCCCCCTATCATTTTACCTTTTACAACTATCTTAAAGCTCACTGGTACTCTTTCCGTAATTTTTTTTGTGATGGCCCTTAGGTAGAAATTTTTCTTCTTCCTGCTGACAAATGTCCTTCTAACGTAACTTCTTCGATTCAGCCTGGTATGGAATCTTTTATTCCTTCTCGGCAATTCCAAGTCAAGCCTTACTTCTCTACATGGTTTTCCTCTCATTATGCTGCTACAATGTCCAATCATAACAATTACTTTCATATCTCTCAGCAAAGTAATTCTTCAGAAAATAGGCATCTGTTTACTATTGCTAAACACCATTGTTAAAAGGTTTGTCAAACACTATAGCCCGCTATTCTCAGGTCACGAAATCTCGTATATCATCTCAAAATTACGCCCTCATGATTTTTGGAGAATCTTTAAAAGTATCTATAATAAGGGAAAATCTGTTTTCCACCTCTTTTGTATGGCTCAGATTTTGTTACCACGCTTAAAGGCAAAGCTAAATAGTTAGCTAAGAACTTCAAAACAATATAATATTTGATTCCAACATATAGCCGACAAACAGGTTAATCCATTGCTTGAGTTTCGTATCACTCCAGCTCCTGTATCTAAAGTCATTTCTGCTTAGACTCATCTACAGCTTGCGGTCCGAAAAACATACCTGTTATATATATACTAAACTTTCAAAATATTCAACAAGTGGTTACCAGAATCTTTTTTTTCAGACTTCTAGTACTACTAGGGTTAGAAATTACAGGAAGAGAGACGATAATGTTTATAACGATAACCGACGACTGCAAATTATATGAATCAGGAAAATACGATAAAGAGAGCAATTTCCAAAGAACTGATGTTCAAAGAAAAAAATTAGACGAATAAGATTTTTTTGAGCAATTAGAAACAGTCACAGTACAAGAATGAGATTTAATTGCTTGCAGCCTTGTTGAAAGTAAAAATGTTGAATATAGCTTGCAAGCACTGGTTCATTATGGATAATTTAAATTCAGATAAAATGCATTCTTATACGGATCAAATAGTTCATAAACACTTTTTGAAAAAGTTACAGTAACTAATAACCATATGATAACGTTTATCTTTTTTTGGCCAAGTTTGATAATAAGATAATTTTCTAATTATGCTAAACTTTTTAAAAATAAGTTTTGCTTCAAGAAATATAAAATGTAGTTATTTTAAAATAATCTGCTCGTCATATTGTTTAATATTAAATTTCCTAAGTATTTATATTGTGTTGCATATCTTAGAGCCATGTTGGATTATGTAAAACAAGAGTTTGTAATCAAGGGTTCAAATCTTTTACGGAAAATTGTTTGTTGATGTTATTAATTCAAATTTCCCATTTAGTTTTATAATAAATAGTATAAACCGTATTGCAGGACTGTAGCAACAAAACATGGATTGGGTGGGCAATTAAGCTTTCTATATGCCCTACGATAAAGCCCTGTAGAGGTTATTTCTAATTAGGCATAATTAGAAAAATTTGGGTAAAATATTTTATATAAATATTCATGTTTTTTTGTGTGTTAATATTCAGTTTTAATATTTTTATCCATTTGCAAAAATCAAAGAAAACAGAATTATGAGAAGTGTGTAATCCATAAGTGTGTGGAGGTGTAAACATAAAATTTTAAGAAATGAAATTAAGTATTAAGTAGATACTAACTCCGTGAATTTATCGTATTATAGCGTGTTTTCATTAAACTTAAAGAATTACTCAGCAAACATTATTTTAAAAATCACCGGTTGCGATTTTCCCATTAAACAAAATCATTTTGTGCGAGTATTTGAAAAATAAAAACATACAGTGATTAGTGTATGGTTCGAATTTTAAAATTTACATAAAAAAAAAAGAAATCTTACGTTGCTCTTTCGGGTGTCTTTAAATCTTTAGTTTCTGAATTCAACAATGAACTGTATTCTGAAAAATATCTTATAAATTAAATGCATTTTATGTAAATATGCAGCAGAAAAAGTATATATAAAAAACAACAAAAAATGTTTAATTCATACAAATTTCACCTTCTTTTGTAACAACATCACTTGCTAACTGTGATTCGCATTCGTTTTCATTTTTGCTTTGACTCCATACATTTAAGTTAATTTCGTCAAGCAGCGGAGATGTTTCTTTATGCATTTTCTGTAAAATAATATATATGTATATATATATATATATATATATATATATATATATATATATATATATATATATATATATATATATATATATATATATGTATATATATATATATATATATATATATATATATATATATATATGTATATATATATATATATATATATATATGTATCTATATATATATATATATATATATATATATATATATATATATATATATATATATATATATATATATATATATATATATGAATTGTTTTTTTTATATAATGAGTTGTACAATTTTGTCTGGCCTTTAATGTTAATAGTTATATATATATATATATATATATATATATATATATATATATATATATATATATATATATATATATATATATATATATATATATATATATATATATATATATATATATTATTACTTTTTTGTAATGTTTTGATTAGACAACCGACGCTTTCTGATTCGCCTGCTCCCTTCAAAAAGGTTTTTGATAGGTCTGCACCCCTCAAAAGTCACTTTTGATTGGCTTGGTTTCTTAAGCTAATCAAAAATGGTTTAGAGGGATACCAGCCCAATCCAAAAAATCTTTGACGGGTGCAGGCCAATCACGCAAGTTCTTTCTGCGAATTTAAAAACTAAAAAAAATCTTTTTATTAATACATGTTGTTTCACCATAGTCATAATATACATAGTCCGGCAAGTTTAAGAGCGCTATTGTTTATGTTATTGTTAGTTTTTTTAAGGACCCAGTCTACCAATGAGTGCACGCTATTTGTAAACAAAGACGCGTTAAAAATAATATTAACAAAAAAAATATTTATTTAACCTTGTTATTTGCAAATGCTTGGTGCTAATTGTTCCATTTTTGGCTGTGGTACTTCTCGAAGAAATAAAGGTGTTTCACTTTTTAAAATACCATCCTCCAATGATGATTTCAATAAAAAATGGAGAATAAAAGTTTTGAATATTATATCTAAGGATAGAGTAGTCAATGAGGCGGACCTGTAAACGGCGCACCCCAAACTCGGTGAAGTTCGTAAGTTCTCGGTACGATAATTCTCGGTGTTCGCATTTTAGTATTTTACAGAATGGGCGCTAAAATATTACGTTTTTGCGCTCCATAATAGTAACGTTGAAATTAATAAAATAAAAAGTTTGCGTAAATGCATTTTAATAAAAATTTAATATTTTTAAAAAAATTTTAAATTTTACTAATTATCAACATATCTAATATTAGATTAAACAGATCTTCTAAAGGTATCTTCTTTTTTTTACATATCTTTTTGTGGCTTATCTTCTTTTAATCGATCTTCTACAGGTATCTTCTTATAGCTTATCTTCTTTACATATCTTTTTGTGGCTTAACTTCTTATAGTTTTTGCAAGTAAATTTTGTGTTGTACATAAAAAAAATAAGTTCAATATAAATATTATGAAACATTTTCAAAGTAAAAATTATATTATAATACTTATAAGGCATTTTTTTCGTAATGGCAGCTATGAGATCTACCCAAAATATCTTTTTAAACACAAAAATTCCCTTGCATTTTGCTTAAACATCAAGTTTTAGAACCCTAAAAGACTACAAAATCTAGTCTGATAAACATTGGATTCAACATTTATGCTTTGAATACTTAAATGTTACTGTAATTAGAACCAAAAAAGATTTTTAGGATAATCTGTTCTGTGTGAATAATAATAATAAAAATGTTAGGTAAATCATACTTGACAGCGCTCATAATTTTGCGCAACCATTCTTTGACCGCATAGACAAAGATTTTAAAGTGAGATTAGTCTTTTTTGTTCCAAAAAATCAACCAATTTTTCTTGTTTGATACTTTCAATGAACTCAGCTAAAGGTGTCATCTTACTTATTTTGAAGGTGGTAAAAATGGGCTAAGGAGGCGTGAATTGAAAACTTTAATGTTAAATTTTAATTCGTTAGTATTAGCCGACAAAGTTATCGTTTCGAACTTTACCAAGTTTTTTTACGAACTTCAACGAGTTTGGGGTGCGCCGTGTACAGGTTCGCCGTCAATGAAAGCTTTTGGTCCCAAATAAAATAAAAAATTATTGTTTATTTGTGAAAAGTATTACGAAGCTAATATGTTAGTTGTTAATCTAAATAAAACAACTTGAAAACCAGGTTCAGTACCAACGTTAAATCCAGTTAAAACAATTCCATATTCTTCTTCGTTTATATTTAATCCTAAAGCACGAACATCAGCTTCTTCTATATGCCTAAAGAAATCAATTACACCTTCTCTTTCAGATGAAGCTGTTCATAATAAATCATATAAATCTTTTAAGGAGTTAGTCAAACGTGTTAGTTTACAAAAACTTGATTGGAATGTAAATATTAGTGACACTTTTTTAAAATTGAGTAAGATGGACAATATTCTATTGTTTAGGTCTCAAAGTCGCCTGCTGTTTATAAGGAAATTCGTTTCAATGAAAAAACTAATTCTGGTTTTGTCGTTTTACCAAGTCAAAGGGGTTTAAGAGACTACAAAAACTATATCCGACCACAAAGAGGTTTTATGACTTTATGAATTTATTAACTATGAAATTGTGAATGAACTAAGTTTAAAGGTGAAGGATTTTTTTGATCAAGAACGGTTTGTTACACTTTTATTAGATGAAATAAAAATTCAAGAAATTTTGGTATGGGATAAATATTCTGGTGGTCTTATAGGATTTGTTGACCTTGGTGATACTAATATTAACTACGCAACTCTGAATAAGGCAATGAAATTGCAACACATGTTCTTGTTTTTCTTGTAAGAGGTATTGTCAACCCTTTTAATTATAGTTTTGCAAACTTTGCTACAACAAATATTCAAGCTATTCAGTTATTCCTCATATTTTGGAAAGCTGTCAGTATTTTAGAGCTTTCATGCAATCTAAAAGTAATTGCTACTACAAGTGATGGAGCCTCATGTAATCGTAAATTTTTTTCTATGCATTTTCATATGACATAAATACAAGATAATAATAAAAATATTAAATTTACTTATCGCATCAAAAATAAATTAGCTGATGATGATCGATATATATATTTCATAGCTGATCCTCCACATTTGATAAAAACTGCTCGAAATCGCCTTTTTCATTCTGCTTTAGGTAAAGGGAGGTATATGTGGAATACTGATAATCACATTTTGTGGAATTACGTATCAGATTTATTTTATGAAGATATAAACTGTGGTCTTTACACTTGCCTGAATCTTTCCTTAGAACATATAAGGTTAAACCTATTTTCCAAAATGAATGTAAGATTAGCAGCTCAAGTACTCAGTTCATCAGTTAGCATTGCTTTGAAGACATTTGGTTCAACTGAAGCCTTTAGAACTGCTGAGTTTTTTCAAATGTTCAATAATTTTTTTGATTGAGTCAATGTGAAAAATATTGTAGATTGCACTAGAAAGCAAAATCCATTTTCTGAACCATTTTGTTTGTCCAATATGTTTTAACTAAACAGCTTTGTCAAGATTCGTTAGAAAACTATTTTGGCCAACAGCGAGCTATTGGAAGAAAAAAAGATAACCCATCTTTACATGATATTGGCTATAATGACTATACAATAAGAAACCAATGTACCTTTAAACCAATAGTAGGAACAAATAGTCTTAATAATGATCCTGAACCAAAGACTTTTATCTAAGAAAAATTACCACGCTGAAATTGAAACCAAAAATAAAGTTGTCAAAAAAAAAGGAAATTAAAAACGGCTATTTTCATATCCACAAACATTATAAAGGCTTTATTTGGTATAAAATATTTTATTTTAATTGTTGTTGTTTTTAACAGGGTGTAAATAGGGAGGGATCTCTCATAAAAATGTGTGTGTATATATATATATATATATATATATATATATATATATATATATATATATATATATATATATATATATATATATATATATATATATATATATATATATATATATATATATATATATATATATATATATGTATATATACTTATTCTAAATTATTTAAATAAAACATAAGTAGTAATAATTACATTATTTGATATTATTACTTAAAAAAGTAGTATAATTTTGTTTGGTTTTCACTTAATTACTTATTGCATCTTTTCATTGTGCTGCAATATAGTTCATATGCTAGATATGTTTTTAACAAAATTTGTGGCTATAAAAATAACCTTTTTTAAATGTCTAATCTTTATTCAGTAGAGGTTAAAGATACTTTTTTGATTTCTTTTCTTAACGAATTTGTTCTTTTCTTCATAGTCTTGATTTTATGCAAGTTTTCAAGCTCTTCGGAATAGGAAAACGAGCAAACACGAAAATAAAGTGTTAAAAGGTGGTCTAAAAGATTGAGAGACGTTTTTGTAGATACCTTAGTAGAACTAACATAACAAATTTTTGAAAAGTAAGATAAAACCTCAACATCTTGAAGCAATTCTATTGTCATCTTGCAGTCAATATTTTGACTCAAAATTTTTGTAGAATTTCTGAATGCTACTTCTGCTATTCTAAATAGTGAAAAAGCATCAAATGATATAGACCAAAGACCACCTCTATTTTTAAAACTAATAATTTTTTTATTAGTTTCATGATATTCTTGAAATTCATTTTCTACAATTTTTCCAGTCAGCAAAATTAAAAGTGTTTCTTGACCAAATCTACTTTGCCAAACTATTGAATAACGTATCTGACTCTAACTCTAATATGAGATGATCACTGGACTGTTCGTCTGCTGATTTAGCCATTTTTTAGATTTTTGTGCTCTTATTAGTAGCCTGGGCACGATAAATAAACAGTTTTCAACATAAATTCAAAATTTTAACTTTGATTGTTTGAAAACAATAGAATTTTGCGAAAACGGCCCAACTGGCCGGACTATCTGTTATTATGACTATGGTTTCACGAATTTAAGTGTTGTAAACAATTATCTAATATGGCGGATTCTATGCTTTAAATCGTTTTTAAATGTTTTTTAGATGAAAATATGGTTCAAGCTCAAAAAGAATTGTTTAGTATTACAGAAAAGATTCATAATAGGGCAGACCTGTACACGGTGCACCCTAAACTCGGTAAAAGTTAGTAAACGAACTCGGTAAAGTTTGAAACGATAACTTTGCCGTTTAATGATTGGCTAATATTAACGAATGAAAATTTAGCATATAAGTTTTTAATTCGCGCTTCCTTAGCCTATTTTTTACTGCCTTTAAAATAAGTAAGATGACACCTTTAGCTGAGTTTATTGAAAGTATCAAAGAAGAAAAATTGGTTGATTTTTTGCAACAAAAAAGGCTAATGCCACTTTAAAAACTTTGTCTATGTGGTCAAAAGATGGTTGTGCAAAATTATGAACGTTGTCAAGTATGAATACTTAACCTTTTTAATTATTATTTACACATAACAGATTATCCCTTGTATCTTTAAAATACTTTATTTAAGGAAAAACATATTTGGCGATGCAACACTTGCAAAAAAAACGAAGTCAATTCGAACAGGATTTTTTGAAAACTCTACATCTTTAAGTGTAAGTCTGATACTTCAATTAATGCTTTTATGGGTCCTGGAGGTTTCTGTAACCGCTGCATCTGAGGTAGTCGGTGTAAACGAAAAAACCTCAGTTCAGTGGTATCAATACTTCCGGGACATTTGTTCATTTAAAGCTATGGATGTTATGAAAATTTCTCTTTATTCTTAAAATATATTAATGATAGGTATCCTCTGTAATGTAACATAAAATAAGTATTATAATATAATATTTACATTAAAAATGTTACATAATTTGTATTGAACTTGTTTTTTCAGCTATGAAAATATACGTTATGTTCTTCTATTTTTAGAAATTATTGTGAATTACTTTTAGTAAACAAATATGTTGGGCTCTATGCAACTTATGGAATTAATAAATTAAGTAAAATAAATTAAAAAATGTTCATAACAAAGTTCTAGTTTTTTCATTTCGTATGCCATAAATCAGGCCGCTCTTTTCAATTCTCTTGGCTCTCTTTGTTCTCTTGGCTTGCATATTCAGAAAATAAAAAAGGTGCTTTTTGTGTTAACTGTATTATTTTCGGATCTGAAGAATCAAGTCGTAATGCAAGCAAACTTGATCAGCTTTATAAATCTCCATTAGCGGCATATTCAAAAGCCATTAAAAAATTTTATAAACGTTCTGAAAGCTAACTAATTCACCTAACTACAATTCTCAAGACTACTCATTTTCGCCAATGGAGCAATAGATAAATTTTATTGATTTAAATCTCAACTCAGTAATTGATGAACAAATCAGGAAAAATAGAAAAATATTTTAACCAATAGTTCTGTCCATTATTATGTGTAGCAAACAAAACATACCTCTCAGAAAACATTCTAATGTGTGGAAAACAAAACATACCTCTCCGAGGACATTCAACCGAGATGATTCTTTTTATTATGAAAATGAAAATAATAACTCAGATAATCTTCAAGCAATTTTAAAATTAATATATACTTGCGCAAAATATGATTTGGTGGATGGGTAAATTGTTACTTTTCCTAAAAATGCTACATATCAATCTAAAGCTACTCAAAATGAGCTGATAAATATTTGTAATGATATTATAGTTTCTAAATTAACATCTGAAATTAAAATTTTTTTTTTCAATATTAGCATATAAAGCATCTGATGTTAGCAATGTGGAGCAAATGCTACTTGTGTTGCGTTTTGTAAATAATAATTGTGAAATTTGTGAATAATTATTTGGCTTAATTCCATGTGATTCAGACATGTCCTGAGAAGCTATGGCAAGCCAAATTTTGAACACTGTTAAACAGTTAAGATTAGAAATAAAATTTTGTGTTGGTCAAGGTTATGATGGTGCTGGTAATATGGGAGATATTCTGGTGCTACAATAAGAAAAAAAACTATTTATCCAAAAGCACTGTATGTACACTGTGGGTCTCATCTTTTCAATCTTTGTGTTGTAGATGCCTGTAAATTACAAGTAGTAATAGGATAGCAAATGTTCGTATTGTATCTCAGTTCTTTAACTTTAGTCTGAAGCGTTTTGATATTCTTAAAAAAAAAATAGAAGAAATGTTTCCAGAAGCTCGCCATTCTCGCCTCATTGATGTATGTCGTGCAAGATGAATTGCCAGAATTGATGGTCTAGATGTGTTTTTTAGAGGTACTTCCTGCTATTCTCAAATACTTTGAGATAAATAATGAATAAAAATCTTGGAATCGTGATTCAGGGCGTGATGTCACTAGTTCTTTTCAGTTTATTGTTACTCTAGTAGTTGTGTCTCGCTCTTTAGAGATAACAAGACCAATTGCAAAACAACTTCAATCACCAAACTTTACTTTTTCAGTTACTTTTTAGTTACTTTTTCATGTGACGTTTTAGCGTCACATGAAAAAGTAACTTTGCTACATGTTGCCTTACAGCGACTAAGATCAGACATTGAACACAGTCATGATGTTTGGTATAGTGAGGCAGTAGTATTGGCAGCTAGTGTTGGTGTTAATGAACATAAGTCTCGTATAATAGGAAAACAATTTAATTAAAATAATTCTCCTGAGAATCAATTGACTACTACAAGAATGTTATTACGATTCCTTTTCTTGACCATTTGTCATTTCAAATTCAGTTACGTTTCTCTAATAGAAACATTGATGTTTATAATGGATTCTTTGCAATGCCCAATAACGTTTTAAATGTTTCTGAATGGAGAAAAAAAATTTATTCTTTATTTAAATGAGTACGAGGATGATCTTCCTGAACCATGCCATATCATGATTGATTTAAATATGTGGGAAGACTACTGGCGTAATTTTAAAGGTTCCCTTCCAAAAAAGTGGTCATTTTGGTTGTAAGGTTATTAGATACATTAAAAAAAATTCCCATTTCAAATGACAATGATACAATATTTCAGAAAATATATTTAAAGACTGAGCATCTTTTTAATGATCAATGTAGTATAGTTATTGTGCAATAGAAAAACCATTTATATTAGCAAAGAACAGTAAAACGCGTTAGGAGACGGCTAAAAAACCTGGACATTCGTACAGAAGAGACAATTATTATGGTTTGATGAGTTAAAATTTAACCTGAAAAGTTTAGAAAGTAAAAAAAATGTGAAAAGACCAGTTGTTAAGCAATTGAATTCAATGTACACTATAAGAACTGTGAATCATGGGGGTTACGAAGACTTCAAGGTTTGGGGGTGAATTCATAGTTTCTGAATTGCGAATAAAAAATAAAAAAATCCATATATTCTGGTGAACCAAACTTTTTTTAGATAAAAAATACGCCTCTACGGTGAACATTTTAACAGAATAAAAATCCCCAAAACACATCAAAACTCGTTAAAACGTGGATTGATATAAATAAAATCACTGTAACGCAATGGCCTGCTTAATCTCCTGACCTAAATCCTGTTGACAATATATTAAATAAGTACATACTTAATAAAGTAAGTTTGCATAGTAGATTTAGAAAAGCTGAAAAACTCTATTAAGGGATTCATACTAGATGAACACAAATATAATAATGGTCGAAAATATAATAAAACAAGTTCAAATTGAAAAAGTTATTGAGAACATACTTCATAGTTGTATTAAGGTTATTAAAAACAGATAATATACCATTAATTACTGATCTGATATGCTTTTCATGATATAATCTTAGAGTTGCTTTAGTTTTGGAGTTTTAAATTGTAACATTTTTTTACTTTGCGCAGTTTTTTTTTTTTTTTTTTTTTTTTTGTTATTTTGGAATATTGGCATTTTAATATATATTTATTTTACATACATTTATAGCAAAATACACTATTTTTTACTTAAATTAGCACTTTTTTGAATTAAAACTGATATAATAAACAACGTACTGTAGTGTTAAAACTTGACATTTGAAGACACTGTTAGGGTATTATGAGCACCTTGAGGAATTTTTCAAGAATAATTATTCTGCATCCAAAGTTTTTGGGAAAACAGTTTTTAGGGACCACTATTCATGATCCAGTTAGATATTTGAGCACCCGAAATTTATTCTTGAAAACACAGAGGTTTTAAAAAAGTGACAAAAGTGCTCATACTACCCAGGCCTTGTGATAATATGAGTACTTTGAATTGGTTCAAAAAAATAACATTAGTTATGTAAAGAAATCAAACTTGACAGCTCGAACTAATATAATGATTTGTTTTTTACAAAACTTATCATGGAAAGATCAAATTCTAAGTAATTTTTAATTGAAACAATACAACTTTGTTTTTACACACGCAAAAAAATATTCATTATTTTTTTTAATTTTATTAACTCAAACTTTTAAACAGTAAAAATACAACATTTTTGGTTTTAAATTACAAAAAGAAATTTAGTGTTGTTAAAATATTAAAATTTTGTATTAAATTTTGATTTAATTCAAAAAGCAATTTAAACTACCGAATTTTTAGGACTTTAAACTAGTTAATTTTAATGAAAACGCTAGCTGTTCAATTCTCAAAAATGGTGTTTTTAAATTAAGTCAAAGATTAATGTTATGTACTTTTTTCCAAATAAAGTACAGCGGATTTTTAGCCAATATGTTTTTCTTTATGAAAAAAAAAAAAATCTAAATTTTAGCATCAATTTTTGCGCCACAGATTCTTTCATGTGTAATGATAATATTTTAACAATACAATTACCTAATAATAATAGGTATTAACACATATTATCTAGGTACTTAAATTACCCGAAATTACCCAATGTCTTTTTACCGATGCAATATGAAGGCATACAATGTCTAATTACTGAATCCCGTTTTTTTTGTAGCCGTCAGAACAACGCTCTTCGAGGACTTTTTTTAGAGATTGACGGTTGTGCCCCTCCACTTCGAAACCCGTATCGTCGGCCATGCTTTTATCATGTTTCTCAAGTTTATTAGAACATATATGTTCTAATAAATTTGATAATAAAACTAATAGTTTATACAATTAGTCTGAAGCAAATATATATTTTTTAAAATACCTTCTTCCATTAGGTCATTAAAATACCTTCTTCCATTAGGTTTTTAAATGTGATTATATGATATTATAACATGTATGAAAAACATATTTAATTGAGAAAAACAATCTATTGTATAATAAACAATTTTTGTTCGAAAAAAAAACTATTCAACGGTAGTAATTGAACCAATAAATTATATAATCAATGGAACTGTTAAGTTATATAACTGATCGTCAAAAATGGTTTGCTATGTAGCAAACCATTTTTGACGATCATATTAAAAATGTTCTTATGAATAAGCTCATTTTAAATAAATAAATAGATTGGAAGATTAGTAACATTGAAAAAATACATTCTAGTACCAAAAAACTACTTGGCTATTGCTACCAATTTCGAAAAATCCAGCTATTTTACTTACGGCCTTCAACTAAACAATGATAAGTGGCAAGTAATTTGAAAAAATATTACATTAGAGAGACAATATTGACGTGAACAAAGCAAAATCTATTTTCAGCGGTTCTCTGTGATGTGACATCATGGTTTGAGTTTCTGCGTTCTTTATTTTACTTGTATTTTTAATTTTTAACTTTATAATGCTTTTATTTTTAATTTTTACTTGTAATTTCTTTTACTATTAATTTCATTTTAAAGGATGTAATAAAGAAAGAAAGAAAAAAATTATCTTTTTATATTTTATGCTGAAAATGATGAATAAAAATACACAAATATTAAAATCTAAGTAAATGAAATAAAAGCATTGTAAATATATATAAAAATTATAAACATGTAATCAATTGTTTTTGAAATCAATGGAAAATATTATAAATTTTCTGAATTATCATAGAAAGCTATTTTTGACTTTAAAATTGTGAACAGAATATGAAATTGTGAACAGAATATGAAATTATGAATAGAACAACGAAATTGTAAAAGGGTTGTGAATTAGATAATATTTCACGATAAGAAGTCGTGAAATAATCGTAATCGAAAAAAGCCGGAAAACAATCGTAATATTAAGATGTTAGTAATAACTTTTTTTTTAAAGTTATTAAAGTGAAGAAGACATAACAGTTTTATCATTTTGGTCTTACCAATACAGAAATATTCAGAAGATTTTAACTTTTCAAATAGAAAAAATTAAAATTATTTAAAAAAAATTGTAGGGAATACAGTAATATATTAGTATATATCGAATAAATAATAACATAAATAATAACAAGCCATTATATTTAAAATTGATTTTTATAATATATAAAAAGTATATTATATATTGGTACTTTCTGTACTTCCCAAAAATATTTAAACTTGTATTTTATAACATATATGATAGCTTTATAAAAAAATACAGTTAAGGTTTTTTATATAATAAAGTTGCTCTCAACTGAACGTGCAATTATATAATAAAGTTGCTCAACAAAACGTGCAATTATATAATAAAGTTGCTCTCAACTGAACGTGCAATTATTGATCTAGCCGATCAAATATTTAAACGTTTTGACAAAATAAAAGTTACATTTGGCAACTTGTCTCCGAGTCTTCGAGTGTTTAGCGATTTATCTAAGGCATTTAAAACTTAAAAAGTAAAAAACTCATCAAGTTGTAAATACACGTTTTCTCTCTCGTTGAATATTAAAGTGAGTTCATGCATCTCAAGGAAAACTACACCAATGTTAAAATACCGCTGATTGTTTTGAAGTATGAACACTACGAATTTGAGGTCATCAGAAATTTTAAAATGGTGTTATTCTAATGATTCTTTAATATTTTACAAAATTAGTTTGCTTTTGAGACTGCCATACCAGGAAACCAACTTTAAGGCTCGCTATGAAACAATTAGGCACGCAGGAAAGACTTACTACAACAAACCGAGTTCTCTGTGGTCAAGAGTAATGTGAAATGGAAGCCGTTGATAGAATATCAACGGTCAAGAGTAATTTGAATAAGAGTATTGTGAATAGAATATCAGAAAGTTCTTAGTAAGTAGCCACCAATTCACATCAGGTTAGGCGTAATCATACAACTTGTTGCTACATTTGACAAGTAAAAGGCACCTTTTAAGTGCTATGGAGTGGTGTGGTGAAATATTTAATGTAAATTGACAAAAATTAAAAAATATTTATAATAGGCTATATTCTTTTTGTTATCTTTAAATGGTTGATTTTCATATTTTAGTGTCTTTATTTAGTTATCTTTATATGGTTCGTCAACTGAAGTCATAAAATTTAAAATGATTTTTCGATATAAGTTAGAAGATACAAAATCCTAAAAAACTTCTCAGTCTTGCAAAAGCAAACGCGACAAACGTTAAAAGAATGACTGGTTTTTTGAAACACCAATATCTCTAAATATTTTTATTCCATAATTATCTAACATAATGCTGTTTTTTCTTGTTTTTGTTGCTTTAATGTTGTTACTTTTTTCTCGGGTAAGAGGGGAAAGCATTTAACCTTAAACTTTGTAAGACTTTGAATTCTTCTCTTTCCTCCCGCCTTTCTCTCTCGTAATAAAAACCAGTAATAATTTTATACATCCTGTCTAAGCAAATAAAAAGAAAAAGATTTTTTTGCTCTACTAAAGCAAAGAATAAACAAAAATACATTTAATAACTTGAAAAAGAAAAAAAAATAATAATCTTTATAACCTGACAATAAACGCAAAATTAAAAATCGACTATTTTAGTAGTCTTTTGCAAATAGAAGATGTTGAGTGGTAATCTTGACCAAAATTAGTTTCTCAAAACAAGTTCGTTAAACTTTCAACAGACGCGTTCAAGTTTGCAAGATTTAAATATAATTGTAAATAGAAAAATTAAAACAAAAATTAAAGAAAAAAAAACAAATATCATTTAGTGTTGACTATTTCACAGTCATTTAAGGCTTTTAAAAAACATAAGTATATACTAACCACTTATAGTTGTTTCATATTTAAATATTTGTTCTATTGGAAATATGATTTATAATAAAGTTTAAAAATGAGTTTTGCATAAGTGTTTATATAATCTATTTATTTAAAGAGCTTAATACAGTTTATGTAAAAACAAATCTAGATGAGTTTACCACCATCCATCAAGCCTAGTGGATAAGTGAATAACATTTAACAAGTTAAACAAAAGTTAATATCCAAAAAATTTAAAATCAACAAAAATAAAAACAGTGATACAAATGATTTAAAAATCAAAAAAACTAAATTGATAAAGGCCCGGTTTAACTACTAAAAAAACTTTGGCGGTCGTCTGGGGAGGCACGGAACAACTACATAAAAACAGTTACATAAAAAATATTTGTATAAAAATTCGTTCTGATTTTTAATAATAGATGAAGTTTATTAATTTTTTTTTGTAGGGCGAAACGGGACGAAATGCACAGGATGTTTACAACACAGTACAAATTTGATGACTAGCATAGATGAGGCCAATTTTGTTGTTAAATGGTGAGTGGTAAACGACAAGGAGTTTTAGATTCATTAAGCAAAAATAGTTTTCTGATGTATTATAGCAAACATGTCAGTATAGTGCTGCTGTTAAAAGACAATACAAGTATTCAGTCAGCAAGAGCAAAAAAAATGACGTGAACATCTAGTAGTTAATAGCGCAAGCAAATTTACTGATTTGATGCGCCCGTCTCAGCAACGTACGTCAAAATTAAGAAAAGAAACTATGTAGCTGGCTTAGTCTTTTATACCTTTAGTTAGTCAATTTATGTGTACACGATTCAATAATAGCAATTTAATTAGGTAGAAGGTTAGCCTAGAAAATATAACTTTATTATATCTTTAGTATTTTTTCAATGATCACTTATACAATATCAGTAATTTAACTTTAGATAAGTCTACTTAGTTGTTCTTTTGCACAAGGTCAAAATATTTAAGATATTTCTAAGTAATTAAACAACTTCTGTTTTTAAAAAACAGATTTATAACAATATATATAGTTAAACCCCCTCAATTTGAGGGGTTTGCAAACTTTATATGGTCATAACTTTTGAACTCTAAAATATTTTACAATGAAATTTAACATTTCTCGATGAATATAAGTCTAGTTGAAAATTGTAAAATGCAGTCTTTAAATCTTAATGACTGCAGCATCAAACCTTACCATAATCCCGAAAGTTTGTTAAACTATATCCATGCTAGCTCTACCCACCCACCAAGTACTTTAAAACAGCTGCCAACCTCTATTGAAAGATTATCATAAAACTCCTCCAGCAAAATAATTTTTGAAAGTTCTTTTCCTATTAACATGTTTAATCTATATATAACATGTATAATCTAATTCATATGTTTAATCCCCCACATCATATGGTTAAAATCCCCCTTTTAGTAAGAATGTTGTCACCTAATTAGGAAACCTTTTCTTGAACTTAATTGACTTACTTTTTATTGCACACGACACAAGATTTTTAACAGAAACACCGTCAAAATAAGCTACAGCTGCATGCCAAATATTAGTACTATTATTAAGTATCACAACTAACACATTTTGCGCAACCAAAATACCGAAAATGGTAGAAAATGCAACTGTATAGACAGAGTTAATTGTCCTTTAGAAAATCAATGTCTAACTAAAAATATTTTTTACAAAGCTACCATAACACGAGCGAACGTCAATCACAATAAGAAATCTTATATTGGTATTAGCGAAAATTCCTTCAAGATCAGGTTTGCAAATCACATAAAATCATTTAACTTGATCAGGTATAAAAATGACACTAAACTTTCTGAAGAGATCTGGAAACTTAAGGAAGCACTTTTTGTCACTCAAACAGAATTCTGATTAAATGAGTGACACCAGTTTTTAAATATAATATAAATAATAATAAGTATACATACATACAACATACATAAACACGTAAAGCTTTGAAAAACCATACTTTGATGATAATAATAAAAATAAACAAAAAAGAATTTAATGATAATATTTGTAGTAATTAAAATTTAAAAAAATATAAGTATATTTTAAAAATTAAGTGAAAATCATATCAATAAGTTAGAACAAAATTGTTTTCAGAATTTTTTTAAATTGGTTTTGTGTAAGATTAAGAAAAGATAAAGGTGTTTGAAGTTGCAGTTTTTTGAACTCATTCACTATACATACAAGACTCTTGTTCCATTCACAAATGCACTGATAGACAACAGAATGTTTACCATACATCTGAGTTTTAAACGATGGTACATTAAGTTTCCCATTATATATGTTTCTATGTATGTATTATTTTACTTTCTGTAATTTTCTGTAATGTCTGTTATAGAAGAGAGTAAATTTTTATTATGAGAGGCAAAAATAAAAAGAAGATTAGCAAATTTTACTAGCGCTGGAAGAGTTGGAATTTTCAGTTTTTTGAAAGATTCTGATATTTCTGACTTAAAAGATTGGAAGTTTATGATTCTTATGGATTGATGTTGAGAGGAAATCAATTTTTTGACGTGATAGTTGCCATTTTGACCCCAAATTTGGCAACAGTAACTAAGATGCGATAAAAATAATGCACAGTAAATATTCTTTAGTATGAATTTATCGACATAATGACGAATTATTGAAAGTGCGCCGTTAGCTCGAGTTTTTTTTGCGTAACTCATCGATATGAAAATTCCACGAGAGATTGCTGTCAATCCAAACACCGAGATATTTGATAACTTTTGTAGGATATAACCGTTTATTATTAATTTTGATTTGGAATTTAGAATTTTTGTTTAGATTGTGTTTTTTTCTAGATGATGAAAAAAAGATCAGTTCAGTTTTTTTTTCGTAAAGTCATATTAAGTTAGCATTTAACCAGTGAACAATACCTTTTAGATCCGAATATATGTTTTTACATAGAGAATTATACGATTTGTTAATATGCAATTGGTTTGTGTCATCAGCAAAAAGATGAATTGACGAGAAGCGAATAGAGTTGTTTATGTCATAAATATAAATTAAGAACAAAAAAGGACCAAGAACAGAACCTTGAGGAGCACCGCACACAACAGATTTATTAGTGGAATTATAACCATTAATACTTACAAATTGTTTCCGATCTGTAAGATAAGATGGAAACCAATCATTTACAACACCACGGATACCATAGTGTTCTAATTTAGAAATCAAATTGTTATGATCAACGGTATCAAAAGCTTTTTGTAAATCTATGAAAATATCACAAACAAAATGATCTGTGTCGAGAGCTTTCCTAATTTTTTCAGTTATACTGAATGGCAGGTATGAATGTTTTGAACGAAATGGCAGGTAGAATGTTTTGAACGAAAACCAAATTGAAATTCATTTAAACAGTTAAAAGAGTTGAGAAAAGAGTACACTCTAGAATACATAAGTTTTTCAAGAAGTTTACTAATGTTAGATAAAAGAGAAATCGGTCTGTAGTTAGTACATAAAAGTTTAGAGCCGTTTTTAAATATTGGAATAACAAAAGATAATTTTAAAATATTTGGAAAAGTTCCATTTATGAATGATAAATTAAATAGTTTAGAAAGAATATTTGAAAGTTCATTGTTAAAATCGATAAGAATGTTTGTGGGAATGCTATTTGGGCCTATTGATTTTCTCGGCGTCAAATTAGATATAAGAGATGAAACTTAATGAATATTTGTTGGAGACGGGAGTAAGCTATGTAAATTTGGATACTTAAGATATTTTGTATAGTTTATGTAAGACGAATGAATATTGGATTTAAGTTTTTGTGAAGTAAAAAGTGTTAAACTTTTCAGAAATAAGATTTGGTTCAGTTATATATGTATCGTTATCTTGTAAACAGTTGGGAGATTAGAAATTAGAGTTTTTGACAATTAAATTATTAATTCCATTCCAAATTTTGCGAAGATTTTTTACATTTTCTGTAAAGTTTTTTTTTTAAATGCATTTTTTTACTGAGCTTAATTAAGGTAATTATCGTGTATTTATATTGTTTGAAAGTAGCTTTAAATGTGTTTATGTTCCTAATATCTTTTGATCTTAACATTTTTCTTTAAAGATTGCGTATTTGAATAGATTTTAAGATTTCC
>NC_061157.1:24925278-25025278 GCF_022113875.1 Hydra vulgaris | reverse complement strand
TAAATTTTGTTGTTTTTTTTCCGATTCACTAAATAATTTATAAAAAATTCGACAGATATTTTAAATTATTTTACACTGAAATTTTGTATTGCACGCTGACAGATTATTGTCTATTGTTGTTATTACTATTACAACTTATCGTTGTTATTGTATATTGTAATTACTATTACTAACTACTTTGAGTTTAAAACATTTTTAAAGATTTCAAGAATATTATTGGAAAAATTACAGTTGCATATTTCACTTCGATGCTAAGAAAAAGATTTTAATAAAAATATGAGTTTTAACGCACCAAACAGAGCGATAAAAAAATTGCACAATAGAACACTAATTTGCACAATAGAACACTAAATTGCATAATAAAACACTAAAACATAACATACCATTAGAATATAATGTTCACGTGTTTTGAATTGAGCTTTTGGTGAAAAGGTAGAGGAGAAGTATTTTATTTAAAGCGCATACGTTTTAATTAAAACGCAAAAGGTGAACAAGGTATGTTTCTTTAAGGGAAACAAGGTACGAATCTTTCGGGTGAATATGGTATCTTTGAACAAAATGTTAATTTCAACTCAGATTATAGCAATAAAATTGTAAAAGGGCCGACGACACCGGGGGGGGAGGGGTCAGGGCACGTGTCCCCCACTTTTTTGCTAAAGGATTTTTTTTTTTTTAAATATAAGAAAATTCTAGATATAGACGACTTTTTTTAAGAATCGACGGTTGTGCCTCCCCCCCCTTCACTTTGAAACCTATGTCGTCGGCCCTGATTTTAAAGAGTATTTATATCGGTTATAAGTATAACTAATGTTACACATAAATGTACCAAGCATTGAAATTTGATTAAATTTTATAATGCGAGTTATTGTTTTTAATGCGCCAACCTTTTGAAAATGTTTTATAACTAATCTAATTAGCATTATTATATTGGAGACATCAAACACTAAAAATAAAAAAGTATATATCTCTTTAAAAAAAATCTAATTTGGCTATATAAAATAAAAAATTGTATATCTATATAAATTGATAATTCTTTTAAAGTGCTATAAATAAAACGAACAAATTGTTCGTGTATTATCAGTTTTTTAAAAAAATCATTATCATCATCACCATTGTTTTACATTTGTAAAATTTCACACAGTTTTAAAAGATTTAGGTGTTGTTAATTTATAAGTACCTCGCATGTTATTGATCCGAGTAAATACAAAGAAAATAGTAGAAACAAAGCGTAATCCACTAATGTTATCTCAAGGTTCTAAAATAGTTTGAATTTTCTTGATGTATGGAAACTTTTAAAAACATTAGAAAGTTTAAAGTTTCATCAACGAAGTATTTATACATCTCTTTAATAATTGCATATTGAGCAGCCGTGGCGCAGTGGTAGCGCACTTACTTCAGAAACGTAAGATCCGTGGTTCAAACCCCTCTTCTAGGTAAGTTTTGCGACATCGGTTTGGAAGAAGGCATGAACTTCCTATTAAATGATCTTCCACGGTGCTCTATGATAATAATATTAGAACTTCTTGGGACACCTAAAAAAATAAAAAATAAAATAAAGAAATAGAAATAATAAATATCTCTTTAATAGAAGAACCAGGATCTAAATATCATGGACATTTATCACCATCTGAATTTTCAGCTTATTTGATAAAAGATTTTATGACAAACTTTTTTGCTAACAAAAATATTAAAGCATAGATGTTTGTAGCATTTGGTAGCAAGAAAAATTTAAAAATTAGGCTTTTCATTTAGCGCAATTGAAAAGTAAAACAAAGAGCAGCGCTTGATTGGTTTTCTTATTCATCCAAACGAGCTTCCTATATTTTATTTTTTTTAAGTAGTTTAGGTTTCCAAAATTTTTCCCAAACGGATTTGCTTGCAACTTCTGTTAGAATCTAATTTTGCATTTTTAAAGTTTGTTGGCATAAAGTATAAGAATGTATATGTTTTTTAGGAACAAATTTTTTTCTTTTAATTCTTCTCAGTTATTAATAACAAAGATTGTTGTCAACAGGAAAAGAATGGTAGCGCTTTTATTTACATCCATAAGCACAATATCTTGTTACCATGTTAAGTTTTATTTAATGTAGTATTTAAAGTTTTTACATTCATTCTAGAATGAAAGATCTTTTTTACCTTTTTTAAAAACTTCTTAATTTACATGGACCCTTTAACGTTGTTTTCACAGACAGGGTATGTAGAAGACTTTATGGGTGATGAGGATAAATAATTTTTACAAAGATCTTTTAAGTTTATTATTGTATACATAATATGGTTTTGGTTAGATAATTTCTTTTTTCTTACTTGCCATTATTTGAAAGAAATTATTTAACATTTTTTTGCTTTAATTAGAAAATAAAGCAAAAATCTGAATAACAGAAAACAGTCTATAATAAACAAAAAGCCAAGTGTGCTTGATATTGAGTGTGGGGTCTCTCATGGCTCAATCTTAGAAAAGTTTTCTTAATTTATATCAATGATATGTATAAGGCAACATCTATAGTATCTTCTATAATCTACGCTGATGACTCAACTTTTTTTTATAATCATAATAATTTAAAATAGATGTTTGGAACAATGATTAGTGAACTGGAAAACTTTAATTTATGGTTCAGAGCAAGTAAACTATCTTTAAACTTTGAAAAAACTAATTTTAATATATTTCATTCCAGAGTTGCTCATTAACAACAAAACAATAAAACGGGAAAAATATACAAAGCGTTTTGGTGTTTAAATAAACGAAAATTTTATCATGAAGAAATCATATTGGGCACATTGAATAAAAAATATCATCTGCAAAAGGTATTTTATATAAACCTTACTTATTTTGATTTCTGTTTTTAAAAAAATTGACTTTAGTCTAATTCGTAGTCATCTCACAAATGCTAACATATTGTGGGCTAATACATACAAATAAAAGTTAATCAAACTACAATGCTTGCAAAACCATGCTTGTAAAGCAATTTATAATCTAAGTATAATGGAAAAACCTTCCATTGTAATGATACATATGAAGTTTTTAAGTTTGTAAAAAGTTAATTTACATCAGGTTCTTATTTTTATGCTCAAATATAAAAATAATATGCTACCGATTCCCTATTTAGACATATTTTTGTCATCATTTTCCCAAAGTTTTAATTTGCAATCAAACAGTTTTCATAAATATAATATTAAAAAAACTAAAACCTGGTACTCTGAAATTTCCATTAGATCACTAGGCTCCAAAACGTGGAAAACCTTAAAAAATCAAAATTTAAAAGATACAATGTAACAAAATTTTTGTTTATATTAACTTTTTAATGTTTCTTACATAATTTTGGTATGCTGATTTTAGTGGTCCATTGGTTTTGCTATATATATATATATATATATATATATATATATATATATATATATATATATATATATATATATATATATATATATATATATATATATATATATATATATATATATATATATATATATATATATATATATATATATATATATATATACGCTGATTTTAACTCATTCTCTCTCGTGGATTTGTTTTTCTCTCTGGCTTTATATATTTTGTGTCTTTTTTCCCACTTTTAATATTACTTTTCCTGATTCTAGTTTTTTAGGTATTCAATTGTCACTTCCTTTGTTATTGTTTATGTTTATTTATGTTGATTTAAAGCATTTTTTAAATAAATATTAGCACATTTTGGGTACAATTTTTTAAACTAATGCTACTGAGAGAATGTTCTTTTGTTTATTTTCAGTTTATCGGATGGACACGGAAAAATCCGGTCAACTTTAGGTTGAGATTTCTCTAAAACCACAATGCTTTTTATTTCTTTTATTATTTTATTTAAACGTTACTTCCTTATCTTCAATTGTGTTGATAAACCTTTTTTTAAGAAATCAATGGTTTGCGAAATGTTTCGGAAAAAAATTTATGCGCGTAAAAATATTGTGAATTTTTTTTGCGAAAATCCATCGACTAAATATCGCTTGATTGCTAAACGTACAAATGTCCCAAAATCTACAGTCATTGATATTATAAATAAGTTCAAGACTACTCAAAGCTTCGAAAGAAAACCTAAAAATGGAAGAAAAAAAACTTTCCATAAATCCAAAAAAGTAAAGATGGTTCTCAGTTCAATAGCTAGAACTCCAAACCAGTCACAGCGAGATCTAGCAAGAAAATTCAAGACATTGCGTTCTTATATCAAAAAAGTACTTAAAAAGGCTGAAATTAAAACATTTCATAAGAAAAATACACCTGAGTAAAGCTAAAATGGTGAAATTAAAGGAATTTTACACTCAAAGAAGTTGGTTAAAATAAGAGCGGATAAAAGTATGTGTACAATTATATACAACTGTTATATGAAGTAGTGAATATGTCTAGTAGATCCTGCAAGCTTTATCTTGACTTATTCTGTTATGTTTTTGGTTAATATATTAGTCCAACACAAACTAAACATAAGATTGTCAGTGGTACAAAATTCTTTGCTGCATATCATACTTATTTTGGCATGGCTATGGGAGATCAGGATAAGTTGTGGGCACCACGCTACAGTTGTGGCAGCTGCAGATCAATTCTGAAAAGATGGCTGCGTGGAATCCGAAAGTCAATGCCCTTTGCAATTCCGAGAATTTGGAGAGAACTGACGAACCATCATGAAGACCGTTATTTCTGCATGGTTGATATTTTAAAGTATAAAAAGCCGAAGGATAGGCTGACTTTAGTTTTTCCAAGTATACCCTCTTCTATTAGACCAGTTCCACACAGTATTAAATTATCTGTTCCTAACCCACCTCAATCCGAACAAACAGCTGCATATCATTCTGATGTAGACATACCGGAAGAAATCCGTGATGAAAACATGAGTACTTTATGTACACTTTGTGATTTCAGGAAACCGAATTGTTCACCTCATTTTCCGAACCAATAAGAACTTGATGACTTAGAATGAGATTTAAGTCTCACTAAATCAAATGCAGAACTTCTGACATCATGTTTGAAAGAATGAAATTTATTAGATCCAAGCTGCAGTACCTCAAAATACCGAAAAAGACATGAAAAATTTGCATGCTTTTATGCAGTATCAGAATCACTGTGCTACTGTCATGACGTTCGTGGTCTTTTTAATGACATTGGCATTTTTTACAATCCTAACGAGTGGACGTTATTCATTGACAATTTAACAGGAAGTCTAAAGGCAGTTTTGCTCCATAACAGAAACTGATTTCCTTTGATTCCAGAAGCTCATTCCGTTCATCTAAAGGAAGGCTACAAGAACGTGAAGTTATTTCTTGAGAAAATCAACTACGACAGTTACAAGTGGGATGTATGAGGAGACTTTAAGATGCTGCAAGTGTTTCTTCTCGGTCTACAAGAAGGATACACAAAGTACTCATGTTTTCTTTGATTATGGGATAGCAGGTTTGCGGACCAGCACTTCAGGAGATGTGAGTGGTCAGTGAGAGAACATTTACACCCTGGTTCGCACAAAGTTAGTAATCAATCCCTGATACTTGTTGAGAAGATCTTACTACCACCCCCTTCACATTAAACTAGATCTTGTCAAACAATTTTTCAAAAAAATCAACCCAGCTAGTGCAGTGTTCCAGCATATTTGGCAGATGTTTCCAAAGGTTTCAGATGCAAAAACTTTAGCAGGTGTATTGTTCAACAGAATAAAGTTATGTTGGCATGTAAGGAGCTGGAGGACAAAATGTCTGCTATTGAAAAAAAAAGCATGGATTGCGTTTAGACATGTTGTTCATAGTTTTTTAGGCAACGATAAGAGTGATAACTGGAAAGAGCTAGTGGAAAACTTAGAATGTCAATAAATCTGCATTACTTGCATTCACACTTGGAATTTTTTAGACCAAATTTGGGTAATGTGAGTGAAGAGCATGGAGAACGTTTTCATTAGGATATCCATGCAATGGAGAAAAGATACCAGGGCAGATGGAATGCAGCTATGATAGGTGACTACATCTGGTGTTTATACGCGATGATGACAAACTTCATAAAAGAAAACCACGTTCTACTGTTCACTTCTAGTGTTTTTTGAGATTTTGAGAGACTATACATTAGAACATAGTGTAACATTATGTAATATATGTATGTAACGTGATGTAACATGACATTTTGTAACATAACACAACATTTTTGAACTAGTAAATGTTATATATTGACTAAAGTTATATCTCGTGCTATATGAATAATATTAGTTATATATTGCATTGAAATTTTTGGTTTTATGATCAAACGGTTGATCCAATAAAATGTCATATTCAGACTCAGAATACTCAAATTAAATAAGAAACATCAAAAAATTTCGATAAAAAAAGAAAAAATATATTTTTGTTACATTGTGAGATTTAAATGGATTATCATTGTTTAAGGATTAAGCAAAATTGCATATTCCTGGTTCGTAAAAGCAATAAATAAAAAGAAAGAAAGGACATTTTAATAAGAAAAAGAAAAAAAAAAAAAAAAAAAAACTGTAGAAATATTAATTACTAAGCTAATTACAAAAAAATTATTACTGAATTTATTTAAATTAACTTTCTACATAGACAAAGATGCCAACATTGTTTAGTGAATCTGCAAAAACATTCTTTTTGAGTCTTATACCCAATTTTTAGTTTTTATACACATATCTTGTAATTTGGAAAAAAATATATATATATATATAATATTTTTTTAATAGAGTTTTTTTTTATTAATACTGCTTACAATCTGTAAATTCATATGGTATCCGAATTATTAAATCATTAAACCTAACCAAAAATGAAAATAGATTAATCTAATGTATTAGAAAAAATGAAAGTATTTGACAAGGGTATTATGAATGAGAACGTTTACAAGATGGTGGATGCTTAAAAGATTTTAAATTGTTTTCGCAATTTGTTAAGAAAAAACTATGAATACAATAAGTAAATTCCATTTTAAAAAAGCATCCTATAAGGGTTAATATTCATCTTATTATTCGGGGAAAGAGTATGGTATTATAAATCACTTTTCCAATATTTTATTTTGAGTAAAAACAACATTGAATATTCCGGATATAAGAGAAAAATGTAAAAATATTTAGGCATGAAGCAACATTTAGACGCTTTGTTTTAAAAAACCGTAGGAGCAGATTGCGCTAAATTACATAAAGTTGATTCTTAGCTAAACGGACCAAGAAAAATATATTTAAAAATATTAGTATTATAAAATAATATAAGTAAAAAATACTAAATTATTAGTAAAATGTGGACAAGTAACATTCAAAATTGAGAATAGCGCTGAGGTAAAAGTTATAAGAACTAACCATTTTTCAAAATTAAGTACTCATAATAAACATTTATATCCTATTAGTTGGAAATATATCCTATTCATAAATGAGTATTTCTATGTTAAGACAATCAAATTTTTTTATATTTAAATATAGTTAGTAATATATAACTGATGATAAATCGCTAAGTCTAAAATTCGAGCGGTTTCTGAGTCATAGTTGTTTTTATTTTGGCTGATATAATTGTTTTGATAAATTTTTGTTATTTTTAAATTTACAGAATTAAATCTATAAAATAGAGAAATCTAAAAATAAATATATCTTGTTAATTTTAGGTGAGAAATTTAAATACACGAGTCAAAGGTTCATATTTGAATGATATAACACTTCTAAATTTATTTTCAAATAATTAAATATGGGCTATTAACCCGAGCAAAAAGTTTGAGCAATACAGCAAATTTTCTCAATTGAAAGTTCAAAGAAAATTATTATATGCTTACTCTGCATAATAATAACAAAAAAAAATTAATTCTGCAAAATATATGATTACAATATACATAATAGACCATATTTTTTTATATTAATTGAAAACTATTGATTTCCTTAATTTTATATTATTGTTCTAAACCGTTTTTATATTTCAACACGTGTCGAAAATATCTTATAACTCTCTTTCAAAAAAAATATAAACATATATTTTGCTCATTATTGGGAATCATTACAATGACCTCTGAAATTCTAAGAAAGAGATTGAGCCAACAATTAGACGCAGTTTGTCTCGATATAACAACCTCAATTTAGAAACCGTTTTTTTATATTTTTATGGAATAAAATATCAATATTTGAGTACTTCAATTCATTGTATTTTCAGCGACTAAAAACATGCATAAGTTATAATTGCTGTCTTGGTATTATAAATAATACACGCATATACTATTATCGGTCTTGGTATTTTAATAATAAATTTATGCAACTGAAATTCGTACATACATTGACTGATAAAATCAGAGACAAAATGAAGTGTATATACATTAGTTGGTGGTTTTGGTTTCCCAATAAACAGTTTATTGGCAGTTAATCAAGTGTCCCCCTCCATCTATCTTGATATCGAAAGTTCTTTTGATATCAAGTATTTATAAAAATTATTTATAAATTTTATAAAAATTATTTATAAATTTTATAAAAATTATTTATAAATTTTATAAAAATTATTTATAAATTTTATAAAAATTATTTATAAATTTTATAAAAATTATTTATAAATTTTATAAAAATTATTTATAAATTTTATAAAAATTATTTATAAATTTTATAAAAATTATTTATAAATTTTATAAAAATTATTTATAAATTTTATAAAAATTATTTATAAATTTTATAAAAATTATTTATAAATTTTATAAAAATTATTTATAAATTTTATAAAAATTATTTATAAATTTTATAAAAATTATTTATAAATTTTATAAAAATTATTTATAAATTTTATAAAAATTATTTATAAATTTTATAAAAATTATTTATAAATTTTATAAAAATTATTTATAAATTTTATAAAAATTATTTATAAATTTTATAAAAATTATTTATAAATTTTATAAAAATTATTTATAAATTTTATAAAAATTATTTATAAATTTTATAAAAATTATTTATAAATTTTATGAAGCTATTTTTAAAATTACGCTCTTAAAAAACAGTTAAGCTCAGAATTTATACAAATCAAAAAGCAAACACATTCGGTTTAGTTTAAATATCTCTTAAAAATACACTGTCTAAAAACATATTAATTAAACAATGTGTGTGTGAATAAATATAGTTAAAAAATGATTGAAAACATAAAACTTAAAAAAAAGTGTTATAATTAAGTTATTGATTATTACATTTATTAATTTTATTACATTGTTACTTTTATTTACATTTATTACTTTTATTACATTGTTACTTTATTGGTTTTTAAGATGCGTAAATGGCATCAACTGGGTAAATGATAATAATTTTGTCTTCTACATACTCCGGTCATAACTTAAATGATTCTAAAAACCAATTATAAAAATGACAAAATATTAATCATTCAAACAATAAATGCGAATAGAAATTAGGGAGATTATTTATTTGAACCATTTTTTAAACAGAGTATCTAATAAAATTACACGAGTTTAAGCATTTGCAAAATTTCCACAAGCTTTTGCGTATTTTGTAAAGTAATTTCCGCCCAGGTATAACAGTGGTATAATCATCAATAAAGCCCCAATTACTGCCGTAAAAGCAGATGAAATCTTTCCAAAAAAAGTAACTGGAACTACATCACCATAACCCAGCGTTACTATCGTTTGTAAAGCAAACCACATTCCTTCTAGTATACTAGATATAGGAGTATCTTTACTCTCCAGCTCCGCGTGGTAAACAATACTACCAAAAAACACAGATAAAACAATCATAATAAACACCAACATGATTATATCTTTAAAGCAATCTACTAATATGCTTAAAACAACAGAAAGTGAATGAAAATTTTTGGATAGTCGCATCAGCCGCAGTATTCTTAATGTTCTTAGAACTCGTACAAATATTATCCCGCCAGTATGCTTTTCTTCGACAATTGTTAACAAAAATGATGGAAATATTGAAAAAATTTCTAACGCATTTCCTATTGACGTCATAAATTTCCATTTTGATGGGGATGATAATAACCTTATAATAAATTCTGCTGCAAAAAATATGTTCAAATAAAAATTTGCTTTGTTCAATAACTTAAGCAGTATTGAGTTTTTATACGCATCTACTGTACTAACACAGTCTATCGTGACAACAAAAAGAATGAGAATCATCGATATACATGCATAAATTTGCGCAGGCGTTGATGACTCTGGCATCTCAATAAAAAACCATATTTTATTGAGAGTGCGGTTAGTTTGAATTGGGGTAGTTTCTTTTAGTGTAATTTCAAATCCATCAAGCGCTTTCATTGATTCGATTGCTACCTTTCCTAAGTCGTAAAATAAACATTCTTCTTCAAAAATTTCAATTGACATGCCAGGGGGTCTTATTAAACGACCGTTTGACTGGTAAAAAAATAAAACTGCTTCAAACGCTATTGCTGAACGGTCAATAAAATACGTGTTGGATACTGAATGAAAATATTTAGCTCGACGGTTTTTGTTTCCCAAAAGTGTATCTGGAAATCGATTTAGTGTTTCAAAAAAAGTTACAAAAGTGTAACCTGAGACATTAAAACAAATTCTTTTACTAACTTGAACGCACATCATAAAATGATTTTATATCTTTGAGATTAAAGCACCAATACGTTTAGAAAGGGATATCTTTTCCTAAGAAACCAGATTATTTATTTATCAAGTTACGAAAGTATGCGAATTTTACGATTGCTTTTGTCGGCACGTTTTCGATAAATAAATTATTTAAATTTAAAATAAAAAAAGTCAAGTTTGTTAATTAAGGTATTTGTTCATTTAATTTATATATATATATATATATATATATATATATATATATATATATATATATATATATATATATATATATATATATATATATATATATATATATATATATATATATATATATATATAATATACTAGACATTTATATGTAATATACATGACTTTTTCTATTTTATATATATATAAAATAAAAAAAGTCAAATTTGTTAATTAAGGTATTTGTTAATTTATTATATATTATATATATAATATATATATATATATATATATATATATATATATATATATATATATATATATATATATATATATATATATATATATATATATATATATATATATATATATATATATATATATATATATATATATATATATATATATATATATATATATATATATATATATATATATATATATATATATATATATATATATATATATAGGTGAAAGCGAGGCAACATGGCGAATGGGGCAAGATCAGTTTTCATATAACAATTCAACAAAAAATCTTAAAGTTGAGTAAAAACGAAACTATATTTGCAACTTGTATTTTAAAACACCAATTGGTTTTTTTAAATATTATTAACGCAATTTTATACGTATAAGTTTACTTTTTGCGCTTAAAAAAGAATTCCTCAGTTTCGGTTTCTCATAATGAATGGTGTCCTTCAAGTTTAAATTCTTTAGAAGTAGTTTTTAATGACTTGTGTTTTATTTGTGTCATTTTTTGACAATTCTTTGTTTTTCTTTATTTTTAATCTTTTTTTTTTCATATCTTCTTATCATCAAAGCCTTTTGATTTGCGAAGAAAAAGAAAATAATTTTCAGTTTTTAGTTACAAAATTATAAAATTAAAAGAACAAAATTGCAAACAATATTTTAGCTTTGATGTGCCTCAAAATTTTATTTTACACATCATTACTTTTAAGAATAACACTGATCCATCATCATAAGAGCTTTCTATATTCAAACCTAGCGCTAGCTGATCGTTGCAGCGCATTTTTATCTTATGTTTTAAATATAAAAGTAACTGCAATAGAAAATGCTATGAATGTGTTTAACCAACTAAATTGGTATACAACAAGTGTTTAGAATTAAATTTTCTCGGTATATATTAGGCGCTCAGGAGAAGACGTGACGTTTTGTCAGGCATAGATAATTACAGCGACCATTTTGGTCTTCTTCTTCAAAATCTTTCTCCTTCCCGCATGAAAAAGTATTTTTTTTTTTTTTTTTTTTTTTTTTAAGAAAGCTTCAATATTACCTCAATAAAAGCTATACATTTCAGATATTTGTTTTACTTATCGCAGTTGAAAAGCTATGCATATCAGTTAAATCAACATGAAAAACCACAGAAAAATTTAACTAACTTGTATTGTAAAACCATTCCTCATTGATATGAATAAAATCAAAAATGATGTTTTTCATTTCTATTTTTCTGCTAGCTTTTACTTAAATAGAAAGTATGAAAAAAATTGACTATCTGATACAACAACATCAGCTACAGCAAATTTGAGTACTAATGATGTTTTTGATATTTCATCGTGATGGTTTGCTTTCGAAAATATCAAAAACATCAACTTTGCTTTTATCGTAAACAAATTCTTCGGATATTTCTTCAATATATCTTTTTCTAAATAGCTTCTGATTTATGATATCATGTTATTAAATTTAATTTATTTAAATGAATGGATGCATAAAAATAATTGTCTCTTTTTTTATTTCTTTAAATCGAGTTGGTTGATAACAGCGTCCAAATTTTGGGTGCCGAAGGATAAACAAGGGTAAAAGACGTTATTGTCTGTGTAGTATTTATAAATTATAATGTCGTATTTATAAATTGTTCTATGCAGTAATAAAAATATGCTCCTGTTTTTTTTTTTTATTTAAAATACTCACTAACTCTTCTGTTTTAAACAATATAGATGCTAAAAAATGTGGAATACAAAGTTTAATATTTAATGTAACAAAAGTATATATTACTTTTTATGCTCTCAAACATTTTTTTTGCTTTGCTAATTAAACATTATTAGTTTAACATAGATGTCATTAGATTAAAAAATATAAAAGTGCAATTATAAAATACAAAAAGTGTTTAGTTTTTTTAAAGCAGGTTAAAACTAAGTTTTTTAAAACTAAATCTATATAAGGATTCAAGTTGCCCACAATACAGACAGGTTACGTACCAATTTTCGTTTCAATAAGGCCAATTTTCTATGTATTATTATTTTAAGCATATCTTTTAACCCTTGATTAAGCATAAATTTAAATATTGGCTACGATATAATACAAAGACAAATCATTAAGTAATCTAGGATATTATTCTTTGGCTACGATATATTCAAGTAAAATTAGGTTATATACTGATTTTGATATTGTTAACTTTATTTTATATTAGATTTTATGCTCTTTCAGAGCCCAAAAAAATTACTAAAAAAGGGAATTTATCACCTGTTTTTGGTTTCTACATAAATAATGGTTTACAAAAACCTTATATTACATGGTCTAAAAATTCTTCGGTGTTCTTTTTATTTATTTATGCGATGATAATTTTTTAATTTAAATCAAATTATGCCAACTATTTGTTGTACAGTTGTAAAAACGCTTGTGTATTGAAAATCTATAAAAATCTTTCAGGGAAACTACCATTTGAAATATAAAGACATAAATACTGAACCAAAAAATATTGGGACAGTTGGATAGTAAATAAATTAGTAAAAAACGAGGTTTTAGTCCACATTTTGTACCAAGAATGTAGTTTAAAAATAAATGAATGGAGGTTTAAAAATACATAGTTTTTACATAGTAATTTATAGTTTATAATAAATGTAATTTAACTGAACCTTATCAAATTAATTATATAAATTTAAAATTAAAATTAATTTTTTTTAGGAAAATATTCTGATGATCAATCTGAAAATGACCGCAGTCAATCTTTATTTCATCACCTAGAAGCTTCTCCAACTTCTATTTTGATCTATAAAAAGGAAAAAAAAAGTTTATTCTGAAGCTTTATTCAGAAAACTATGCTCCTTATCAATACTACGATCTAGCTAACCCAGTAACAAAGAGCTGGAAAATCGTACTAAAAAAATAAATAATAACACAAATTGACCTAAAGATAAGACTACTATTTCTCAACATTGTTTACAAATTACTTACAAAGCAGAATCGAAAAATCTTAACTTTTAATTAATGCAGTATAAAAGTGAGTTGATTCAGATATCAAATGAAACTTTTGAACTAAAAAAAAAAACTGAACTCGGACAAATTAAAACGGTCACTAGTAAAACAATTATATTTTTCCAAGTATTTAAAAGCTTTGATTGATTTTTTCGTGTAAATGCTACGTGTATCAATTAAATATTAAGTGAAATCTTGCTATGTAAGGTTTGGCGAATGTTTGACATTTGCCAAACCTTACATAACAACCTTACTTATCAAAGTAAACATTTTGCATTGTTGCACAAATCATTTTGTTCGATTGTAAACGGGTCCGGTAAAACCTCCTCATTTTTAAAAGTTAGCTTTTTTGTGTAGTTTATTGCTTCTGATAATTTTAGACTCCTTAAATACTTGCTTATGGTATTGTTAACTATTTTCACAAAAATTTTGAGTTTATGTTGACTTTCAAAAGCAATATGAGTTTAAAATGCATAGAATAGTTTTTTGTCATTCTATTCCAAAAGAGTCTGATTTTAAAAGTCGTAGAAGATCCTTTTTTTGAAAGTTTCGATATAAAGTTTTTACAAATAAAAGTTCTTCAAAAGAATAAAAACAATTATTATTAAAATTCATTAAAATTAATTTTCAACTAATAATTTTTTAACAAGAAGAAAATTTTATTAAAGGTTACTAATGAAAACCAAAAAACGCTCCAAAAAGTTAATTGTGTTTTTATAATTTTCTGCCTACAAGTATGGGCGCATATGTTGTTTACAAAAAAATGTGACGTTGCATTATATTTTTAAAGTTTTGTAGAGGCAATAATAATGAAGAAGATTATGTTGAGAGAAAATATAATGTTGAGTGATGATAGTGAGAATGTTGTTATTTGATGATAGCTCATTGATTGCTACTCGCTTATCTATAACTAATGCTTCATTTATTTGCTTTATTGTTGATAACAAAAATTCCATGGGAATATCTTTTATCATAGATGGTAGATAATCTAGGTAAAAAAGAATATTTCGACCCATAAAAATAATGCCAGTGCATTTAAATCCACAACGAGTTATTTCATTGTGTGCAACCTTGAAAAATCCATTTGACAACACTGTGGTTGTTCACTTGTACTGTGAAAAAAAACATGAATACTTTGTGTATCATGCAAGTAAGAACGCAAGCACCTTGAAATCACTACAAACACCCTACTTGAATTCAGAATAATTAGTTTTTTTAAAATCACTACAAACATCCTACTTGAATTCAAAATAATTAGTTTTTTTAAAATCACTACAAACATCCTACTTGAATTCAGAATAATTCGTTTTTTTAAAATCACTAAAAACATCCTACTTAAATTCAGAATAATTAGTTTTTTTTAAATCACTACAAACATCCTACTTGAATTCAGAATAATTAGTTTTTTTTAAATCACTACAAACATCCTACTTGAATTCAGAATAATTAGTTTTTTTAAAAATTTCTTTGAAATTATAGCAGTCTTCTTTTTTCTGACCCAAATATGCAAGAGACAAAAATGTATATTGTTCAGCAATACTGCATTGAGACAACGTTTTGAGCTATCTATGAGCAGTCGCCATTGTGTAAAATCATACTCAAGTCTAAGAGGAGTGAACAAACCAGTCACATATTTACCATAATATAAGTTATTATACAAGCCATATTAAATTTAAATGCCTTATGCCATTTCGGGTACACACATGTCCTGCAGTCTTCGTTTAGTAGATTCTATTCCAGCCTTAAAAAAAGAAGTTCAGCTTGTGACCTAGTAAGACCTAAATTTCTAAGAAAATTATCTAACTTATTCTGATTTGGAAAATGAGGGTGAAAAGTCTTTATTGGTGGAAAAGCTTCCTCAATGTTATTGCTACTGTTAAACATCAGCTTAAGTAACAGTAGCGTTTAAAACTTCATTAAAAAATAAATTCATTGTAAATAATACTTTGTTTAATTAAAGTAAATGTAAAATATTTCGAGAGTATGATGAGAAGGATACTTACATTTTGCGGTAGTTGTGGTACTGGTAGGCTATCATCATGTAAAGCATGATATATACAATATGAAGACATGGTTGTCTACATATTGAAGAGCTTATTTCCCTTTAGCTTTTATGTAAATTTTAAAATCAATAATACAAACTAATTCGCATAGTATCTTGCATAAAAAGTATAAAATGTTTCTTATGCATTTTATGAAAGATTTTAGGACGCAGAAACGAAAAACCTCGGATTTAAAGTACCAATTAATAATACAGATAATAATACATATGTTACAGTCAGTAATACATGTATTATCTTGTATTATCTTTCATGTATTATATGTATTATCTTTCATGTAACCCACTATTTTTATTTCCTCATCCCATCCTAGGTTGCGAGAGAAACACACTAACAACCTTCCGTGAAACGTTTTGTGAGGCATTGTTGATGTATGGGCGCTCATTTGCCGGTTGGCGCTAAACACGCTTTAATTTAAAACGGTCAATAATATAAACATTTTACATTTTTGAATTAGCAGAGAAAATTGATTAATAACCAATAAACATTTACAGTGGGCAAAAACTTTGCAAGTTTGTATCATCATGTACTTTTTTACAGTGCCAGATTAAAGAAAACTGGGGCACAAGGTACTAAAACCATTGGAGCCCCATTTTTACAATAATAAGTTTACTTTTAAAATTATTATCAGTAGTAAAGTACGTACATTAAATAAATGTAAATTTTTACCAATGAGCATAAGTCTTTTCTTCATAAATGTAAAAACCTATGAGAAAAATTTATTGTTTATTTTTTAAAGTATATTGCGTATTTTATTTTTTTTTCCTTATACTTTACATAATTTTCTATACTTTTATAGTTACAAAAACAAGTAATAAAAGATATCACAAGTTAAAAAATCAACATTGTTATTTGATACTTTAAAATTTAAAGTTCCAATCTTATTTGCAATAAATACAGCTTCGTGGTTTCACTTTTTTGAATCTTTAGCACTTTAACTCAATGATCTCATATTTGCATTAAAAAAATGAAGAATTTTTTTAGAGATATTGGCGTGCGCCCCACAGACATTTGTGATGAAAATCGGAGTACTTTTCTTATGAGTTATTTGAAGACAACTCAGCAATGCATTAATTTTGAAAAAAAAACGCAAACAATAGAAACGTGATAGAAAAAAAATTACCAGAAAATAAGCAGAATTATACAGCAGTTTATCCAACTAGGTTTAACGAATGTATTGCATCCGATAAATATGACGGATTCTCATTGAGGTTCAACATCTCTTGCATTCCACAGTTTACTCTAAATATATTAGCAATATTGTTGTAAGACTAACCTCCGCAATTTTTAAAATCTTAATTGTAAGTCTCTCCTAAACATTTTTAACTTTTTCTGCAATGGCTGCACCGACATGAACTTTCATAATTAAAAAATGTTAAATATTATTCGATTGGCTTTCCCTCCTTAGGTGAAGTGTATCAATTAGCTAGAATTTTTTAGAATTGAATCAACTGAAGCACTAAAATAGCGAGCGAGTAAAATTTCTTTTATAATGAGAGATGAGAGAAACTTTCTCTCTTAATTCTAATTAATTCCTTGCATATTGTTTTTGAAAAAATGGATTTCCTTTACCTTTACCCGCATGTTTTGCTACATGATTTTTCAAAATTGGGTCAAACTGAGTCACAAGTTCTGACAAACCCAATTAATTTCCACTATCTGGAACACCAAAATGTTTTTTTGTTCCGCGACAAGGTAAGCCTAGCTCCGATTACGCAATAATGGCTGGTATAAGACGTTTCAACACTGTTTTTTTAGTTATTGTTTTTGTAGTTATTTAGGTGCTCCAAGAAGTCCTGATGGACTTATCACAGAACACCGCGGGAGAGCATTTAACAGGAAGTTCACGCCTCCTTCCGTACCAATGTCGCTTGTTAGGCTGGAGCTGACATCGAACCTCGGACCTTTGGGTTCTGAGCCAGAACTCTAACCACTGCGCCAAGGCTGCTCGTTTCAACACTGCTTTTCAGTAATTTTGCTCCGTCTGGAATTAAAGTTGTTTTCTCTGAATATATGTCAAAATTCATTTTGTGTGAAGAGATAAAGATAATTTCTGTGAAAAGAAAAATAATCTTTCTATCATTGAATCCATAGCTTGTAAGTTTGTTTGCTATTCACGCAAAAAAAAACAAGCAGCCAATCTTAAATTTGATCTCTTTTCTGTAACAGCTTGGTGCTTGAAGTTAATTGCGAATTTCAACTCAAATGAAACTTAGTTATTTACTGCAAACAGCAATCTGTTATTATTATTATTATTATTGTTAGGACATTTATCGTAATAATAAGTGGATTCGCCGCAAGTCAATGGATTTGTTATTTGAGCTGATTTTTTATATTATTTTGTTAATACCGTGTTATCAGTTCAAAATATATCTGGAAATACTTTTGAAACTATGTTTTTTTTAGGTTAGATACATAAAAACGTGCAAACTTAAACATAAAAATATGTCGGTTTCTTAAATTTTTTTTTTTTTTTTTTTTTTTTTTTTTTGGTATAAGAGCTCCTTATATAAAACCCTTTTAAAAAAACATTTATTCAATAATAATAATAATAATAATAATAATAACAATAACAATAATAATAACAATAATAATAACAATAATGCAAACAATATAACTATAATAAAATATATTTAATAAGAATAAATATAAATAATTATTTGAAAAGAAAGGTATCACTCAAACAGAAGCCTGATCAAAGGAGTGACACCATATAATTATAACAATAATAATTAAAAAATAATAATATTATCTATAATAATATAAATAATATGATGACATGAGTGTCACTCATGATCAAAATGAGTGACAGCAATTAAGAAAAACAAAAAACAAAAAATTTAAATCGCCAAGAAAAACAAAAAACAAAAAATTTCACAACAAAGATTACAAACAAAACATTTTGGTTGATTAAACTATTACGTTTTGTACTTTTGATACAAAACGTAATAATGTAATCAGCCGTAATTTTATTAAAATAATAACGTAAAACCCTATCTCTAAAACAAAAACTGAATATAAACCAGCCCAGCAGTGACGTAAACACACTCATATAAAAAAAATGATTTAACGAATATAACAACCTTAATTTTTTTTTTTTTTTTTTTTAATTTACATTTGTTGTCGTGGTAAATAAATTACTTTCACAAACACAAACAAGGTTTCTGAAAGAAGATCGTACTGATCTTATCATCAGAACCTTTTACAAACGTGTGTATATAAACTCCATCAAAACATAATCTACAAAATAAAACGTAATAAACAATAAAAGTTCTAACGAAAATATAAAGTTAAAAAAATCTGACTACATCATCCATTAAGATAATTAAATTTTTCAGTTTATATTTGAAAACGGAAAAAGTAAAATGCATGTTAAAATTGGACAAAACAATTTTATTCCAAAGATAAGGTGCACGATATGCAATACAAAACTGATTAAAATTGGTTCGACAAAAGGGCTCATATATAAAATTATTGTTTCTAAGTGTATATTTATTTATTGGCTTTAAACAAAAGTGATCTTTGAAAACGGGTAAAGATATGTCATTTTTCCACATATACATAAAGCACAAAGCATTAAAAACATTAGGCTCATAAATATTGAGAACTTTCATTTCAATAAAAAGTGGTTCGGAATGAGTGTATCGATCCGCAAAATTTATTAAACGGATTGCATGTTTCTGACGGCGATAAAGGTATTTTAACTTTTTTCAGTGCTTCCTCATGCAACATTAGCATAATTTAAATAACTATGAGTTAATGAGTAGTAAAGTTGAGTTAGACTTTTTTTACATAAATATGTTCTGGTTTTATATAGAATTCCAATATTTTTAGAAATTTTTGTACCAATATAGTCTATATGCTTTCATGTTATGCTTTCATCAAGAAAAACACCTAGAAATTTTGTTACATTATGTCTTTTTATTTCAACATTATCAATAAAAATTTTAGGCAAACTTTGGGGTAAATAAGCTTTTTTAGAGACTGGGTAAAAAAGAACCCAATTTGTTTTTTTAATATTAAGAGTTAGTTTGTTGCATTTAAACCATTTGGATATTCTTTTAAGTTCATTATTCATAGTATAAAAGAGTTTGCAAATGTCATTATTGGAAAAGAATAAGTTAGTATCATCAGCAAACATGATACTCATTAAATTTGAGGCTTTATTTAGATCATTTATATAAATCAAGAACAAAAGTGGTCCCAAAATAGAACTTTGTGGAACGCCACATGAAATATTTAGAAATCTATTTGGATGATCATTATGGCTGAAAACAAATTGTTTACGGTTGGATAGATAACTTTTGAACCATTTTATAACTTTGCAATATATTCTATAATATTTTAGCTTTTGTAGTAAAATTTCATGATCGACAGTATCGAATGCTCTCGAAAGGTGGATGAAAACACCTAATGTATATTATTAAATATTACGAATATTATATAATATTACGAAGTCAAAAACAGTATATACTGACAAAATGTAACAGCCTACCACAAGATACAAACATTTTATGTAAAAAAATAACTTATAATATTAAAAGAAACTAAACTTTTACAAACAAGAATACTTTTTTTTTTTTGTTTTTTTTTTTTGTTTTGTTATATATATATAGGTATATATAACAAAATATAGGTTTATATATATATATATATATATATATATATATATATATATATATATATATATATATATATATATATATATATATATATATATATATATATATATATATATATATATATATTATATATATATATATATATATATATATAGGTGTCCCAAGAAGACCTAACGGTCTTGTCACAGTTCACCACGGATGTGCATTTAACCAGGAAGTTCACGCCTCCTTCCTTAACGTGAAGCGAAATTATGTTCAGAGCTCGTTTCGAACCTGGATCTCCTGCTTATAAAGCAAGCGCTGTAACCACTGCGCCACGGCCGCATAATTTGTATTTGTATTTGTATTTTATTTATTAGAACAGATAATATACATGTTCTAAAGAACACGCAGGTCCAATATTGATGGACACTAACAGCGTGCCCACCCAAATAAATATATAAGTTATGTAACAGCGTACAACATTGAATAAATAATTTATCAACGCCGACAAAACTTTTCAAAATTGATTGAGTTAATTTTCCTCTTTAAGATATTGATATTATCGGCATTAACAACATCGAGAGGCAACTGATTCCAAATGTTGACAACTCGGTAAGAGAAACTAAATTTGCAAATATCTAGTCGACAATGTTGTTTGTGCAATTTATACTTATGTCCCCGAATGTTGTTTTTGTTGTCAAGAAGAAAGAACATATATATATCAATTAAGACCAAGTTATGCAGAATTTTGTAGCAAAACGATAAATCATGCTTTACTCACCTTAACTCAAGCGACTCCAAATCAAGCAACTGAATTCGGTTATCGTAGGTTAAATTGCCTAAGTGCAGGATTTTTTTTGTGAAACGTTTTTGCACGTTCTCAACAACCTTTATTAGTTCAACATGATATGGTGACCAAACTGGGGAGCAATATTCTAATATAGGCCTAATATATGTATTGAAGGCTTTTACTAAGATTATAGAATCGCGAGACTTGAAGCGTTTTAAAATAAGAAATGCTCTAGTATTAGCTGCATGTACAATGTTTGAGATATGCTTTTTATAGTTTAGTTGAGAGTCCAGAGTTACACCGAGATCTTTCGGAATAGAAGACCAAGCTAAAATATGATCTCCTAACTTATAGTTAAAGTTAACAAGTTTTCTCGATGAAGCAGGTGCAATCTTATGAACAAAACACTTACTGGTAGAAATAGGTAGTGGCCATGTTTCTGACCAAAGTACTACATTATTAAGAGCAATAGCTAAATAATGGCTATGGTCCGTATTGCAAAATGAACTGTATAACTTAATGTCATCGGCATAAAGTTCTAAAGAGCAATCAAGATAGTTGACTATAGCGGTTATATCATTGATATATAGTAAAAATAATGTTGGGCCTAACACGCTGCCCTGAGGAACTAACGATGCAAGTTGGGTTTGATAATGAAGTTCCAACCTTAAGTTGTTGACTCCTATTGTTAAAAAATGCAGCAATCCAATTTTTTAAATTACCTCTTATGTTAAATAAAGCTAGTTTGGCTAACAATTTAGGGTGTGATACAGAATCGAATACCTTTTGAAAGGCGATATATACAACATCTGTTGTTAGATTATTGTCTAGTGCAGTACTCCAATCATTAACAGATTCTAAAAGATTAGTGCATGTAGAGCGTTTCTTGAGGAAACCATGTTGATTATTGGCTATTAAGTTATGGAGAGTTAAGTGTTTAATAATATCCGAGTTAATAATTCTTTCGATTGCACGACAACAGGTGCATGTGAGTGAAATTGGTCTATAATTATTAGGGTCTGATGTTGCTCCTTTTTTAAAAATTAGAGAAACAAAAGCTTGAAGCCACTGTTGTGGTAGACTTAAAGCTGTGGTAGACTTAAAGCTTAAAGCCACTGTTGTGGTAGACTTAAAGCTGGCATCAAATATAAACGAAAGTGGGATACATAAAACAAGAGCTAGCTTTTTCAGAAGAATGTTCGGTATTCCGTCAGGACCATAAGATGTACTCGGTTTGAGATTGATTAAAATTGAATAAACCGTCTGAACAGAAAAATTAATGTCTTCAATGTTTATCGAGTCGTTAACAAAACTAGTAATATTTGGTGAATAGTTGTTACCGTCCGTAAATACACTTCCAAAGTGTTTATTAAAAACTTCAGCAGTTTCTTTGTTGCAAGAATTTAACTTGAAATTATTGTCGTTGTTCTTTATAGGGTAGTTCCCTTTATGATTATTTAGTTTATTATTAACATAGTTAAAGAACTTACTGTGTTTATGGTCATCAACTAATTTGAGTTCGATTCTTTTGGGATAAACAAACAAGGTTTGTACACATTTGATGGCGTATGTTTTGTAAGTTTGTTTATGTAGAATGGTTTTATTAACGGAATTTCTTTTCCATAAAAATAATTTTCGACTTAACATTTTCTTGATATATTTAGGGTAATGATGACTCTTTTTATTATGATGTATTTTTCTTACCGGAACAAAACGGTCTATCCCAATTCTCATATGATTATAGAAAATGTTCCAATATTCATCAATATTGAATACATAAGAAAACTCGTAGTCCCAATTAATATTCGAAAGGTAAATTAGAAAGTTATCTATATCAGCATTGATGAAATCATAAAAATATTTCGATTTCTTTTCGTACTGATATTTATCATTAATGTTTAAAGAAAAATGGACTGAGTTATGGTCGCTGGTACTAAAAGGGCACTTAACAGAAATTTTACTTAAAAGACCATTGTTATTAGAAAAAACAAGGTCTAAAATATTGGATTCGCGTGTTGGTTCGTGAACAAATTGATGCATACCAAGACTATTGACAAGAGTTAAAAATAAGCTATGACATTTTTCGTTCGGTGAGATGTAGTTTAGCCAGTCAATTTTTGGTAAGTTAAAATCACCCACAATAATAAATTGAGAAACTGAGTCGCACAAATCATTTATAATTGACATCATAGAGACGAGATAGTCAAAATCTATTTTGGAATAAGAAGGTGGACGGTAGCATGTAATTAAACGAAGTTTGAGGATGTCAACGCAGATAATATCAACATCATTATTGTTTTGAGTAATCGCAACTTGTTTGGACTTAATATCATGTCGACAATAAATAGCGACTCCTCCTCCAATTTTCACACGGTCTTTACGATAAATTGAATAGCCATTAGGACAAACAATGCCATTGGTTAGTTTATTGTTAAAAAAGGTTTCGCACACGCATATTAAAGCTGGGTTGACTACCTCTGTATATAAATTAAATTCATGAAGTTTATTAGCAAGGCTTCTGGCATTAAAAAGATAAACAGATATTTCTTTATTTGAATTATTTGTCGGGCTTATTTTAAAATTATTATTAATGTTTAAATTTTTTTGTTTTAAAGAGATGTTTTTTTTTTTTTGTAAGAAATTATTAGATTTGATCTTTTTGGTTAGTTTTAAACTTGACAACTCGCTCATTTTTGATAATAAACCGAAAGGACTGGTTCTCAGCTAGATTATTTAATCTGTTTCTTTCTGCGATTAATATTTTCTTACTCTCTCGTTGAGCTAACGTAAGGTCTGGATTAATATAAACTTTGCTTTTGTATTCGTTTATTTTACTTAATTTCCTGGCTTCCGCGATTACTTCGTGCGTTGGTTGTTTATCCGTCATTTCTACAATTATTGTTCCTCCAATATAATGAATATGACATTATAATGACATATATAAGAGTATAATAAAAATAAATGAGAATATAAACATCGCACAAGACAATATAATCAATGCAAAAAAATGCATGACAATATTAAAAAAAGCATCACAAGATACAACAATAATAAACATAAAATACTAAACAAAGATACAACAACCAATTAAAGCATCAGAAAAACTAACAATTATTATAAATAATAATAATAATAATGGTAATCGAACAATAACGCAACAGTCAAACAAACAGTAAATTATAACATAAACAAAAATATTGAAGAAAGTTATAAAATCAAACTAAAAGAGCACAAAAAACTAATCAAAGTTAATATAAATTAAAAAATGTAATAACAATAATAAAAATTAGTATTTAATATAATATATCAAAATAAGTAATCTAATAATAAATTGTAGTAATATAAATTAAAAAAAAAGTGAAATATTTAAAAGAAGATAACAAATAATAAATACAAATAAAAACAATAAAAATTATCTACTCTTAATAAACTGATCTTTTCTTCTTATCTTCTTGTTAACTTATCAACTTATCTTTTTTTTTTAACTATTTTTTTTTTTTTTTTCTTTTCTTTTTCTTTTTTTGTTAAGTAAAAATCGATGTCCGAATTTTCTTTTTTTTGTTTTTTTAAATATTATTTTTGAGTGTTTATTTGTTAAAAGTTTCTTTTTTAATAATATGTTGTTCTTTTTTTTTTTACTCTTCTTTTCTTTTGAACTCTTTTTTTGAAACAATTGATAATTAACTCTTTTTAATTGCTTTCTTTATTTTCTTTTTTCTTTCTTTTCGACGGTTAGAAAAAAACACAACCGCACTCTGGGATGACGTTGCAAAATTTTTTTCGAAGTTTTTTCGTAGACGAAGACTAAATAACCACGATCGTTTTTGTAATCTTTGCGGTTGTCCATTAATTACGTCAACAAAATAGTGGGGAGGGGGTCTGAACTTTTTTGACAATTGTTGACAAGGGGGAGAGGGGAGGTCAATTAAAGTTGATATCAACATTTTTTTTTTTTTTTTGAGTTTCGTTGCTTAAATAATGGAAAATTAGGCTGATTTTGTAGCGTAGCTTCTTTGCATAGGGGGTAATCAAAAATTGACGTAATTTTTTAGGATAGGGGTCTCTGGAAATTTGACAAATTGTTGACAAGATGGAGGGAGGAGGTAAAAATTTCAAAAAAATTGTTGACGTAATCAATGGACAGCCCTTTTTGCAGAGCCAACGATACCGGGGACAGATCCTCCTCCCTCCCCCTTTTTTTTTTTTCTTTCTAAAGGACTTTTTTTTTTTAGAAAATTCTAGATATAGATGACTTTTTTTTAAAATTTACGACTTTGCTACTCCACTTTGAAACTCGTGTCGTCGGCCCTGTTTTGCAAACAATATTTGGGAAATTTACTGCTAATGTGATGATAGAAGATTTATTGCTCAAAAGAGCCTGCTTTGGGTCCATCAAGGGCATCTCTGCCAGAATACTGTTTTGCTCGAATGGAAACCTGCGTTTTATTTGGATGCAAAGCTTAATCATGAATTGTCACATTTAGTATGAAAAAAAAATCAAAAACAAAAATTTATTTTATAATATATATACATAATTTTAAACTTTAACCAAAGATTAACAAATCAAATAAAAATCAAACAACAAATAAAATCAAAAAAAAAAAAACAAATCAAATTAAAACCAAAGTTCAACAAGTTGCTCAACAACTTAAATTTTAAAAGTAAAGTTTTGAATTTGATATTTGGAATTAAAATTCGAATAGCAAACTCAAATATTCTTTAACTGATAAGTTGGTTACGCAAACCGACAATCAAATACAAATCTTAATTTTATCAACAAAAAACTCCAAAAACGAAATATAACTAGATTTGGTAATATTTTTCGAAAAACAAAACACAGAAACCATGGGCACCGACAGGGGGTGCACCCTAGCTTTTGAAAAAAAAAAAGAAAATGGAGAAAAATAAATAGGTAAAAATCTTTCAATATCAAGAAAAAACGCGTTAAAAGTAGTTTTTATTTTAAATTTTTAAATTACAATTAGACATTTACATTTTACAACTTACAACCGTCATTCACTTTGTTTCTAAAAGAGCAACTCGATCTTTCTCTTTTTTGCCCAAACTTGTCGACAACTTTGTTGGTAAAATTTGGACAATTATTCTTTTTTTGTGTACACTAAGCATACACAATCCACTCAGTCTAATTATTTGCATATATGCTGATATATACCCTGGCCGCCAAAAACAATCTGATAATATTAATACGCTAATTTAATAGTAGTTAATAGTCGACTTACGTCATTTTCTAGGCTTTTCTATTTTAAAGTAGTTTCTAGGCTTTTCTATACGCGGTTTTTGTTTTTAATTTTATTTACTAGCAATCCCTATTACAGGTTGCTTACTGCTAGTATTTCATAGTTTTAACAAGAAAAATATGTTGCAGCGTAAAATATATGAATCAGTATAAATGACTGAGTCATTATTCAGTAATTACTGACAGAAAATTTAACTGACTGATTCATAAATAATAATCGTAGATTGGGCTCAGGTATTTAGTAGGTAAATACATATACAAAAAAAGTTTTTGTTGCGTAGGAGGGGGGGGGCGTAGAAAGAAAAAAGTCTCTTCATGCACCCCCTGAATTAAATTCTAGCGGCGGTACTGACAGAAACCTAAACAGCAATAAAAAAAACTAGATCTAGTAAAAAAAATCCAGATGTGGAAACCAGGGCCACCTGGGAAGGGCAATTGAAATAGTTTGCACCCTGATAACATAGCTTAAGCATATTTTGTGTATTAATTTCGTTATCGTTTTAAACTTTGTTTATATTTAAAAGAGAAGAATTATTACATTACATGGTTTTTATTTTCCTTTTAAACGCAGGCGTTTTGATTGGCGTTTTGTTTGAATTATAAAGTATAGTGTTGAAAAAAAAAATATTTTTTTTTTAACGGTACGTAAAAAGTTCTTTTGGAGATAAAGCAAAATAGGAGATAAAACAATGCCATGGAAATAGGACCGGCGCGAGTAGGTGTGACGTGGGGGAGGGGTGCTATTACAACTTTTGCCTTAATAAAAAAAAAAAAAAAAGGTCCTCGTTTTCACAAATTTGACGACTGCCATGACGACGTTTGCCGACTGACTGTCTAAATTATCGACTAACCAATCGAAAGGATCTACATTTCGCGACGTTAGAATTATCTTGTTCTAAGTCCATGTTTTTGCAAACTGAGAAAATCGATGTTAAAGTTTGAGTTTGTTTGCTGCTAAATTAAAAATATTATTTGGAAATTAAAGTTTTTCTTTCGATTTAAGATTGTTCCGTTTTTTATTTTTAATTAAAAAAAATTTATTAAAATAACGCTAACGCCCTTATTTTCCCACCTACTTTTAGAGATAGAACAAAATAACTTTGGATTTTTGTAAAATACAAAAATGTTATTTTGTTACATCTTATATATTAAATATATTAACTACATTTTTTAACAAAGACATATTGAAAATTGATGAAACTTTGTTCTAGGTTGTTTGTTTTTTTTGTTCTAGTCATTTTTCTTGCGCAGTGCTGTTGTTAGACACCCCTATACCCCTAAATTAGGGTTGGTTGGGACACAGCAAATCTATGGGAGCTTTTTTTAAAATAAAAGGAGTTTTTTTTCTAACATCTAAAAATGGAAGTTTTTATTATTATTTTGGGGCCCTATTATATATTTTAGGAGGGCCTCGAACCCATTAGCTACTTCAATGTTCTTACAAGTTTATTTGATACCTGTTCGCTCCGGCTCTGAACAAGAATAAGATGTCTAATTTAAAACAGAACACTTCGCTACATAATAAAAAAAGGATACATAATAAATATATATATATATATATATATATATATATATATATATATATATATATATATATATATATATATATATATATATATATATATATTTGTATGTATTTAGGTGCTCCTAGAAGTCCTTACGGTCTTATCATAGAGCACCGCGGGAGAGCATTTAACGATCACGCCTCCTTCCGTACTAATGTCGCTTGTTGGGCTAGAGATGGCGTCGAACCTCGGACCTCTGGATTCTGAGCCAGAGCTCTAACCACTGCGCCACGGCTGCTATAAATATATATATATATATATATATATATATATATATATATATATATATATATATATATATATATATATATATATATATATATATATATATATATATATATATATATATATATATATATATATATATATATATATATATATATATATATATATATATTATCTGAAAACGAAGTTTTAAAAAAAACATGGTATGGCAGTCCATTTCGATAAACAAGATTTTTAGCTCTTGTATAAGGCACTAACTTATAACTTGACAACCCAGCAACAATTGAAAAATTCTTCACATCTACTAATTGCATTTGGTAAACAGAGAATGGTTTTTTACGGTTTACATTTTTAATAGCTCTTTCTAGTCCAAGTGGACTAAATATTTCTGCAGCAGAGAGGGATTTTTCAATTTGACTATGAATATTATCACATTCTTGAATGCTGGAGTGACCTGGCTCGCAGAACTTCTGCTTAAAGACTTTTATTTGTGGGTATCGTATAATAAATTCACGTAAAGCTGCTGACATGAAACTATTGCGATATCAATACAAACAATTGCTGTTTTAGGATCAACATTTTGACAATCTTTTTCACGTTCAGTTTTGGTATCATTCTTTGATGTTATGGGTTTATTATAACTTTCTGTCTGCTCATTGCTTGCATTAACAATGTTGCAATATTCATAACATATATCACATAAATCTTTTTTTGGTTTTTGAAATTCTATATTGAACTCGTGATTGAAGATATAACGATTCATATGTTCTTTTACTGGTGTATAGCCATTTTCATCACAATATACTTTAAAAAGATCATACAGTTTACCTATATTGAGTGATCCTTCCATATATTCTTTATGGATCTTTTTCCTGCACTAATGAGCCTCAATTCTTGGGAAAAGGTTTATATGGTCTTGTACAACTTTTTTAGAATCTAGTGGTTTTTTTCATATGTCTTCCATATTTTGATTGCATAAGTGTTCCAGTAGTTGAGCATTTATTAAATTTGTGAAAGTAAAAAATTCTTTGGCTACTAATTGTCAATGTTAAAAGATAGTAGGATTTACAAACTCTATATTGTGTATTAGAAACAAAGAAGCTATAATAATAAGACATTTTTCTTCTAGAACTTTCACCAGCAGCTGTTCGACAGCGTTTTTTCTCCAGATTGTCGGTAGTTTTTGAATAGAAATGTTTTTTACCACCATCATCTGAGGTCCAAAAGTTATCAAATATAACTTGACGATCTCACTTTTATTAGTAGAGCATTTGAATTTACAATTACTGCAACTATTTAACGTTACGATAGATCTTTCTGGCACTTGTTTACCCTTCGAATTTCTATAAGTTTTACCTGAGGAATTTATTTACAATTTTACATTACATTAGTAACGACAGGACTTCTAGAAGATCATGAGGATCTTGTCATGAAGCCCTTTACAATATATGGTTAACTTTTAATAAAAATACAATGTCTGTAGTGAAATAATTATACACCTCTATGCAAAAATATTTAAAAACCAAGATAAAATATTAAAATACCAAGATAAAATTTTAAACCAAATAATATACAAAATAAAACAACAACAAAAACAAAACAAAAAAAAGGCAATTAAAAATAAAGCAAGATATTTTTAATTAAAAATATAATTTTTTTAAGTTTCTGTTTGAATAAAGCAAAAGTCATTTGGGTTGAAAAATCAAAATTTGGTAAGACTATTTTGTTCCAGAGATAAGGACCTCGGTAAAAAACAAAAAACTTGTCTTTGCTTTTACGACAAAAAGGGGCAATAAGACTGTTATTAATTCGAAAATTTTATTTGTTTTTAGGTTTCATACAATAAAAATTTTGTAATACATTTGGCGGCAAATTTTCTCTACATTTAAACATGAAACATAAAATATTAAAGACATTTAGTTGATATACATTTAAAATATTCATTTCTTTAAAAAGTTGTTTCGTGTGAAAAAACCGATTTTTAAAATTTATTACGCGAGTTGCGTGTTTCTGATGAAGGTAAAGAGATTTTAGCTTTGTTCTGTGAGTGCTTCCCCATATAATATTCACGTAAGTTATTAACCTCACTGGAAAAAAATGACCCAAAATCTAATCGGAAAAAACTTTATAGTGGTAATTTCGAAAATGTAGACAAGGTCATATACACGTGGTTCGTTGCAAAAAGAAGTCAACAAGCACCAATTGATGGTACCATACTAAAAGAAAAGTCACTAAAATTCGCAGAAGCATTAGAATAGTTGGATTTTAAAGTATCTGATTGTTGGTTTCATAATTGGAAATAAAAGTCTTAAATTTTGTCAAATCTTGTTCAATTTAAATATCTGTTTATATTTAATTTATTTAGTTTTTTAAACGTGTAATTAAAATTCAGTTATTCTGTTCCTATTTTTAGGAACTGCATCAGCTTTAAAATAATCTCAGGCGAAAGTGCCGCCGTGACGAGTAATATGACTGCTTCATGGAATGAAACTACACTTCCAACATTGCTTTTGAATTACAAACTTGAAAACATTTTCAATGTTGATGAGTTTAAACTATTTTACCAGTGCCCACCAAACAAAACATACCATATATCACAAGAAAAATTTACTGGGAAAAAAAGAGTAAAGTCAGACTAACAGGCATAGAAGCAGGGAGTGCAACGGGAGAAAAATTACCTATGTCTGTTATTGGAAAATCTAAAAACCCACGATGATGTTTTTAAGCGCATTAAACAACTTCCTTGCACATATAAAAATCAGCTAAAAAGTTGGATGACCGGAGACCTTTTTACAGAATGAGTAAAGAAACTTGACTCAATTTTTCGTGCTCAAGACAGGAAAGTAGCACTCCTGGTGGGTAGCTGTTCTGTCCATCCACACATTGAAGGGCTAAGCAACATCAACCTAATATTTTTCTCCCCTAACACCACATCTGTCCTTCAGCCCATGAATCAAGGCGTAATACGAAGTCTTAAAGCTCATTATCGTCACAAAATTGTGCGTTTGTGTGTCAATGCTGTCGATAATAACAAACCCAGGCCAAAAATTTCTACTTCAAGCAATGAAAGATCTTGTTTCTTCGTGGAATATTTTTCAAAAGTTGTAGTTTTTGTTGTTAATGATTTTTGTCAGAAAAATAACTTGTTTTAATGAAAGCCGGGCAATTTTATTTATTTTCAAACCTTTTCTTGATATCTCGAACTCTCGATATCTCGAACTTTTTCTCGAACTCGACTGTAGTTATAATTCGATACAAATATGGATAACTATTTTTTTTATTTTTTGTTTGCTATTGCTATGCTAGGATCCAATCAAAAGTTGTTCAAAAATGGAAATGGAAACTTCTTAGAGCACTCGAATTAATTGCTCGCCACATTACGTTACAAAACGTTACAAGATCATATGCATCTTATTGCATAGCACCAAGCTTATTACTTATTCAGAAAATCACAGAATGATTTTATTGAGAAGGGCGGCAAATTTTTTTTAATTTTTTGTTCTTCAATCATTACAACTTCGTAATATATAATAAAAATTGTTTACAGAGTATAATAAAACGATAAAAAACCACAATATTGTGTCATACAAATGATATATAAAATAATACTGTAGACTCTACAGTATCATTTTATATATATTTTTGTAATCTATATTTAATTCTCTACAGCAGTGGTGGCCAAACCACTGTCCGCGGGCAGAGACTTTTTTAAATGCCCGTCAAATAATTTGGTTACAATTTTGGAGACAACCATCTTGGTAATCTGATACTTCTATCTACCTCAAAAATCAATTCAGACATCAAAAAACTAGTTTCAGACGGTCAAGTTCACCAATCTTAATAATTATACTGTTTTGATACAAATGATTATAATAGTTATTAGTCATCTATATTTTCGAAGAAATAAATATTTTTTGCCCGTGACACGAAATAAAATAACCGAAAAGTTAACTCCCGGTTAAAACATTTTAACTCCCCGGTTAATCTATTTCGAAATAAATTAACCCCGGGATTTTAAAATATGGTGAAATGGATTAACCGGGGCTTAAATACTTCTAACCCTCATCGTAATAAACTAACCCCTTTTATTTCGCGTTTTGAACGATTTAGCTTATAATAAGTTCTATATAATTGCGTAAATAGTTTATTTTAATATATTTTTAATATATATAACTTCAGTTAGCGTTGAATAAAATTATTTTGTAACTGTTTATTTTTGCTAAGTTTGTATATTAATATACACAACAATTTATTTTCACAACAATTGTTGTGAAAATAAAAAGGAGATCGAAATAATAATAATAATCATATTGCACGAACTTCAGCGAAACTTTCTCTTGCAATAATGTTTGAGATTATAGAGTTTATATATAGCGAACTAGTAGCTATATAAACTCTAGATAGCTAATTAGTATATATATATATATATATATATATATATATATATATATATATATATATATATATATATATATAATATATATATATATATATATATATATATATATATATATATATATATATATATATATATATATATATATATATATTATATATATATTTTTTTGTTCTTTATTACAATATTTAGGATACATATGTAACAAATGATATAAAAAAAGAAAAGATAACAAGTCAAGAAAAGATATTTTAAGTTAAGAAATAAAGCATAAAAAATAAAAATAAATAACGTGGATACTCAAAGAAGACCATAAGGTCTTGTCACAGAAAAACCGCTATTGAAGAAATTAGAAAGTTTTTTTTTTTTTTTTTTTATTTTTTTTTATGGTTTTTCCTTTTGTTGTGGTGTTTACGCCTTGCATCAATCAAATTACTGTGTCTTCCGACTCATAATGTTCATAATTTTCTAAATAAATCTCTTTGCACGCACTGAATTTAATTTGTCGAAAATAATCACTGAATAATATTAATTGCTACATATTATTAAATATATATTACTGTATGTAATCAATGTAATCACATTTCCAGACTGAATAAATTACATTTCCAGTTCGTTCAAAAGGTTGTGCAAAAGGACCTAGATACAATGGTTATCGCTGCGTGTTAAGCCAAATTACTAAATTTCCGTTTACGCTTCTGTCAGCAAAAACGCCAAGCCACTGCTAAATATATAAATTACCATTTACTCTTATATATATATATATATATATATATATATATATATATATAAAATATATATATATAATCTTATATATATAATATATATATAAATATAATCTATAATTATATATATATATAATATATGTATATATAATATATATATAATCTTATATATATATATATAAAAGCACATGAAAAAGAAATAATATCAAAATCCCAAAACAACCCAAAAATCGTTTACAAATATATCAACAAACAACTAAAAATTAAAGATAGAATTCGCTCTCTCAAAGATACTTCAGGCAGAATTATTGAAGCTCTTCCTGATATAGTTGATCTTCTGAACTCTCAATTTAAATCTATGTTTACACTTGAAAGCTCTGAAAATTTTCCTTTGCTAAATAAAAGTGGTATTCTTTCTGAATGCATTTATAATGAAAACTTGGATTTCTCTATCTCAGATATTATTCAGGAACTTGCCGATCTAAAGCCTTATAAATCCTTCGGATCTGACGGCTTGCATCCCTTAATACTCAAGATATGTGCCAAAAGCTTTGCAATTCCATTAACAAAAATCTTTCATAAATCCTTTAATTCTGGAGTAGTACCCACTCAATGGAAATTAGCAAATATTAGTCCGATCTATAAAAAAAAGGGAGATAAATTACTTGCTGAAAACTATAGACCTATTTCACTAACATCTGTTGCCTGTAAAATCTTTGAAAAACTTGTAAAGAAAAAAATTTTAAAGCACATTAACGATAATAAAATGCTCTCTGCAAATCAACATGGCTTCCTTTATAATAAATCATGCGTAACTAACCTAATAGAAACTTTTGATATCATTTCGTCCTCCATAGCATCTCACCAATTTATTGATGTAATCTATCTTGACTTTGCCAAAGCGTTTGACTCTGTACCTCACAACAGACTTTTGTTAAAATTAAGATCTTTCGGAATAAACGGCAAACTCCTACAATGGATTAAATCTTTTTTAGTGGGCAGAAAGCAACGCGTTACAATTAACAATACCAGCTCTGCATGGGTTGATGTTCTCAGTGGTGTTCCTCAAGGTTCTGTTCTCGGCCCGCTCCTCTTCATTCTCTACACAAATGATCTCGCAAAACTCACTGAAACTTCTGAGATATTTGCCGATGATACTAAACTTTTTTCTAAAACCTTATCGCAATCTAATTTTGTTGATCTGCAGAATCGTCTACGCTTGGTATACGAGTGGTCAAACACTTGGTTACTTAAGCTAAACACTTCAAAATGCTGCGTCATTCATTACGGTCGAAACAACCCCCATTACAATTACTTTCTTCAAAATAACCAAGGAATCAACCAATCTCTAAGAAGCTCTACTAAAGAACGTGATTTAGGAGTCATTTTTACATCTAACCTCAAGTGGAGCGCTCATATTCAAACAGTTGTCTCTAAGTCCTTACAAATTCTCGGTATGCTGAAAAAGACATTCACTTTCATTGATGAAAAAATGGCTCTCAAATTATATAAAGTATTTATAAGACCACATCTTGAATATGGAGTGTCCATTTGGGCTCCTTTTTTAAAAGCTGATATGGCTTTGGTTGAATCTGTTCAACGCAAAGCTACAAAATGGGCTTACAGCTTGAGGCATCTTCAATACTGCGAAAGGCTAAAAAGATTAAACCTACCATCACTTGAGTTTCGACGCCTTCGATGCGATTTAATCCAAATTTTTAAATTAATACATCGTTTTGATATAGTTAATGATAAATATCTACCAAAATATATTAACTCCGTGTCTCGTGGTCACCATTCTAAAATAAGGCGTGAGTATGTTCTAAACTGTCTTCCAAGATATAATCATTTGTATAATAGATCAGCAAAATACTGGAACAATCTACCAGAGCAAATAACTTTGTACTCCACTGTACTTTCTTTCAAAAATAGACTAGACTCCTGGTTGTGGAAAAAGTTTGGAACAAATATTTATAAAACTGGTTGTTTATAGTGGGGTGTTTCCCCTGCTCGCTGTATGTGTACATTCTATGTAAATTTACGGCTACAACTATAATAATAATAATAATATATATATATATATATATATATATATATATATATATATATATATATATATATATATATATATATATATATATATATATATATATATATATATATATATATATATATATATATATATATATATATATATATAAAACGCCTTGCCACTGCCATAGGATGGTTCACGTCCAAACGTAGCCTACATACATATATTGGCAGATACGCATACATCCAAACTTTTTTATTTCCTTTTTCTTATATATATATATATATATATATATATATATATATATATATATATATATATATATATATATATATATATATATATATATATATATATATATATATATATATATATATATATATATATATATATATATATATGTATATACTCATATAGTGTCGCTTTAAGAGCATTTTAATGTAAAAAAAGTCTCTTACGACTACAATTTTAATTACCTCGTCTCTTAAGCTGTTTTTGATTGTCATCGAAATGTCAAAGCAATTAATTTATGCGGAAGTACATTAAATTTAATTGTTTTTTAAAAATTTTTTAAAAAACCGCAATTATAACGACTAGAAAGTTTTTTTTAATTAGTGGTGTTTTTGTTATTGATTTAATAAAAAACATTTTTTTAACATGCGTAAATGTTGCTACATCGACTATCTTATAGCCTGACTCGCAACGGAGTGCTGCTACATCGACTGACAAATAGCCTGACTCGCAACGGAGTGCTGCTACATCGACTGACAAATAGCCTGACTCGCAAGGGAATGCTGCTACATCGACTGACAAATAGCTGACTCGCAAGGGAGTGCTGCTACAACGACTGACAAATAGCCTGACTCGCAAGAGAGTGCTGCTACATCGACTGAGGGTTTGGTTTGGCCAGGCAGTCTGTCAATTAAAAAAAAAAATTTAATTTTTAAAACTTTTTCTGGTCTGGTTTATTAACGCGCTCTTTAAAACTACAGTTTATGGGAAATATTTTTTGATGCTACGCAAGAGACATGCAAGACTATATATATATATATATGTATATATATATATATATATATATATATATATATATATATATATATATATATATATATATATATATATATGTATATATATATATATATATATATATATATATATATATATATATATATATATATATATATATATATATATATATATATATATATATATATATATATATATACAGAGCCGTGGCTAGGCACCCCCAAATCCCCCAATTGGGGGGGGGCAGTATTTTTAGGGGCCCTTTTTAAAAGTTAAAATATCTTTTAACTTTAAAAGGGTTTAAGTGAAGTAAAAAGATTTGCATTTTAACCATTATATTAACTAAGTTATGCATGCTAAAAAGTAAAAAAAGCAAAAGTCATTTTTACGCAAAAACAATTTACACTCCCGAGTTCTTTTGTTTTGTTAGAAGTTTTTTGAGAAACCACTATAGCGGTTTGTCTAATGTTATTTTAGCGGTTTGTCTGATGTTATTTAGCGGTTTGTTTGATGTTACTAGCGCGCTAATGAGAAACCATTAAACAGCGTTTCGTGGGGAAATATATTTCAAAGTATGTCGCTTATTTTATGATTACAAGCGAATTTATTATTTTTAATTAGGTTATTTATTGATTAACTATAATTTGCTGTTAATTCAACTGTTTACCAATTCACCACGGCAAAGTTTATTTTATTACTATTATTTTTATTACTTATGTTTTATGCCTAGCAAAAAATATAATTATCTTTCATTCTTAGTTTTTTACAATATTTTGGAATTATTAAAAGTGATATCTTTATTATTCAGGTCTTGTCAAACTATAACACATAAAGTTAATACAACACAGCACTCTTATAATAATTCTCATTATCATTCACTTTAAAAATATATTATTTCGTTACTTTTACATTAATTAGAAGGCTGCAGAGTATTTGGTGATTTTGCATTTTCAGCATGTTTTTTGTAAATTATTTGTTTTTAACCATGACAGATTCTTTTTACATATCTATTACTTTATAATAATAGTAATAATGTATTAATGTATTTTTAAACAAGTACTTGTTGGAGTTGGCGTTATTAATATTATTTTTATTATTAATATTTTTCAATATTACAAAAAATTATTTTATGTTAGTAGCTTTGTATATTTTAGAATATGCATGAAAAAACTTTCCGCAAAACGATAAAAGTGGAAAAGTCACTGTAATTCCAATCGCCGCTGTAAGCGCTGTTAAAAATCTCCCAACAACAGTTATAGGAACAACATCACCATATCCTATTGTTAAAATTGTCTGAATAACCAACCACATTCCTTCAGGTGCACTTACAACTGAGCTAGTTTTATCGTCTAATTCTGCAAAGTATATCAGGTTTCCACAAAGTGTACATGTTATGAGCACACAAAAAAGTAGTGTGAATAAGTCTTTAGAGCATTTTGCCAGTATCTCTAATGTAGTGGCAATTAACACAAAACTTTTTGAATAGCGTATAAGTCGTATAATCCATAGTATTTTGAACATTCGACTAAACCTTATTAGTAATATATTAATATTTACTTCACCGGCATATTTACCTTCAAACAAAGTTATTAAAAAATTGGGAAGTATTGTAAAAAAGTCCAATAAGTTTCTTTTTGATTTGATAAATTTTGATTTCCCAGGTGTACTTATTATTCTTGCAATAAATTCTAAAGCAAAAAAGATGTTTGAAAACAAAGTAAATCTGTTAAGAATTGTCATTTTTGGCTTTTGATATATGTCTAATGTAACTATGCAGTCAACTACAACAATTAAGAACGCTAATATAACAGAAATTACTGCAAAAATTTGAGCTAGCATAGAAGATTCAGGTACTTCCAAAAATTCCCAGATCTTTTCTAGTTTTGTTACTGGTTTCATCGTACTTTTTCTGCTTTTCTTATAATTGTTATTATCACGCGCTTTCATCGATTTAATTACGTCATTTCCTAAATTATAAAACATGCATTCTTCTTCAAACAATTCCAAGCTCATAAATGGCGGACGAATTAAGCAACCAGATTGATAAAAAAATAAAATAGCTTCAAACGCTAATGGGGACCGATCAATAAAATAAATATTTTTAGAGGCATTAAAATAACCAGCTCTACTTTTATCATTTCCTAACAGCGTACAAGGATACCTGTTTAAGGTTTCTAAGAATGTTTCAAAAACTTTTCCAGATATATTAAAACAAACTCGTTTATTCACTAGTAAATCCATAGCAATAATAAGTTATTGGATAGGACTGCGAGATTTTTTAGCATAGTTTGTTTTGAACTTTTTGTTTGTTAATACTTTTAATAAAATATTAAATCAATAAAAAAAAAAAAACAGTTTTTAAATAATTAAAAAGAGTCTTCTAAACAACTAAAGAAAATATGCCTTCCAGAAAAATTCATTTAGTTTATTGAAATTGTGGGCGTATAAAAGTTTGTTACTAACAGTGAAAACACTATATTTAATATAACTTACTAATAGAAAGTTATATAAAAATTTTATATAACTTATTAATAGTTAGTTATGTAAAAAATCTTATTTAAAACAGATGAAAAAATTTATTAGAGCACTAGGAACAAATAAAAAGTTGTTTGTAGCTCTGAAGATGTGTACACCTATATATATATATATATATATATATATATATATATATATATATATATATATATATATAGAGAGAGAGAGAGAGAGAGAGAGAGAGAGAGAGAGAGGGAGAGAGAGAGAGAGAGAGAGAGAGAAAGATAGAGAGAGAGAGAAGAGAGACCTTACCTAGTATTATCTATTTTATCACATTTGTTTTATCTAGCTTTGTCAAGAATACTTTTTGGCAAAGCTAGATAAAGCAATCGTAATAAGATAGATAAAACTTAATACATATTTAATCAGACACCTCTAGTCTATTATTATTTAATGCGAATATGTCCCCTGTCAAATATCAGTTCAATGATTTTTTTTGTTTTATTTAAAAATTGTTATTCAATAAAACTTATACGTAAAAAACCATTAAATTAAAAAAACAAATTATTTTCAAGGATGCGGAGCTCCCTGAAGACCAACTGAGCGACAAAAGACTGTTGAACAAAACTTCGCTCTTTATATTAAGAAGCTAAATCTTAGATTGTAAACGCATTTACAAAACTATTTTAAACTCAAAAACCTATTGATAATAAGACTGCCAACAACCGATTCTAACTTTATTAACCTATCCTTAACCTTTATTAACTTTATTATACTATCGCTAAAAAAACTCTTGGTGTTGCCGGCTTTTTTCTTTCTGCAAAATATACTTCAAATGTGTATTTGTATACTGTTAGGTAGGTTTTACTTATTATTTACAGACATTTCACATATAATATTTCAACATTGCTATTTTGGCATTACATTAAAATTTATAACTTCGTTTAACAAAAGCAACAGATATTTGTATCTAATCTAAATAAAAATAAAATAAACAAAGCTATATGGTTGGAAAAATGTTAAATAATATAAAATTTTTGTAAAAAAAAAAATTCATAAAATTTTGAATAATAAAGAAAAACCAGATTTAATTATTTTTATTAAAGAGTTAGCATTTTTTTTTAATTTAATTAAAACAAACTTTTTATTTAATCTGAAAATATATTTAAATTTAATCTGAACGAATACATTATCTGAACGAATAAATTATTGGGAAAATGAGCGAAGGTAAATTAAAAGATTTATGCTAGGATCCAGTTTTATGAGTGATCACCACACACAAAAATATATTAGTGGTATTCACTCGTGAGGTGTTTTCAAAAAGGTGTGGGGTGATGTTAAAATTTTCTTGCTGGGGTTAATGGAAATTGCTTTAGTGTAGCAAAAAATGAATTAGCAAAGCATTCACAAACCGTTACACCTCCGCACCACATTCACAAACTTCCACACCACCACACAACACTCACAAACATTCACTCCACGTTTTTGAATTGCTGGTATTAAAAACTCACTAAAGTCACTTTATTTGGTAGAGTTTGTAAGCATATATAAACCGGTGTCTATTGTTTTTGAAAATAGAAAGAATCTTAGAAGTACTTTGTAAATTAAGGTGTACTAAAAAAAAAAACCTTTTAACTTTTTTCCATTTACTAAGGTTCAAACACACTAAAAGTACCAAAAGCACGCTTTTTATTTGTGTAAAAGTGGACTTCATTTTTTTTTTCAATTTATTGTAGCAAATTTTTTGATTTTTTTTTCAATACAGTCATTGATACACTTGATCAGCCTCAAAATATAGCAAATGTCTGACTGACATTGCCCTTGATCCATTTTTTACCTCTTCAGCAGGAATCTTTGTTACCTTGAACAGGTTCCAGCTTTAAAAACTTACAAGTTCAGTTAACTCTGTTGATTTACTAATAACCGATAGTTTTAGTTTTCTCATATAAAACCTCTCAAGGGCATCACACTTAACCAACTTTTCAAACGTTTGGTTTACCTACTCTTCAACACCATCCTTGGCTAGAACAAGCACAACTAACTGTTTAAATACAATATGACGCTCCAAGGTGACAAGAAGGTCCTGTTTTAGTTTTAGTTAGTGTTACCTTATTTTGTACGATGGTTTAAGGGCAGCCAAGTCTATTAAAGTTGACTTGTCAACCAAATAGGATTTTAAAAACCAGTGCACTTCTCTAAAATAAAAGACAACTAGTTTAAAGATCTTTTCATAGTCTCTTCAGGTGAATATCTCTGTGGTCAATGCCCTCTTGCCATTTTATACTGTCTCCCTTACAATGTTGTACAAGGATGATCCAACCTGTAGCTCATTCCAATTAAACCTGATGATCTCCTCAAGCTTATTTATTACCTATATAATGTTTGTTTTTTGTTTATTTATGTTTCTATTTAAATTTTTTTTTTTTTTTTTTGACTTATCAACTTATTTATTTAAAAATTAAAACATTTGTTATTTAAAATTAGCAACAGGAATAGAGAATTCTTCATAACCAGCCTTGTTTCATTCATCCATTACAAAAGAAGAAGCATACATATGAAATAGTTCTTTATACGATATGCCGTTACAAATAACATTTTTGCTTGGAAACATTTGAGAACAAGCTACAAAAAGCTTAGTAGATTTAAACTTTAAAGACCTGAATTTTATAAACTGATTATGTCTGAGCATTTTTTCAGTTCTGGGGAGCTTGTTCGTGGGCAGCTGGTTAATAGGATACTTAAGAAAAAATAATTGCCCTCAAGGATTAGTCTGTCTCTTACTCTTTCTCCTTTATTTGTGTACTTAATGAATACTATAAATTATTAAATTTTATAACATATATCTATTCATTAACTCATTCAATCAATCTTGAAATAATTGTATTATTTACTAAATTTTATTTTAATTATTAAATATATGTAAAACGCATGTAACATGACATCAAATATGTCTGTAATCCATATCTCAAAAACTTGTATTTCGATCAGACACCATGAATTTAAACATTTTATTTGACCATAGAAATGTTTTTTTTAATCGACCAAAGGCGATTGGCACGATACCTGTTGTTATATTTAAGTATAAATTGGCTCTGATTTTATCAAAAAATAAATATAAACGTTATGGCATATTGTTGAGTTTTACTTTAAATAATACATGTTTTTGATCACAAGATCAATACGAGTTCTCAAAGGTTCTTATTTAATACAAAAAATCTGTACAGTAAAAAGAAACAGAAGAAAGTTTTTGTTATTGTTTACAAGACTTACAGGCGCGCACACGTTTTCGAAGCTTGAGTATGACTAAAATGCACATTTCGTTTTCTTGGAAATGACAAACCTGCAAAAATTGAATATCTACTTGTATTAACTTAAAATATTACTTTTTTCCAAGCAGAAAAAACACTTTCCAGCCAGTAGAAATAAAAATTTAGTAATTATGATAGGGGCTTACTATATCACTTACTATATATATATATATATATATATATATATATATATATATATATATATATATATATATATATATATATATATATATATATATATATATATATATATATATATATATATATATATATATATATATATATATATATATATATATATATATATATATATATACAGTCCCATGACAATTTTTTAGTGCCACCTACATTTTTTCTGTATTAATGATTTCTTGGGGTTATAAAATGCAGTAAACAATTAAAATGTATTCAAATACTTTTTATTTTTAATTGATTAACATTCATATACACAATAAAATCAAATAAATCTATAAAATAACGACAAAAAATAATAAACCTAATGATAGACACACATTGTATCAATATTTTGTGAGCTCGCCTTTGGCATCAATAATTGTTTGGACGCGTCGAGGCATGCTTTCAATACATTTTAATGACATTTCTTTTAAATTTATATCGTGGTTCCAATAATATATAATTTTTTCAATCAAATTAACTTTGTTTGTGATATTTTCTTTTGAAATTTTTCTCTTCAGGAGTTCCCAAACATTTTCTATTGGATTGACGTCTGGTGAGTTACCTGGCCAATCCAATAATGGAACTTTTTCTTCTGAGAGGAACTTTTTTATAGATTTTGCAGTATGGCAAAGGGCACCATCTTGCATAAATATAAATTTCTCCATTTCACCAAACCAATCCCTTAATTGTGGTAACAATCGATGTTGCAAGACATCTCGATACTGGTCTTGCCTCATAATGCCCTCTACAACGTAGAGTCAACCCAAACCTTTTCCGCTCATCACGGACCAAATCATGACAGAAGTCGGATATTTCACAGTTTTTATAACACAGTCTTCGTGATATTTTTCCGATATTTTACGGCGAACATACTGAGCTTTGTTTGTCATCACTTGGAATGTGCTCTCATCACTAAAGCAAACCTGAAATAAAATATTGTTTTATAATTTCTCATTCCATGTGTGTTTTCATATAAAAATATTAAAATAATTTAAACACAAACCTGTTTCCAATCTTCTACTGTAAAGTTTTTATACTTCAGAGCCCATTTCAATCTATTTTCTTTCATTTTGATTGTTAACTTTGGCTTTTTTACTGGCCGTCTACTATTATAACCGAGATCATTGAGTCTTCTCTGCAATGTTCTGGCGGACATTTGAATTCCAGAGGCTTGTAATTTATTTTTTATGAAAGAATTAGTAGCAGTCCTATCCTCCTTTATTACTTTCGACAATGTTCTTTCACCACGAAGAGTCAAATTTTTTTTTTACCACATTTACCTTTTCTTTTCGGTGAACAGTTATCACCCATATCCAATTTTTTGACAACTCTCTGTACTGAGCTATGTGAAATACCACATTTTTTAGCAATTTCACGCTGTGAAAGTGTTTTTTCATTTATCAATGCTTTTATCAATCCAACTTTTGTCGGTGAAAGATCTCCTTTTTTACCCATTACTAAAAAATACAAGATTTTTGAGGCTAGAGTTGTAACATTATCAAAAATGACCTTTCTGTAATAATAATATTAGAAAATCTTTATTTACAAGTTTAAATTATATTAGTAAAACAAATAAAAACTAAATATTGCACTTACTTCTTCAGAATTCTAAAAAAAAAAACGAAAAAAAAGACAGAGAAAAACATTCACGTGCTTGTAAAGATGACAGTTGAGTAATAGTGTCTTGACAAGATGGCTTCCAGAAATGTCAGGGATGCCAATAGTAAAAAAAAATCTGAAGAAATTAACTTTATACATAATTGACTTCTTATAAATAATACATTTAAAATATATTACAGTACTTTTCAATTGTTAAACTCAACTTGAATAAGAAAATATGAAAAAAATATTGGTGGCACTAATAAATTGTCATGGGACTGTATATATATATATATTAATTTCATCTACAGGATCAGCTTCATGCTGTTTCTCTTGGATGAATGAAGCGAATTCTTCTGATAGAGATTGCTTTTTTTTAATTTTTAATGCCTCATCTGCTCCAATTGTTGCCTCAACTTCAAAATTAATTGGTAGCTCTTCGTTAGCTTTCTGTGTATAAAGTTTATTCAAAAGTGATGTAGCCAGAGATATAATTTTATACTTTTAATTTTTAGGCCAAACTGATTGTTTTGCTTTTCAAAAAAGTCCGGAGATTTTAGATAATATATCAAGTGTACAAGATCGGCGTTTCTTCGCTCTTGAATTCGAAGTTTAAATTTTTCTAGGAGAGCAAGGCTTCTTGATGTCTCTTGATTTTTTAGCTTCTTAGAAGCAAATTCTGTAATTTTTTCTGCAAGTAAAAGATTAACGTTCTCTTCGCTTAAATATTCCCATAGTCAATTCAATAGGAGCAAGGGCATCGCATAGTTCCTTGATCTTTTCCAATTCATAATCAGAAACATCAAACTCTTGCTCAAGAGGGATCATTGCTACTTTAACTTCTTTGCGAACTTCATAAAATCGCCGCAGCATTTTAATAAGGCTATTCCATCTCGTTTTGCAATCTAAAAACAAAGTTTTCTCCTTTCCATAGGATTTTTTTAGGTTGAAGATTTTCATCATTCCTCACTGGAGACAGTCTAAATAATTTTACGAACCTTATCAACAATTGTACCAATATCGGAAAGCAAGTTCAGCTCGCTGTTTAATTCATCATATTCTGCATCTGTTTCATCATAATCAGATTCATCCTTAGTTACGTTATCAATTACATCGTTGTTAATCTTATGAGGTGTTTAAAGTAAATCACGTACACAAAGATGGATTGCATGTGTAAGACAGTTGATGTGAATGAGACTGGTCTCTTTTTCAGTTTTCACACTTCCATGAAGACGAGTTAATCCAAGTAGTTGGAAACCGTTTAAACCATGTAAGTTCAGATTCATGTGACGACGGTTTTTAACCGATGTGGATTCGTCAAAACTGATAGAAAAACGACATTCTTTTTTTTTTTTTTTTATTTAATTTTTGTCAAGCAACCATTTACAATTAAAGATAATTTCCGTAAAATATTTAGAAATATTAAATACAAGTACATTTCATTATTTATAATAGTTGCAAGACCGGAGAACCTGAAGAAGATAATTCTTTTCATCAGTAACCTTTGATTGGAAATAATCGTGTGTTGTTAGAAAAAGTCATGTAAAGAATCGTGATTGGCAATCGCGATTGTGTTCTTTTTAAATTTTTGAGAGGTATTGGCTTCTTTAAGTTTATCACTCAGACTTGTAAAATGGTTCCATAACATTGGGCCACGATAGGAAATGGCAAAGCTCGTAAGTTTTGATGAACGGAAAGGTTTTTTAAATCTTCCGGTAGATCGCGTGTTGTATCGGTTTAATGTTTTATGGAAAATATTTTCGAAAACCTTCGGCGTTTTTTTTGACTGATGTTGAAACATAAATTGTGTAATTTTGAAAATATTTAAATCATAAATATCAAGTGCCCTCATGTTTTTTAAAAGAGGTTTATCATTTGTGAAGCGATTTTGAAAATTAATAATGCGTGCTGCATGATTCTGTTGTTTAAGGAGACAGTCGAGTTTAGAATTATTTGTACTACCCCAAACAATATTGCCATAAGAAAAATAACTATTTATGAATGCAAAATATAGTTGAGTTAGTGTAGATTTGTCTAAGATTCGTCTGGTTTTACATAAGATGCCAATACTTCTTGAGATTTTATTGCTAATATGATTTATATGAGCTCTCCAGGATAAGTTTTCGTCAATTAAAATACCAAGTAATTTATTTGTGAATGAGCGCTCAATATTGATGTTATTTATATATAGCATTGGTAAGGATTTTGGAATAGATTGAAACTTTCGTTTAGAATGGAATAAGGAAAACTTAGTTTTATCAGTGTTTAAAGATAAGCTGTTAGCGAAAAGCCAGTTTGATATTTGTTCTAGTTCATTATTTGCTACTTGAAATAGAGAGATAATATTACTGTGAGAATAGAATAAAGTGGTGTCATCTGCAAACATAATAGTAGACATAGTATTTGATGCTTTATATAGATCGTTGACATAGATTAAGAATAGCAACGGACCTAAGATGGAGCCTTGTGGAACCCCACATGATATTTTAAGTTTGTTTGTCTGAAAGCCATCATTAAGAGAAATAAACTGCTTTCAATCAGTTAAGTAACTGGTAAACCATTTATGGTATTCGTGGCTCATTCCATAATATTTTAGTTTTTCTAATAAAATCTGATGGTTAACGGTGTCAAATGCTTTTGACAAGTCTAGGAATATACCTAAGGTGAACTTGTTATGAGAAGATGCTTCACTGATAACTTCAACAAGTTGCATAATTGCATGTTCCGTAGAGTAATTTGATCGAAAACCATATTGGTTCCAATAAAGAAGATTGTTATCATACAAAAATGCAAATATCCTATTATACATGATACGTTCGAGGATTTTTGAAAATACAGGTAATACCGATATAGGTCGATAATTTGTAACCAGACTTTCATCTCCTGATTTAAAAATGGGTGTAATAATTGCAACTTTCATTTTATCTGGAAAAACACCTGTTTTAAGCAATTTGTTAAAAATATCTAATAAAACATCTTTAATAAGTTCGTAGCAGTCTTTGATTATGCTTGCTGAAATAGCATCATAGCGTGTTGCTTTATTTTTATTTAATTTTTTTATTGAATCATCAAGTTCTTTACTAGTGAGTTTTTTAAATGCTAAGCTTTTATCCGACTTTGATAGATAGCTCAAGAAATGTGCAGGATGTGTTTAATTTTGCTGGCTAAGTTTGGACCAATATTTACGATAAACTCATTAAATTTTGTTGTCACTGATTTTACATCAGAGATCTGTGTGCCGTCTACAGTAATCACGCTTGGTAAGGCTTTGTTGTGTATTTTTTGTTTTCCAAGAATCTCTTTAATAGCATCCCACGTTTTTTTGCAGTTACCTTTTAGTTCTAACAGCTTGTTTTTGAAGTATGTAGTTCTGGCAATTTTTTTAGTTCTTTCATATAGACGTTTGTGCTCAAAGTAATTATGCTTATCACGTTCTTTCTTTGAATTAATAAAGCGTATATATAGCTTTTGTTTTCGCTTCGAAGACTTTAAAAGGCTTTTAGTGAACCAAGGATTAAGAAGACCTTTAGTTTTAATACGGATTATTTTATTAGGAAAATGCTTATCGTACAAATTAAAAAATTTATCTAAGAAAAGGTTGTAGCTGTTATTAGCACATGTTTCGAGAAAAACAAAGTTCCAATTTACAGTTGATAGCTCTAGTTTAAACATATTTTTTGCTCGGGTTGTAAAGATTCTTTTTTTGAAGTACCAGTCCTTTTTTTGTAAATCTTTTGGTTTTTTGAAAATTGCAAAGACTGGAAAATGGTCGGTTATGTCACTTCTGATGATGCCTGATTTAAATGTGGAATGGAAGAGTGTATTTGTGAAAATATTGTCGATTACAGAACAAGAGTGTTGTGTTATTCTTGTTGATTTATTTATTATAGGCATCATTCCAAACTCATTAAAGTTATCGTAAAATTGTTGTACTTTATTATTTTCACCATATTTTAAATAGTCGACGTTATAATCTCCAAGAAATAAAAATGAGTGGTCCTTACTTTTATTGCATGCTGTTTCAAAATAATCACTTAAGTGATTTTGAAAGTTATTTAAACATCCGTTTGGTGGTCGGTATGTAGTTGTCACAATAATATTTTTAGATGACTTATTGTAGATTTCTAAAGTGAAAGATTCGAAATCCGGCTCAGAGAACGACAGGTCATATCTAATTTGATAAGTAAATTCATCAAGCACATAGACACATATACCACCGCCTGTTTTTGAAGACTTACGTTCAAAACTAATGGCTTTGTAGTTGGGCAATATAAATTTAGAATTTTGATTAAATGTTGTATCTAAAATCCAGCTTTCCGTTAAACAAATTAAGCTAAAGTTAAAGTGAAGATTATCTAGTAGGACTTTTAGTTCGTCGAAGTTTTTAGTAATACTACGAATATTTAAATGAAACACTGAGAATTGATTAGAAAAATATAATTCACATCTTTTAAGGAAAATAGCGGTTTTATCCGAACCAAAGTAAGAAGTGTTCAGTTTGTTTATGTTGAGAAGTGGATCTTGAATAAATTGAGATTTTATTCGAGTATAGTCAATATTTGTCTTTTTTGGGGGAGATACTTTTGATGACGTTGCTAAATTAGTGGTAGCTAGTGGCTATTTGTGAAAAATTCGAGTAAGATTGTCATTTCTAATACCGTAATGAAATTTAATTTTTTCTTGTTCACTTCTTAACGCATTTTTTTCGTTTCGTTCTATTAATTTATTTTTTAGAATGAATCTTTGACTTGCTGTTAGATCGCGATTTATATACACATTTTCATATTTTTTGATTTTTCTTAATTTAATTGATGCTTTAAGAACCATATTTTTGTTATTAACGTCTTCAAGCTCGATAAGCAAAGGATCGATAGTTCCTTTAGATTTAAGACGGCGAATAGATCTCACTTTTGCTCTATCGCATTCGATAGCACTAAGTAAATTATTTACTTGCGATTTGTCATTTTCTAGTTTTTCCGTCTGAGAAGAACATTGGGTTGCTTCTAGTCCATAGATGATAACGTTGGTTTCTCTCCGTTCTTGGTCTTTACGTTCCTTTGTGGTTTCAAAAAGAAGAGATAGTTGGTCATTTGTTTTTTTGGCAGCCCCTGATACAACTTTTGACCACGAAGTTCCACTTGTATCAGAATTGACTTCTTTTGATTGTTCCATTTCTGCAATTATACTTTTTAGTTGCTTGTTTTCTTTAACACATTCCGCAACCTCGGATTTTAAGTTTTTTATTTCATCCTCGAAAATTTTTATTACGCCATCTTTAGATGGCGTAATAAAAATTTAACGGCTCAGCAAGAAAAACAGATAAAAAAGATGTTAGAACATCTTTTTTATCTGTTTTTCTTGCTGAGCCGTTAAATTTGTCATGATTTTACTTTTCAAGTGTAGTGTGTTGTCGTGTATGTATCGTATCGTGTATATCAAATACTGTATCGTGTATATTCTTCTTCTTGAATTTTTCTAATTCTTTTTTCAATAACAATGATAGTTTTGGCGTACTCTGTTATAAACTGATGCCTGATTTTTTGTGGACTTTTTGGCTTTAAGCATCTGATTTAAATGTTCTTTTAAGCAGAATGTTTGCAATTCGGTTGAAGCTTAGGCTATCAACTGCCGCCAATTTGCTTATGACTTCTCCAAGACCTTTGGTCTTGATTGATTTTTTAGAGACTGATCTTTCTCGCCGCTAAATTTAGCAGCAAGAATCTTGTGCTTTGCTTGAAGGTGGTAAGTTAAGTTTTTTGTTCCGAATGTTTTTAAAACTTATAAACTTTGCGCAATTCTCTTTTTTGATGTACAAAAAGTATTCATAAACATGCAAGTTTCTTTGAGAACTGACATCTTCAAACTCTGCCATTTTTCAATTTATTTTATTTTTTCTGTTAAATTTACGATGTTTAATAGCTGCACGACAAACAGTAGTTATATTTTAAATAATATTTATGTAATACTAGTTATATATTTTTTAAACGATAATAATATTAATAATAAATAAATTCAAACATGTTTAACTATGAATGCCTGATAATTTCTTTACGTGCTGAAAATATTTATTTTTGTTTGTTTTCAAGTATATTATTATGATTTGTTTACAGTATATTAACAGATACGGACTACGCTGGAAACATGAACATATGTCATAAAGGTGGATTTACATTATAAAACTTTTTTATGTCATTTAAAATCAAACAGCATTTTTTATAAATTGGTAGGATTTAATTGAATTTACCGCGAATTACCCAGGTATGGGTAATTCGCGGTAAAATGAGCTCATTACCCGGGTAACGGTTACCCGATTAAGAAACACTGATAAATACTGTTTTTGATAAATACTTTTATAATTATTCTAAAAGCAAATTTAATTAAGATTTGATATACCAAATAATTAATCAACGTTAATTAACTTGCGTTACTAAAATTTAATTTCCAAAGGAGCATTAAAACTTCAACAAAAAATAATTATCCGGACATGTTGTTTTGTAAACGAAGTTTTGAAATTGATTATTAAAAAAAGTTTTAATTTCAATAGTTTTATTAATATTGTTTAATAATTGTAATTATATTGTAATTTAATTGTAAGTAATATTGTTTAATAATTGGCTGATATTTTTTTAAATTCATATGATTTACCATTGATATCATCAAGTATGGGAGTTAAAATCAAGGAATGGTCTTAAGCTCAGCGCAATTTGGTTATTGACTTGTTCAAGCAAAGTAAAACATTTAGGTCGATAATTAAAGCGACTGAAATGGCATTAGGAACCATCAGCAATCTGATTAAAAAGTATAATATGTTTGGATATGTGCAAAATCATCTGAGATCCGAAGCTAAGTATAAAACAATATCAAGAATAAATCGACAAATTGTCAAGATGGTGCAAAAAAAACCGCTTTTTATCAGCACCAAAAGTTTCAAGCCTCCTTGTGAAAGGTTTTGGGTTACAAGTGAGCTCATTTACTATTCAAAATTGATTGAAAAAAAGTGGATTCAAAGCAAAAGAGTTTCATGCAAGAAACCATTCTTTTCGAAAATCCGTCGCAAACGAAGACTTACATATGCTAAAAAAATATGTAATTATGCCGGTATCATTTGGGAGGAAGGTTTTGTTGACGGATGAGTCAATATTTAATCTTGTGAAGTCCGATGGAGATAAAATCGTGGAAAAATTATGGAGATAAAAATTATTAAGATAAAAACGTGAAGCATTCACACTCAGTTGTATTTTAGGCACAGTAAAATTTAGTGGATGCAATGTTATGGTATAGGGATCAATGGCTTGATCCCTATACCATAACATTGATTTGATCAATAAACTCCAGTTTTCCTGGATCACAGGAAAACTGGAGTTTATTGATCAAATTGTAGACTCTAAGGTTTATGTTACCATTCTCAATAAAAATCTTCTGGCTTAAACTAAAAAGCTGCGATTAGGAAAATATTTTATCTTCTAACAAGACAATGACCCTAAACACACGTCAAAAAAACAAAATTTTGAATTTTTTAAAAAACTTGAATCGCCAACGCAAAGTCCAGATCTCAATTTAATTGAACATCTCTGGGCTATTCTGGATAAAAAGTGTGGCACACAATGTCTAAAAAGAAAAGAAGAGCTAAAGACCATGCTCCAAGAAGCTTGGGCTGACATTAACTCAGATACGACAAAGAAATTAGTTGAATTAATGCCATGTCGACTTGCAGAAGTCATAAAAGCTAAAGGCGGTCCAACTCAATTTTAAAAAGTTATAAAAATAATTACTCGAAGAAGTGTTACTCTTTAAGCCTTATTCTTTAAAAATTTGTTCGGATACTTATTTAATGCTAAAAAATTGCATAGTTTAAATGTATCTTAATTTTTTATCAATTAAATTTTATTATTGATATATTTTTTTTGCATATTGAATTCGTAATTAAATTTTCTTTCAGAATAATCATTTTTTTTATTTTTATAAATTTATTTTTTTCTTAAATAACCTGACAAAGTTTATTTAAATAATAAAATGTTTTGTTCCGGTACTTATTTCTCTTACAGTATATATATATATATATATATATATATATATATATATATATATATATATATATATATATATATATATATATATATATATATATATATATATATATATATATATATATATAAATATATATATATATATATATATATATATATATATAAATATATATATATATATATATATATACATATATATATATATATATTTATATATATATATATATATATATATATATATATATATATATATATATATATATATATATATATATATATATATATATATATAAGGGTTGCCAACTTTAAACAATAATAAGCAACAACCATTAAATTTGCTTCTACTTCTTCTTTTGTTTCTGTAAGTTTCAATGAAATTTTGATCAAGTTTTAACAGCACGTTCTGCACTGTAATTTAGAACAAGAAGACTAGTGACAGATTTTTTCAAATCTTTCATTTAAGAGCTAATTTATGTAATTGATTGATGATTTATCTTGATAATTTTAATTTTGAAATTATATTACTATATTCTAAAGTCAATTTAAATTTGTAGTGCATTATTTGTAGAGGTCAAGCAGGTGGCTATATGAGCTCTTCCAAGTATTTTGTTAGCAAAAGAGACTTCAACCAGCTAAAAAGCTTCTTTTTTTTTACTGAGTTGAATAATTTTTTTAGTAAAATAAAAAAATAGATGTGTTGTACTTGAAATTATTAAAATCAAAAATGTTTCAGGTAATTTTTAAAATCAAAGATGTTTCAGGAAATTGTGAGTGGGTAAGGAGTACTCTTGCAGAACCCAAAAAAGATATCATGTTTTCTGTTTCAATTTGCAAAATGCTTTGACAAAATTTAAGGTTGAGATCTTGAATTAATTATATTTTTATTTTATAGTAAAGTTAATAATAGCTGTATATCAGTTTTGTTTCAGGTTTGGAAAACCTTATGCAAAGTTTAGGTATTTCAACAGAACAATTCAAAAAATATTTACAAAATTAATAAATGTTATTTAGCACTACTTATTACTTCAAAGAAAATTAAGCATCACTGATACAATCCTAGGACACCTTAATTTCACTATTGCAAAGTACAATTTCCTTTTTACACAATTTATTAATATTATTTCCATGACGACATGTTACATTATAAAAATAATAAAAACGATTTGTAGAGTAGTAAAAGTTTGAAAAAGGTTTGAATTAAAAATAATCTTAAAATAAAAAAACTGTATAGACTACTAGCTTATTATAACTATTATCTAAGTTTTCAATATATTCAAAACATACACATCTGATATACTTTTAAATAATCTCCTGTTATTTAAAAAAGATGTAACATGTGTAAACATCAATATCAGACGGCAATGCAAACATATGTAATTTGAAAAGTGTGAAATACAAGGGATGCATGTCACAGTAGTGTTTAAAATTTGAGCACAGACTTTTAAATAAACCTTAAGAGATTAAACTTTAAAAGTCTAACTAGCCCTATGTCGAACTTTGTGCTTTTCACATTTAAATTTTTATATTAATCAAAAAAAACTTAAAATAACTAAAAAAAAAATAAAAGAACATGCATTAACTGCGTTGAGTAGCGCTACTAATTTAAAAATTCGAAAAAAAGCAGATTAGCGTTTTCTGGTTGCCAAAGAGTGGGAATATAGCGGTAGCGCTTTCATATAGCGGTAGCGCTTTCATATAGCGGTAGCGCTTTCATATAGTAGCCGTTGTGTAGTATAGCAGCCGTGGTGGTGTATTGATTAGAGTTCTGCCATCAAAACGGGAGGTCCGTGGTTTGCATCCGGCTCTGTTCAAATATGCAGCGTTTGTTAAGAAGGAGGCGTAGACTTCCTAATTAAATGTTATTCCGCGATGCTCTGTGATACCTAACCTATTTAACTAAAAAATTAGCACTTAATTAACTGGAAAAAAAGCAATGCTACCTAATATTTCTAGCGTCTAAAAGTATAATAATAATATTCAGTTTATCATTGTATTTAAAATCTTTTAAATGGTATTACTGGTAAAATAATCGAGCAATTCTGAGCAATCTTTATGAGATAACAACTTCTCTAATCTCTGCACAACTTTTACTCTCAAATCTCCTGCGTCACAAACACAACTTCTCTAATCTCTGCACAACTTTTACTCTCAAATCTCCTGCGTTACAAACTTATTAATCTTTAATCTCCTGAACAACAAATTGTTTAATCTCTAATTTCCTGCTTTACTAATTTATTAATGTTTTAGACAATTCAAAGTCTATATTTAAGTAGTTTTCTCTTAAAATGCGAGTGTTGCCCATCAGATATTATATATCAAATAAGTAAAAAAATTTTAACCCAAATCACCTATCTATCTAGACCCACTCTAGATACTTATTACAGCAATAGCCGATCAAATTTGCATTACTGTTTAAAAATTGTAATAAAAATGGTAGGTTATAGTTTATTGACAACTGAAAAACATCACATTGTTGGGTTCACTTTTAAGATTTATAATTGTAAAAACCTTTTTAAAATTTTATAAAAAAGTTATCAAAGTTATAAAGTTATCTTGACAGAAATAAGTTGAGGGTTTTAAATACAGAGAAACAGATAAAGGATACAGAGTTATTGATGTCCCTAATTAAGTTTAAGTTTTTAGTAAACTGTGCTGTCTAGAACGCCATATTGAAAAACTGTCACTGACTGAAAACTTTTCCTAATAAAAAAGGATTAGCTTCTTCTCTGAGTGTATTATGTGAATGTGGTTATTTATCTTTTATATTTACAAAATATAGATGATTTATGAATGAAAAAAGCAGCTTTTTTTAGCTTGTTCTTTATTTTTTTTAAATGAAGAAATATTCTTTTTTGTAGTTTGTTAATTTTTTTGACTAAATATTTGGGGCAATCAAGGCAAAAATAATAATATATTTTTAGTTTAAGTTGTAGACTTTTCCTTATAGAGTCTTGTGTCAAAGTTTCATTTTGAAATATACAACAGTTCCTCAGTTATCATCTGCTAAAAATATAGACATTTTCTTCCTTTTTCCGCCATTATAGATAGGTATGCGGAAATCACGTTTTACGGAACCGAATTTGTGCTAAATTTCTGTGCCACATTTAAAAAAATTTTTTTTTAGGTAGCGTCAGATAAACATATTTTAAAGGTCTTTCTTTTAGAAACATATTTAAAGTTAGATTATTTTTGAAAAAAAGAATAATTAAACTTCAATTTTATACATTTATGTGTGGTTGGTAAATTTTGAAGAAAAATTTATTTATCGATTGAGGATACTGTTTTTGATAATGTTGAAGGTATATAGTTAGTAAAAAACATTTTCAAAACAATTCAAGCTTGTAAATATATATCTCAGCTGCACTGTGTCCTAGATTATTAAATTTTTAAAATTGATGACAAGTTTATGCTCTACTGATGACAAGCTTATTAACATAATTTCTTTTTTTTGTTGTTTTTTTTTGTTTTTGTTTTTGTTTTTTTGTTTATATTGTGTTACAGTTTACAATTATATAAATCGTAATACAATTATATAAATAACTTTATAAATAAAAGCTTTACAAATATTTTTATTAAATTAACAAGGTTTTTATTAAAAAATCACATTGATCTTATCGTCAAAACCTTTTAAAGCGTAAAAGCAACAACAACCGCAAAAATAAATAAAAAATTAAATATTATACAGTGCGTTATTGCATATTAGAAGTAATTCATTATATCTATTATAGAAAAAATAAATTTTTTCTAGTTTATTTTTAAAAAGTTCAAATGAAGCTGATAAATCAAAATTATTCAGAACAATTTTGTTCTAGAGATAAGGTGCACGATATCCAATACAAAATTGATTAAACTATGTACGACAAAGTGGTTCATTTAAAAAATTATCATTTCGCAAAATATATTTGTTTATTTTTTTGATAAAAAAAACTTTAAAAATAGATAGTGCTGAGTCATCTTTACATTGAAACATTACATTAAAACAAAAGCACAAAATTTTATAAATGTTAAGTTGATATACATTAAAGACGTTCACATCTTTAAATAAAAATTTGAATACGTTAAACGATTTTTAAAATATATTAAACGCATAGCGTGTTTCTGACGACGATAAAAAAGTTGCAATTTACTTTTGCTTGTGCTTCCCCAAGCAATATTGGCATAGTTAACATAACTATGTATAAAGGAGTAGTAGAGTTGCATTAAACTCTTTTTATCTAATGTAGTCAATATGAGTTTTCCATGTAATATTTTCATCAAGAATTATTCCTAAAAACTTTGTTTCGGTTTCTCTTTTTATTTCAATTTTATCAATATATAGTTTGGGCATAAAGTTTGGCAAAAATTGTTTTTTCGATAATGGGTGAAACAGAATATACTTTGTTTTGTTTATGTTTAAAGTTAATTTATTACATTTTTGTCTATGTTTAAAGTTAATTTATTACATTTTTGTCTATGTTTAAAGTTAATTTATTACATTTTTGTCTATGTTTAAAGTTAATTTATTACATTTTTGTCTATGTTTAAAGTTAATTTATTACATTTTTGTCTATGTTTAAAGTTAATTTATTACATTTAAACCAGTTAGAGATAAGCTTAAGTTCTTTATTCATTTCGTAGAAAAGTTTCGTAATGCTAAGGTTTGATGTAAATAAATTTGTATCATCAGCAAACATAATGTTTTTTAAGTTTGATACTTTATTTATTTCATTTACATAAATTAAAAAAAGAAGAGTCCCAAGAATTGAGCCTTGAGGAACACCGCAAGTTATTTGAGTCGTTTCGTTTTGGCGTCTGTTATTGACGGGGATTTATTGTTTTCTATTTGTTAAATAGCTTTTATACCAATTTAAAAGATTGTTATTTATCCCATAATATTTGAACTTTTGCAGTAAAATTTCATGATCGACGGTATCAAATGCTTTTGATGGATCAATAATTACACCTAAGGTGTATTACTTTCTATCAAAAGACTCAGAGATTTGCCGGATAAATTGAATAATTGCCTGTTCCGTTGAAATGCATTTTTTAAAACCAAATTGATTATTATTTAACAGTTTATTATCATTAAGATGTTTATATGTTTTATTATAAATTATTTTTTCTAAGATTTTTGAAAAGTTGAGAGAATAGAAATGGGGCGGTAGTTGCACACATCTGTTTTGTCACCATTTTTGTAGATTGGAATAACTTTTGCAATTTTGAATTTGTCCGGAAAAATCCCTTGTTTTAAAGATGCTTTAAAAATTTTGAAAAGTATATCTTTTAGGTTTTCGTAACAATCTATTTATGTTACTATTTATTTCGTCGAAGCCAGTAGCTTTATTTCTTTTAAGAGATTTAAAATGTCAAACTCCTCGGGAGTTAGTTCAATCAATAATTCATTGTTAGTATTTAGATCGTGCCTAGTGGCTAAAAAGTCTATAAAAGAGTTATCAGTAGTGGGAGTTTTGTTTGAAAGTTTTTTTCCGATTTCTGTGAAAAAATTATTTAATTTTTTTGCAATTTTACTAGGTTCGGAAATAATTTTGTTTTCAAAATCAATAGTGTTTGGCAGGGAGTTTGAATATATACTTGATTTGCCAGTTAGTTCTTTTATTATATTCCAAGTGCGCTTTGGGTCGTTTTAAAATTTTTTAATAAGATTTGAATAATAGATTTTTTTCATATTTTTTCGAGTCTTTTCAAAAATCTTTCTATAATTCTTGTATGTTTTTTCACTTGCAGGAGATTTTGTTTTTAGATAATTTTATATAGAATTTTTGTTTTGTTCTAGAGGATTTCTTTAGTCCATTTGTAATCCAGGAACTATTAAATGTTTTAGTATTTATTCTTTTTTCGCAAACTGGAAAGTTTGCTTCATACACTGAGTGGAAAGTTTCAAAGAATTTGTTATAAATGTTGTTTGCGTTATCGTTAAAGTCAATATGCTCCCAATGTAGTAGAGATAATTGAGTCTTTTTTTTGGTAAAATAATACTTTCTAGTAATTTTATTTGTTGATAAAGTATGCGTTGATCCGGCATTAAATGTTAAGAAAATAGGAAAATGGTCTGATAAATCAGATTTTACAATACCTGCTTGAATGCTTTAATTGAAAATGTCTGTTGTAACAATATTATCAATAAGAGTTGATGAGTTTTGTGTTACCCTAGTTGGACGATTTATCAGCGGAATTGCTCCCGTTGTAAATACTTCATCATAAAATTTTTTTACTTTACTGTCATAATTGTATAGTAAGCAATTCATATTTAAATCTCCTATAATATAATTTTTTTTCATAGATTCCTTTGTTAATTATTTTTTGTTGTAAATACAAGCTAAAATTTTCGGACGCACCATCAGGTGGCCTGTAACAACAGCTTAAGAGAATATTATTTTTTTTCGTTTTGTTAAAAATTTCAATGGTTACGATTTCTTTATCGCCGTCAGAAATGCTCAAGTCATTCCTAATACAATGTGCAATGGTACCTTTTATATAAATCAGAACTCCTCCACCACGTTTATTTGTTTGTCTCTCTAATGAAATTGTTTCAATTTCTGCTTGTCTATTTCTGGTAGAAGATCTCTGAAATTGTCAATACAAGACATATTTTGCTCTTTTGATTACAGAGACTCTCAAGAAGGAGGCACCAAGTGCAAAGTTTCACAATATAAAAAGTAAAGAGTTTCTTTGGAATGTTTAGCAATACCAATGAAAGATCATCTAATGCAGCAAATTTTTATTAACTTTATGCAAATTAAGATAAAATAATAGAACTTTGGATTATCTTGATAGTAAATATCATATATCTAAAAAAAAAAGTAGTTTTGTGGTTTTTACAAATGGCCAATAAAAAAAGGAAGATTTCAAAAAAGCTGTTTAGCAAATACCAAAAAATAGATGAATGAAAAAACGAAATTTGAACGAGAGTGCTTGTACTATCTTTTTGTAAATTTAGTAATTATTTAAATTGTCTACCAAGCAACTTGATAATTTCGATGGCATAATGTTAAATAAAAATATATTGTTATTGAAATATTGAGGACCTTTTTTTTTTTGGTGTCTCTAGTCGTTAGTTGAAAAGCAAAAATATACATACACCCCACCATGGAAGACCTCATCGGTTAATCTATCAAGATTAACCGAGGTCTATTATTAAAAGAGATCTATAAAGTTAATCTAATAAAAACCTTTCTTCAATCAAAAATAGGCAAGGTTATCACCGGGGCACTTTACTTTTAGATTATAAAATTATATATTTACACATTATTTACAGATCTATTATTTAAAACTATATTTTCACGTTACCATTAATAAAATAAATTACACAATGCAAAATTTTACATTTATATTTTAAAAAATGTATTATAAAATAACATAAATTATAATAAAATATTTGTATATTAAATATGCAATTTTAAATTATATAAAGAGGTATTTAGAGATGCATCTTAATGCCACATTTTTTTAAAAAAATAAAATTTTAAAACATTCATTTTAATAAATCTTGTTGATAAATACATAAAAATGAAAAAAAAATTAAAAAAAGCATTAGCCAATATAATAAATACAACTTAGCATTTTATATATAAAAATGATAACACCAAATCGGTGTTATTATTGTTTGGCACTATACCAGGTTGCTTAACATATATATTTCAGGCACCAAAATGAATAATATGTCTCACATTCACATGAAGTTAGTATATACTCACATTCACATGAAGTTTGTGGAAAAATAACATGTAAATTTTTAATGTTTTTACAACCAGGAAAATTTATCACTTTTAACTACTCAGTAATATTAATATTGAATCTACCTTTTTAAATTTAACTAAAAGGCTTCACATAAATGAAGCTCACAAGGTTAAAGCATGGGAATTCAGTAGATCTGTTTCATAAAATTTACTAAAAGATATAATTAAACTTCTGAAATCATTTTTGTAGGAACTAACACAAAGTTCTTGAAAACTATCCAAAAAAAAGTAAACCTTTTCCACCCAAAATGTTCAATATGGAACGGTACTTTCAATATGTTATATATATTATATATAAATTGTTGATCAGGCAAGTACAAGTTTAAAAAGTATGACACCTCATTAAAGTGTGCCAAAAAAGATTCTTGTCATATTGCAAAACATGACATAGTGCTAAAAAGATACTTGACATATTGCACTTTGTATGAGTCACAAATAACTAAATTAAGCCTATGACTGTTGCAATGAGCATGCAGCTTTTTCATTTAGATTTAAAATACAAGAGGACAAATCTTTAATGTGACCATCAATTGCTCTAGCACCACCATATCACAATTCATGATATATAAAAAGGAATCCGAAATTTTTCTTACCGAAAAATAAAGTAATCCCTACTAGTAACACCATTTGTGCAATCTAAGAAACTGATAAATTCTCTTATTGAACTTTGAACAACCATATAATTAAACTTTGAACTTTGAACTTTGAACAAACCATATAATTAAAAATAGTTGTTCTTTACTTTAATTGTCAGGAGGTTTATCAGAAAAATGTTTAAAGTTTTTAAACTATTTTGTTTATAACTTCTCTGAAACACTTTTTTACCAGATATTATGGTGTCTTAGATATGTAAAAAGCGTTTTTTGTTGATAATATCTAAGCTGATCTTGAAGAATTTTATCACCAACATTAACACGGAAATGTTGCACTTGATTTATTAAGGAAATTACGTATATTTACACGAGTCGAGACATTTTATATATCGCAATAAACTTTAAATATTTCAGGGTGAAAGTTGGAAGGTACGTCCGATAGTGTTTTTTCATAAATAAAATCGATTACTTAAAATTTAAATATTGAAAACTAAACTAAATAAAAAGCTCAATCACAGAAAAAAAATAATGTTAGGTACGTCCATTGTTTTATTTTGATATGTAATAACTATTAAAATAGATTTCACCTCCTGATTATCGCTAAACAATAGATTTTGACTAAGAATTTACTTAGGGTGTACTACTTTGGGAACGTCCAAAAATTGTTATAAGTAAAGAATTTAACATTTTGCTTTTATAACAAAAAAAAATAAAAATTTAAAAACGTTTTTTATCGTTTAACAAAATAATATTGGGCACGTTCATTGACTCTTCTAATTAAATATTATTTATTTATTATTACTTTAACCTCCACTCAGAGACGTATTTAGGGAGGGGCCAGGGGAGCTTTGGCCCCAGGCGCCAAGTTTCAATAGGGCGGCAGCCGTCAAATGGGAAATCGTAATAAAGTTATTTTATATTATTATCACAAAAATTTTTGATTTATTATTATGTCCAAACGGTAGATCGACTCATTGACCTACTAAATATAAAAAATTTTTATCACTCAAAATATCATCACTCAAAAAGCGATCAATAATATCACTCAAAAGACGATCAAAATCCACTTGCAAATTATACATAATTATGCGCAAACCCAGTGAAAAAAAAGGCTTTTCCCCCATGGATTCCATGTGGGTTCCGTGTGGAATTCATGGGATCCCACATGAAACCCATGTGGGACAAGCATTTCTTTTTCGTGCGAAAACGTTGATCTAGTAAAAAAAGTCACGTTCCCCATTTTAATCCTTTTTTAGCAAAACATATTTAGAATTTTGGCAATAAAGAAAAAGGTTCAACATCGTACCTATCTTTTAATATAAATGAGCAGTTCGTTGGTAGATAATGGCGGACAACAAGTGATAAAAAAAAATGAATTTAGTTTTTTTTCTATCAGTATTAATTCTACTTCTGATATTAGCCATCTAGATTAACTGTATTCCTTTTTTGGTATGTTCAAAAATATGACTGTACGGTCGAAAGATTTTTAGGATTTTTATATTTGCTATATTTTTTGTTTTAGAATCGCATGGATTCGATATAAACAATTGTTGCAATCAATGTTACGACAATGCGTCTAACATGATTAGTTGATATACATGTTTTCAAGCTCGCATTAAAGAAGTTAATCTTTTAGTTACATTTATACCATGCTTGGCACACTTTAAATCTTGTCGGTGAATGTGCTGTGGACTGTTATAGAAATAATTCTGAATTTTTTGTTCTGCTTCAAAATATGTATTAGTTTTTTAGTACTTCTACATTTAGATGAGTTCAGAACAGTTAAATTAAAACAGAAAACTTATTACTTTAAAAACAGATACAAGGTAGTCAGCAAGATCTGATGCATGTATTAGTTTAAATAAAAATTGGAATAAATTAATTAATGCACTTTCTTTTATTAAAGAGGATAAATCATAAAGGTCAATCACAAGATCAGAAGCTAATGAAATTAGACAGTCTTGAAACAGCTGTAATGGCCACATTATGGGGTGAAAACTAGTAAACTATTGCAGTCAGTTAAGATTTAAAACAGTTGTAAGTTTACGAATCATTAATTCGATACGTTTTAAAGAGAGGAGAAGAAGAAGAAGGAGAAGAAGAAGAAGAAGAAGAAGAAGAAGAAGAAGAAGAAAAAGAAGGAGAAGAAGAAGAAGAAGAAGAAGAAGAAGAAGAAGAAGGAGAAGAAGAAGAAGAAGAAGAAGAAGAAGAAGGAGGAGAAGAAGAAGAAGAAGAAGAAGAAGAAGAAGAAGAAGGAGAAGAAGAAGAAGAAGAAGAAGAAGAAGGAGAAGAAGAAGAAGAAGAAGAAGAAGAAGAAGAAGAAGAAGAAGAAGAAGAAGAAGAAGAAGAAGAATTAATAAATCGGGACACAAAATATATCGAAAAATACGCAAAAGAAAAAGAAAATTAACTGCAAATAAAAAATGAGAAGGAAAAGTAAACTTTAAAATTTGAGACTTTTTAAGGATTAACACATATTATGCTAATATCGATAAGCTACATTTTGAATTTGAAGGAAGGCAATTGTTCTTTGATGAAGCCAATAAAAAATTTGACTTTTTGTTTCAAATAATAAAACTATCAGAAGTTTACAAAAAAGAAGTAATACTTCAAAAAATATATAAAAATGATCTTTTGTCTTCATTTGCTAACGAGTGCATACAATTCAGAAGTTATTTAATGATTTTAACTGAAAACATAAGACATAAAACTATAGTAGATAATTTTGAAATAATCAGAACTGATAAACTTCAAGAGCAATATAACTCTCCTTAATTCTATATCTACTATAAGTAGATATAGCATTAAGAATATATCTATACTGCCTAACGTACAATTGTTCAGCCGAGAGATCATTTTCAGGATTAAAGAGGATTAAATTTTATTTAAGGTTGGGAATGTATGGTCATCCTTTTAATAGGTTAGCAATTCTATTTATTGATTCTGCACTGACCATACATATTAACTTTAATGACATCATAATACATTTGCAAAACAAAACTCACTTAGAAAATTATATATATTTTTTTAAATTTTAGTGAGTTTAACTTAATATATATTGTTGTACTAAAAATGTTTTTGTTTTTTAATAATAACTTCATATTAAAGTTGACAGTTATTTGTAAAAGAGGGTGCTCAAACAATTAGTGCCCCTGGCTGCAAAAAATTTAAATACGTCTCTGCCTCCAGTTAAAAAAGATTTTTTTATTTACCGCTCTAAACAAAAAGCAACTTTATTTACTCTAAACAAGAAGCGATATTTTTTTTTTTTTATAACTGTTTGTATAAAGGAAATAAAATTTAAATTTAATTCACTTCAACGGTTAAACTAAAAAAAACTATTTTTATACGCGATATTGAAATAATTAACTTTTTATTTTTAGATTTAGTTTTATTTTTGGGTACGTCTACAGACGTACTAGACGTACCCTAGATCCGCCCCTGAGTGGACCAAAATTAGGGGGCCTATTTGCAAATTTAAGGACCTTTTTTACTTCTTTTTGTAATACCTAGTGAAAACGTCTTTAAGATTTTGGGGCCCTCATGACAAATTTTCAAGGCGACCTCCAACTCACTAGCCACGGTACTGGTCATAGCACTCATCCTTGTTGCACTGGCACTATTCATGATTTCCTCCATTCTGATTTATTATTTCCTATCAACACTCTTTTTAGTCTGTTCTTTAAAAATCCCTATCACCAGTCCAAAAATTTTAATAAAAAACCAAGACAAGCCAGTTTTAGCAACAATCTTTTGTAATCAACTGAATCAAACACTTTAGCAAAGTCTAGGAATAAAATGACCTATAAAACGATTGCTTAACAACTATCTATTAAACTTGTAATGAAATTTAGAGATTTCTATAAGTTAATCGCATATCTTTTATTTATAATTAAAAATAAATTTCTTTATATATCTTTTATTTATGATATATATCTATATATGCTATATTTATATATATATATTTCATATATATCGAATATATATATATATATAATATATATATATATACTTATATATATATATATATATATATATATATATATATATATATATATATATATATATATATATATATATATATATATATATATATATATATATATATATATATATATATATATATAAAAGATATGCTATATATATATATAAAAGATATAAGTTAATCATAAATAAAAGATATATAAAAGATATCATAAATAAAAGATATAATAATAATCGATTTCCATAAGTTAATCGCACATCTTTTATTATTAAAGAATCCATATTAGTTTTTATTGATTAACTTGTTTTCTACTAAATATTTCATAACTTTGTCTTTGATCAAACAACTATAAATGTTAAAGATACAGGTCTATAGTAGATTGTTTCTTATTTGTGACCATTTTTAAACATTGAAATAAATAAAAATTAGTACACAAACCATGTGAGTTTACTTGTTTCAAATGAAATTTTATTACTACACGCTAATAATATTTTTTTAGTGATTTAACTAGAACTTTTAAAATCTTTGGGAGAACTTTGTCTGTTTTATTGTCTTTATTAATGTCCAACATGCCTTAGTACGACAACGGATTCAGCATCCGGATTTCTACAGATTTTTATTGTTTCTTTACCTGTGATTGAAACAGATAAAGTTCGTGGTTTATTGAATACCAATGCAAAATATCCATTCAATGTATTCTCAATAACTTTTAAATAAGTTTCAATACCATTTTTCAGTTGAATTGCTTTTATGTTGTATTTGACTTTACTTTTATTAATAATATATGCATAAACTTTCCTAGGGTTTCCTTTGTTTCACTATTTTTTTAAATCCTGTTTAACTTTTTATACTTCGCAAGTAAATGAATGTCTTATCTTCTTCTTTCTACATAAAACAATTTCTTACAACAACGTTTTTAAGTCTTTACTTATCCATAGAAAACTTGTGTTGTTTTATACTCCTCAGTTTAATGATTTGAATAAAGATTTTCTACCCTTCTTTAAACGACTCATTTTTGTAACACTTGTTACATAAAAAAAAAATTAGTTCATCAAATTTCACCTAAATCAGATGGAATTCGCAAGGTGTTTCCGTCGGGTTTAAAATTGGGGTGTAGGATCCAAAATGTAGCAACTGAGCTGGTGGATTTTCAAACACCCTTTTTGAACGAGCGTGACAAGGAGCATTTTCTGCTACGACAACAAAATCCTTTAAACGATTTCCGGTTTTATATTTGATACCTAAAGTTTGCACCAGACCACCCAACCTTCATTTTACTTAGCACACTCTGATACTCTTCTTCTGTCATTTGATGAAAATAAAACGTAACGCATTTTTTCAACTTACTCGGTTGTATTTATTTCATGCCGAAAAATTGGACAAGTAGAATCTGGTTGTTCTAGAAGTGGATTTAAACAAATTTAGTGAAATTAGTATTGACACGTATTTAGTTTAATAATATACTATCGGGTTAAAGTTCAGATTAAAAACAACAATCTTTCAGTTCCATTATTATTTTACTGGTGCATACAAATGGTGCATACAAATGCTAAACTTGATTTTATTAACTTATAAGCCTATAAGCTTACATTGTGCAATTGCTAAAGGTTTGTTTAATAACTAATTAAGAGCAAACGAAAAAACATTTTTCTGGCAGAGTCCTTCATATTTTATGGACCTGCGTGTCCTTTAGAACAGGTATCACTGTTCTAATAAATTTTAATCTAATCTAGTTACATCCCTTATTTTATTTTACCCTGTTTATTCTTTTTTTTTTTTTTTTACTGAAAAAATTTTAGGTAATAAAAAAAAAAAAAATTTCATTTTGCCCTTGCCATTTGTATTTTTTTTTTTGAAAAATTTAATGGTATTTATATATTTATTTAGTTTTGTGTTTTAAGAGCCACAGTTACCACAAAAGGTTTTTATTTTAAAGTGAGAGATTATTACATTTTAAGTAGACAAAGTCTTGCTTTTCAAGATAACATAGTCTTGCTTTATGAAGCGCTCAAGCCGTTAAACCACCATGCTGAGTTTAATCGTACCATCAATTTTACTAACGTTTCTGGTTCTGACATAAATCATACAAGCTTTTTAAAGAGTTTTTTTATTAATACTATTTTTTTTAAACTGTAGTGTAGGTTGCTTTGTGCTGACCAGTAGTGTGGGCTGCGTTTTGCCAATCTGAAACAAAAAAAGAACACTTATAAATATTATAGTTTGTAAGCAATTTCCTTTAAAAAAATCAAATTAGTTAAATATGATATTATAAATTTATATTACATTTATCATAAGTTATACATGTTGTGCATCGTAAAAATTTATAAAAATTTCGAGAAAAAAATATACTATAGTAGGTCAAACTTTACTAAAAACTTTTAGTGCCGTGAAATTTAACTAATTTACAACATTTTTAATACTTATCAAGTTCGTTAAATACTTTAAAGCCGGGGAAAGGAACTTGTTACCCCTGCACGTTAAAAATACAAGAAGGTTTGATAGCAGTCATACAATCATCATCCCCTTTAATAAGTATGCCTACTTTTAAAAAAGATTTGACACTTGTTTACCATTTTTGGAATTCTTAATTACTATTCTCTCAAATGCTAACGCTAAGTAATGCTAAAAAAGCGTGCCTCATGTGACAAACCTAAAAAAGAATCTTTTTCCCGTTCCAAAGCTCACTTTTCTAATCCTTTAAAAAGTTGTCATGATTTACATAAAAAATTGATTTGACAAATACTAAATTGCATCCAAAAAATTCGTTTAAAAACTATGCTTATTTAAATTTGTAAGGAAAATTGTTTTTAAACTTTTGATGGGTGTAAATTTCAAACGACAAAAGATATTTTAATGAAATTTTAAATTATTTAATTTTTTTTTTGTTTTTAAAAAAGTTAAGAATCTTTATTTTTCATGTATAAAATATTAAATAATGAAATGACGTATTAAATAATGAAATGACGTGTATAACCTTTACTGTTATTGCCGTTACGGTACCGTCATACCGTCGTATATATTTTACTTTAATTAGATCAAATGAATTTTGATCAAAAATTTGTAATTGATAAAAGTTTTGTTTAGACACTTACTTTTATTTATTTGGTGTTTATTTATTTTATTTGTTTTTTTCATAAGATTTGTCTTTGCAAAAGTTTATGACATTGACTATGAAGCGCCATGATGAAACGCAGAAATATCCTTCTATGAGGAAACTCATTGAAATTCGGGTATTTTTTTTTTTTTTTCAATATATCCAGAACATCCATTTTTCTACAATATAATAAAAAGAGATTTTCATAAGACAAAACAAAAAAAAATTTAAATCGCCATAAAATATAGATAAGTAATTTTTTACATACATACAAAACATTAAATTATTTAAAAAAAAAATAGCTACACAACCTGAATTTTTTTGTACTTTTAATCTACGAAAAACAAAAGTAGTCTCATATCGACAAAATTTACTGAGCAACAAAAATTTTAAAAACGAAAAAATTGTCATTATTTTTGATTTTGTTAAGTAAAACTACATGAAGTGTACCGCCCACCAAATTAAAGTATTTTAAGTTTTGTCACAATATTTTTTTACGTTTGCGTAAAATTCATTAATAAACAAATAAATAAATAGCACATTTATATATTACATAAAGTTTTTGAAAACCACAGTAAACACCATTTTTATTGGCATTATGTTAAAATCCAATAGGACAGCTACTTATCTAAAACCCTTATTCATTCATTATTTCAATAAGCTTTGGTAGATAGTTTTCGCGCCAAACTTTTCCAGATTCGACTGCTTGTTTTAGTGCATCATTTTGAAAACCACTCTTGTATGCATTTTCTATTATTTCTACGAGGGCGTTTGGCGCAACCTTTACTCTAAGTAACGCGCGAACACATTCAGTCAAAGGATCAGGTCTACCAATTATTCTGTTTCCAGACAGTAATGTATTATCGCAGTTTAATCCGCACACTTTTATTTTATTTTCAAGCATATATTTTATTGGATGATCTGCATATCCAGTACATCGATCAGGGTTACCGCAGTTTTCTGTTAAACATACCTCAACACCTATATCTTTTAAAAGTACATCATTAATTAAGTTTTCTGGAGAATTTTTTAAGTCTAAACCATGACCTATTCTATGTACACCAATATCTACTGCTAGACGAAGATTATCTTGTACTGTTGGATAATCCAGAGAACTCCACTCACCGGCATGAACAGTTATAAAACATCCTTGATTTTTTGCTTCTCTCAAAACTCCTTCAAACAACAATAATGGATAGCTGCCTTCGTCTCCAGCAATGTCAAACCCAAGAGCGTTTGTCTCTAGAACAAGTTTTAACACATTTTTAGCATCTTCAACCGAATGAGAACGCAAAGCGCACAGTATTAATCCTCCATTCAAATGAACGCCAATGTTAGAAAGATCTTTTTTTGCAGATTCAAATCCATCCAGAGTACTTGTAACTACTTCTTTATCGGACAACCCGCATAAGTTATGTAGTTTAGGAGCAAAACGAATTTCTATGTAGTTTACCCCATATTCTCGATGTTGTCTCATAACAAGATCGTATACAGCTTCCTTCAAGTCCAACTTTGTTTGAAGGAACTGATTGCAAAAGTCAAACATTTTCCAGTTTCCATTTCCAGATACAATATCTCCTTGTATGTGTTGCACCTCTTTTAAGGACCAGAGGTAATTGCTAATTTCGTTCTCGGATAAATTTTCAATATTTAAAGGAAACAGCGAAGCAAATCTTTCGGGTTCTTGTAATTTCATTCTTTTAGCAGAAGACTTTATAAAATCGAATGAAAGCGATCCATCTAAATGTATGTGCAATTGAGGCTTTGGAGCAGTTTTTAAAAGATTTCGAACTGCAAGTTCCTTTTCTTCTGCAGAGGTTGCCATGGTTAAATTTAATTCTAAAGTTTTAAAAGTAATAAGTTTAAAATTTTACAAACTGTTAAACTAAAAAAATTCTATGATATCTGAAACCAAATTCAGCAATGTAAGTGTTTTCTTTTCTAATCTTCTTGTCACGCTTGTCTATGGTCTTATTTAAGATCATTTAAAGAATAGTATATATAATCAATCGGAAACAATAAACAAAAGAAGATTGTTTAATATAAAATACAGAGATTATTGAATGTAAAAACTTAATAACTTCTATGGTTATAATAAAAATGTAGTATTGTTAAATGTAATTGAATTAATTCAAATTGTTGTTCAAAATCGTGTTCCTGATAATTTAAATAATATTGTTTTCTGTTGATGTTATTGTTATTGTTATGTTTTTTTATTTTTATTTTGCTGTCGTTGTTGCTTTTGCTGTTGTTGCTATTGTTATTGTTGCTGTTGCTGTTGTTGCTGTTATTGTTGTTGCTTTTGTTGTTGTTGTTGTTGTTGTTGTTGTTGTTGTTGTTGTTGTTGTTGTTGTTGTTGTTGTTGTTGTTGTTGTTGTTGTTGTTGTTGTTGTTATTGTTGTTGTTGTTATGTTATGTTATTGTTGTTACTGTTTTAATAAAGTATAAATAATTAACAAATTCCATTTTTGAACTTTTTTGAAGTTTTTGTTTCATAAGCACAAGTTAAAAAATACGCATATACATCATTTGCAGCGTCTTAACCACTTTTTTTTATTATCTTTGTTTATTTAAACCCATTTTTCTTTTTTTTATACCCGATCAATTCGTTATATTTTTTATACCCGATCAATTCGTAATTCTTAAAAATAGTTATGTCACTTATAGAAGGGCTTTAAAGGTCATACAAAAAGCAAATAAAATTGGTTAATCTTGTGCATACAATTTGAGAAAAAAAAAAGTTGTTAATTATATAAATGACGTACTGTTCTAATGATTTAAATCTGAAATGCAGTTTTTTCTCAAATTTTGAATCAAACTCTCATTACAGCTTATATCAGCAGCTAAGTTTCATGAATTAGGCTGACACATTTTTTATTATAATAAATTAAAGGTTTATTTACTTTTATGTTAAGTATAAACCTACTAGATATACCTAGATATTAGGTAAACATTAACATTTTAAATAAACAGTTATTTATTTGCAAACTTTTTGATAATAGATGTAATTTCTTTTTATCTTAATCGGTTTCATTGCAACTTTAAAGCATATTTATTTGTGGATTTAAATAATTATTGAGATTGCAGATGAAATTTTATTTTGACAAACTTGTTGGAAGCAGAATCAAAAAATGAAACTGATTTTTTGATTCATTTTAGATTCCGTCTAAATATAATAATTTAAAACTTCCGAAAAGTATGCGAAAAGAGTGCAAAACATTCAATATCGGTAAACAAGTAAACCACTTTCAAGTTTCTTAAAATATCACCGTTTCTTTATTTTATTTTTTTTTTGAGCTTTATTAATATTTGTTAACTTTATAATCGCTCTTATATTGTATTTTCGGACTTTGCTAATCTGTCATATGACCTTAATAGTTTTTATATTCTGTTTACCTAGTTTAATACCAATATGAAAATATAGTTTTATACTGAGAATAAATATGCAACAGTCAAAATATATATATATATATATATATATATATATATATATATATATATATATATATATATATATATATATATAATAACATAAAACCGTTTTATAAAATATATATATATATATACATATATATATATATATATATATATATATATATATATATATATATATATATATATATATATATATATATATATATATATATATATATATATATATATATATATATATATATATATATATATATATATATATTAGTGATGTGCCATCGGCTAAGGCCGATTAAGACTAATAATAGGGTTTAATGTATGTTTATAAAGATAATACCCTAATATTAGGTATGCAATTTGTATATATAAGGTATGCCTATGCACCAGTTTGATTTGGCTTATTATCCAATACTGATACATTGGCAAATGCTGATTAATCAACCGATGCCATCAGCCGGTTAATCGGCCAATGGTTAAGCCGATTAATTGGTTGCTGGTTACTAATAGCATAGGCTAATAGGTCGAATCACTTCTGATAAATAGGTACATATTGAATATGTAATTTAAACCTTTAATATAATTATAATACCCTTAAATAAATACATTAAACCTATTATTAGCCTTAATCGGCCTTAGCCGATGGCACATCACTAATATATATATATATATATATATATATATATATATATATATATATATATATATATATATATATATATATATATATATATATATATATATATATATATATATATATATATATATATATATATATATATATATATGTATATATATATATATATATATATATATATATATATATATTTTATAAAACGATTATTATTTTCGAATTTTTTATAAAATTTCGCTTCTTTTGAATACCAGGTTGACCTACTTTTGGAAAATTTTTTTTCTCCAAAATATTAGGGTACCGGTAATTTTCCCAATAAAGTTGTGCATGGTAGTCAAAAAGTTTTTTCTATAAACTGTAGTTTTAAAGAGACCGCTAATAAACCAGAAAAAGTTTAAAAGCTTGAATAAAGTTTGCTTTTTTAAATGACTGATTGCTTGCCCAAACCAAATCCTCAGTCGATGTTGCGACACTTCTTTGTAGCAACATGCTATAAGATAGTCGATGTAGCAGTAGGCTTTAAGATAGTCGATGTAGCAGCACTACATTGTAGCAGTAGGCTATTAATTTTTTTTTTAGCTTATTTTAGGTGCTCCCTGAAGTCTATCACGGAGCACCGCGGGAGAGTATTTAACTAGAAGTTCACGCCTCCTTCCTTACCAATGTCGCTTATTGGGCTAGAGCCAGCGTCAAACCGCGTTAAAACAACCGCCTTTTTGTTAAAAACCATCTTTTTGTTAAAAATAAACTTTTCAATTTTTTTTTTTACTTTTTTTTTTTTTTTCATATTTATTTTTATTGTTTAGAAAAAAGATTATTACAAAGAAAAATGAGCTTACATTTTTCTTTGCAATAGTTAATCTATTTTTTTTCAACGATTTACTTTGAGAATGAAAATATAATAAAATAGTTAACACCAGTCAAAATGTCAGATCTAAATTTTATAGTTTAGTAAAATATTAATTAAATTATTACATTACTATCAATCTCCTAGACCTTGTTTTGTTTAAGCTAGACAAGCTAAAAACAAATAATTGATATTGTACATCAATTACTTTTTTTGTTAATTTATGATTTTTTGTGCTTCTTTATCTAGTTTCTATTTTTACCAAAGATACTTTCTTTCTTAGTCATTTTTGCGAAATCCTCTATCAAAAGAATTTAATTTAAAACAATTTTAAAACCTTAATTGAGTTAACTAATCTTTACTGAATTGAAACTTTAGAAGTTTTACTCAAATTTTTATTTACGTGAATAAAAACTTAAATTTTTTTAAATTTTTATTTACGTGAATAAAAACTTTACTCAAATTTTTATTTACGTAAATAAAAACTTTAGAAGTTGTACTCAAATTTTTATTCACGTAAAATTAAGCAATTTACTCAGTAATTGCTCAGCTTTACGCAAATAAAACCTTGAGGCAAATTCCTCTAGTTTTTATTCACGTAAACCTGACTATTTACTAAGTAAAAGCAACCGCTTTTTTTATTCACCCCACGGCTGTTAAGGTGAGTTTCCACTCATCCGTTTTTTCACGGGAACGGGAAAAATAATCGCGTGAGCATGCGTATTATAAGTTTTAATTTGTCCGAAGTAAAACTACGCATGCTCACGTGATTATTTTTCCTTTTCCTATCCCGTTCCCATAGAAAAACGGATGAGTGGAAACTCACCTTTACACTGTCACTAATACTCAGTATATGAAAGAATTTTTACTGCGAATTGCAAATAATAAATTATCTCAAGAAATATACAACTTTTTTTTATTCTGTAAAAAGTATTATTTATATAACACATAAGTACAGTAGAAAAGTATTATATTAAGTACTTTAAAAAGTTTTCACTAGAATCATTCCTATTACTTTAGAAAAAAAATGTTCAAAAATTTTTATTTTTAATTTTGAACAGAATATTTCCTTAAGTATTACTAGTAATAGAGAGTATACTCTCAATCTCTCAAGATATACAACTTATAAAACAACTTTTTTTTATTCTATAAAAGTTATTATATAAACAATACTTTAGAGAAATTGAAAAAAATTATATTGAGTAATTAAAAAAAGTTTTACTCGAATCGTAACTATTACTTTCGAAAAAGCAAATTCAAGTTTGTTTTTTTTAATTTTGAACAGCATTTTTTTTTTTTAAATAAAGCTCAATATTAAATCATTGTGTAAGTTCTTACAGACAGTAACAACTTACACAATGAGAAAATGTTGTGCTTTGATGAGAAAATATACAGTGGCAGGTCACGGTAACTTGCAGTGGCGCGCCACTTAAACAACTTACGTAATGGGGAAATGATGTAGCGATAATATTTGCACTCAGGGCAAAAATGTAAAAAAGCGCCTTTTCTACAATAAAACTAAAATATATTGCTTTTTTATAGTAAAATAAACTTTTTTTTTTGCTTTTTGTTTTTTTTGGAACTCCTTTAAGCCTTCGAGCCCGGGGGCAATTTCCAACTCGGCTCCCTGCTACATTACTGAGTTGGTAAAAACAAATAGCAGATACTCAAACAAAAAATTAGAAACATTTTCCTCGCCGATTGTTCACTTAATACAATTTAATGATAAAAAAATGCTACAGAACAAAATTTTATTACAGGCAAGTTGTTTTTGTTAATTGTTTGTTTTGTTTTTCTTTTAGTTATATATTAAGTACAAACGAGGCGTAATCGTTTACGATTTGCCTTCTTTACTCTTTATGGAATAACTGAGTGTTTGAATAAACAAATTTTCTGTAAAAAAAAAAAGTTTAGTATTGTAAAATTACAAAAAAAGCGTTGAGAATTTTTTTCAAAATGAAACTTACAACATCTTATTTCGCTTATAAACGCGAGCAACTAAACATATAATTTTTTTATATAATACGAGGCAACTTATTGATAAATTTGTATTTGAATCCGCTGTTCGGTGCGTTACGCTATTGAAAAGTTATAAGGAAGTATTGAGGATTTTGAAAAATGTTGTGTGGTGTTCTTAACGATTTAAGTAGCGGATTTCAACAAACATATTGCAAAGCCTTTAAAACACAACGCATAAAAATTATGTCAAAAGCTTTTGTAGTTATCACGCGAAATGCATTTGTATATAGCTCATTTTCTAGCTCTTTTATAAAAAGTTTTATTTTACCAGTAAAATATTGATTTTGATTGTCAAAATAATGAAAGTTATTTCACTTGAAAAAAAATTATTTATTTATTAATATTGTTTGGTTATTTAACTGCCCATTAAAAAAATAATGAAGACTATTGAAGAAATATATTTTAAGATATAAAAGATTAAAATCTTAGGTTAAACGAAAATATGCGCAAAACTTCTGTTTAATTTGATTTTCAAGCTGAGCGCAAGTGACAAAAATACCCTTTGAAACAGCCGGGTATCCTGCCTAAGGTTACAAAAATCTAATCCTTTTGACATTACATTTTTTAGAAAAGAGAGAAAAAAAAAAGTTATTTTAATTTATTTTATACTTAGCAAATAATCTGTTTTTAATAAAAAAAATCATTTTCATTTTTATTTGTTTACTACCATGTGGTTATGAATATAACTATAAAATCGTTTTTATGAATATTCTATAGTAAAATAAAAAGGAAGAATTTTAGTTGTTTAATATATAAACAAACAAAAAAGTTATTGTTATTATTATTACTATTATTTGGCTTGTTTGTTTATTGTAAATACACAAACACAACTAACTAAAACTTGTGATTTTAGTAAATACTTTTTGTATATACTTTTTGTAAATAGAACTGATTGCTTTAAGAAGACAAATTAAATGGAAAATACCTTTATAGCATTACTTTTCTATCCTCTGATTCTGGTCAAGAAAATAATTAAGCATATAAAATCATGATTGTTTTTTGTTTCTTTTTACTGTATATAAATATATATATATATATATATCGCAACTGAATATAATGCGAAAATATTATTACGAAACAGAATAGATTTCAACAAATCTGTTTAAAAAAAATTCATTATGAAGATTTAAAATCTGAATACATAATAATAAATAATAAATGAATGAAATTCTCTGTATTAAATACGAAGTTAGTACTAAGTACGTAAGTAGTACTTTGTACTAAGTTTTAAGAACTAAGTTTTAAGAACTAAGTTTTAAGTAATAAATATTTAAGTATTTATTAATTAAGTTATAAATACTTAAATAATACTGTGTACTAAGCTTATAGTTTTACATTTTTTACTTTATATTGATTGAGTCAGTGGCAGATTAAGACTTCTTGGGGCCTGGGGCTATTTTTGTTTTTGGAGGCCTTTTTATGGACTAGAGCCTAAAAATGACTAAAAAAAAAACAACCAAAAAAAACAAAAAAACCAAAAAAAAGTCCTCTGAAATTTTTGGGGGCTCCTAAATTTGCGGGGTCCGCGATTATAGTCCCCCCTAACCCCCTTGATCCGGCTCTGGATTGAGTGTTTGTAAGTACTTACGTACGTTAACGTATGTTAGATAATCTAACGTTTTTACTTAAGTAAAAACGTTAGATTATCTAACATACTATATAATATTAACTGAATACCCAGTGGACATGCATTGTCCGGGGGACGTCTGCGGGACGTCTCACTGACGTGTAGACGTCCATAAAACGCCCGATGGAAGTCCCCCGGACGACGTATGTCTTCTGCGTACTAGTAACGTAACGTCATCATAACGCTGTATTAAAAATGAAACTATGTAGCGTTCGCGATTTAACAATAAAAGCGGCAGTATCGCTTAATTAAGTTCAATTTAACGAAAAAAAAAACTTAAAAAATATAAGTTAAAAAAAATCTTTGTACAAGTAAACTTAAATCATTATAAATAATTATACTCTTACTAAGAAATCCAAAAAATGTGTGAAAATATCTTATTATTATTACAAGTTCCAAGAAAGATAGTAAAAATTCTTACAAATAATATGCATAATGCAATGAATATTTTCAGTTCAATTTTAATTTTTTACAAAATATTTTAAAATTTTGACTAGTTAATATTACTTATTTTAAGTAATTTGTATTTAAAAAAATGAAAATTTTAATCTTATTATTTTAAGTAGGGAGTTTAGACAACTTTTTTACCAAATGTAAATATTTTTTATTTTAATTACATTGGATTCCTTAATATACTTCATTTCCAAAAAGGTTTCAACCACTTCTGTAGCTTATATAGTTACAAAAATATACCTATTTTAACATTTTCAATTCATAGACTTTTTAGGAAATATTTTCTTTAAGTATATCGTTAAATTTTTGGCAACAAAAAAAAAAAATTTTTATAATCTTTTTTTTTTCTTGCGCGTTAACAAACTTTTAATAAAATTTTATTAGTAATTTATTAACAATTTATAAATATAATTTTTTTTAACAGTGAAATATGTTTTAAACTTTTTTTTAACATAACTTAAATTTTTAGATGTTTCAATTTAACGTTAAGCGTAACAAAACTTTGTGTAGAAATATTAATTTAAATTAACTTTTATTTGAACATTCTTTAAGGTCCCCATCAAATTTGAAACCTTTTTTAGAAAAATCAATTATATAATAATATAATTACGATTTTTTTTTTTTTTTGATCAATAAATATGTAAAAATGTGTGTACTTTGGCCATAATAGGTTTTTGAGGTCCTTAACAACGCCATAGCAACGGATTTTTAAACAAGCAAGTTTCAACTCGTTCAAACTTCTAAGCATTAATATCTTATTTCTACAGCTTCTTATTTATTATGTGCTTTATAGTTAAGTGGAAGTTTTTAATTGGGTCATGCTTCTTTTTGTAATATAACAAACCTTTTCTTTGTTTTTTGTATTTATCTCAAAACTTTTAGATTGGGACCATATGCAAACTTGAAATTTTCATGGGTGCTTTTTTTATTGTTCGACTTAGGAACCAGAATTACAAATTAATATGAACCAGAATTACAAATTAATATGAACCAGAATTACAAATTAATATGATGTCAAAATATGTTTAATACGTTTTTTTCTTGCTTTTTTGTTAAAAGGTTTTATAAACCTATTAAAAGTTACTTTTAAAATGTTCTATGCATATTCAATGCATGATTCTGGTTCATAAAATATCGATTGAAAAACGTGGCCCCAAACTAAACATGTGAAAATGTTGAAACGTACAAAATAAGGACTAATCTAGATTTATTTTCACACACAAAAAAAAATTTATATATATATATATATATATATATATATATTCATATATATATATATATATATATATATATATATATATATATATATATATATATATATATATATATTTATACATATATATTCATATATATATATATATATATATATATATATATATATATATATATATATATATATATATATATATATATATATATATATATATGTATATATATATATAAATATATATATATATATATATATATATATATATATATATATATATATATATATATATATATATATATATATGAATATATATGTAGGAATATATATGTAGGAATATATATATATATATATATATATATATATATATATATATATATATATATATATATATATATATATATGAATATATATATATATATATATTCAGTCAGGTCAGGTTTATCCTGCTACTGGTAACATGTAACCCAGTACAATCTGCTTCATGTCCTGCTGCCTTGTAGGATATGCCTTTTTAGGCAAAGGCTAGGAGATGCAAACTCCGACATAAAACACCCCCTGCCTTGGGGCTCTTGGTTGAGTAAAGGCGAGAGATGGTGTCTCGATAAAAATACTCATCTTGGGCAGATGTTACATGCATCCGGCTGCTGTCTTGTAGAAGGCCTCCTAGGCAAAGACTTAAGGGGTAAACAGATTCTATCTGTTGCCCAGCCTCGCACCCCTTCGTCATCTAATAGGCTGGCGCAGATGTATTTTTAATACATTGTTTCCAGTTAAGGATGTTGAACGCTGGATCTTCTTGACTCGTTTCATAGGTTTTGCTTGCGTCTCTGTTTTTATGACTAGGCAACTCATTCCATTATCTCCAAATGAGGGTACAGCTCTAAAACTCAGTTTTATGGTTCTGAGGCTGGCTGGTAGTCAGGTTTCCCGAACTCTGTGGTAGCTCTCAGAGAGGCTGATTCCATCAACAGCTGAAAAATATCAGAGTACTAACAGTGCCATGTTGCGCATGGATGGTGTCCCTGTTTGTACTTTTGGTGTGCATTGCCAAGGCCACATTGGAGCCCTTTGTTACGGCTTAGGGTTTATTAGTGGAAATGAGGCAATTGCTTGAGCTATAGAACAGTGTACTGAGTACTATCAATGTTTCGAGTCAAGTTCTTTAACAAATTTAAAAATGAATAAAGTAACAAAAACTATAAAACACAAAAAACCACAGTCATCACCAAGTTCGCTAAACCTATCATTCACCAATATTCGTGGTCTTCGAAGTAACTTTTCTTCTGTTGAGTCTTATCTCTTGCAAAGTTCACCAGACCTGCTTGCTCTTTGTGAGACTAATTTGAGTTCAGCTGTCTCATCTTGTGATCTTAGTGTTGATGGTTATCTTCCTTTAATTCGTAAAGACTCTAATAGTCACATGCTTGGCCTGGGCATTTACATTCGTAAGAATTCACCCATTTGTCGAGAAACTAGGTTTGAATCCACAGACTACTCTTTTATGTGCTTTCGTTTAGCACCACTTTACTCTATCACCTCTCTCTTTGTTCTATATCGCTCTCCTTCATCTCAAGACTGCACTCTTCTTGATGTTATTTCAGATTCTATTGACCAAGCCCTCATTCTTTATCCATCAGCCAATATTTTTGTTGTCGGTGACTTAAATGTTCATCACACTGAATGGTTGGCTCTAGTGTCAGTGACTCCGCAGGCATTAAGGCCCACAACTTTTGCCTTTCTCAATCCCTAACTCAAATAGTCAACTTTCCAACTCGCTTTCCAGACAAACCGAATCATTTACCTTCTCTACTCGACTTATGTCTTGTTTCTGATCCTAGTCAGTGTTCAGTTTCTTCACACTCACCTTTAGGTGCGTCTGATCATGGTTTGGTCTTTCTAAAACTATTATCTTATTCTTCTTTACCATTAGAATCCCCCTATCATCGTACATCTTACAACTACCTTAAAGCTGACTGGGACTCTTTTCGTGACTTTCTTCGTGATGGCCCCTGGGTAGAAATCTTTCGTCTCCCTGTTGACAAATGTGCTTCTTACATAACTTCGTGGATTCAGGCTGGCATGGAATCCTTTATTCCCTCTCGACGATTCCAGGTCAAGCCTCACTCTTCTCCGTGGTTTTCCTCACATTGTGCTGCTGCAATTGCTAATCGAAACCATTACTTTCATATCTATCAGCAAAACAATTCTCCAGAAAACAGATGTCTCTTTATTACTGCTAGGAACCATTGTAAAAAGGTTTTGTCTAATGCCAAAACCCGCTATTCTCAGATCATGAAATCTCGTATTTCATCACAAAAATTAGGCTCTCGTGACTTCTGGAGAATCTTTAATAGTATCAATAATAAGGGCAAGTCTGTAATTCCACCTCTTTTGTACGGTTCAGACTTTATCACCTCACCTAAGACAAAGCTGAATTGTTTGCCAAGAACTTTTCATCAATATCATCTCTTGATGCCACTAGTTGCGTTTTACCTGATATACCCGTCAAACAGGTTGATCCATTGCTCGACATTCGTATCACTCCAGCTTCTGTATCTAAAGTGATTTCCCGCTTAGACTTTTCTACAGCTTGCGGCCCGGACAACATACCTGTTATAGTCTTGCAGAAGTGTTCTCTTGAGCTGTCGTCTATCTTTTCAAAACTATTCAACAAGTGCTTATCAGAGTCTTGTTTTCCAGCCTGCTGGAAAGCAGCATCTGTTATCCCTATTTTTAAAAATTCTGGAGAGCGATCTGACTTATCTAACTACCGTCCCATTAGTCTTCTTCCTATCATAAGCAAGGTTTTTGAATCTTTAATTAACAAACACTTAATCTCTCATCTTAAATCTCATAACCTACTTTCTAATCATCAGTATGGATTTCGATCTTCTCGTTCTACGGCTGATTTGCTATCAGTAATAACCGATAGGTTTTATCGCGCATTAGATAAAGGTGGAGAGGTTAAGGCCATTGCTCTTGACATTTCTAAAGCGTTTGATAAAGTTTGGCATGCTGGTCTCCTCCATAAGCTTTCTTCTTATGGTGTATCTGGAAACATCTTTAAGATTATTGAATCCTTCCTTTCCAATCGTAGTATAAAAGTTGTCCTTGATGGACAGCACTCTTCTTCTTATTCTGTAACCTCAGGGGTTCCCCAAGGTTCAATCCTTGGCCCTATACTCTTTTTAATTTACATTAACGATCTTCCAGATATTCTCACATCTAAGGTGGCATTGTTCGCTGGTGATACTACCATTTATTCTTGTCACGATAAGAAGCCAACTCCCTCTGATTGCTTGCAGGGGGCATCTGAGCTCGAAAAGGATCACACTTCTGCTACAGCATCGGGCTCGCAGTGGCTGGTGAACTTTAATTCCAATAAAACTCAATTTTTTTCGGCCAATCGTTATCGCAATAATTTAGACCTTCCTATATTTATGAACGGTAATGTACTCGATGAGTCTCCTACCCTTCATCTTCTAGGATTAACTCTTACTTCTGATCTTTCTTGGAAACCTTATATCAAATCCGTTGCAAAATTAGCATCTGCTAAAGTTGCTTCTCTTTATCAAGCTCGTCACTTTCTTACTCTGGATTCTATTCTCTATCTCTATAAATCTCAAATCCGGCCTTGTATGGAATACTGTTGCCATATCTGGGGCGGATCTTCTAATGATGCCCTTTCTCTTTTAGACAAGGTGCAAAAACGCATTGAAAACATAGTTGGACCTGCTTTTGCAGCCAACCTTCAACCTCTGTCACATCGTCGTAATGTTGCTTCTCTTTCTCTTTTCTACAAATACTATAATGGGCACTGCTCTAAAGAGCTAGCTTCTCTTGTGCCATTTACTACAATTCATTCTCGTGTTACTCGTCATTCAATTAAGTCTCATCCTTTTTCTGTTACTGTTCCTAAGTGCTCCAAAAACTCTTATTTGTCTAGTTTTTTCCCTCGAACATCAGTTCTTTGGAATTCGCTTCCTTCATCTTGCTTTCCTGATTCATATAATTTGCAATATTTTAAGTCGTCTGTCAATCGTTATCTTGCTCTACAATCTTCATCTTTTCTCTTCCAGTAACTTCCAACACTAATTAGTGGTTGCTTGCAACCTTGTTGGAAGCGAAGATAATTAAATATATATATATATATATATATATATATATATATATATATATATATATATATATATATATATATATATATATATATATATATATATATATATATATAGATAGATAGATATATAGATAGATACATTTAGTCATTAAACAATTTTATACAAAATTTGCCTTGGCTATTCCGTTCATAAATTAGACAAAATTGTCTAACTTACTTAACAAAGTGCACCAACGAGAAGGTAAGCCATAGGACTTTGCACTCCATCAGTGAGCTGTTATTTTGTCTTAGGTTAGCCCTCCATTTCTGGATTCTTTACTTTATTTGATAGGCAGTTCATGTAAAGAATTTTTTTTGTTATTTTAATTTTAATATTTATAATAATGTGCAGTTAAGCATAGAGATAAAAAAATTGATATATACTATAAAAATATCTTTAAATTAAACAAAATTGGTACATATAAATATATCATATATGATTCATACCATTTATAAAGACAAAAACCACTGTACTCAAATGCAGTAAAAACAAATAATTGGAACATAATAACAAAAGAAACAAGATAAATACATATTACAACATAATTCTAAAGTTTTAATAAATAATATTAATCTAAGCTAAAAAGAATAATATCACCTTTTTCAAAATCAATTAATAAAGGAAATGACCATACTTCATTAGGTTCGTTATCATACTTAACAAGGTATGTGGTTTGTTAGCATTTAATTGATCAATTGTGCTATTGTGCTATTCCCATGTGCTATTTGTGCTATTCCCAATTGTGCTACTTGTGCTATTCCCAAGATACTTTAAGAGAATCTTTTTTTCTAAGACGATGTTGTATAGAAAAACCTACAAAATCAGATGGATTGTTAATAAATTTTGATAAGGAATATTTTTTTGTGCTCTATTAATTTCTTTAGTCTTGCATCCTGAATTTTTTCGATTAATTCTTTTTTTTTTTTTTTTTTTTGCTTTTAACAGCTGCATCATGTATTATAACAGGGTTTAAATTATTACTTAAATAACTTAAAGATTGTTTGTTTGGTGCTAAATTTGCTTGAATGACAATAAGAAGATTTTAATATAATTCCTCCAAAGACAAGTTTTTCATTTGGCTTTCTTTTATTTTTGTTTTACAAAAAAGATTTTTGGCACATTCGACACCTAAGATTATGCGATAAAAATTTATTTAACAAAGGAGCAATTTTGCCTTTAATGGTTCTTCTATATTGCATACCTTTAATATTGCATATCTTCAAAATCTATTAGATGTGTAAAATAATCAATTTTTAAATCCAACATAGATTCAATTTTTAAATCTATTATAGATTCCATTTTCCTTTTTAAAATTTTATTTACTTTTTTCAGCATTATATTTTCCCTTATTAGTATTGTTTCTTTAGAAATTCCAGATGCATTCACTGTATTATGAGGAAACTTGCCACAGGTGGAAAAAAAGGCTACACCTAACAATTATAATAATAGTTGTTCGCTGTTTCTTTAACTTTCTGATGGTGTCAACTAATCTATATCTTTTTGGTTAAAGCTTTCTTGCAGCAAAACAGTTTAACATTGAAATCCACTCAACATTTACAACATATTGTATGATAAGATGTATCTTTTAATGTCGAATGCCAATCATAAATACTTTCATTGATCATTATATCTAAATAAATATAGATTTTCCAGTCATCATTTCAAAAATATATATAAATTTATTTAATTTTATATATATATTTATATAATATAATATAAAATAAGTAAAAGACTTTAAAACTAATTTAAATTATATAAATATTTTATAAATGTTTAAAAGTAAGTATATATATATATATATATATATATATATATATATATATATATATATATATATATATATATATATATATATATATATATATATATATATATATATATATATATATATATATATGTATATATATATATATATATGTATATATATATATATATATATATATATATATATATATACATATATATATATATATATATATATATATATATATATATATATATATATATATATATATATATATATATATATATATATATATATATATATATATATATATAACTTTAAAATCATTTAAATTGTAAAAAAAGTAAATTGTAAGACTTACTGTTAAACTGTTGTAATTAAATCACTAATTGGTTAGCAACAAGAATATCAAAATGCTGTAAGTAAAAACATGTAATAAAATTTCAGGTATATAAAAAATAAAATTCATGTGTGAAAATGTGTGAAAAAATTCTTATATTACTTTACTTGTTTAAGAAAAACGGCAAATTTACCTTTTTAAATTTTGATTATGCTCAAAAATATCTAAAGACGGGGGAAATTTAAAAAACTCCAATTATAAAACAAAAAACCCACCCTATTTAAAAAAAAAAAAAAAAAGTTATTGACATAATAAATAAGTAGTTGCAGAACCTATTTTTATGTGGGGACGAAAGAATTATCTTAATTTACTTGTATTTAAACAAAGCTGAAACATTTAGAATTAAATAACTTTATCAAATTTAAAGCAAAACTTCGTCCCCAAACAAATTATTGTAGTACATCCTTTTCTAAATAAAATAACATCTATATATACGTATATACCATTAGTTCTCATAGGTGGGTTTTTATTCGACACCTACATAAAATCGACACCTACATAAAATCTTTTCTTGCGTTTTTTGGACAAAACAAACGAAGTATATTTTTCCGCGATAAAATGTCACGTGATATAACTCCCTATTTTAAGTAAAATAATATATTGATAAAATTGTGTAAGTTAAAAAATTAATAGTAAACTTCCTTATTACAGGCCTAAACTTGTAACCATAGAGGCAAACACTTATGATAAATCCGAAAGAGATTGTAAATTGGGAGAGATATAGTCATATATGATATACAGCAGTTTAACTAATATTAAATTTTTAATATTAGTGATACTTTAGTTACTTGAGTATTGTTATTAGTAATCACATCTTTGATTTAAAGAATACCATTCTTTATTCTATAATTTTTCAGAATTCAAAGGACATGATTTTTTTACCCTCTTAAACACAGGACGCGTCCTGTGTTGGATAGAGGGTAAAAAAGTCATTATCAAACGTCCTAATATTGAAGTTAACATAGCAACGACTTTGAATCAAGTTAGCTCTAGTCGGTTGCAAATTTGCATTATTTCGTTGATAAAATGGTTATCCTTATTAATCTTTTAAACTTGTGTCCAAGGCCGACGCGATAGGGGTGTGTGGGGGGAGGGAGGGGAGACACCCCCCCCCCACCTATCAATGATTTTTAGTCGGCAAACTGGACCCTTAGTCGGCAAATCGGACCTTTTTAGACTAGTTAGTCGGCAAATGTGGACCCTTTCGATATAGGTTAGACAGTCGGCAAATGTCGTAATGACAGTCGGCAAATTTTGGAAAACGAGGACCTTTTTTTTTTTAAGTCAGCAAAAGTTGTAATGGCACCCCCCCCACGTGACACCTACTCGCGCCGGCCCTGCTTGTGTCAAAATCAGGGGAAAACAAGTCGCTCAGTAGTCTGATAAACAGATTTAATTTGTTTTGAATGAGGATGGTAGACATGTCATAAATACAGTATATACAATATATTAAAATACAGTTTTAAAATGTTGATTTAATGTGCAAAATTACAGTTTTAAAATGTTGCAAGATATTTTTATGTTAATATCTCAGTTAAAGATGTTTGCAGTTGGTTCCTTTCTGTTGAATGTCGCTAATGGTTAACTAAAGTAAATGGTTGACAAAAACGAATTCCATATTTAATAAAAGTTCCGGAGATATATTGAAATTGAATAGTGATTCACATTAACTGTTTAAAGTGAATTTATTTTGCGTATGGCATTGATTATCAAACAAGAATCCAAGATGTTTCAGTTTATTACTGAGACGAGGGAAAAATCGTTAATTTGAATTGTATTTTTTGCAACTGAACTTTTAATGGATATAATAAATTTGATTTTTTGTGTCTAGCTTGATATAAACAACCGTTATCAGAAAACTGCACACAAAAACTGGATTTCCTAGAAGTTAACCACAAAAATTAGGCAATTTTCCAAGAAATCTCTTTTTTAGTGTCTCAGGGACAAATGTTTGTCGTTGTTGTTCCAGACTTGAATCAATTGCAATTTTTTGTTACGCTGATGGTATTTGTCTTTATTAGACATATATACAATAAACAAATGTAAGACGAGTATATAGAATACGGCAAGTTTTGATTTTTGATGCACGTAAATTATAAACTTGTTAAATGACCTATTAAAATAAATTATATTAATTTATTACACGAAAAACCTTTCTTTCAATATTTAGAGTGCATTTGCTAAAACCAGGGCTGTGGAGTCAGAGTTGCGACAATTTTAACAGAGTCGCTAAAAAATATAGCGACTCCGACAGTAAAACTTCTTGGTATTGCACGTGCATGTACAAAACATTAAATTAACCTAATGTTCATACTAAACCTCTAAGAATGTTTCATTAATTTGTCAAAAAAATAAATTTCAACTTATAGCGCAATATTTTTTAAAGAGTTCAAAAATTTTTTAAAAAATTTTACTTTGGAGTTTAAGTAGGAGTCGGAGTTGTACTCAAAAAATTTCAACAACTGGAGTCGGAGTCGTTACTTTTTTTTAACGACTCCACACCCCTGGCTAAATCCTAGAGTACAAATTGAGTCCGCATTGCGGATAAGCGCTTTAACCACTGCTGCTAATGTGTTTTAGATATAATAATGTGTTTAGGTTAAAAATTTTATTTTGAAAAGGCTTGAAAGTACCACTTGAAATATAATCATTTTATAATTTAACGTAAACAAAATCTTAAGGTTAAATAATATTGATTATACGACTAAAATGGTATCTAGAATAAAATTTGTATCTAAGAATTTTATTTTTTCCTAAAAACTTTTTTACAAATTATTCTGTAGCGATACAAAATTTTCAAAACCTCTTAATTCCTGTATGAAAAATAGATCGACTTTAGTTTGAAAGCAATTCAAAAATGATTGGTTTCATTTACCTTAGAAAAAATCGCATTATTTTTTGGGAAAAAAAAATTATTCTTCGATTTTTTTTTCCATAAGTATCTATGTTATCCTTAAGTATTCATAACCATGGTATTAAAAGAACCACAGTTTTAGAAATTTCAGAAATAACAATGGCATTAATAAAAAATCAATTAAAATCTTATATACAAAAAAATATATATATATATTTTTGAACATCATGTAATCCAATCGATTTGTGACCATTAGTTGGAGTTGGACTTCAATATCGACGCCCTACGATACTTCGGCGACAAATCTCAAAATTAGTGGGTGAGATTTTCAAAACCATCTGAATAACAAAAAAATCTTTTATTCAAATTCACACACACACACACACACACACTCACACTTTATATTAAAATATTTAATCTATATTATTTTAAATTAAAAATTCTTACTATATGCAATGCATGCTTTCTTTCTCAGTGAATATTTATAAGTAAATAAATCCAGCTACATTTCAACATATAAAGACGTTAGAAACTCAGTCATGTAGGAAGACTATTCATGCTTAGTGATGTAAAGAAAAAGAATATCTATTAAAAAAAAAAAGAGAATCATTATCAGTTTGAATAAAACAACTAATTTTAAGCAAAAACATTAGATAAAAACACGAAATAAAATACAAGATTACAGCATACAAACAGTAATAGCTCACGACATAAATAATGTAAATTAGCAACTTCAACCATTTTTTATAAAATAGTAGTGACTTGAAAACTTCTTTGTTGTCTTTAGTAAAAACCTATATGCTTGTTAAATTTAATAAAATATTTTCAAATTAATAAAATGAATAAAATTAATAAAATGAAAATGAGCAATTTGTACATTCTTTTTGTAAATTAAATTTAAACGACGTTAAAAAAAAAGAATTGGAAAAAATTTTTTTTTGACATTTATTCTTCGTCTTATTTGTTTTTGATTGTTATTTTAATTTAAATGTTTTTAAAGTTTGTTGAAAACATTGTATCTAAAGTAACGTTTTTGGAATTTATGTAGTTATATTTGAATAATTTTATAAACAACAAAATTTGATTTAAAAAACTGTAAAAATTTTGTTGGGGAGACAGTGATAATTAGCTTCAGGAGTAAGTTGATGCCCTGCATTGAGCTTTAGGGCCATTTATCAAAAACTGTTTGAAATCACACACAAAACCTTCATAATAAATAATTTAATTTTTTCTTCATTACCTTTACAAACATTCATAATAATAAAACCATTACCATCACAAACCTTAATAATAAATAATTTAATTGTTTAATTGTCATAAACAATTTAATTGTTTATTATAGTATGGTAGCTATTTGTGAAAGTATGTGCTTTTGGCGTGAAAAGTAACTTTAGGAATGTTGCAGCTTTTTAATTTACTTGAGTCTTATAAAAAGATTTAGAAAGATTCGCAAATGATTTATTCATATTTGTTTATTTTTAAAAATTTAGCTTCAGAACCCATTGACTATTCTCTTTGAACAAAAAAAACATTTGGGGTTAGTTGCCACATTTTAAATAAGACTAATGGGCTGCATGTTATTTAATATAAAAATTTTTATGGAAATTTTAAATTATTTTTTAATTTAATATTAAATAAATTTTTTATTTGGAAAAAAAAAGAGCTTATTATTATATCTGTTTAAGTATTATTTGCTGCCAGTTTAAAAAATATTTCACGTTTTTGCTTTAAAGTTGTAACCAGCATACAAAAAATTATTTTTTTCAACTTCACAACTAATATTTTATTAAAAATAACTTGTAAATAATGTGCCGACATACCTCACACTGGAAAATTAGCACTTTTTTTTTTAATTTAAAGGCGTCTTTTACACCCCAAAGCTGATTAATTACGTTTGATAATTCAGCATATTAGCTAAATCCATATTCTTTAAATTACATTTTAATATTTACAGAAAAAATAACCAGAGGATTAAGAACTCAAAATAACTGGGTGTATAATGCATACTGGTTATTAGCGAGAAATCTATTAAATAATAACTAATGTAATTGCTGTATCAATGTTATCTATGTATGAAAAAAATGTATGAAAACAATTTTATCTATAGATGTTAACATTGAGATTTTTACTGTATTTACTTTCTCACTGCCAATAGCAACCAAAGTCAAGGAGGCAACTTTAAAAAATAATATTTAAATGGTGGTTCTACCAAGATTGCGGTAAGGATCAAAGTTGGCACTACTCCTTAATAAATAAAGTGTTTTAGCTCAACAAATATAATATTTCAGATAACCCAACTAATATTTACAAATAAATATAAAAAAAAAGATTTATTTACATTGGTAATTTATGTACACAAAATATAAAAATAATTCAAGTCCAACACTTTACAAATTATTACATACTGTTAAACTTTTCCTTTTTTTTTTAATACAAAAAAAAAAGTTTGATAACAAAAAAATTTGCAATAACACTTTAACCACTTAACTGTTAATAATATATAATAGACTAAACTTTTGAAAAAAAGGCAATGATGTATATACATAAATATATTTTTTGAAGTAGTGAGACACTTACAATGCTAAGCCTTATGCATGGAACCAATCAAATATTTTATAATATTCTGCAAAGAATTTAAGCTCATAAAAAATATTTTTCTATAAGTGTACCTGATTTAGTTTATATATTAGCAAATAGGGCAACAACAACAAAAAAAAAGGGCAAGTTGTAAAAAAGCAAATCAGTTGCTGAAGTTTGTCAAAGTGATACTACCTAATTTTTGTTCTTGTTTCAAATACTAAAGATGACTAACAACACAACACAACAAAAAGAATCTCAAATCGAAAATTTAAGAATTCGATGCTCTTCATTTTTGACTAAAGCTAATAGAGCAAATTGCTTTAAAGTGCGGATAGTGCTTTAAAGTGGAGTCTTTTGAGCAACCTGGTAGATTTTCAACAATTGAAAAGAACCAATCATTATACCTACCAACTTTATTTAATGTTCATTAACTAAATTTAACTAACCAGTAATATACTGGCTACAGCACACAAAGATATTGCTACAAGAAGATCTGCAGCACATTATAATTAACCTGGATTGTGTTTGCTGCATTGCATCGAGAAATATCACATAATTAAAGTATTGATTTTAAACAGGATTAATTTCCATTTAGTAAAGCATATGTTTTTAAGTTTATTTTTGATTATTTTTGTTTGTTCTACTTAATACTTGGAATTTTTGAAAACTAACTCAATACTATTGCGCACCAAAATTAGGTGAAGATTAAGGGGTTGAAGATTGACAGTTTTAAGTGCAGCAAATGTGCTAATTCTTAAAGGGGAGAAAACTAAAATTAAAAATGATATGAATTGTGAAACTCAGTAGTGTAGCAAGGAGCAGGAGGAGGAGGAGGGAGATTTAATAGGACGCAAAACAATCATATTGTCTTTACTTTTTCTGTTGAAAAAAATAAAGCAATATAATATATGGTTTTAATTTTTTAACAGAAAAAAATAAAGAATTTTTTTGTCATAAATTTAAAAAATATTATGTAGATATATAAAACAATATTTGCTGTTTGAATAAATTTTAAAAGTACTTTTTTTCTCTACAAAAGAACGAAACTGCAACTATAGTATAAAAATAGATAATCTGGAAACACAGACAGTTTCCATTGTTTTTTGGTTTACTTGAAAACTGCATGGCGAAACTGCACAATGAAAAGTTTTTATGATAAACAGTAATTAGGAGTGTTTGTTTGATATGGTTAATAAAGGTTTTTTAAACAAAGACATAAATTTAGCTACAGATATAGATTATCTTGTTTTCAAAGTCAATAATTACGTTGATCAACATGTATATAATTGGTGTTTAAAGTAAACAAAACTTTGCATCAAGGCATATTCTAAAAAATTCTTACCTTTAATAAAATGTTACCACTAAAATTGTAAAGAATAAAAAAAAATATTGCAAATTTATCGGAAATAAATATGTATCTGCCATTTGATATAATTAAACAGTTCTTGACAAAAATCTTGTGCAAGAAACTTAGATAATCAATAAATGGTGTTGAACATCTTTAGTAAAAAATGAAAGACATTAGGAAAGTAAAATGTTACGCTATTATTTTTGATAACACACCTGATATATTCCACATTAACCAGTTGTCTCAAGTTATCAGATATGTACATATTGAGATTTGAGTCTTTCATTGATTTCATTGATTTAAATGGAAAAACAGCAGAAGCAATTACGACCTTAAATTTTCAATAAGTTAGTAGCAGATAAACCAGAAATAGGAAACTGTTATGCTCAAAGCTATGACAATGCAGCTGCAAGGGCTAGATATAAAAGTGGGGTCCAAAAACAAATATTGGCAATCAATCCCAAAGCTTAATTTATACCATGCAATAACTATTCATTGAATCTTGCCAGGTGTGCATGCAGTAGGTAGTAGTGGTACATAGTTGGTATGTTTCTTTGGCACAGTGAAAAAAAATTTACACCTACTTCTCAGCCTCAACTTGTAGATGTTTTGAAGAACCATGTGCCAATTAGTTTAAAATGCCCTTGTGAGGATCAGGTGAAGTTCCAGACTTGACATAGTTCATGCTCATAGGTAACATGATGATATAATAGATGCTCTTGAAGAGCTCAGAGTTGGTTATCATGAAACTATTAAAACAAAAGGTGATGTTGGAAATATCATACTATGTGTAATGATATACCCCTTTTAAGCGTTTTTTTTACTTCTAGATCACTATCTTAGTTGGTGCATAAAAAATTTCTACAAATAAAAGAACTACCCCTAAAAATTGTGCCCTTAAAATGGAAATGTTAGCGATATTCCTAGTCGAAGAACAAGATACAGTTAAAGGAGGCAAGTAATTATACTTTGAAGATATGTTAAACATACAATATTACAATAGAAAAAAGAGTTTGCCGACACAAGAAAATACAGGATAATCAAACCAGAGATGCTAGCTCAAGTCTCGTTGATGAAGTTAGACGAGAACAATACAAAGTTGTAGATAGGCTACAAGAAATTGTGAACTGCTTAGCTAATTTGCAAGAAATTGAGAAAAGCTTTTCTTTCTTAAAAAGAAAAATTTTTCTCAATATCTTTCATCAATCGCCAAATATGTGCAAAACTTACAATGAGCTAAATTAATTTTTCGTTAATTGTAGTTAAAGGCCTTCGATGTTATATGACAGTTCTGAACAAACACCAAGATAGATTCACAAGAGTGAAAGAATGTGAGTGCTTTAGAAGTCTTGTCTTGGATTCTCAAATGGCACTTGCAAATTATGGACAATTTTGCAAAAAGAAAAGGAAAATGCGTTAAATTTTAGTCATTTCAGCGGTACTTAAAACGATGTACGTCTTTTTTTCATTAATTTGCAGATCAATATTTTTAACAGTATTTTTTCATTAATTTGCAGATCAATAAGTATCTTGGAAGTATGATAGTTTAGTATAATCATAAGTTAAATTGTTTGGTAGATACCTCAATATCTAAAAATACCGTGTAACTCTCAGTATTTGTATCTGTAAATATACAAAAGAAACATAATTACAGTATAGCACAACATTGTATTTTCTTTTATTTACATAGTTAATATATATATATATATATATATATATATATATATATATATATATATATATATATATATATATATATATATATATATATATATATATATATATATATGTTATATATTACTTCAAAACACAAGACTTACTGGTACCCTGGCACCAAACCTAAAAGATACAAGAAAAGCTCCTTAATAGGAATTAATGGACGCAATATTTATTTTTGGCCTTTGGCACAAAATTCCTCGCTACGCCATTGGTGAAACTGAAATCATAAAATGTGTTAGCATGCTTTGTTATTTAGATGATATGATCAGGTTAAGAAGTGGAGCATATAAGTAGTGGAGCAGATAAAAAGTTGAACAGATAAGGCATCAAAAGCATGATTACAAGTGTGCCTAGGCAAAACTCAGAGAATTATCACATAATGAACAAGTTGTTATTATTTTACAAACACAACTAAAAAAATTGGTATTTAAATTGAAAAGAAATTGGTATATAAAAATGGTATTTTCCAGGCAAAACACTGTGTTGTAATCGTTGTGTATCAGATGTCATTGAGTACAGCATTTTTAGATTGTGCAATCAGATATTGCTATCCTTGAGACTTGAATCATTTACATAAATAACCCTAAATAGTTATCTTATTTTAGCCTTTTATTTTTTTTGTAAAAAATCATTCAGTTGCTCTTAGAGATGTTAAATGTAAATCATTATGTGCCCAATGACACTAAAGTATGCTATTTTTCATTTCAAATTTACCTCCTTAAGGCAGTGGAAGCCACTGAAGTGAAAAAGCTCATTTTTAAAACTATAATTTTTTTACAAACTACTTTCACTCCTATATGTCAAAACAGGAGCCTTGACAAATTAATTATGTAAATACCAGAAATGTCTTTTTGACCACAGTACAAAAAGAGTGAATAAAAATTTTTCCAACTCAACATTCTTGAATTCAACGTTAAAAACTGCAGTCTTTTTTTAAAATTCTATTAACCTATTCAAGCATAGGAAGCTCATTTTTCTAATATTCATCTATGATTATTGATATACTTTTTTCCTGCTTAATATTTAGACAATACTAAGTCAATGTAAACATTATAAAGTAATTTTTCTATGTTGAACAACATAACAAAACTACTTTGTCATGTCTACAGTGGTAAACACAGACGTTACCAAATCATTTTGTCTAATAACAAAGAAAAATGACTTTGTAATGTCTAAAGTTGATAGATAATAATACAGACATTACCAAGTCATTTCGTATAACAATATAGAAAAATGATTTGGTAATACTTATAGTTCATCCAGGTCATTTTTAAAAAATTCAGTATTTTGTTGAGGTAAAAAATCCGAAAATTTTTTTCCCTTATATTCCTCCTAAATTTGATTTTAGCGGAATTGTTTCTAAACTTGTATGTATACAAAAATGTTTTGGATATCTGGAAAAACTAAAATTTGAAAAGAATATCAGGAATTCCGGAAATATATGGAAAAGGATAATCCCTGAATACTTCTAAAAATTGGTATAAATAACTTTAATTAATTTGATTACCATTTAATCCTAAAATAAAATGTGCAATAAACGGCAAATTATTAGTAAATTTTATTACATTCACCACACTTCATTCAATTTTTTGATTCTTTTTAGAAGTAAAATTATATTATCTAATTATTTAAAATCCAAACCTGATGCTACTCACATCCAGCAATGATACTAGTCAAAAAAATTTCCAGGTCACACATTCTACAGGTTGGGGGTTGAGTGTAAAGTGGAGAAAGGAAAGTAATAAGTTATGCCACTAACTAACTAGTGGAGTGTTTCAAAATTTAGCGCTTTTATTAGGCTGTTTAAAATTTAAAATGGTTTTTACGAAGATAATAAAATATTTTCTCTAAACTTTGAAAAATATTTTTTAAAGTTTCAACAATTTTTTTCACTTATATCACACTTTTTAAATATTTATATTGATTCTGAGTAGAGTGGCCCCCTGTTTAGAGTATTGTTTAAAAAAACTTAAAACTATTCTAAAAATTACAATAGACTTCTGTAAAATTTAGCTAACTCATCCACTGCTAAACTACAAATGTGATTACAATAGTAGTTATTTTGCATAAAGATAAACAAAAAAGAAATAGCAAATGATCAATGGCACAACTCTACCTTGTGTTACAGCCATTATTTTTGCAATTTGTCATCTGAATTTACCTATAGGAATATAGTATATACCTAATAAATAAATTCAGATATTATTAATTAAAAGACATTTTTCTAATAGAAAATATATTTTAATAAAAAAAATTTTGTTTAAATTATTTAAATGAAAATCAGAATTGATTAAAAAAAAAACTATGAAACAATAAAAATAAAATAATGAAGGCAGCATCTTATTTAAATATTTAATTCAAAAACTAAATGCAACGTAAAACCAGCAAACAGTGAGCTGATAGATTTATAAAAATTAGCTTCTTGGTACTATTAGATACTATCAGCTGAGGTAAAAATGGTTAAAACCATCATAAAATTTTAATTAATGATCCAAATACCAACAGTATTTTGCAACATAAAAGCATAACATAGAGAATGTAAAAATACGATTTTAGAAAATTGCAAGAGAAAAGAAATCAAACAGAAATTTTTAGAACCAGATAACAAAATTGAAATATCTTATTTTTTCAGTGCAGTAAATACTTAACTAGCACTCTACTATGTTTTGTTTTTGTTTTATAGTAAGTCAAAATTCATCAATCAAGTAATATATTTTAAAATTAAGTAATAACTTTTTTTATTTTAGTTTTAATTGAAAAGCTGATTTTAGTTTTAATCGAAACAAAATAACTTTATTTAATTCCCTAATAACTTTATAATAACTTTTAATCAGATTCCCATTTATATTTCTACAGCAACAAACCACATCAACCATTGTTTTTGCACATCTTTCGCTTCAAGTATAAATAAAGCTTTGTGAAATTTGTTGAAATAAAATGTTCAGCAACAAAAAGTCGAAAAAATAAGAATACTGTAAAGCAAAAACAGAATGATGAAAAAAAAGTTAAAAATATAAAAAATAGTTTAAACTTAAGCAACTGTACGGTTGTATGCTGAAAATCTATATATTGTTACTGAAAAAAACTATACCAAACAGTAAGATTTTTTTTTTGTTCAGTTTTAAATCCATTAAACAAAAAGATATTTTTTTATTTTTCAACATAAAAAATAATAATAATCCCCCAATTAACGGCACTTTCTAATATCATCTTCACAATATTAAGATCATTTTAATTTAAATTGACATTTAGCTATATTCTAAAACCTATGACCGTCTGTAACTTAAGCCGCAAGATAAGATGTCTGAAAATACTACTTTAGTATGATAAAAACTCCAGTTAAAATTTTTGAAATTAAAGTTTTTATAATTTCATTAGTTAAGTCTTTTTTTAAATATTGATACATTTCTATAAAAACTAACCATGGTGAATCTAAGATGATGCAGCAATATAATATATAAACATACCTCAGCTTCCTTTGTGCATCAACTGAATGCATTCAGTCATCCGAATTTCTTTGGGAAATGATATGCAGCATAGTTCAAAAGAAATCTTTGACAGGAACATACATACAGAAGACATCATTCTTTTTCATTTATTTATATCTTGATATTTTGAGCAAACATTTTTACTATATTTAATTAACCATTATTTAAAAAGAATTTTAAACCATATAAACATAATTGAATATAATATTCAAATTTCTCACATTCTCAAAAAAAAAGCACGATTTCTGTTATCTTTGCATTGAAAAAATATAGGATATAATGAAGAGACTGTTAAACTAACTCTCCAATATAAATAAGGAATGTATCAGCGTATATTACTATTAATCCTCTAAATAATCGATATAGATTTAAGGTAATTAAACTATAATACCCTACTTTATTTCAAATAATTAAATTACTTATTAAGATTAGCAAATCAATAAAGATGCAACACTTGATGTAGAAATATAGATAGATTAGGTACATGATAATTATTTTTATGTAGGAGAGTGCAATGTGAAAGCTAAGAATTAAGATTTTTATGGTACTCTCCTACATAGCAATGAGGACACTTTACAATAAGGTGACATTGGTCACCTTATAGTAGGATAAAAAAAATTATTTAAAAGAATAGTTAGTACTAAAATAACCATGTATTAAAATAAATCACTTTATATAGACTAACAGCTTTAAATAATGTCTATGAAAGTTGTGTATGTCTTATATAGAAGTAATATATCTTTGTTTACTTATTATATGAAGACTTAGAATCACTGGTCTAGTTTCATAAAACAAGTTATAGAAATTTATATAGTATTTCACTGCATTGGTTTGAAAATAACTTATATAAAAAGGATTTTTGCATGTAACAGAAACGTAATCATCAAAAAACCCTTTAAAACATGCCTTATGCAACATTTTATGACAAGAACCTGTTTTGTATATTAACTAACAAGTAACCTTTGTTACTTTTTAAGTAACAAAGGTTACTTATTGAATATTACTATAAGTTTCCTATTAAGTAACAAAAGTCACTTATTGGATATTACTATATGTTTCCTTTTAAGTAACATTCTTTTTGAATATGGCTATAAGTTTCCTTTCTAGCATTGATAATTTTTTAAGCTATTGCATATAATTTAAGTTATTGAATCGATTTTATTAAACTTTGAGACAGACTTTCTCAAAACTATCAATAGATTAAGAACGCAGTCACAAACTCAGTCGAATATATATATATGTGTGTGTATGTGTGTGTGTCTATATATATATATATATATATATATATATATATATATATATATATATATATATATATATATATATATATATATATATATATATATATATATATATATATATATATATAAATAAAGTTCTTCAAAAGTATATCATGTTGGGTCTCAAAAGAAGTGAAATTTTGTAAAAATTTCAAAAATAATAATCATTTTATATAAATATTACTAGTTTGATTTTATAGCCTAAAAACTATAATTTTTTGACAAAAAATTAAAAGTACATATTTTTAAAGTTTTTTTTGAATAAACTTTTTTAATTTGTGTTTTCATAAATTATTTTTTAAATTTTCATAAAATTTCACTTCTTTTGAGACCAAACATTATATACTTTTGAAGAACTTTTTTTTTCAAAATATTAGGGACTCGTTTGATGTTTAAGGGTATTGAGCGACCCCTAAAATATTTTTTTATTCAAAATTTTTTTTAATTTAGTGGTTATTTATTACATAGAACACATTTAGGGGGTGGCAGCAGACAATTTCAAAAAAAGTTGTTTTAAGTGGCACTCTAATATATATATATATATATATATATATATATATATATATATATATATATATATATATATATATATATATATATATATATATATATATATATATATTATATATATATAGACACACACACACCACTAAAACACACTCACACACAATAAAAAGATCTCCTAAATGATAAACCATATTTTTTGATATAACTGATTATCCTAAAAATCCATCAGGATACTTTAAAAAAATTCACATTTAATCTTCCTTTTTTCTATGTAATTTAAAAGATTAAAATTCAGGAAATTTTAATTCTTTTTAGAATCAGAGTACTAATATATACTATAATTAATTCATTTCAATATTTTGAAATAACAGATTTTTCACTCAGAGTACCTTTAAATTAAAATATTAAAAAAAAAAAAAAAAAAAAAAATTTATAAATATAAATGATAAATGCTGGAGACTGAATAAGTGCAAACTTTATAAATGCAAACTGGCAGTTTGAACGGGAAAGTGTGAAGCAGTTGCAAAACTTGCATAAGTGAGCTAAAAGAATTTACAAATATGTATAAGTGCGAAATAGTTGCAAAAATTGGCATAAATGCAAATTGTGTGCCAAAAGAATTAGTAAACATTGGTATAAGTGCGAATTGGCATAAACGCTAACTGGTATTTGCAAAAACTGACACAAACGTGCTTAACAATTAGATATATATATATATATATATATATATATATATATATATATATACTGGATGTCTAACTTGGCGGATTTTATTGGACGAAAAGTGAAGTTGCTTTTTCTGTTTAAAAATTTAGTTTTCCAATTGTAAAAAGGGTAAAATATTATATGGTTATTAAATGTTATGGAAGCCATTTCTAATTAGGCCAAAAGCTAATATTTATAATATCATTGGTGCCAAAAGAATTTCCAAAGATATAAATAAGTGCAAATTGACATAAGTGCCAATCTTTTTTTAGCGCATTTATGCCAGTTTTTGCAACTGCTTCACACTTAGGGATCGTCCATAAATTACGCAACGCAAAACTTAGTTAAAAAATATAAGTAGGAGATCATTTTGCTCTTTTGCGCGGTGGTTTTTGCTGGACTTGAAACGTTGTTTATATACTTGGTTTAATCAAAGACTCTGGATGGAAAACTTTTAATCCTTTGTCTTTTGTCTATAAGTTAAATTTCGCATTGCGTAATTTATGGACAATCCCTTATGCAAATTTGAACTTATGCAGATTCGCTGTTATGAAATTTGTACTCAATCAATCATGCTGTTCAATGGGTTTAAAAATAGAAAAATGTAGTTATTTTCTATAAAAATAACAAAAACTATTTGGCAAAAAAATCAAAACCAAGATTTTTATAAAAAAAAAAAATAATAATAATAAAATAACATAGTTTAGTATTAAACTTAACATGAAAAAAAAAACTCATTTTATTTAATTGCGTTATTATCATATTAATTGTATACATATATACTGTTAAAAAATGTTGATTTTTTTTAGAGAAAATCTTTTGGAAAATAACAAAATTTCTCTGCACTATCTAAATTTTTAAATAGTCTAAGCGTGTTATATTTTGCAATGTTTACAACTTGATATTTTCCGCACTTAAACATATATTATACTGTAAAAATTAGTTTGCATGAAATATAATTACCATACTAAAAAAAATGAGGAATTGGTTATTTAATGCAAGTAAATTACTTTATGTATTATTTGATATTAACTATAATTTATATAGGAGGAATTGACATATAAAGAAGATTAAGGTTAACACATTTTTTCTTTTATAAATAATTGTTTTGTTTTTTAAAAAAGAAAAAAAGGAAAAAAAAAACACTTCATTTAGATGCTGATACTAAAAACTTAAGTCAGTACAATATTAGAAGAAATAATTACTATGAAGACCTAATTACACAGTAGTAATTGTGTGTTTATATATTTATTTGTAAATATACACACATACCAGGTGTGCAGACATATGCTTTCTCTGACCATGAATTTTGTTTTGACAACAGCTATTTGCATGTTTTAAAAAAATGCAGGTTTTAAAAATACACTGAAAAATACTAAACTAAAGAGAAAAATTAAAATAAAAAAACCA
>NC_061157.1:24855278-24920278 GCF_022113875.1 Hydra vulgaris | reverse complement strand
TTATTAACCAAATATTATAGCTTGTACATTGAAAACAATATCAAATAAAAAGAATTAAATAAATATATGCTTACAAACAAATAACACTTATTTTATTTCAAAGTAATCTTTGCAAATGTTTTTAATTAAACAAATGGTTATAAAAATCAAAATTTGCAAACTTTAACAAAGAATAATTTCTATATCTCTTTATTGTTTCATATTGTTTAAAATGCAATAATATAAAAAAGCTTTAAAGCATACTACTATTTTTTAAAGAAGGAAATAATATATCCAGTAATTAAAATCATATAAAAATTAATATATGAATAAAAATGCACTAGATGTCTCATCTACTTATATGACTTTCATAAATGTTTAATCGCTTAATAACTAAGTTTATTTTACGTTCTGCTGTGCCAATTGAGCAAATGCTTGAGCATAATTGGCATACCATTGACTATAAGCTTTTTGATAATCCTGCTGCTGTTGTTCATAGCTCTGACTTCCTGGTAATGCTTCTGTATTAGGTTTTTGGGGCATACTTGTAGATAATGCGTTAGCTTGGGGTATATACTGATTATATGCTGACTGATTTAATGATTCATTTGGTTTCATAAAACTTTGCTCACGATAATTTTGGGAAGATAAAGATGTTCCAACATATTTCACAGGCTGATAATTAGCAGTAGAAGTTGTCATCTGTGTTTGATAGCTCTGAGATGCTGAAGCATCATTTAATGGTTTGTGAATTTGTTTTTGACCCTGCTGATCTTTATGGTAATCTAAGTCAGAACTATATCGAACATTTTCGTTTCGTAATTGTTTATCTCGTAAATCCTCTCTAGCATGAGTTACAGTATAAGAAGACAAAGATACGTTTGAAGTTTCATATCTCTCTGTTGGAGGCCTTTTGTATAAGCTTTCTCTAGCGTTAACATCAGACTGGTATTTAGATGGCAAAGAATCTTGGACATGTCCCTGTCGAGATTTCAGTTGCATTGAAGAATCATCCTGAATTCCACTTCTTTCATTCCACCTTGAATCTACACGCCTTTGAATATCTACAGTTTTTACATCAGGATAATCTCTACTATAGGGTTGGTCACTAAGATTATTATCTGATTTGTTGTTTCGAATACCACGATTGTCTAAATAACTTCTATCATATTCATCATTGAGGGAATAACCTTTGACATTTGAAACTAAATAATCATTTCTAGACATTTCTGGGTAAAGTTTAGGGTCATGTATATTATGACCAACCTGATCATAGTAAGATGATGGTTTCAAACCAGCTCTTAGTCCATCATCTTTTGATTTAGATTCATATGCTTGATAAGAATATTTTCCACCTAAATCTTTATCTTGCTTATCATAAGGTCTACTACTTGCATATTTCTGTAATGAATTAGCTTGATCAAAGTACTGATCTCTTTCAGGATCTAATAAACTTGAATCTTGTACTTTGCGCAACGGTTGATCATTTAAAGCAGTATAAGGGTCTTTTCTTGAGGCAACTGCAGCATCACTGTACCTTATATCACTAAATTGAGACTGTTTAGAGTAATCTTCAGACTTGCTTCCACCAACATAATCATAGTTCTGAAGATTGCTTTGGCTTTTAGGATAAACTTTAGGGTCTTGGAATAAAGAAGATCTTTGTACATCACGATAATCAGCCACTCTACCATCGGTATATCGTTCGTCTCTAAAGTTTGCAGCAACATCTGCTTCTGCTACTCTTTGATTATATGTTGCTGAGTTTGGCAACTTTCTATATTCTTCCCTTGACATTAACGGAGCAATTGTTTCTTCGGGGCGCCTTTTAAGGTCATTTTTAAGATGTACAGGTCCATCATAAACACTTCCATGCTGATTAACTGGATAATCTTGTCTTCTTTGAGACAAATCTCTTTCTTGAATAGAATACATATCCCTATTATAAGGATCTCGAGTTTCTCTACCCAGATACTCTCTATGACTTTCATGATCGCGTTCTCTAAATACATTGTCTTGATATTCATTATTAGTTGAATAAGGAGTATTTTCCCTAAGATACGACTCATATGCAGCTTGTGATGGGAAACTGCCTCTAAGACGCTCACGATTAGATAAAACTGAATCTCTCATGACATCTCTGTATGCACCTGGCATTCCATTATAATCATCATTTCTAGAATCACGCAAATCCTTACTTTGATCATTAAAGGAAATGTCATGCTCTTTAGATAATCTATCTCTTTGATTGTCAAATGTGTTAATTCTATCACCTCTGTATAATGAACCTTGATTATCATTTCTATAGAAAGAGCTTTCATTATCAGATCTTGTAAAGAGATCTCTCTTGTCATTTCTTTCACTTGCATCCCTTAATCTTTGTGAATTAACTCCTTGATCATCCCTCATCACTATGTCTCTTCTGTAGTCTCTAGGTAATATATCCCTTTTATCAACTTGTACAGGTAATTCACGTCCTTCACCTTTTGTATAATCAGACCATGCATCCTTAGATGCTATATGCCTGCGATCTTCTTTTGGTGCAGATTCCCTGTATAAAGGTTCTCTGCGATCATCTCTTCTAAAGGCGTCTCTTTCATTGCGCTCATCTTTAATATCTCTACCGCGATCTCTACTATTAATTCTTTCATGAGTCACATCTAGTTGCCTTTCAGACCTTTTTAAACTTGTTGAACGACTTCTGGTTTCTGATCTGGGAGATATTTGAGAACGTTCAACTTCTGTCAAAGGTTTGGGAGCAAGTCTATCACTTTGAAACCCAATGTTATTTCTATTATGTATGGAGTCTGGAAGTTCTTTATTATGTTGTCCAAAAGCAACAGGAGCAAGATTACCAGGCGCTGTTCGTGGCTTTTTATCATCAATAACTCTTCCATCATCTTTATCAGGAAAAGATCTTTTAACTCCATGTTTAAGGTCACCCTCTTTTCGATAATTTTCTACTAATTCTCTGGCCATTGGCATAGTCTCCTCAATATACCAAACATCATCAAATGATGGACCAACTTCTGGAAGTGTAAAATTTTTTTTCATTTCAAGAACAGCTTCATCTGGTATAAATTTTCCTTCAATTTTTTTTTGCTTTTCAATTCTGTCTGAAAGGACTGCTGGTTTATTGATGAGTACAGCTGCAATGCGTTTGTAGCCACGAAATGATTCCATTTTTCTGCGTCTTGCTGTAAAATACACATTAGTTTGATCAAGTATGTAGTTCCTGGGTCTTGTTTTGGCTACATCAAACAACTTGTTTAAAATAGCAGATGCTCGCTTAATAAGCTCTTCCCAACGACCATGATAATTTCGTTTTTTTCCCAAATTTGATACTTTCATTCTATCAATAATAAAATTAGTGCCCAAAATGTAGTATTTTTTTTCCTTATGATCACTAGCATATTTTTCACACCAGTAGGATTTACCACTTCCAGGAAGACCAACCATCATAATTATTTCAGCTTCTTCTGGTTTAGTTGGTCCTGGAGGAGGGCTAATCAACTCAGATGCATGCTGAATCAAAACAAAACCATTAGTTAAAGGGAACTTAGGAGGTTGAGCACCAAAATTTACACGAAATTTCATATTTTTACAAGCAATATGTGGAAACAAAGCTTGGGACTTTGTAAGCTCATTTGTAAATCGAAATGCTACTCCAAGATATTCACCATTTACCATATAGAATATAGCTTTTGGAGAAGCATCTAAATCAACATAGCAAGTAACTGTGTCTCCAACTCCAAAACGTTTTCCATAGTCACGAAATTTGCATTCATTGGAAGACTTAGCAGTCCCACCATAACCCCATGAAAACTTATCTTCACCAAGTTGGTAATCAGAACCATCAATGCTCCAACCAACACGTGAAACATACAAGTCATTTTCGTCTGCAATATTCACTTTAAGCTCTTCTAGAAGGTGCACTTCAAAGCAGACCTATGGTACAAAATGTCATCACAGTATCAATAAGATTGAGGTTCTTGAACTTCAAGTAGAGACATTAAAAATATTTTTTCATTTAATTTTAAAAATAAAGAACACAAATTTTATATACAGTTTTAAAAACATAAATTTATTGGTGATTTGCAAACATTTACAGAACTTATTTTCTTTTTAATGTAAAAATATAAAAGTAACTTGGCATTATATGCTACTATGATTGATAAATGTTAAGGCAGTTAAGAACGAGTTTTTTGACCAATAAGTCCTCCATTATTAGAAAATTTGTTAGATAAAGCAACCCCATTTTATTAGCCACTATGTAAAGAATTTTAATTTTTATGTATTTAGTATTAAAAAAATATTTTTTTAGAAATACTTTTCATACTTAATTAAAACCCTTCAAAGACTTTTTGTCTAAAACTAGTTTTATTTATGGGTGCATTTATAAATTTAAATGCATGTTTAATTATATAATATTTTTGTTTTAATGTTTGATACACCTTCTGAATAAACTTATGTATTTTTTAAAATATGTAACAGTTACTACTTCATTATAACTTTTTACTTTCCAGATAGTTTCAAGAGGTAATTATAACTTATAACAATAGTATCAATAATATAACACTGAAAACATATGAATCAGGGGGGAAATGCAGTTTTTTTAGTTTCCTGAAAGTTTACATCGTTGGACTTATGCTCACTTTTAACATTCACCGATTCATATGTAATGAGCAGAGTTAATGCATTAATGAAATTTTGTGGGTTCATATAATATAACATTTAAAAATCCTGTCACTATGATTTATTAAGATATATTAGCAATGTTCTTACTAGTACTTCAACCTGACAGGTCTGTAGCTTACAAACACATAATATAAGAGCTATTCAGTTAGCAAAAGTCCTATATATTTTTGAAAAGTAATTAAAAAAAAAAGCTATTTGATCAATCTCTGAGGTTTAGTATACATTTATTTCTCAGTTTATTTATTAAGAAGTTAATTAAATCAGTACGATGGTCACCATGCCATAATTTGAAACAATCTAACATATTTACAATTAAACTATTTTATGAGTTTCAGCTGTGCCATAAATATATTTAATTTTTAAATAATATACTTTTGAGAGTATTAGTGATTATTAAAAAAGAGATGTGTGTATTGTGATGAATATATGAAATTGAAATTGTGATAGCAAAAAGTTAAAAGTATTAGTATTATGTGTGCATATATATATATATATATATATATATATATATATATATATATATATATATATATATATATATATATATATATATATATATATATATATATATATATAAACCTAAAAGTGTTTAAGGTCTGCAAAAAATTGCTGACCTTGTTTCTATGTTTTATGGTAAGACCTTTGTCTTACCATAAAACATTTTAAGAATTCAGCAAATTATTGCCGACCTCATTTTTCCTAATTCTCAATTCGTAGTCCGTTGTCAACCCTAATTCCAAGGGCTGTGTATGTATGTATGTATGTATGTATGTATGTATGTATGTATGTATGTATGTATGTATGTATGTATGTATGTATGTATGTATCTATCTCTCTCTCTCTCTCTCTCTCTCTCTCTCTCTATATATATATATATATATATATATATATATATATATATATATATATATATATATATATATATATATATATATATATATATATATATATATATATATATATATATATATATATATATACTGATTTTAAGATTTATAGAATGGTTATGGGTTACAAATAACTTATTTCTAAAATAAAGACATCTCTAAGATTCAACAATCTGCAATGCATATCATTGAAAAACAAGCATCTTTAAAGCATGTCATGTGACTGTCTATAGAGATTGCTAAGTGCCAAGACAAGTTGTTTTCATATCTTAGAAAAAGCTTAGAGAATGTTTAATTTTATTTTAACTAACCAAAACAACTTACTTATCAAAATATTGACAAAAAACTTTTTCAGCAGTTTTGTAACTTTGCGGTCTTATTTTTGTTTCGAAGCCTAATATCAGGCTTATGATTCTGCTCATAATAAAAATATCTGGTTTGATTAATGAATCACGATATGTTTTTTAAATGATTTAATAAATGCTTGGGTTTATTATAAATGGTTCATTCAAAATATTGTATTTAATAAGTCTTGGGTTTTCCCATTTTTAATTTGTCTTCAATGATTATCAAACATTTTTGCTGCATTTCAGTTTATAAAGTGTTTCAGTTGTCAGATGTCACTCTTGACAAAATGAAAGATGTAACACAACTATGATTGGGGTTTTATTTTAAATAAATACATTTATTTATATTGAAAAAAAAAATGAACACAGTATTGTATTTTCACCAACAATCAGCAAATCAAATTTATTTGAGTACTTTTCCGCTAAATCCTAAAACTACTATTCTTAGTTTTTCAATTTTATTAGTGACTTGTTTTTAACAGTGAAAGGAAATAAATAGTATTATAATTCTGCCATTAAGTCATTTTTGGGAAATTGGCTAGCAACAAGGTAACAACATTGGTAACGATGAAAACATTAATTTTGAGGATATTTTGCTGTTACAACCCTGTTTTTATGACCTTGAAACTTTTCATAGTTTGAAAAAACTATATAATTAATGGAAGTTAGCAAGTTATAAACTCTTTAAAGGAATCCCATGTGCTAAGATAAGTTATGCTTATTTTGCAAATAAACATTAGAAAATAAGCTATTTATTGAGATATTACAAACCAATATTTGCTGTTTTGCTATCATACTTCTGGTTGAGAGGTTAATATTTATGTTTTATGAAACTGCATAGCTTTTTCCATTATAAAAAACATTTGGTTTGAATATTTCACCACAGTTTATTAAAAGATTTACACAATTAGATTTGGTTTCCCTTTTTTATAAAAAAAAAATTTGCAGTATATTAAGCATTCAAATTTTGAAAAAATAAAAATTGTAGTCAAACAAAGAATATCACTTTTCTACTTTGTTTTATTTTTATTTCCATTAAAATATTTTGTTTGCATATATCATGAAATTAAATTTATTTACACTATTTCTTACTTAATCCAAAAAAAGAAAATATTATTTTTGGTTTCAAGACTATTAGCAAAACTTGTTTTTAACAAATATCAGAATAATTTTTAAATTTACATATCTTATATTTATGTATAAGGTTACCTGACTGTACTCTTTTACGATGGAGCGGGCGCTAAAATATGTTATTATTTCTAGTTGTAAATTACATTTAGTTCTTAATTTTAACGTTTGAAGCAGTGATTAAATTCTAGTATGATTGACTGCCCTGCAGTTTAGCCAACTCTCCTATAGAAAAAGAATACGTCTGGTCACTTTAATTTATAGCACTACTATTTAATGTTATATATAGAGGCATTCTTAAGGATATATACAGAAGCATACTACTACATAAAAACTAATCGCATAAGGGAAAATCCAAATATAACATAAACTTTATAACTGGATTTTAGGTTATTTGAAAGAACTTTTTGTATTGATATTATTTATTAACTGAAAAAAGAAATTAATCAGAAAAAAGAAATTAATTCTGATTTATTATAATAAATCAGAAAAGTTGCATTAAAAATAATAAAGTTTTTTGCTTATATCTTGATATTTGTTTTGAAAAGTTTAATTAACGAAACATGATTTTTAAGGATTATTTAAGATGTCTTGGCACTTTGGTATCTTTAATAAAAAAAAATTATACCTAACATATTAAAAAAGGGATAAACAAAACATTAAAATATTTAACCTTAAAAAATAATTATTATTTTTATTGACATCAAAGATAAACAAATTAATCACACCAAAGTTTTTTTTTAATCTGAAGGTAAGATTAATGCGATATTATAGTTAATAAATGACGTCAATATAAAAAAAGTTCTTTCAAATAACTTAAACTGGAGATATAAACGTTATGTTTGGGTTTTCTTTTCTGCAATTAATTTAATGTAGAAAAATGCTTTTTTTTATATAACCTTCTAATAAAACGTATAATAAACAAATAAAAATAACACGATCAATAAGTAACAGTTTAAAAGTCTAACTTATTATTTATTTCAAAAACGAAATTAATATTAGTGCTATAAATATAAGATAAATAAATTTAAAAATCATCCTGATCTTTTTTAAAAACACAATAAAATCTAATAAAATCTGAAACCAAAAATACTATTTGTTTTTTTTTTTTGTTTTTTTTACATTTAAAAAAAAAAAAACATGGGTGTTACTATCAGGAACAGGATAAATCTGAAATAAGCACACCGAAAAAGTTTTACCAAAATTTTTAACATCAAGGCTACTGATTGGTTTCAATTTACTGTAGCAATAATAATCTCTTCCCTAAAGCGATGATATTATTGCAACCTTATATGAACATGGAAAACAAGTATTTTGGTTAATGTAAAAAATAGAATAAGGCAGAGTGTTCTAATAAAGGCTGAGTCTTATTAAGAGCCAAAATTAATTCTGCTTTTATTGCATTTATTAATTAGGCAAGACTTTTATCTAGTTGATTTTTAAAATTTTGTGTCTATTGATTTTGTTTCAGTTTTTATAAATGTTTCTATGAGTCTTGATTTTTTATAAATCTTATTTTTGTCAGGGTTAGTATAACAAAAAACACTTTTTACTAATGACTACTTTATGTAGTCATTTTGGATTTTTTCAAGCAACTTTGAAACACACTTTATGTAATAAAACCTGCCACAGCCAACTCAGCGCTTTAGTAGTACTTCGGTACGCAAAAATGTTGGTCAATAACGACGCTACTTTGGATTAGTCTTAATGATTATTTGTGGCTGTTTCTATGCTAAGCCAACAATATCTTCGGATATAAGAACATTGTATAGAAAAATATAGCATGAAAACTCAAATAAAAAAAAATATATACTAATATTTTTTCAGATACAGCTTTGTAATTTGTTTAGTTACTTTAATATGGTTATGTAAATTGATTTGTTGGTTACCATACAATAAGCAGAAGCATAAATGTAGCCTAAACCCTCAGAGCTCAAATAGTCATAGTAATAGCCACTCATTAAACAGAATAATTATTTGGTACTGATATGGCTTTTATTAGGAAATAGTGTAATTTATACTGTATAATTGATTTCTGTACAGTAAAATTGGTTAAAACTGGCTTTTTTTTTTTTTTTTTTTTTAATTTATTTAGGTGCCCTAAGAAAACCAAACGGTCTTGTCACAGAGCACCGCAGAAGTGCATTTAACCAGGAAGTTCACGCCTTTTTCCTTACCGTGACGCGAAAATATGTCCAAGGCTTGTTTTGAACCTGGATCTCCTGCTTATAAAGCAAGCGGTCTAACCAATGGGCCACGACCATGATTGCTTAATTCTATATATTCCATACAACAGCTTATTAAATTTTTTTTGTATTAAAATGTACATTTTGCTATAATCTATGTTAAAATGTTTTTTATTTATTTACATTTTGCTATACACTATATTAAAATGATTTTAATAGTTTGTAGTAGTATATAATAATTCCTAGGTCATTATTTGGCTATAATTGTCTGTCTGGCCATTAATTGGCACATAACTAGAACCTTTTTAAAAACATTTTTCTCTGAATGAAGCATAATTTACAGTTCTTTTTAGGTGACGGCTTCGGTCACTAATAATACAGTAAAAATTAAAAAAAATGACAAAAAGCTGTTACATTAGGGCATCCTTTCAGGCTATCAATAAGAATATTACGGCTCATTGCCCTTTGTTACTCTATGCATTCCCATGATGCTGTCTATCCCGCTAGACTAACATCTATCAATGTTGCTCAAGTAGTGACACTTGGTGTTATTCCAATAGCAGCTTTATCACCCAGTAAACAAGACGTATTTAACACAAGTAAAAAACAAATTAATACATTTTTTAGACATATTAGACACATCTTGTGCTTACTGGGCAAGACTACTTCAATATTAAATGTCAACATATATGCTAACATATAAATCCAGCAAATTTTTCCTACACTATTCCAGTACTCAAGTCTTTCCTAGAAGCTTGTGTGGTCGTAAGCCTTGTTCATACACATTTAAAATAATTTTTTTTTAAACACACTGACCATGGCAGTTTGAATCCTTTAAATTTTAAAGCAAAAATAATTTGCAGCAAAAAGATAAACTTCCGAGGAAAAAAAACAATTCTAAAAAAAGGAAACAAAATTTTAATGAAATACAAATTTTAATTAATTAAACTCTTGCATTTTTTTTTAAGGGTGGATGTTATTTTTTGCAACCAAATTTAATACAAGTTGAGGAAAAAAACATATTTTATAACATTTTAGCAATTTTTGAAAGTTTTGATATACAATTATTTTTATCATCTTATATAACTAAGAAACTAATTTGCTATGTATGCAAGAACTATAAGAAATTTTATTAATTTTTTCTTAAGTTTATTTTTCACATCTTTTTGCTTTTAAAAGTGTTTTTGATATATTTGACATTTTTTCTCAATACTTAAATAATAGAAAAATAAGAAAATAAATTGCTATTTATTTGTAAAATATATTATTTGATTGTATGATGTAATGATGTAATGATGTAAACTATGTAATGACGGAAGAAATTAAATAAGAGAATAGCATGGTTTCTTTTATAAATGTATTTACTACATTTGATGTCTGTCTGAAAATTATTTTATATTGCCCAATTTCCAACATTAATACGAATTACTAGAGATAATGAACATAACAACTGCTGTTTAAAAAAATGAATTTAAAAACTTAAAAAAAAAGTTTTAAATAGGCTCCTAAAAACTTCAGTTCAGTAAATTAACAATGCACTAGCCCACAAGCTTTTGGAGCATGGTCAATAACAATAGTTCATCAGGAAATAAACAGGTTTAAATGCACAATTTGGAGAATCCAACGAAAGTGCAGACTATTTCAATAGGGTAGTGAAAACAACCAAATATTTTATATTTGAATATTAGTATTAATGACTTTAATTTTTTACATGCAAAACTTGTTAAAAAATAAAACTTTACAAATAAATAGCTATTAGCTTTCTCGCTTTCCTGCGCATTGATAGAAACAGTAAAATTTAGCAAAAATATTTCCTTAATATACTGTAAAAAGTTACAAATAAATTGAATATCAAAAAATGTTTTTATTTTCGTTATATTCTCATTTAATTTTTTCCTTGACACTATCAATTTTGATAGTGGAAAATAAAAAACAGCCTAAAAAAAAGAAAACAAAAACAGTAAAATAATTAAGTATTTTATTTTTTTTGACAAAATTTTCCTTTTTTTTTAAATTTCAATTTTTTTGAGTTTACTTAGATTTTCTATTTTGTATAGTTTTTATTTCCTTTCTTCAAGTATTTCTGTTTTATTTTCTGATGTTTTGGCTTTATTTTGCTTCAAATTTCTAAAAAGCTTACTATATAAAAACATGGTCAAGTTGTCTAAAAAAATTTCATTAAATGTGGATAAACAAGGCATGTGATCGCACATCCTTTCCAGAAGTTATATGACTCATAATTGAGTGATAAAGTAAATGAGTATTATGTTATTACAGAGAAATCTAAAAATGAAAATATGTGTAATCTTGAAAATTTAGTTGCATACATAGAGTTTAATTTCCATGCTTTTCATGCTGTGGAGAAGAAATAAGCTGACAATTTTATTTATAACGTTGAAGAACTTTAAGTTTATTTTAATTTTAAAGTTTAAGTTGATTAAGTTTGCTCAATTAATGGAATATTTGCAAAATAAGAATTAAACCACTTTAGACTGTTGAAGATAAAAAAGAATATTGCGAGGGTAAAAATGATCAAAAACATAAAAAATCTTCAATGATAACAGAAATTTATAATAAAGGCTGCATAACAACAATGATAGAAACTTAAAACAAGTGATATAAATTATTACCAATAAGCATAGACATTATATTAACATAATGTCTAATAATTTTATAATTATTCTGATTATTATCAGAATAATTATTAATAAGCATAGACGTATCCAGAGAATTTTTTATATTGATATCCTTTTGGGTGCTAATAAAACTATATTGTATACAAACAAAGAATTTAAATTCTTAATTAAATTAAATATTTTTGTTTTAAATTATAAAAAAATGAAGCAACTGTGTTGCAACTAAAACTCAAACAGTAAGATTAAAATATTTAAAATGGAATTTTAATTAATGATTTGAAAGTAAAATTAAATTAATTCTTTGGGATTAAAGGACTGCAAAGTAATTGGTGAGCTTTGTTATTACGCAGAACTCGACTTTGCATCTTTCGGACAGGTGTGTATTGATGTTACTAACTATGATAATTATTTTAATTGCAACATTTATTAGTCATTAGCATATTTGCACATATTAAATAAACATATTAGTTTGTTAGTATTATTTGCTTAAGTTACCTTTATCAATAAATTTTAAATTTCATAGTATTATTTATCAGTGTTCAAAAATAATGATCATATAAAATTTAAATTCCCCTAAATTTGAGGTGGTTACAAAGTTTGTATGGTTTAACTTTTCAATGTTAAAAGATATGAAATATTGTATGAAATTCAAAAGTTATCAATGAATACTTAATGTGTTTACAATATGTTTAATATTTTTATAAAAAAAAAAAAAAGTATTAAACTGTTGAACTTGAAATGTTATTTATAAATAATACTGTTATATACAATATGCTATTAGTACTATCAAGTTCTTTCTTAAAACTTGAGATTTATTTTTATTTAGATTATTAATTCTCTGATTACTGTTCTACTGTGCAATTTGATCACATCAAATTGTACAATAGAACAGCAAAGCACAATTATATGAAATGATGTGAAACATATATTCAAAGTCACTGAAGGTAGTAGCAGATACTCAAATATATTTAATAAGTCTTTATAAATAATTGAACTTTAGTATCGGAAGAAACAACTGCAAACTAGTTAGTATATTTATAAACTGTAAAGATGTGACCAGATCAACAGTAAATTTTTTTAACATGGAATATCTGTAACAAATTAAATTACTTCTACTTTTTGATAATTCAGTTGTTTAAATTTAAAAATTTTTTTCAAAAATATATTAAATTGAATTCAATATATATTGAAAACGAGAGTAACTTTACTACTTTTAAATTTATAGTAAGCAATTTTACAGATTTACAGTTTTAATGTATTTTTTTAAATTACTTTAACAATTTTAAAAATTGTTAAAGTAATTAAAAAAACAAAATTCTAATCTAAAATTTATAAATTTTAGGCTAGAATTTTATTTATAAATTTTAGACTAGAATTTTATTTATAAATTTTAGACTAGAATAAAAAAACAAAATTCTAGTCTAAAATTTGTGAATAAATTATATTATTTGTCTTGCTTTATTACAAACTTATTACACAAACCAGAGGTTTCAACTTTTGATACAATTATATATATATATATATATATATATATATATATATATATATATATATATATATATATATATATATATATATATATATATATATATATATATATATATATATATATATATATATATATATATTAGGGCCCTGCGAATCACCTTTATTGGTATCAAATCGTATCTGAATCGAATCAGGCGTTGATATGCAAATCGAGTCGAATCAATTCTCTTGATTCAATTAGATTTGCAAATCAAGAATTGCTTCGAATCGTGATTTGATTCGAAACTAAAAAATGTGATTTGCAAGGCCCTAATATATATATATATATATATATATATATATATACACACACACACACACACACACACACACACACACACACACACACACACACACACACACACACACACACACACACACACACACACACACACACACACACACACACACACACACACACACATATAGAGACAGCATGGAAAATAAGAAATTGAAGAGCAGTCAATTCTACCTGCTAACATATAGAAATGACAATCAATTGTTTTTTTTTGGCATTTAAAATTTTAACTTTTTTTTTTTTAATTTTTAAAAATTTTACAAACAAATTCTACAATTCTTAATGACTGAACTTTATAAATAAAAAAATAACTTAATGCTTGAAAATTAATGAATTTGTATTCCTTTTAAATCAAAGCATTTTGAAACGGAAATGTGCAATTAACTTGCATAATGTTCAAATTACTTGCTGATATTAATAGTTTAAAATAAATATCGCATGCAGACTTCATTCAATTAAAATGGAAGTTTGATAATATCCAAGTAATTTAATGTTAAAATATCAAAACAATTTGATAATTTTAAACTTATTTAAAATTAATTTATTCATTGCTATGACTTCACAAATGTTAAAAAAGCTACGAGAAGAAAATCTAATAGCTAATTGTAACATATAATGAATTATATATTTTTTTAACAGAAAAAAAAGCCCAAACATACAATTAGTAATTTTAAATTTATCTATAAATCATTCATGCATCTATTGCAATTTGCAGGAAAAACTTACAAGAAAATAAATAAAAAGATTTAAAGAAAAAAAAAAAGGATTAAGTAGAGTTGAAATAAAAAATGTTCTTAGTTAAATACAACAATTATTATATTAGTTAAATACAACAACTATTATGTATTATTTTATTATTATTATTAGAATAATATATTAAAAACTTTTACTAAAATAATAATAAAATAAGAACTTAAATCATTTATGGTAAAAGGATTTTCACCATTAGTAAAATAAAAGTAATCTAAATAAGTGAAGCAAAAAAATATTAGATTTAGTTTTATGTCATGTGTAATATTCATAAAATTCAACGAATTAAAGAAGCATATAAAAAATATATTAAAAGCGCATTTTTAAGATTCAACCATGACTGCCAAGAATTCATTTCTTGGCAGCCATGGTTAACTATTGTCTAAAACTTGACTGAGAGGTCAAAATAGACATTTCAATCATTTTGGGTGGTCATTGACCATTGACTGACTCTTATTTTCTATGCTGTGTATATATTATATATAATATATATATATATATATATATATATATAGATATAGATATATGTATCAGTCTTCTCTGTTTAGCCAGCGCTTTCACTCTCAAGTTTATTTGCGCTTGCTTAAACGCCTGCAAAAAAAATTTTTTTGTTCATTTTAATCATCATAACACTACAGCATTCAAAATTGAGCTTTTTTTTATCTCAGCTAATTTTTACAAAAGCCCATAGTCTTAAGGTTCATTTGCTGTGACATTGTTAGACAAAAACTTTTCTTTTAGCAGTCAGTAAATGTTTTAGTAACATTAGCATGAATTTTTTAACGTTGTGAATGATCTTCTTTTGATGAACATTTAATTTAGACTTAGATGATATTTTGTTTAGGGATTCTTATTATTAGTTATTATTTCTTGTATAAGCAGAAAGAAAATGGTACAAACTTTGTCAGAAATAAATAGACTACTTATACAATAAAACTTTTCATAATTTAGCAGAGGTATTAACTAGCAAATAGTTCTAAGTGAGTAATCATTTGAAAATAATAAAACTGCAATATATACTTGATTGACAGTTAACATCTTTGCTAACCTCTGTAAAGAATTAGTATTAATGTGTTTTAAGTTTATGAATCAATTTGTTATCAGTTTAACATGTTCACACTGACGTGTACCACCGGTGGTACACACTAGACTGTCTCATTGGGCGGCGTGTACCACTGGTGGTACACACTAGACTGTCTCATTGGGCAGCGTGTACCACCGGTGGTACACACCGCCCAATGAGACAGTCTAGTGTGTACCACCGGTGGTACACGCCGGCATGAACATGTTAAACATAAGCACATTTTTTTCAGATAACACCTTTGTCCCTTCAATTTAGACAACTAATATATAATATCAACTTAAGTTTCTAATTAACAGAATTGTTAAAAGATCTCAAAAAAAAAACTTTGTAGAAAATAGGTTGTATTTGTAAAAATTAAAAATTTTATCTTTATTATCAGTTCAGTTTCAATATAATTTTAAGACTTATGCAAATTTTTTTTATGCAGAAACAAATTTAATTCAAACTTTTGCTAAAATAAATTAAATTTTATTTACTACATTTATTGAAAATTATTGGATACGTCTATGATTTTAAAAATGATCTTAAAAAATTTTCAAACAAAATAGGAACATCCGATAGAAAAGAAGTTATAAATTAGTTTCAGATGTTTGATGTGATAAAGATGTTTAAAATAAGAATTATATTGCAATAATGCTTTTAGTAAAGATCTTTTTATAAAAGAAATTTTTTTAAATGGCTTTACATATGGCTGAGAATTACTAAAAGCTTATAATGCTACAAGTAATTATCTAAGAAAATAACAAATCAACAGACAGGCTTTAAAAAAATATTTCTTATAAAAAATTTTTTACGTTATAATATTTAAACAGAAAGAATTTTTTATTGTGCTGATTGAGGTGTGTTTAAGTTGTAACATAAAAATGTATTTCTTAAGGTTAATTACACTCGACACAATACTGGTGCATAAGTTATTATAGATGTCTTTATTAGCATTTAAAAACTCAGACACTAAGTTTATAGAAAAAATATTGACAATCAGTTAAAAATGATGGTAGCTAGCCCACAATCAAGTTTTGTGATCCACAATAAAAAGGCTAAATTTATCTAATTTCTAACAACCAATAAGTAAATAACAACTCTTTAAAGGTAAAAAAAAACAGTTTTTTTTAATATAAAAAAGTTATAATAAAGCTTATTTTAATGGTTTAATTATTTAAACATTTAGAATTTTATTTAGGCATGATTTTTAATAAATTGCTACATTTATTTTGGTATTTATAATACTGCATTTTAGAGGAAATTAGTTTGATTCAAGCACCAATTTTTTATACTGTCATCTTTATATCTAGCTATAATTAAATGATATACAGTAGTTGCTTTCATAAAAATATTCTATTCTATTTTGCAATGTAATTTTTAGCTTTTTTTAAAGTGTGGGTGTTATTAAGACTTATCGTGGGAATTTTTTTTTTTTATAAAATTTTTTATTTTGACTTATGGAATTTTTAGAATTGACTTTGAAATTTTTATTAATACTAATAACTTATTCATACTTACAAAAAACAGTTTTTGTTAATCAAGTAATTTATTTTTATAGAACATATTCAATTCTTAACCGAATAAAAGTATGAAAATATAGATCTTAAGAAAAAAAGAGATCAATCAATAATGTGAAATTTTAGAATACTCTGCACTGACCTGCATGCCATAAAAAATAATCAGAAAAAGAGTTCAAAAGTGTAACAAAGGAATACCTTACTGCCATGTTACACGAAGTATATAAACAAAAATACTGCTTATGGGTATATAAAAAAACAATATATAATCATCTGTTAAATGAAATATTAAAATAAAATTTGAAACAATACATATTCACAATCAAACTTTTTTTAGCCTTTACCGGATTAGGTTTATGTGTGACAAGCCATACATTTAATATAAATCTCAGATTGCAACATAAAAAAAAAATGATACCAAATGATCCCAGAATTAGGATTTGCAGTTGTTTAATAGTTTATTTAATATTAATTTATTTAATTTTACTGATAAAATCTATAACATTTGTTCCTAAATTTTTCTTTAGATTTTTACAACAACTATTAAAAGATTGATAAAAATCTTTTAACTAAGCATATTTAAACTAACAACATTTTCATATCATTTAGTAAATACTTAAGATTTAAGATTTATTCAGTATAAACTTGCAATTAAAGAATGCAGTAACAGTTGAGTAAACAAATATGACAGATGGAAGTGCATTTATGTAAAATTTTATATTGTTATTCTTATAATCAATTTGGCATTTCATTTTGTTTTCTTAAACTTATGTTATGTTGATCATTAGTTAAAATGAAGTGACAGTTTAACAGTAAATTTAATTCATTTTCATATAAAATTGATTAGTAAACCAGTTAAAACAATTTCATTAACAACTGTCTATAATAAAGAGCATATTTTAAATTAATTACATAAAAAACATAAATATAAAAGTTTTTTATGTTAGTTAAAAAAAAAATACCTTGCCCTTAATTACACCATGACTTGCACGAACACCTCCCCACATATATTCAAAACCTTCACCCCTCATTATTGATCCAACAAAACCGTTCTCTTCAATTTGAACATGAAGTTCACTATTGTATGAATCAAGTGTAATTCTTGGATTTTCTTTTCGAGTTTCAACTATTGGCTTTATATCTTCCATCGGCTTAATTAAAAAACATATTATATTTTAAAACTTTAGAATTAATAAAAATAGTTTTCCTCCATTATAAAAAAATAAAACCTAACTTTTATTTAGTTTATATATATTTTTAAAAATATTTTTAAAATTGTAAATTTTTTATTATTTATTATTTTTATTTCATTGCTCCACTTTCTCAACATTGTTGGACAACCTATGTTTAAACTAAAAAGTATGATATCAATTTTTCATTACAAGCATATTAACATAATAAAAAGTTGTTAAATATTATAACATATTATAAGTTGCTCTAAATTATTGAAAGAACTCCTACCTATTATTCCAACTTAAATAAGTTTTTCAAAAAGAAAGTCTGTGTCTCAAAAGAAGCAAAACTATTATCATTTGTAAAACAAACACTTTAAATTTTAATGCAGGAAAACTTTCTCATATTAAAGGATCTAAAAACTTTTTTTTTTTTGCTTTTTATATATTGCTCAGAATATAAAGAAAACCTGTTAGGGTAAAAAAAAAATTTGAAAATGTTTTGTTTGCATGGAATCTGGTTTTAAAATTAAGTTTTTGCCATTTTTGAATCCATTTTATTTTGGCAAGGCAAAAAGTTGCAGATTTTTTGTGCAACTTCTTTCCATTTTGTAATTTAGACATTTGTATTACTTTAAATATTATATATCATAGTATATTTTTTTAAAAACATACTACAGTTTATAAGAAAAAGTTATCCAAGTTCATCAGATTACTAATATTACTGTAGAAAAAAAAACTAATGTTTAGCAATTAATGAAAAAATTTAATTTGTTTATTTTGCTTAAGTATAACAAATTTTCTTTAGTTTACAGATCTAATTCCAGAATATCAGTTCTGTATGCTACATTCCATTTATACCGCAATAATAAAAATTTGGTTTTATAATTAAAAAAAAAATTGGTGTAAATTAAAAAACTGGTTACCCAGTTTTACAATTTAAAATAACTGAAAACCAGTTTTTTTAAATTTTCTGGTTTTTGTTAAGCCCTTTGTAATACCTAAGAAAAAAAAAAAGTCATAATATTTTTCAAAAATGGTACATTGGAGAGAAACTAAGTTTTGTAAAATTATAAGGCTAAAATGTCAATACATGGTGGTCCTAACATAACTAAAAAAAACCCATGTGATCTATAAATTTCAAGTTCTAATTAAAGGTAAAAAATTTTCAAATTTTTTGAAAAATGATTATAAAGTTCATTCTCAAATAAGGTAGAATGCTTCAAAGAAAAACTTTTATTATTAAAATGTGATCTATAAATTTCAAGTTCTAATTGAAGGCAAAAAAATTTCAAATTTTTTGAAAAATGATTATAAAGTTCATTCTCAAATAGGTAGAATGCTTTAAAGAAAAACTTTTATTATTAAAAGTAAATAATTCATTTTAAACTAATTCCTATTCTTAAGTATATTAGTAATTCTTATATATATATTTTTTAATTGAGATAATTGAGGGAACGCAAAGATGAGGGCTTCGGATTAGTTTACACTAGGCAGAATAATAAAATTTTGAATCTTCAGTATTTAGCATAGCAGAAAACAATGCATGAAATTTCAAGAAAAAATTTAAGCATTTTCTCTATATTATATAAAACCATTGCAATTAAAATAATTAATAATAAAATATAATATACGTAAGTTGATTTGTTCAATTTGTCATAAGCAAATAACTTGTGGCAATTCAACGCAATGAAGAATCTCCAATGTCACGATTATGGAAAATCAGTTTGTGTGCAATTGTTAATTTATTTTACTATCAAAATTTTTAAAATTTTTTAACTATTACAAAACAATTTATTTTACTATTAAAATTTTTGTAACAATCTTTAACATTGCATAAGGGTAAGTATTTTATGTATTGAGAAAAAGGGGCTGCATAAATGGAACTTATTTTTTAGTTCAGTATGGAACAACACAGTTTTTATGAAAACTACTGTTGCTTTTCCCAAGGAAATTGTGGATTATTCAAAAAACAATATGCTTTGTACTCATCAGCTGGGAGATGTTGATGTCAATAAATAACTTATCAACCTTAAGGTAATTATGCTTTTTAAATGTATGCAGACTGTAATATAACTTTTATGATTACATACTTTAGTCTAGTAACTAAACTAGTCCGCAGTAACATTGTGAAGCACAACTCTTTGAAAAAAATAATCACTAAATTAATTCTACTTACACAATAATATACAGGCCTTGTTTTAAATAAAAATGTCTTAGCACATTAGCTTTTAGCATGGTGGCCACAAAATTTTAAAAGTTAAATTCCAGGACATTTTATATCTTATTAAATGAATATTATCAATTGATAGATTAAGGGAATATTATCAATTGATTTTCTTTCTAGTTATCAGTGATAACTAGAAAGAAAAAACTAAATTAATATATTGGGGCCTCTAATACATAAGTTGTCCTGCACCTATTTTCTCAGAATTCAACCCCTGTATATATACATAATAATTAAACAAATTTTTTTTGATTGAAATCATACTCTTTAATAGAACTATATAAACAAAAATATTTACAAAAAAGATAAACAAAACTCAAAAAATAGAACTCTTTTTAAACAAAGCTTTTTCTAAACTATCAAGCTTTTTCAATTTTAAAAGTTTATCTTTTGATAACTTTCTTGAATCATTTGAAGTAACTATAAAACTGAAATCCTTTTTTTCCTCTGCTTTTAATGCATATTTATCTGCTTCTTTTATTATATCATCAGCTGATGCTTGAAGTTGTTTCTTTTTTTGAACAACATCAATTTCAACGGAAACAGCTTTTCTTTTTTAATCATACAGTTGATATTTCTTTAAATTTTTTTTGCACTTTCCCACGCAACTTTATGTCGCATTCTTGGTGATTTAACAGATTTCAACATTTCTCTAGTAATTGAAATATCAGCAGCATTTTGTCCCTTTGATGACATGTGATCATTAACTGTTAGTCCTTCACATGATCTTTGAAAAGATTTTGATAAGGCCACATATAATACCCATCTAATTTCAGCACTTGTTCATTTATAAATACCATTTATAAATTTATTAATACTTGTTTATCATTTATAAATACTTGTTCATTTATAAATACCATATCCAATGTTTTAGAAGTAGGTGGCTTTTCAATAACCTGAATTGTACTAGTTTTTAAAGGCGATGAAATAATTGATTCTGAAAAATAATTGCATAATGAACTAGATGCAGGAGGTAATAACTTATGTTTTCTACTTTTAAGATGACTTTTTAATGCATTTTTAACCATATTTCTAACATTAATGTATTTTTTAAAAAAAGAACATGATGCAACTATCATACTTTTTTTATTATGATGCAACTATCATACTTTTTTAATAATTCAATTTTTATATTCAGGTGCTTGCAACCATGTATTTGAAAAATGTGAATCTCGAGGCATTCTGCAATTTATACTTTTACTATTTACACTTTTTCTAAAATTAAATCTGCATATATAGATAACTAAAAGTATTTCAAAACTTTAGAAAAATTAAATTTTAATAATTGATTTGCAAGACATAAAACTCCACAATTTCAGATATAACAAAACAAAAATAAAATTCAAATTAATTTAGGCAATATATTAAAAATAAAGAAAACCTTTTGATTAAATAATAAAACAAATAATTCTCTCTTATTTAAAATTAAATTCAAACCATTTATATAAAAAAAAATTTCGCATTAAAAATTTAATATTACTTCAATATTATTAGTAATTTCTTAACTTGACTCAGAAAAAAAAAAGTTCTAAGACATTTCAGGTTAAATTTGAAAAAAATGTAATTTTCCAGGACATTTCAAAACATTCCAGGACACTTGCAAAACTCCAGGACATTCCAGGACTGTGGCCACCATGTTCTAGTGATTTTTGACTTTTATTTTATTTTATTTACAGACAAATTTTTTTAAACTACTGCAATAAAATAAATTACCTCAAAACAAGTTTAATTTACTAATAAAGAAAAACCAATCTAGAAGTGTTATTTTTTTTTTTTCATTATGATTTTTACTTTTAAAAAGTTAAACAAAAATAAAAAATAATATAAACAAAAATTATTACTAGTTGCAAAAAATAAAAAAAAATAAAAATAAAAATTAAGTTAATTACTTTATCAGTGCCTTTTTTTGTGACAAAGATTTAAGTTTTCAAGTACCATTTATTAAAAAAATATATACTATTCATATTTCTTTTATTATAAAAAAATGGTACATATTTTTTCACTTGCTTTATGACAAAAAAGTTAAATGTACACTTTACAAACATTTTTGATGCAGTGTTTATAACATGTTTATAAGGAATTTAAATAACTTTTAATTTTTCAATAAAATAACATACCAAGGTAGTTTAGATCAAGTATAAATATATTTGATAATCCTCGTTATCAAATATATTTATACTTGATAATGTTATCAAGTATATATATATATATATATATTCTTGATAACGAAGGTATATAAACTCAATATTACTTTGAAAAATTAAAAATAGAGTTATATCCATAAAAATAGTTTTTTATTTAATTATAAAAAATGTCATTTAAAGTTTGTAAAAATTAATTTTTTTGTGTTTTTTTGTTATAAAATCAATAATTATAACAAAACTAACAACAACAAAAAAAATCAAAAATGGCACTAATATAGAACAAAATTTATATTGTGTACTATTTTTTAGCTAATAATTCTTTACTTTGTTTTATTTTTTTTAATTTGATAATTATTTTTGTTATTATTTATTATAAGAAATTGTCTAAATAAATATTATTGTGCTTGCAAGATGATAAAAAAAAGCTTTTTATTATATTTCTTTGATGATTCTTTTTTTATGCATCATATAACTTTTTTTTTTTTTTGCTGAACATTTGATAGAAGTTTAGGTAAATAAAAATAAAACTTTCTTTTTTTTTTCTTAACTTCTTACATTTGTAAATACCATTATAATATCACATGTAACTGTCATTCAAACTTCATAAGCAGTTCTTTTATAAAGTTAATCATATCTTTTTACCTTACCACTTACAGGCTTGGTCGGGAAGCGGGAGCGATCGCTCTCGATTGCTGACCACGTAAATAATATTTAGTTGCGAAAAGCTGGCCAGATTTTTTAGTTGTTTTGAGAACATTTTAATTGGACCGATGAGAGACAATTACAAAAAAAAAAAAAAAGTAGGCAAATAAAGTATCTTTAAACGCGAAAAAACTTTAAGCTAAATAAATTACATTTAGAACAAATATTTACGAAACATCGCTTTTTTATAAATTTTTTTTATAAAATTAAGCAATTTTTTTTAATATAAAGTAACAACTTACGATTGTTTAAAAGGGAAACAAATATTCTTTATTTAACTAAGTTTGCAAGTTTTAGTTTTACTTAAGCTTAATTTATTTTATAAATAAAAAAGTTAATTTTTTTAATACCTATTTTATGTTTCGCGTAGTTTGAAAAGTTTAACATATTTGAAGAGATTCTTCTTAGTAAGATAAACAAATGAAATAATTAAATCATTGAATTACTATAGGAATTAAATTATCAAGATAGAAATCAACTAAAAAAGTTAAAAATACGTAATGACCAGGAAGCGAAACTGCTTCACAATATCGCTGATGATGTTTAGTGAGTGGGTTTTTAATTTTAATTAGTATTTAAAGTAGAAAAAAGTATAACGAGTTTTTTTAGAATGGCAACTTAGGCGAAAATAATTAGAGTTAGTAAACCAATATCTAGAAACTCTTCTTTATATCTAATTATTTGCTATTATATATTTGTGTTCTGTCGTGACCTAAGGCGCGATGCTTGTTCATCCGCGAGTTACTTTGTATGCGTTGTTTGTGTTAAGTAATCAGAAACTTCTTATGTTTGTTACATAATTAGTTTTATTAACTTTTACGATTGTAACTTCATTGAAATCGCAATTATTTTTGTAAGTCTTTGTTTAAATCATAAAAATTGCTTCAAAAGATACATTACGATAAAAAACAAATACACAAAATTACGTTTACATAAAGAATACAATCTCTTTTAAAATAAAAAATAAGAATATACTAATAAAATCTATAATTTATAATAAACTTTTAAAATTTTAACATTTTAATTAATATATATTTAAAACATTTTTTTTCGTAAACAAATAATATATATTCTTAAAACAATACTAGAAATCTCAAAACGTAACAAATCGTGAATAATACAATTTCTAAAACATTTTAACAGAATACTCTAGAACTTTATTTCGCTTAATCAGCGTATTTTTTGAATCAATAGAATTAGTTTGTTTGTTAATTTAGCGGGTTTTTAGTGTTCGCAAATATTCTTTTTATTCTTTCGCACCAAGGAGGTTTAATAAACCTCGGAAACAACTGGCAAATTATTTAATCATTTATATCTATATTTTGACTTGTTTTCAGCAATGTTTTCTCTTAAAATAAAAATTTCCGCGCAAAACATAACAATGTTTTGGGTTAACCAAGATGGCGGCTGACTTTCAAAACTGGCTTCATCGCGTTTTATATAAAGTATATACTACGGCGTCTCCTGTTTATTAAACCTCTTTGTTTCGCACGAAGATAGTTTGAGAACATTCTAGTTTATTATGTTTCCATGTATGTCCGTAAAACAAAAATTCTGTGTTTCGTACATAAACTTAAATGTTCTCAAAACGACTAAAAAACTTGGCCAGTTTTACGCAACTAAATATAATTTCCGTGGTCAGTATTCGAGAGCGATCGCTCCCGGTTCCCGACCAAGCCTGCACTTAACAATATCTTTATACTTGTTTAAATATTTTGAAATGATAAAAAGTGACTCTACTGACTTACAGCTTACGTTAAATGGCTTAACGGATGCATAAATAGGCATGCCATTTAAAGCAAGACTTGATATATGTTAATAATAACAACATATTTCAAACTTGTGAACATTTTTTTGTGAACTTGCTATTTATTATTTTATAAGCTATTCAAAGCTACCTACCTAAAATCAATTTTCAATTCATTTTTCATCATGCATGTGATACTTATGTGATCACAGATCAGAGAGATAAAATCACAAGATCACGGAGATAAAATTACAAGAATTTTGTTATAAAAAACGTGATAAAATCACAAGAGTTTTTATTATTATGTAATGACCAAATTATATTTACATTTTAACATGATTACATTTTTAATAGTTAAAAATAGTTATTTATAAAATCTTTGAGACTTAGGTCTCAATTATACTTTTTATACTTATTATACTTTTGAGACTTAGGTCTCAAAAGTATAATAACATAAAGTTTGTTAGTCTCAATTTTTGAGTCTAACAAACTTTCAAAAAACTCCTTTATATGTAATATAGAGATACTTTTAAAAATTTAATAAAAGTTTATAGCAACCCCTAAAAACAATGTTTATACCAGTATTTTAAAAACCAGTCTCATTTTTTTTTATTTAAAACACCTTTAGAGAATGTCTACCAACATTATAAATAAGCATTTTAAGAAACCGTGTTAAAACTGTGTTATTTTTAAACTATCAATCAATACTTTTGTTACAGTTTGTTAAAAACTTAATTACCAAAATTTTATTTTTTTAAATGCTTTTTCTTATATAAAAAAATATTTTGAAGCTGTAAATCTTTTTAAAATAAAAATTTTAACTACCTCAAATTTCTTCTCTTCTTTTTTATCAACTTCTTGATTTCTTAAAGCTAATGGGTCTTTTTTCATATCATTCGACTTTACAACTAAATCTTCTTTTTTGATTTCAGGAGCTGCAGTTGTATTTTTTATGTCATCAGCATTTAATTCATTTGCTTTTGTGGGCAATGGTTTAGATGGCCCCATTCGAATTACTTCCCCTCTACCTGGTGTTCTATATGCACCTAAATTAATATTTATAAAATAAATAACATAGTATTTAAAAATAAAATAATGTATTTAATTAATCAGCTTTTAAACAAAAGTTGTCAGTAATCAGAAAAAACAAAATACCTCTATTAACTGATTGAGATCTGGCATTATTTTGATTGTTTATTTGAGATCGGGGTGCTTGAGGGGTGCTCCAACTATTAGCACCTCCATAAAAACTACCTCTAGTTGCAGGTGAAACTGGCCTCATTAAGGGTGCAATACCAAACCCACTTCCTCCACGTTGATTTTGATTGAATGTGCTTCTCTCATCATTTGAATAGGATCCTCTCCATTGCGACATTTTATATTTAAAAACTAATAAGATGTAAGTTATAAATACAAATTTATTCCTTATACATATAAATAGATTTGCAAGAATACATTAAAAGCTTATAAATATATTACTAATAAATGTTTAATGTTACTTCTCTGCTAAATGCTTAATGTTACTTCTCTGCTCACACAGAACTAAATATTAAAACACAATTGAAAAAAAATTATGTTTATATATCAACCCTCAGAATTAGGATTTTTTGCAAACCACGTTGTTATGGCAAAACCTTTACTTTTAAAACTTTGTGCTAACCTAATGTTAACTTAAAGTTAAAATAAAAAAGATCTGTTATTTGTTGCTGACCTTATACGTACGTATATATATATATACATATCAACCCTCGAAAGTAGGGTCGACATTTGGCAATGTTAACCTGAAAGTGTTTGAAGTTGGCAAAAAAATGCCAACCTCATTTCTATGTTTTATGGTAACCCATTTGTGTCAAATTTTTTTTTGCTCATCTAATGCCAAACAGTAATAGTTTAAGGTCTTATTTTTTTTAATTTCAAGGGTGAATGTATGTATTTATGTATGTCAGGCTTGGACAGGAATGCTGTGCGATTGAGCGTTATTGCTGACCACGCAAATGATTTTATTTTTTGAAAAATTGACCACGACTGTTTAGATGTTTGAATGATTTTTAAACATTTTAGAATTATGCAGAAAATTAAAAAAATAATAATTAAAAATTAACAATTCCTTATGAAAAAGAAAATATAAAGCACTAAAATAAAACTCAAAAAACTTAAAACGAAAATGAATTTTTGTAACGTTTTTAATTGCATTTTGAAAAAATTACTTTAAAACTTATCTTTTGAAAAGTTTTATTAAAGTTACGCTAAACGCTTTCACAAATTACTTCTAATCATATATTATAATAAGGAACTTAGAAGTACTCATTCGAGTGTGTTTGACACAGTACTCTTGGCAGCTATTGGAACCGAGGTAATAGCGGGAATGAGCCATAGCACTTTTTATTATAAGCAAAGTCAACAAAAGTGTATGCAAATATCTAACTTACATAAACTTCAAACTATGTGATGTTAAAACATACTAAAACATATATCAAGTTTTATAGTTTTACTTTCACTTGAAAATTGCATTGCAGCAACATCTCCTTAAGATTTGACCTGTAGCACTAATTTCTGTTTTATTAAGTCTTTTATTTATTATTATATACTTTTAAAACCTTTAATGGATAACATGTCTACATAGTCGAGTGGATAGCACGCAGGGTTTCGAATGCGGAGGCCCTGGTTCGATTCCTACCACCGGCATTTTTTTTTAATTTATTCTGTTTCAATTTTTCTAAAACACAAAGTAAAACAATTTTGAAGAAAGAAGTTTGTATTTTCTCTTTCCTCTTTAAAAACAGAAGCAAATAAAATATAGGAAAATCATTTTTTTAATGTCAATTAAAAACTTTTTTTTTAATTTTTTTTTTGCCTAATTCTAATTTTATCTAATTTTGCTGCTGAAAATAACAACCACTCCATTTCCAGGGAAGGCTTGAATTTTACACAGTGTTTTGATGTTTTTAGAAAATTTAAAATTATTTTAAAATTCTATTTTAAAAAGTTTGTTATAGTATATAATATCTTTATAATGTTATGTACATAATATTTATAGAACTTCAAAACTATTTTATTTTGTATTTTAAAAAATCAAAAATAATAATAATAAAAAATGTTCAAGAGCAACGATTTGAAACATGGCGATGCACTTTAGAAATGCTATGCGCTAACCACTTTGGCCATTAAGGTGTATTTATGTAAAGTGTACGACAAATGTTTTAATAGTATTTAATTAATAAAAGACTTTATAAAACAGCAAATAAATGCTTTAGATTAAAATTAAAAAGATATTGCTGCAATGCATTTTTCAAGTAAAAGTTAAACTGTAAAACTTGATATGTTTCAACAATACATAATTTAAAGTTTTCATAAGTTATATATTTGCATACATTTTTGTTCGCATTTTCTTATTAAAAAAATCTGCGACTCTTACTCACCATTACCACAGTTGCAATGGCTACCAAGAATTCATTATCAAACACGCAGGAGTGGGCACTACTAACAGAACTAGTATTAAGTTCAGCATTAATATAATGTGATTTTGACAATTTGAAAATGAGTAGAAATATTTTTAGAATTTGAGAATTTAAAAAATCTAACCTTAACTAAATAAAATCTTTTAAAAAAATCTTCATTTAAAAAAGAAATAAAATCTTAAAGAACCAAAAATAAAAAAAAAACTCAACTAAAACTCAAGTATAAAACACAAAAAAATAAAACGTTAAAATTATCTAAATCACATTTCTAATTAAATTTAGAATAACAAACTTAGCATATTTCATATTTACTTATGTTTTGACAATACTATGAGAAACTTTTTTGAATAAAGTAACTTATAATATAAAGTATATATAAAGTAATTTATATCGATTATCAAATAAATGCACACATTGATTTAAAATTATAGCGTTATTTTTTATATATATACTAATTTAAAAATAATAAATTTCCATTTTAACACACACTAATAAATAACAACGCACATAAAAAAAAATTATATTAAACTCTTTTTTATGCAATTTCATACTTTGTTTAAACATATTAATTTAACTTTAAATCATTAAAAATTCATAAATATATATAAATAAGAAAGAAAAAAAAATTAAAGTATAATATTCATTAATACTTAATATAAGAAATCATCAGCATTGACTATAAAAGCGTTTCAATAATAAAAAAACATCAATTAAGATTAAAGTTATTTAACTGTAATGGTTTTTAAAAACATTGGTCATTTTTTTCAAAAGAATTTTTTCATCTTTGAGCATATAAATTTAAATAAATTTTATGCAAAGTTTATTTATGAGAACATAATTGTCTAAAAAAGATGGATTGCAAAATCAAATTAATTTTTCCAAAACCATTTACAAAAAAATACACACTTTTAGAATTTATACAATATAAATAGAAAAAAATATATACAACTTTTATTGATACTTGAAAAAAAACTTTATCAGTAATCTGTTACTATATTTAAAAACGTTTTGCTTATATAGAAACAATAGTGAAGATAAAAGGTTCAACGTTTTTTTTATTTTTAATGTATAACTCTGACATATAAATATAATATGAAAACAATTTTATTCAGCACGTTTTTAAAATGTTAATAGCCATGGTCAAAAAAATTTTGTTTGCATGGTCATATAATGGCATGCAATCTCAAGCCCTCCTGTAACAGTATGATATAATAAATGTACTTAATAATAAATATAAACTTATTTAACAACATATGAATGTATTTAACAAAGCAAAAATCAAATACTCTATTTATACTGACAACAAAAAACAGTGGACTTGTATTTAATGTATGTAAACAACAAAAAAAAACGAAAACGTAACTAAGAATATTTAAAATTAGAAAGCGTTTTACAAAATATTATTTTAGAACTATGCAACATTATGATAAGCAAAATGAATATGTTAATAACAAAAACCCGCTTTTAAAGAATATTTTTTAACTATTATTTTTTTAATATATTCAAACCTCATAGGTTGATTTGAAAAGTTTAACGAAATCATTTAAAATTACATTTATATTTGACTGAATTCCTTTCAACAAACTTATGTAAATAGCTTGTAAATGAAGCTTTGTACCACTTTGTCTTCTTTTATTTTAACTTGTCTCAATAGAACAAAATGCTCATAGTAATGACTTTTTTAATTAAAAAAGCGCACTAAAAAGAACTTTTTATTTACTTTTTAATACATAATATGCGAGTTGCAATTTTCACTTAATTAGTTTACGTACAAAATACATTTCATTATTATTGAGGTTACTCTGTTTTTTTACTTCTGATATTTTTTTTACTCTTATTATAAAATTTTGTCATATTATTAAATTGTTTTGTTATTTTAAACTAAAATTAAAGTTTCAGTTTCATTTAAAGGTGTTAAGTTTTTGTAAGTTATTAACCCACAACATGTAAGGATCATAGTTTATAAATATACATATATAAATGCAGCATTTAATGCACACTGATGATGTCATACTAAAAGAGGTAGATGCAGGGGCTTCAGTACATACATTAACTATCTTATAGACTGCTGCCACATAGAGTGATGTTAAATTGTCTGAGGGTTCAGCATGGAAAAACAATCTTTTCTTTCAATAGTCTTTGTTATTTTCTTTCTTTTCTGAGTAATTTAAGCACACTATATTCCTAAAATAATCTATATAGTCCATAAGAATACAGACTATATTCTTTTATAAGACGCTCATCATTAATTTTGATTACTCAAATTAAAATTACTTTGCTTCTAACTGGCTAGAAACATAAATTTGATATCTATTTGGTAATTATGTGCAGCATTTGATGGCCTTTTTTTATCTAAACATAATTTAAAGTCAAAATATTTAGTTTATATATATATATATATATATATATATATATATATATATACATACATATATATATATATATATATATATATATATATATATATATACATACATATATATATATATATATATATATATATATATATATATATATATATATATATATATATATATATATATATATGTATATATTTTGACTTTAATATATATATATATATATATATATATATATATATATATATATATATATATATATATATATATATATATATATATATATATATATATATCTGTTATATAAAATCTGTAAACAATAGGTCAGTTTAACACTTAGTTTTTAGTTTTCTTTTTGTACCTCAAACATAAAGATATATTCTTTAGACTTTAATAAAAATCGAATGTTATCACAGCCACTTACTAAGATTTAATAAATTATTATTAACTTTCACTTTTACACTCGAAAAATTATTAACAATTTTGCAATGGATTTTTCGCCTTTGGATACTCCGTGGAGGCTTGATGGCCCGCATTTTAAACGAGGACCATCACAAGGTAGCATGATGGGAAATAAGCTATTTATTAGTCATCGAGTTTCGAAGAATAGCTCTGACGCGTACAAACACGCATCATTCAGGAGGCTCTTCATTTGAAAACATTTTTTTTTTACTTTCTGAAAGTTAAAATGCCCACTATAGCCACTGAGAAAACTCTTAACACCAAAACACAAACGTTGATAAACGAGACTGTTGCATAAAGAAACAAGTTGAACACACTAGTTTTAATGGTTTAAGCATTTACAACCATAATTCAATAAATCAAGTTAAGTAAAAAGAAATATGCATTATTTCTATCATAGATGTATATGTGCTTTTTTACTTTGTATAAACAGTCAGAGTAACATATCACGACGTTAGAATTATCTTTTTTTATGTCTTTGATGTCTTGAACACCAAGTATCTTTTATCCTTTTTAACTGTTTTTACTTTCTTTGGTTTTATCTTTATCTAGGATTTTTCAAGAAAAAAAACCGCTACACGTAGAATGATTAAAATTGATTTTGTTCTTACTTTAAAAAGGGCAAAAAAGGACTAAAATTACTCGAAACATAAATTACATGTTTGCGGTTGCTTTTTTAAATTACATAAAAAAATACTTTTATAAAAAAATTTAAAACTTTTATAACCAATAGTTAGGGTTGCTATTGTCCCGAGTGTGTAGGAGAACGCAATGAGAATTTTAATTTTGGTTAGTTTAGCGCTGCGCTCTCCTACATAAAAACAGGGACATAGCAACCCTACCTATAGCGTCAATATGCATGACAAATATTCGGCTGAAACAGATTCTACCAACCGGATTCATTCGGTTAACGCAGATATTAAAGTTTGAGTTTATGATAGTATTGTACTTCAAGGTGTTTAGCCATGATAGTTATCATAAAAAACTTACAAATTTCGCTTACGGCATTTTCTCCTCCTATAAGAGGGGAGAAGGCAGTAGGCGAAATTTTTTATCAGCAATCAAATTATTTATCTCCTTGTCATAAATGACAAGCAGATATCTCTACTATCCTCTCAAAACAATGTTATTCTAGTTGTTATTATTCGTAATAATACAATAGCAATATTTTGTAACAGTATTGCTATTTCTATTTAATAGTAATAATATTGCTATTTTTATTACTATTATTAGCCTTTTCATTAATACAAATAAATGTTCTTTTTTTTTTTTTTTACTAATATGGTACTTTTATTTCCTTATTAGTTTTAATTCAAACTATTTTTAGTTAAGCACTATTATAATATCATTTAATTCTTTTAAACACCTAATAATTACATTAATTATAGGTAGAGGCGATTCTTCAAATAAAGTTAGGGGAGGTGAATCCTTAAAAAGTACCGACTGGCTTTGAAAATGTAAAAAAAAAAAAGGTCCTTAAAATTAAAATTTAGCCGACTGAATTGTGTCAAATACCCGACTAGCCAACTAAATTCTTAAAAAAAAAGACTATAACTTGAAACTCACCTTCTTTTTTTTTTCCCCTTTTTTTTGGGGGGGGGGAGGGGTGTAATACCCCACACACACACCGTAAAATTGCCTCTGATTATAGATAAAAAAACTGTTAAATATGTTCTTGCATTGTAATTGTAACGTTCTCCTCCATCAAATTTCTAAATATCTGTCTTTGTTTCTTCAAATTTCATAGTTGGAATGATTGTTCTAAATTCCATTTGTTGGAATGATTGTTTTAAAATTAACGCTCCGAAATTTGCTCCGATATTTCCTCAGGGCGCGCAATTCTTATTTACACCAAACTTCTTGTATATTATCAATACCTCATCCAAAAATGATCTTTGATTATTTTTACATGGCAACAGAGTCAGTATAACCGAGTAACATATGGGGTCGTTTAATAGCTTGATAAATATGTTTAGCTTGTTTTGAAAAAGAGTGTTTGGCACAGAGTCTTCTTTGAAAAAGTATCAAGGACGATTTGTCTTAAAATCATTTTTTAATATTTCTATGCTTATTATAATTATTATATAGTAATATAATAATAAATATTAAAAAATGATTTAAAGACAGATCGTCCAACTCAATTAATATTCCAAAAAGACTTATTGTTGCAACCACCAAGTTCTAATCCGTATAATAAAGTCGAAATGGCAAAGGAATTAAATAAACGAATAATCGTAGCAGGCTGACAAAAGCGAATTTCGTTTCTTATAAGAGTTTTTGCAACAGATAGAAATTGCGTTATAAGTTCATTTATACTTGTTTTTCGGAGTGTTGCCATCATACTTTTAACATTATTATCCCAAAGGAATCTCAAATTAAAATAATTAAATAACAAAAACAATTTTACGGTCAAGCAATTTGTTTTTTGTAATTTAAATTTTTGTAATATTTTAAATATTGTAAATCGTAGTATATTTTTAAATTATATTTTTGTAAACAGATCACATGCAAAATTTTCAGTCGAGAGTAGTATTTTTAGTTATAAATAGTACAAAAATAAAAAATAGTTTACAATTTTTACTATTATTAATTATTTAAATAAAATTTAGTTTACAGATCTAATTCCATTATATCAATTATGTGTGTTTTATTGGATTTAAAGTAAAAATTTGCTTTTATAATGGAAAAAAAAACACGATGTAAATGGTAGTTTTATAATTTAAAAAAAACCAAAGACCGGTTTTTTTGAAATTTTCCGGTTTTTGCCAAGCCCTAATTTTGACTTCTTGATTCTGAAGTCCGCTGCTTTGTTAAAGAATAACGTCTAACCAGTTCAAACAAGTTTATTATCAAAGAATCTTGAATTTTTTAAGTATTTGTTGACATTTTTATTGTATTAAAATTATTTAATTTGTGGTCAAATGTTTCATTATTCAAAAAGCGCAAAATACCGCAAAATCAATTATTTATTGAATTATTTTTGGTATGAACAGACGCGTTTTTCTACACGAATTTTTTTAAATTATTTAAATTTTTGTTAACGCTTTTATTCTTAAATTAAGTTTACTTTTTTATTAAAATTACTATGCAAGGGGCGAATAAAGTGATCACGAATTGAAAATTCCGTAAAAGTTTCTCGTCCTTCTCTTGAAAACCATTTTTGCGCGTTTTTTTCAGACCATTCTTAACAATTTTACAAATATTTGGTTTTCGAAGTTCATACTTATAAACGTTTCTGAAGTTTTGTTATTTTTTTAAATTCAATTAAATTTAGAGATTTATTTTGATTATTTTTTAGTTATGTTTATAATTATATTTATAAACTAAAATATGTAAAGTATAAAAATATTTTGAGTTAAATAAATTGAATAATATCTCGACTTAATAAAATAATTTCTGAAAGAATCTTTAGCATTTTTACCGATGTAACCTGTAAAAATACCAGCAGCTCGATTAGTTGATTAACTATTACCAAGATCAACGCGGTTTTTTTTTAATTAGCTTAAGCAAATCAGGGAAATCGGAAAATGGACGTTCTTTTTTTGCCAAGTAGTAAACTGCATTGAATTTCTTCTTAAGTGAGTCACGATATTTTTCACCCATTTCTCGTACCTTTTTTAATAGTGTTTTTATTTATAAATTCTTTAAACCTTCCGCAATCGATTTACTCCAATAATCGATGAGATGTGCTTCCTTATGTTGTTTACTGTTGTAATGACTTCTAACGCTGTCTTTTTTAATCGACAGAGTTCCAGGGCGAATCCACGAAAAAGAAAATTTTTCAACGCTTTTAATACAAGATTCATATTGCTTGCAAAGCAAGCAGCGTAATCTTACAACATCATTTTTCTCGATATCATACTCAAACTTTAAATTAAATTCTTTTTCCCATTTCGAAATAGTATCTAATTTACAATGGTTATCTTTCGTGTTTGGTAAGAAAAATGAGGCCATATTTTTAAATATTTAGTTCATTTTATCTACCACGCTTTCAATTTAATATATTTTTAACTCTTAGTTTTAAAAGTTTTTTAACCTTTTCAACTTGCTAAAAGTTACTGTAAATGGGAACGTCATTTTGCAAATTAAAGCCATGCTTATGAAATAGTTTCTTTTATTCTTCAACCCTTTACTAACATCATAAAATTTTTGCAGACATATAATAACTAACCGCCACTGACAATAACAAATAATATCACGCTGAAATATTCTGACAGTATTATGTATTATAAGCGTTATAAACAATATTATATTTTCTTTTTTTTTAATATATATATTAAAAAAATAACTAATATGAAAAAATTGATACCAAAAAACAATATATATCTTGTTTTTTGATATCGATTTTTTCATATTAGTTATCATTTTTTTAAATGTATTTTTTTAACTATTATTAATAATTTTGATTATATATACAACATGGCCGCCATGAAAGTCCATGTCCATGAAAGTAGAGAGAAAGGGGGTCAGGAGGCATGTTGTCCCGGGACCCGGCTATGTTTAAGGGCCCGTAAGAAAAAAAAAGAGAGAAAAAAAAAGAGAGAAAAAAAATTTGAGTCAATTCGGCGTTCATGATACGTATTTTCAGCCAAGGTAGGGCCCGCAAAAAAAATGCCCATGCCCCCCCCCCCCCACTTTTTGAGCTACCATGGCCCCCCGTCGCCTATATGTATTTATATTCCTAGAATTACTTATTTTTTGGAGTATTTAATTTTAATTCTTAGCCGAATTTGGAAACTAAAGTTAAATGTTGCTAAATGAGTCGGATTCTAACAGTGGGAAAAATAAGTGACGCATTTAAAAATAATTACCTGAAGACGTTTTTAAGTCTATATTATTTATAAAAATAATTACCCGAAGACGTTGGAATATTTTAATTGAAGAAACTTCTTAAAAGCAGAGCCAATATTAGGCTGCCCAAACGGCTCCCTTAATTCGGTAAGAGTAGAGGCAGCAAAATTAGGGACATTTTTCAAATTTTACTATATACCTAATTATCGAAGCTTTTTAAAAATTTTGGGCCTCAATGACAGGTTTAAGGGAGTGCTCTGCCTCCTATGTTACTGCACTGCTTAAAAGAAGAGGGATTTTTTAAAGGAAAAATTTCTTTATATTTCTATGATAAAAAAGTTTTAACATAAAATAAATTTTTTTTAAAACATTACTTTATTTTATTATAGAAAGGAATATAAAATCAGAGATTGCAATCTAACTAAGTTTTTTTTATCTTATTTGTCAAATTTCACATTTCTAAAAAACCGCGCCTATATTTTCAAATCAACCAATGAAAATTATGAGTTTAAGTTGCGGTACCGCTAGTATCAATGTTTTCGTATATTTGTAAACACACTTTAGAAGTTCGTAGTGTGATGAAGTTGGTGGTTTGATGTAGCTTTGATTATCAAAGTCACATACATAAATATCAACTACAAAGTTTGATGTTGATATTTAATGTACTTTATTTAACTTATTTATATTTCCATAAATTTTTGTCATATAACATTTAAATATTTAATATTTAAATGCTGTTCTTGCTTTTTTTTCCCTGTATATTTATTTACCCTGTTATGTAAATACATAATACAGTAGTTACTCTAATTAGATTAACGGCTGTTTTATTAAGGAATTATTTTAAACATTTAAGTTATGAGAGTCTTAATGAAATTAGCTATAGTTGATTTTTAAGATCCATAAAAACTGAGTTAAGAAACTAAAAATTTAAAGACCAGAATTTTTTACGGAATTTTTTTTTTTTTTTTTTTTTTTTTAAATGTTTATTTTTACAACTACAAAGTATTTACTATTGATAAATCATCGATTGGCGAATAAAGATATACAAATATAAATATCATAAACATAAAGTCCAAAATAAATAAGGGATAAATTTAAAATATTGTTACATTAAACTTTGAGACATGATAAAAATAAATACAAAGTACACAATAGAATAACGTGAGCGTAAAAATTTCCCAAGAAATAAACCTTCTATATTCTTTCAATTAAAATAAAATATATATATATATAAAAGTATGATAAAAACAAGATTTGTATAAAATTGAAGAAAATAATTAATATTTTGTAGTTATAGGAAGCTCGCAGAAGACTGGGGTCAGTCTTGTCATCGAGTACCTTCTAGACGTGTAGTACACATAAAAATCAGTTGCATACGTGGCAAATATGTATGTGATACATATATGCCTTAAAATTATTAATGTTACTATCTCCTTTTAGTATTATTTTTATTGATTCCTTTGAAAAGTTACATTTTTTGTTTTATTAGGGTTGTTTTATATTATTTTTAATTTTTAAATTTTAAATTGGAGTTTAAAAAAACTTCTTGTAGTTGTTTAACTTGATTATTGTAGATTTTAACTTTGTTTTTAGGGACTGTTCGTTGTTTAAATTTATTAGCGATTCGTTTCTAGAAATTATTTTGTTAAATAAATAGGGACCACGATGTTTTATTGAAAACTTTGAGAGTTTAGTTTTTTCAAAGGGTATCTTAAACTTTCCCGTTGCTCTTGTATTGTATTTGTGTACGTTGTTTTCAAAAAAGTGTGCTGTAAAATGTTCTGGAACCAGACTTAGTTTATATTTAAACATGAAAAGTATATTTTGATAAATATTGATTTGAAAAATATTTAAAGCGTTCATTTGCTCCAGTAGGGGTTGAGCATGAGTAAGTTTGTTTTTGTTGAACACTAGTCTTGAAGCGTGCTTTTGACGCAGATAAAGCGGTTTTAATTTAGTTATGTGGGTACTGCCGCATGCTATATTGGCATACATAAGATAGCTATGTATAAATGAAAAATAAACGAGTATTAGACTTTTTTGTGTCAAGAAAGATCTTGTCTTATAAAGTAAACCTATGTTCTTTGATATTTTTGTATTTATATAGTTGATGTGGGGCTTTCAAGAGATGTGTTCATCAATTAGAACACCTAAAAACTTTGTATTTTGAGCTCTTTCGATGGTTATATTTTCTATAGTAATTATTGGTAGGTTAAGGGGAAGCTTTTTAATTTGTTGAGTAGAGTGGAACAGAATATATTTATATATTCTATTCCACTCTACTCAATACAATTACACTGTAAATATGGTAAATAGAATATATTTAGTTTTATCTATATTGAGTGATAGTTTGTTTGATTTAAACCATGTATTAACTTTTTTTAATTCATTATTTGTTTTTTTATATAAGTCTTCAATAGTCTTTGATGAGTAAAATAAGTTTGTATTATCGGCAAAAATTATAGTTTTGAAAATATTAGAGGCATTTGGGAGATCGTTTATGTAAATAAGAAACATAAGAGGAGCAAGAATGGACCCTTGGGGTACACCACATTTTGTTTTCAGTAAATTCGAGTTGCTTTTTTTATCTATAATAACACACTGGTGTCTGTCATTAAGGTAGTTTTTAAACCAAGTTAAATCTTTATTTTTAACGCCATAATTTTCCATTTTTGTCAGTAAAATCTTATGGTTGACGGTGTTAAACGCCTTTGACAAATCAATAAAAATTCCTAACGTGAATTTTTTTTATTTAAATGATTTACTAATCCTATTTGAGAGATCAAGGATTGCATGCTCTGTTGCGTGTCGCTTTTGGAAACCGTATTGACCTTTATTGATAATTTTATTAGTTTTTAAATATTCATTTAATTTATTGTAGATAATTCGCTCAAGAAGTTTTGCGAATACCGAAAGGATTGAAATAGGTCTATAATTGTTTAAAGAGTTGGCTTCTCTAGATTTATAGATTGGTATAATTTTTGAGATTTTAAGCAAATCAGGTACAAATCTGTTGTAACTGATGAGTTAAATATTTGTTAAATAGGATTACGTATTTCCTCAAAAACATCTATCACTACTTTGCAAGAGATATCATCGATTCCTGGGGACTTGATTTTAAGTGATTTCTTAGCTATCTCAAGTTCGTCTTGGTTTAGTTCATTGAAATTTAAGGAGCAGTGTGTGCCTGTCAAGTAATTTTTAAATGAATTGTTTGGGCCTTGAATTTTTGATGCAAGATCAACACCAATATTGGCAAAGTAGCTGTTGAATTCATTAGAAATATCACGCTTATTGTTTGATTCCATTTGATTAATTATTACTCTAGAAGGCATTTTATTAGAATTAGTTATACCTTTACCAATTATTTCCTTCATAATGTCCCATGTCTTTTTTAAGTCTCTATTAAATTTTTGCATTTGGTTGGAGTAATATAATATTTTATGTTTTTTTTTAATTTTTTCAAATAAGTTTTTGTATTGCTTGTAGAGAAATAAGTTTGCTTCGCTTCTGTTTTTTAAATATTTTATGTAAAGTTTTTGTTTTTGTTTTGAGGATTTTCTTATTTCTTTTGTTATCCAAAGACAGTTTAAATATTTCGCTTTTATTTCTTTTTCTTGAATTGGAAAACTCTTATTATATTCTAGCATAAATAAATTAATAAATTTAATGTACGCAGAGTTTGTGTTTCCTGAGTTACATTCTCGGTAGACTTTTTGCCAATTTGTTGCCGATAGCAAGTCCTTAAATTTTTGAGTAGATGTTTCATCGATAATTCTATTGTAAAACAAGATTTTTGAATTATCAATTTTTCTGGAATCTAGTGATAAAGAAAAGTAGATTTTTGTTTTTATTATTCCTGATTTTAGAGAAGTATCTTGTATTAAGTTTGTTAATATATTATCAATGGCAATAATAGATTTGGAAGTTACCCTGGTAGGTTTGTTGATAATCGGGAAGATATTAAGCTGAAACATGTTGTCAAAGAAATTTTTAGTAACCGCATGTTCGTTGTACTTTAAGATATTTATGTTTATATCTCCAATTATGAACAACTTTTTCTGTTCTCTATTTTTTGTTATAAAATATTTCATATAGTTTGAGAATTTACAGGTATCACCATCCGGTGGTCTGTAGCACGTAGAAACTAGAAAGTTTTTTGACGCGTTTGTAACTTCCATAGTGAGGACCTCAATATTTCCATCAGAGTTTGAGAGATCATTTCTTAACTTAGTGTTTAAATCATTTTGTATATAAATCACAATTCCTCCTCCTCTTTTGTTAACAGATCTTTCTTTAGAAAATATTTTATAGTTTAGAATTTGGAGGTCAGAGTTTTTTCTGCTGTTTCGTCGGAGCACCAAGTCTCTGTAAGGCAGATCATACTGAAAGTATGTTTGCATTCAAGGAGAAAGTTTTTTAATTTGTCTATATTTATAGGTAAACTTCTGATATTTATATGTATTGCCGTAAAATTATTTATAGTGGTTTTAAATTCAACTTTAAAATTTTTAATATCAAAATATACAGAATCAGAGTATTTTTCGTTTAAAAAGCTAAACTCGTCATAACGATTTCGTGGTAAATGTTTATTGGCAAATTTTCATTAACCATAATGATTTTTTAGAAATGAAATTTTTTAAAAATTTGCTCGCTAAAAACAGCTGTTTATTTTTTAAATTCTCTGCAATAAATTTTATCAAATTTAATAATGGCGTACTTACCAGCTTTACGAAGTCGTTTCACTTCCTCCCATAATTTCTTACGATGTTCAATCGTTTCTTTCGCGTAATCTTCGTTTATGTAAATCCCAGTCTCTCATAATTTTTTGGCGCTGTTCAAAACTTTAGTTTTATCTAAAAAATTCAGTAGTTTGAAGATTATTGTTCTCGGTGGTTTGTCTTCTCTTGCACTTCCAATACGATGGGCTCGTTCGATTTCAATTTCTTCAGATATTTTTTGCTTAATTAATTAGTTTTAGCATAATTTTCAATTCGCGATCACTTAATTCGCCCCTTGCTCTGCCTCGTTTTTATTTTTGCTGTTGCAATAAACTTTTTAATGATAGTTTAAGTTTTATACATCATATTATATGATTATTTGAACTATTTTAAATATATTAATATTAACATACAGTATCGGACAAAACAAGTGCAACCAAATAATGCTAATTTAGTTTCTTTATATAAAAATGCTGCATTTTTTCAATTTAGAGAAATAACTATGTAACTGTTTAGAGACAACGTTCTTCAAGTTTTATTCATCACAAAGTTCATTATTTGTACACAAAAATTAATAAGCTAATCAAAAGTATTAAAAAAAGTTGATTTCCTTCTGGACAAAACAAGTGCAACTCCACAAAATGTTGACCATGCTGTATTTCGCTATCAATACTTTGTGGCGAATCCTTTGTTGTCGATCACAGTTTTGCCTCTTCGAGGCATAGATTCGATCAGGTGATCAATGAAACTTTGTGAAATCGCTGCCCAGGCCTTTTGGATTTGTTCAAACAGTTGATTCTTATTACAGTGCAGAAACTTCCGAAATGGCGGACACTTTTTTATAACGATTTTATAAATAAATTAAAGAAAAACAAAATAAAATGAAAATTATTAAAAAAAAAAGAAAGAAAGAAAGACAAAGAAAAAATAATTAAATAAGAAAAATAAATATAAAGAGAGTGGAGAAAAGAAAAAAAAGGAAATGAAAAAGCAAAAAACAAACAAAAAACCAAATCAATCAAACTAACAAAAAAAAAAAACATAAAACGAAACGAAAAAAGAAAAAGAAAAGACAAAAATCCAAAGTTAAAAGAAAAAACATTCGAAAATGAAAAGTAATTAAAAGCAATTAAAATAAAATATAAAAATTACTCCGTTTTTGAAGAAACGTAAAAGAATATTTTTTAAATTTTATTTGTCTTTTTTGACGTGTCTTTTTTGTTGTTGTTTTTGTTTTTGTATTCTTGTGTATTGTTAATTTGGCATTGTAGAGTATAATTCATTTTGTTTGCGTCGTATGTTTTTTAATTTAAATGTTTTTAATTTTATGTTTGTTAGACATTAAAAAAAAATGTATATATTTTTAAAGCTGTATATGTATATGTATAAGAATGTGTATATATCTTTATATTTGTGTTTGTGTGTGCATGTAACAATATTAAACTTTCTCATTTTTTTTAATGCTTTTAGTTTTTAATGTTATAGTTTTATTTCTTTTAGTTTTAAATATTTATCGTAGCTACAATTATTACTATTTTTAACTTTACTATTATTATTCATATTTTAATATTTTAAATTTAAATAAATGTTTTATGTTCTTGTTAGTTTTTACGCTTTATCAGTCAATTGTTGGTAACTAACTTATATGTATATTTAACCAAGGCCGGCGCGATAGGGGTGTGTAACACCCCCTCCCCCCCATCAATGACTTTTAGTCGGCAAATTTGACCCTTAGTCGGCAAATGTGAACCTTTTTTGACTAGTTAGTCGGCAAATGTAGACCCTGTCTATAAGTTAGTCGGTAAAGTCAGTCGGCAAATGTCGTTATGGCAGTCGGTAAATTTTAAAAAACGAGGACCTTTTTTTTTTTTTTTTAGACGGCAAAAGTTGTAATGGCACCCCACCCCCCTACCCCACGTGACCCCTACTCGCGCCGGCCCTGTGTTTAACTATTGTGTTTATAAAAACAAGTGATTTATTAATTTGATTATTTTTTAATGTAATTAATATTATAATTGTTATTGTTGTTGTTTGTTTTATTATTACTGTGGTTCTTATGTTTATTACTATAAATATTATTTTTATTATTATAATTATTATTCTTATAATTATTACTAATTATATATATATAGATCTATATTTTTGGTGTTTACTTGATATTAGTAGAATTACTATTTGTAAATATCCATGAAATTATTTTTCAGAATATATATATATGATATTACGAACACCTTCACGATTACTTCTGCGGTTGACGATCTCCCACAGTTTCTCGATAGGGTTGAGATCCGGAGATTGAGGCGGCCTATCCATCAGCGATAGGTGGTTGTCTTGAAACTACTGCTTGACTACTTTTGCAGTGTGTTTTGGATCGTTGTCTTGCTGAAAAACCCATTTATTGGCATATTCCATTCAGCATGAGGTAACATAACATCAGTATATTTTTATACATGAAACGGTCCATTATTCCATCGATTCGATGTATTGGACCTAAACTGTTAGCAGAAAAATATCCCCAGACCATTACATTGCCTCCACCATGCTTCACGGTCTTATGGCAGTAACGTAAATCGAGGCGTTTTCCGGCCGGTCGACGTACACGGCAAATGCCATTGCTCCCAATGATGTTGACCTTCAATTCATCACTAAACAGTAAAGTTCGCCATATTTGCACATTCCAGTCAATATGAGATATAGCAAACAGGAGTCTTTTCTTCTAGTTCTTTAGTGAAATCAGCGGTTTCTTTGCAGGGCGTCGAGAAAACAATCCGGCTTTAACAGCACGTCGTCTGATTGCTCGGTCCGATACAGGCTGCTCTAATAGCTTTTGTATCTCGACTGATGATATCCAGGGATCCTTGATGGATCTGACGATCATAGAATCTTCTCTAGAAGTGGTGAAACGTGGTCTTCCACCTTTGTTATCTGCTGCCAACTTCCCCGTTGAACGATATTTGGAACATAGTCTTGATACGGTCCATCTTTTCACGCGATATTTATCACAAATATTTTTTTGTGACATTCCACTTACGTAATCGCCAATAATTTTTTTTCTTAGTTCCAATCCAAGACTGTCGGGAGCCATTTTTGCACTTGAAGTCGTAAAAATAATAAAAATAAATAATCACTCATTTCAAGGCTTACCATGTTACATTTACCTTGTGATGATACAATAATGCTCTGTGGAACACAACGTCTTGGTTGGATGTGGACTGTATTGATGTAATGAAACACTTGTTGTATTTCATTTTTTGTATTGATGTTCTTCGATAAAACACTTTGATAAAACTCACCTCGATAAACTGTTTTAATAATACTGACTGATTGACTTCCATATACTTATTGAATTACATGTCGGTTTACATGTCTCTTATATAGTAAAATGAACCTGTGTGAACCTGTTCTGGAAGATTCTAGATACTTCTTCTGGAAACTTTTCGGAAGCTTCTGCATGCTTCTGGAAACTTCTGGATACTTCCTTTAATTATTAAAAAACTTCCGTGACGTTGACAGGGACCAGACTTAAGAAAATGAAACAAACCAAAAAAGTTGCACTTGTATTGTCCGCTACAAAATGGCACTTGTCAACGAAATTCTGTCTGTGTGCTGTCACCTGTCAGCTGATTGCAAAATGTTTTGTCCAATTCAATACATCGATAAAATTAAATAGAGATTGACGCATTTGAGTGTTCATACATTGACTGAGGGTTTTGGTTTGGACAGGCAGTCTATTTTAAATTTTTAAACTTTTATGTACGCTTGGAAGGGAAGAGTGGTCTGAAAAGGCCGTGGCGCAGTGGTAGCGCGCTTGCCTCAGAAACGTAAGATCCGTAGTTCAAACCCTACCTCTGGGCAAGTTTTGCGACATCGGTTGGGAAGGAGGCGTGAACTTCCTATTAAATGCTCTTCCGCGGTGCTCTGTGATAAGACCAAGGACTTCTTGGGGCACCTTAATCAACTTAAAAAAAAAAAAAAAAAAAAAGAAAAAGAAATGGCGTATATGAGATGGGATCAATTATAAAAGAAAGGAGACAGTAAAATAAAAAAAATATCACAAAATGTTAGATAAATAGGTTAAAAGTGTAGATACTTTTAGGGAGGTGGAGGGTACTTAAAAAAGCGTATTGCAAAATTTGTACCATTGGACTTTATAACATCATCCCAGTCATTTTTTGATAAATCAGATCTAAAGGTTTTAAAACGCATGCTATATAATTTGCGACTGCGTGGTATAAATAATTTATTAAAATTGGGACAAATAAAAAGTTGAGGTAATTTGAGTTTAGAAAGTTGAGTTTAAAAAGTTGAGGTTCATAAACAGATGTTTTAAAATTTTCTGAAATAGCTTTATTAGTTATTAAATTTAAATTAAACTAGTGAATTAAAAATAAATAGTGGGCAAAGTGATAAAAAGGGCGAATATTATAAAAAGAAAATCAGACATCACAATATCATTATTTGATTGTATGAGATCAATATTATAGTTACCAGGTAAGAAAACTGATTTATTTTTAGTAGATATTTTTTGAAGTAAGACAGACATGATATTGTTAAAAACATTGATATCCATTTAATGGTGTCTATAAATGCAACCAATAATAATGTTAGATTTTTAGAAAAAATTATTCTAACAAAAGTGGATTCTAAATAATTTGGTTTGTAAATCATTAAACCATCTCTTCGTTTGTATATTAGTTTTTTTGATAAATATAACATGTATTATCAGAAGAGGATTCAGTTGGTGTGTATTCGAAGCTGTAGTTATGAATGAGAATTAGAGAAATTGGATGAGTATGTTACTGTTTTTAAACCTAGTGTCAGTTTTACCAATAATGGAAAAACCAAAATGAATTAATGATAGCATTATGTTTAAATTTAGATGAAAAATAGAAAGAGCCATTATTTTATCAAAGTTAAGTGTTCGCTTAAGTAAAAAGAATTCGCTCATATTATTATATTTACAAACTGTAAGTGAAGAAGAAATTTTTTCATCGGAAACACGAGATGAAACATTATTGTTAACATGATTTGAGACTTTATTTAATCGAAAAGACGGAAAAGGTTTGTAGACAAGGTTTGTAAACCATTAGGTTTAAGAGCTTTATTAAAAGAAAATACAAATTTAAACTCGTCATCTGGAAATACACCTTTATTAAAGTTTACACTATGCCGACTAATTGTAGCAAACTGTATTCAGTATTATTAAGCCTGTCACATTTTGTATGAGTCCAAAATAAACAATTACATTGAGTTGAGGAACCACTTCGACTAATTTTTTTTTTTTTTTTTTTTTTTTGACTAAATTATCTTTTCAAAAGCTAGTTTCAATTTTATTCTTAAAGTTGGGATCCATGGTAAAGTAAAAGATTTGTTTTAGTTCGTGCCGTTATTTTTTGGTTGGTTAGCGTTTCTAAAAAAGGTTTGAGTTATTTTGTTTGAATTATGTTTATCATATATAAAAAAAAAAGAACTCTTAAAAAAGAACTCTTAAAAATGAAACTACCTATAAAAACTATAAACGGCTATTTGAGTCAATCTTAAAACGCTCAAAGAAACGTTACTATTCTGAACAATTAATAAAGCACAAAAATGATTCTAAAAAAACTTGGCATATTATTAAGGAGGTAATTGGAAAAAAAAGCTTATACAGAAATTTACTTCCTCTAAATCTTAAATTTAATAACAAACAAATTGTAAATAAATCCTTAGTCGCTGAAACACTTAACCAGTTTTTTGTAAATATAGGTCCTACTTTATCATCTAATATAGCAACTACTCAATCACACTTTAGTTCGTACTTAACCTCAACCAACCTTAATGTTATGTCTAATTATAAACTTACAGAAAAAGAATTACTAGACGCAGTCTCTTTATTAAAACCCAATAAAAGTTTAGGATTTGATGATATAAGTAGTAATGTCATTATCAAATCAATAAAACAAATTACAATTCCATTACTACATATTTTTAATTTATCTCTAAAACAAGGCGTTTTTCCAGATAACCTAAAAATTGCAAAAGTAATTCCAGTGTTAAAATCAGGTGATCCTTCCGATGTTACGAATTATAGACCAATCTCAATTCTTTCTTGTTTTTCTAAAATATTAGAGCGGGTTATGTATAATAGACTATATTCCTTTTTAAATGTTAATAATATTCTTTATCATAAACAGTTTGGATTTAAATCTGGTCATTCAACTGATCATGCAATCACTCACCTTGTTCATGATATATTTAAAGGGTTTGATGAAGACAAGTATACCCTAGGTGTATTTATCGATTTAAGTAAAGCTTTTGACACTGTCAATCATCAAATCCTTTTATCCAAACTGAAAAGTTATGGTATAATAAATACTAATTTGTCCTGGTTTGATAGTTACTTGACTAATAGAAAGCAGTTTATTTCATATGATAGCGGAAAAACGGAATATAAGTCAATCACCTGTGGTGTTCCTCAAGGATCAATTTTAGGACCACTTTTATTTCTCGTTTATATTAATGACTTATATAAATTTTCTAACATTTTAAATTTAATTTTGTTTGCAGATGATACAAACTTGTTTTATTCTAGTAAAGATATCAGTAAATTATTTCAAACAGTAAACAAAGAACTTGAAAAATTAACCCAATGGTTCAAATCAAACAAACTATCTTTGAACATCAATAAATCCAAATACACTTTAAAATCCAAATTAAATTTTCCTGATCTTTTTATTGATAACGCATTATTAAAAAGAGAGCAATCAATAAAGTTTTTAGGTGTGGTTCTGGATGAAAATTTAACCTGGAGGGACCACATAGGTCTAATTGAAAATAAAATATCAAAAAATATAGGTGTTTTGTATAAAGCCAAGCAGTTTTTAAATCTATCTTGTTTAAAAAACTTATATTTTTCTTTAATTCATTGCTACTTAAATTATGCAAACGTTGCTTGGTGCAGCACAAACGCAACAAAAGTAAAAAAACTGTTTAGTAAACAAAAACAGGCTATAAGGATAATTACAAACGTAGACCGTTTCTCTCACACTAAAACATTATTTAATAAACTTAATATTCTAAATGTATATAAACTAAACCTTTACCATATTCTTATCTTCATGTTTAAACTTGATAAAAAAATATCACCAATGTTATTTAATTCACTTTTTGAAAAAATAAACCACATATACCCTACCAGATTTTCAAAAAACAATTACATTCAATCCAAAACACATTATTCAGCAACCAAATTCTCAATTGCAAATCGAGGTCCTAAGCTGTGGAATACAATATTAAATAATGAGCTGAAATCTAATTATTCTTTAAACCAGTTTAAAACAAAACTTAAGCAATTACTGATGATACATGAAAATGAATTAAAGTTCTTCTAAAAAGCTTTTTAAACTAGCAAACAAAAACAAAAATTAACCTACTAATTACTCTTTAATATTATATTTAATATTCTAAACAATAGTCTGCTATTGTAAATGTATTTCTTATCTTATAAGTTTTGAATTTACAAACGATTTTTTAAGTTTTATTATTTGAAATACTAATTACTAAAAATATTGTAAAATTTTATAATTTCAATTTTTATTAAAAAAAGTTATTGTAAATTCTTTTTGTAATATTAATACTTATATATCATCTTATTTTACTAATCAGTTCTTAAATATAAATACTCTTTGAATTACTAAATATTTTAAACGTTATATATTTTATTTTTTACATTTTGTTAAAATATTTTATTTGATGAATATGCATTTTTTTTTTGGGGGGAGGGGGGGGCTTAATGATAAGATGAATTTTGTCTTCTTTAAGCCCCAGTCATGTAAATATTTGTTTTTATAAATTACGAGTGTAAATTATTTTCAATCGGCAAATACAATACTAAAAAAAAAAAAAAAAAAAAAAAAATATATATGATAAACATAATTCAAACAAAATAACTGAAAAATGATTATAATCATTTTTGATAAAGATTGATGTAAAAATTTTATTTCTTGTTGAATGCTTTGTGGAGAGATATTCGTCTTGCACTCAATAAAAAACCTTTAAATATACCGTAAATTAAACTAGATGATACAGGTAAATGAGATTTAACTTACACATTTGCTATAGCCTCTTTTCTAAAAAGCTTAAATTGGAAATCGGAAGCATTGATATTACTAAAATGTGCATGGTAGTCATCAATATAGCATTTGTAAGTTATAGGATTGCAAATATAGGAGTACCGTAAAGATTATGATAGGGCTTTATTTTTGATATTTTTTAATGGATTTGGATTCGGTCAATTTGAATTCGATAGCATTCACCCGCGCGTTTTTAATTACATTGCGGCAAGCTCTGTAATTAAGATAATATTCTCAGAGTCGCTTTAGGCCAGCAAAGTATCATCTCAATCAAGTCAAACCCTTCAAACTACCAACCTATCTCGCGCACTTCTGTCTCTTGCAAGGTAATGGAACGTCCTATACTCAGAAACATCACCTGACTACAAATAAGCTCATCAGTCCTGCTCAATACGGATTCAAAAAAGGAATAAGTTACCTCACTAACCTACTCGAAACTTGCGACATCCTGACAGTAGTTCCCCACAATGGTACCCAACTGATGTTATACTTACGGACTTATTGCGAAAACATTCGACAAAGTTCTGCACCGTTGTCTGCTGCATAAGCTAAAATCGTAGAGGATTGACTGACACCTTGGACAAATGGATAGAGAGCTGGCCAACCAACCACCTACAGTTACTCTTGGTAATTACAAATCTGAATGAAAAACATCTTCAACGGTGTGTTGCAAGGATTTGTACTTGAACCGCTCCGATTTCTCATCCTCATAAATGATCTACTGGACAAAATACTCAGTGACGGAACCAGCATTTTTTGATGTTTTTTCCAAACATTTGTATGTTTATACTTAAGTCAAATAATGATGCTTTGCAAAAAATTGCGATGAGTGGAGGCTGGGAACAAAAATTTCTTTAGCTTTATCCACTCCCCCTCCCCTCCCCTCCCCAAACCTGAGGGGCAACAAGTTGATAAAATATTTTTTGTACTATTTTCAACTAGATTTATATTCACTGATATATTTTAAGTTTTATAGTTTTATTTCTCAGCGTTTAAAACTATGACCATATAAAGTTTAAACCCCCTCAATTTGAGGGGGTTACAAACTTTATAAGGTCATAATTTTTGAACGTAGAGGTTGGGGGGGGGGGTGAGTTATAAGGTTTTTTCGTTCCTAGCCTTTAATCATCACAATTTTTGGCAAAGCATAATTATATATATATATATATATATATATATATATATATATATATATATATATATATATATATATATATATATATATATATATATATATATATATATATATATATATATATATATATATATATATATATATATATATATATATATATATATATATATATATATATATATATGCTCAATAGATAAACTAGAACTATATAGTATATATATATATATATATATATATATATATATATATATATATATATATATATATATATATATATATATATATATATATTACTGTTACCCGCAGTACCAGGAATTAGCTAAATGCTAATGTTTATAATATAATATAATTCAAATTGCAACTCTGAGTTTCCCCATAAGACATTCAGGTCTTACGGGGTTTTAACACTGAGTTCGCGCCTCCGGTAACAAATCGGAGCTGGTCCGATAATGGTTGGACTAAACCACTATTTTAGACATTTTAGAAAACATTGGTCCACAAAGTCCTCAGTTATTGATTCTGGATGGGCACAGTTCTCACAACTTTATTGAGCTAATTGATATTACTATCCAGAACCAGATACATATACAGTTGAAATGAATCTGTGCGTGCCGTGGCGCAGTGGTAGCGCACTTGCCTCAGAAACGTAAGATCCGTGGTTCAAACCCCACCTCTGGGCAAGTTTTGCGATATCGGTTGGGAAGGAGGCATGAACTTCCTATTAAATGCTCTTCCGCGGTGTTCTGTGATAAGACCGTGAGGACTTCTTGGGGCACCTTAATCAACTTAAAAAAAGAAAAAAAAAAAAAATGTCTTTACACATATCAAACTGGCTTCAACCATGCGATCACACTTTATTAAAGCCACTGAAGGATTATTATCACTCTACAACACAAGATCTGATGGGTCAGTTTTCAAGAATTATTACTTATCGTTCAAATTTTAAAGGGATATTTGCTTCAGCTTGAAAAAAAGCAACGACTTCTAGTAATATTACATCTGGGTTCAAGTCCTGTGGAATTTATCCATTTAATCCTCATGCTATTCCTAGTGATGCATATTTACCAAACTATCTACACATAGCTGAGGATATATCAGTTAATACAACTGAAAACAATTGTTCTTTGGTTAGAATTGTACTATCGTGTTTTTGCTAATACTACTATGTACAAATTGATAAAAGTTCTAAATGAAGCTTAAAGTTTACTAACTTGCATTTCAATAGTATTGATTATTATTTTCTTAGGAATTTCAATCATCAATTGTTCAAGAAATTAATTTTTCAGACGTTGATGCTGGAAAAGTTGCTAATTATCTAGAACAATTTACAAAATTGCACTGAAGCAGATAACGCAACTCACAGTTCGTTATAAAGCAGCACTTCTATTTTGGAAGCAGAGGCTGTTGTTCGTAATAATCAGCTTGCATATTTAGTCAATCCAGTTGAAGAAAAAATGTTGACTGCATTGTGAATAGTTTTATCAATCTTACTACGCAAAAAAAAAAGAAATCTAAGAACCATCAAACTTTAACTCTACTACAGTTTCAGATTTTCCGTTTGCAAACTCTTCCTACCCTGGTAAGCTAATCATTTTACAGATTTTTTTCATTTCATTTGATCAAGTGATCAATAGTTGCATAGCAACAATGCAATTTTTAATAAAATTTTAGTTTTAAAACAATTACATTTTTTTAAAATTATTTAAATACTTGTTCTTTTTAATTGAATATATACATGTTTTTATCAATGCAGCTGATGGAGATGATGAAGTCTTAGCATATCATAAGACCACCGCACGGAAAAAGATAGCAAACAGAAAAGGTAAGCTTAAATACTTCGTTTTAACTTCTCAAGAAGCATACTCAGTAAAGCTGAAATATCACCAAGACAAAATCCAGCAGGAAAAAGAAAAATGCGAAAGAAAACAACTGCGATTTGTTAATGCTGCTAAGCGACTCAAAGAAAAAGAAGAAAAAAAGGTATTGTCTAAGAAAAAAAATTAAAAAATCGTGCCAACAAGTTTATAGCAACAACAAAAAAGAAGTTCATTTCATTATCATCTGAATTGCAACCATTAGTTGATCCCGAGAACAATACTGACTAATATGTACTAAATATTTGACAATATTTTTTTATATAACTAAAAATGCATACAATTTTGTCTTATCTATATAAATTTTTTTATTATTTTTATTTAAAAATACTCTAATGGTCTTATTTGTGATAAGACCTAATGGTCTTATCACTAAGCACCGCCATAAGGGCTTAACCATTTAATGAGTTGGTTCCCCATTTTGAGCTTTACCGGTAACGTATAAGTGTTTCAAGCAGGATTTGATCTCGTAACACTTATACAATGAGTACCATAATCACTAATCATTACGTCACGGCTGCTCATAATAAAAATTAAACTCATGACTGGGGAAAAAAGAAGACAATATTTGTCAAATCACTACGGCTCTCAAGCATTGATGTGTTGAAATTATACTTTAGCTACACATTTTACAATTACAATTGAAATTGATCTCAGAATCCAGATTCAAGTCAGAATCTAGGGAGAAAGTTCTCATTCACAAAAACCCCATGGTTTTATACTTTTCTAATTAAAATGGTGTAATTGAGCACAGAAATTAACTAACGAGATTTAATCTCATTTACCTGAATATAACGTCGCCCTACCCAAGTATAAGTTCTTTTTTAGTTTACACAGTGGGCGACTTCAAATCAACATAGCAAGATTGAGTTCAAGTGGGCGAAAATTAGTGCTTTGACACACTGTACAATTTATAATGGTACTGCCAACTAGTCTCATAAAATCTAAATAAATTTACATAGTTTTGTAGCTGAAGGAATAAGCTAACTAATGATATATAGTTCAGCTGTGCAAGTCTAATAATAGCCTGTCAACATCAACTTCAGTGCGGATGTGGGCGAGGTTCGATTAAGTTACCAGTTTTTTCTTGATTTTATTTTTTTAAATCTTGATCACTATTTAATGTAGAATGGCAAAACTTGTTTTTACTTTGTAAACATTTATAGGACTTGAGAAAAGTTCATTATCCGGTATATCCGGCAAAAATATGCGGTACACCTCTAGTATAGACACGCGTTTGTCAAATAAAATAAAAAATATTACGGGCAGTTTTACTCTGGTTTGACACGTGTTTTTTGAGGTTTTAAAGTCAAATTAAAATGTCGTAAGTAGATACTGTTCGAAATTAGGACAAAATTAGGTACTGCTCAAAATTAGGCTTAAAAATAGAAAAATCTAGGGTAAAATTTATATTTTATACAATCCTTTTATTTTAAAAATTAGATAAATGCTTTTAAGAAATATTTAAATAATTAAAATAAGCAAAATAAGCGTACAGTACAAATATTTAAATCTACTGACTGAAAAATATCAGACATCTATGTTAAATATGTTTAAAATATAAAGGTAGTTACAGCTAGTAACATTATATCAATGCGTACAATTTCATATTCATGTAATATATAGGGTCATGTCTTCCCCTACCGTGAATAAGCCCGTACCGTGGTTTTTGAAAAAATAAGAAATTTTTTTTTAGATATATTTTTTAGTATTGTTTTATATAAAGCAGCAATAATAAATTTTTAAAAAGATTTATTTTTATAGTTTTGAGATGTTTTTTATCCGCGAATAATTTTTTTAGTGTATATTACATCTATTACAGTCAAAAAACGTTTATTTGTTTTTTTTTAATGGCTAAAAATTGATATATTTTTTTTGATGCTAAAAGCGTAAAATAGTTGTAAAAAAATTGAATATTTTAAATTTTATCAATGAATAGTAGTATTTTTTGTAAAACATTGTTTAATCCTTGACACGGTAGGTGATTACAAAAATTAGCCTAGTTAGCACTTACCGTTTATGAAGACGTTTTGTTTGGACGAGTTTTATTTTGTTTATTTTTTTCTCTAAAAACTATTTAGGTTAATCTAAATTACCAAGTAAAGGTAATTTAACCCTAGGGAGTATTCATTTGATATGCTTTATTTATGATATGAAATGAATTATAATAATAAGATTGAAGATTTGAAAAAGAAAAAAAAAGTCGGGAAAAAGTTATAAAAGTTAAGTTAATATATTCCGATGAACAACGGCAGGAGCACTTACAGCTATCAATTACGGCGAAGAATTAGACGACAAAAAAAAAAAAAAAAACGCATAAAAAATAAGATACTAAAGAAGAAACAGAGTTCTAATTCAGAGAAAATCTTTAGTGGATATTTTTTATAAAGCTAAAAAACCAATGTTTCTTTTATTTAGTAATCATATTAAATTGATGCATTTTTTTCTTAAGGTAAATAAATAAAACTAAAGTCAAATTATACGATTTTTTCATTCATTGTAGGTGAAGAATCAATTACGGAAGTTGATGCCATATCATGGTAGGTGAAGAAACGTACTGATCATACAAAAAATTAAAAATAACATTTTAATCAAATTTGAATAATATAATTATATTATTCAAATTTGAGTAAAATTATTTTTTAATTTTAACTAATTTAAATTAGTTAATAATTGAGTAAAAATTATTAATCCGAAAACTCTAAATTTTCTAAATCTGTTATGGTTTTAGAGTTATGAAGCTTTGAAGTTGAAAGTTTTCTAAAATTCACGGTAGGAGAAAACATGACCCTTTATATACTAGAAAATAAGAGTATTGTTTTATATAAGTTTTAATACATAAAGAAGAAAATAGTAATTGCTAAACTGCTTTTTCTAAAGTAGCAAAATTTTCTAAAGTAGCAAAAAACAAATAAATATTACATATATACACATACCATTCTGAGAGGGAGGTAATATCATTAATAGACTTTTTGTTGTATGGTTTTTTGATAATAACATTTTTTTTTTAATTTTCCTAATTTTTTTATTTGAGTTTAACTTTATTCAAAATAAACATTTAAAACCTAGCCTAGTGTAGGAGAAGTTCGGTGCAGGAACAACGGTAGGGAAAGACATAACCCTATATCTGATTATACTCTGGCTGATTGCCTGCTTAATTATATTCTATTAAAATGTAGAATATTTAAAAACAGTTGTATGTTAGAAAACTTGTCTGCCTATATGAGAAGTAAATGAAATTTGGAAATATTTTTTTCAAGGTACACCTCCATATTCCACTTTCATTATACGTTATGTGCTAATTTTACATCATACTTCAGCACAGTTGTACAACTTATTGTTAAAACAACTACCCTTATCATCTTTTAGTTTAATAAGAAAAATTCGAAATGGCGATGTAAATGCACATAAAGCTAGAATTTTTTTTTCTGAAAAATGCTATGTATTAATTTTTTAATTGTGTGACTGAGTGCTCCTTTTAAATGAGATTTATTTTCAAAATGTAGCTAAATATCAAAGTGATAAATATATTGGGGAAAACTCAGAAAGGTTAGTTTATTGATCTTTACATGTAAGTAAGCATATTAGCACTTGACGTTGATTTCAATACAAAGAATAGCAACTTAGTATTTAACCTGTGTGTTGTGTGCTCACATCAAGTACTTACGCATGGGAATTAGAAATTATGAAGCTGTAATAAATATTCATGACAGAAATTGGATGGATTGTTCATCTTCCATCCAACCTGACGGTGAATTTGTATATTTTATATTTTTTGAGCCTTTTGTACTCCAATCGCTTCGAAGTTTGTTTGGCTTTAAAATTTGTAAACAATTTAAGTGCCACTCCGGCAGTATTTACGTAGTTACTTACTGTCTAGCTTATATTTTCATTACTTCCGTTTACTTTAAGAGGATGCTTGGAGGCACGTTGTCAGAAAACTTTTTGATTATCCTATTTACCATTGAATCCGATTTTGTTAAAAATCCATAAATTTAACGTCATCAATATTATCAAAGAAGATTCTTGCATACCTTCATTTATTGATCTTCACTACAAGAAACTGCTCTTAATGTTGCAATTTTACCTGCAGTTCTCTCGCTTAAAGGTTGTCCACAAATTTGATGAAATGTCTGTAACAATGGATTATTTTTTCTGGATTTAAAACATCTTAAAGAGATAAGTTATTATTTCTGTCAACAACCATCTTGTAGCTAAAACTTTAAAAAAAAATTAGATTTAGTTAAAACTTTGTTTATTTTTTCCGATAAAAAATCACAAACCCTTTTTTATAATTCAAAATTCATAAGAAGTAGAATTCTATTCAATATTTTTATTGAATATTATAATTAGGGTTGTTCACGAAAGCCAAAGTTGAATTTTCGATTAAAAAAAAAGTTTTCGAAACTTTTTTTTCGTTTCGGTAAGTTCGAAATAATTTTAAAGTAATTTATTTTGCATCGAAGCGATTTTTTACTTTCAAAATTGTAAAATTTGCTTCGAAATATTTTTGTAATATCAAAATTCTGAAAATATTACCGAAAAAAATTTTTTACTTTTGAAATTCTAAAACTTGCTTAGAAATATTTTAGTTATTTCGAAATTCTTAAAGCATTACACAATGTACAAATATTACTATTAAATTCTAAAATTTGCTTATATTTATTTTATTACTAAAATTGTTGAAAATTTTATTAAAATGTTTTTATAAATAATTAAATTTAAAAAACTAACATAAAATTATTTGTTTACAATTTTTGGTGTTACGGCACAGTGGTGACAGAGAAAAGGGTTTAACTACCTCCCAATATTTTATAGAAGAATCTGCAATTATTTTAAAAATAATTCAGAGGTCGTTCGCAAATCACCTCACATATTTAGGCCTAGCGGGGTTTCGGATTATTTTACACTTTGTTATCGGGGGGTGAGAGAGGGTTTACAAATTTTGTGACAAACAGGTGATTAAAACGGAATAAATTAAAATTACTAACTTTAATAAAACTCTAAATATATAGAAAATAGTACTATTTTTGCTACTTTTTAAAAAAAACTGCTACCAAAAAGCAAGGATATACTCAGAGCCGTGGATAGGCTCCCCACGCTCCTCCCTTAATTAGGAGGGGGCAAATTTATTGGCTCTTTTTTAAAATTTTTGAGGGCCTTATACTAAATTTGGGGAGCTTTTTTAATTTTAGTAACAGGTTTTTTTAAAGTTTGGGGCCTTGGTTTTTGGCTCAAAGTTCTTGATTGGTGTTGCAAATATAACAATAACATTTATCAACTACAAGTAAACTTTCTTAAGGAATTTGTTTATCTTTATACAAAGTTATTAGTTATTGCTATTAGTTACAGCCCCATAGACATCTGCTGCCCGGGACAAATAATACCTTCTCCTTCACCTCTATCGACTGATCAGATTATGCTTCATGACTTTTTACTTTTATAAAATTATTCTTAGGGATTATATTTACCCTCACCAAAAGCTTGAATAGCCTTTTTGATAGCTTGAATAGCATTAAAAAAAGTTTTTTTTGCCTGTCGTTTTGATTACATAAAAATTTCTTTTGAAAATACTTTTTTTATTTCGAAAACACAACGAATAAAAATCAAATTCATCCAAACTAAATTTGAATAGCGTCAATTTGAAAAAAAAGTTGCGTAACTTTAGACATTATGAGTCTGTAAAGAATTTTATTTTTATACCTGTAAATTTTTAAAAATAAAGTAGAAGTCATCCTCAAAAAATTAGCAAAAACTAAATTGTTTTTCGAATTTTTCTCTAAAATCTAATAAAAATTAACTGGTTAAACAAGAAATATAGAATTTTGACACTCCCTTCTTAGAATGCATAGTTCACAGCACGCACGTAAGTCATTATTATTCCTCAACGGCATTTCCCTTGAGGCCTTAAATGCATGACATGAAATCATTGTTGCAATGTAAACGGCTAATTACTCTCTAGTAGTTATTTAAAGATTTGGAACGGTTTCAAATCGATTTTGCCTTAGCGACTTTTGTGTTATATAACTTTAAAAAAAATGTAACTTTATATTAAAGTTATAACAATCTCATTAATATCTCGGTAACGTAAGTGAAATAACATGTTGTACAAATTTATTTTAACATAAGTTACTAATTTGTTAATATTTGTTACATACAAACAAGTAAAAAAACTACTCGCTTTTTAGTTTGAATAAACAATGTCAAAAAACAAATAAATTCGTTATTAAAAAAGGAATAAGAAAACAAAGCTTCGTTTGGACATATTTCGAAACGGATCAAAAGAATCAAACAAAATGCAGGATATGTTATAAGATTTTACCTTACAACAGTTCGACCAATTCAACCCAATCCCATTTATCAATTGATCTTAAATCAATTTTAATGCTAGAATTGAAAGGATGTCGTTTCATTACAATTATTTGTGACAGTTGGTCATCATTGGATAAAAACAGCTAACTCGGTGTGACTTTTCATTTTATTGACAAAAATATGACTTTAGTTGACCAAAACCTGGATCTTAATTTTTTGTCTGAAATGAAAACAGCTGAATATTTATTTAATACGTTAAAAGAAATCTTCAGTGAATGGTCAATCAATAAAAAGATTTTTGCACTAGTTACTGACTCAGGTGCAAATATTTTCTCTGCAGTAAATAAATTTGATGATAATGTTTTTAAAATTCCGTGTACTGGTCATCGTTTAAATCTCGTGGTTAATGATCTTCTAAACGCGAGAGATATAAAAGTAGAAAAATTTTAAAATGGGTCAAAGCGTTACAAAGTAAAAGATTACAACGGTAATCGAAAATTAATTAATAGAGAAATTACAGAAAGTGAAGTTAAAGAAATTGAAAAAATTAACGAAGGCAAATCATAAATCGCCAAAGTAATTTCATCCTGCAGGTACATTGTTGGTTCATTTAAGCATTCAGAGATGTTACAAAAAAAGTTAAAAGAAGTTCAAAAAACACTTCGTTATGAAACTAAAATAAAGTTAGTACAGGATATAGCTATTCGCTGGAATAGCCAATTCGATATGGTTGAATCTATATTAACAAATAAAACTGCATTGGATATGATAAGCATCGACTTCCAAAATATAAAAGACTATTTTCCCACTGCAACTGAATTTAAGGTGCTGGAGGATTTGTGTGATTTGTTACACCCAATTAAAGAGCTAACAAAACTTTTTAGCGGAAAGAAATATGTTACAGTAACATTCCTGTTTCTAACACTGTATTCTCTACTAAAAGGAATTCTTGAATCGCAATCTATTTTTACAGAACTAGTTAAGGCTTTTCTAAAGAAATTATTAAGGTCTCTAAAAGGACGTTTTAAATACATTTTTGCAAATAATTTTTTCTTAGCAGCTACTTTTCTTGATTTCAAATTCCGTAAATTCGAGTTTGTTAAAAATGATATCCATAGATATGAATGCATTTCAAAGGCAAAAATGTTTATAAAAACATTTTATGAAATGCATCTAAAAGAATCCGAAGAAATCGATATAACAATTGAAACGAATTATTTAAATAACACTTTGAACTCGTCAAACAGCTCAGCTGACAGTACCATAAAAACATTTCAGCAATCGTCAAAGTCTGTTGCAAATAATATTACTTAAGTTAACAACTAAAGACGAAAATCAATTAACTTAATTGAACTAGTAACAGATAAATCTTGTTGTAATTTAATTGAGAGCAATGATAAACTTGAAAAAATGATTACGGCCTGCAATACTTTCAGAGCTACGAAAATAGTGCCATTGAATTTTTCTAAGCTAATCAAAAATTGTTACCGGTTTTGACACGGATAATATTTTCAGTTCCAGCGACATCCGTGCCATCAGAATGCTTATTTAGTTTAACCGGTTCAATAGATACGGAGCTATGGAATAGGCTTGCGCCGAGCTTATTAAAGCAGTTAGGTTTTATTAAAGAAAACAAGTAAGCAAAAACATTTACTTATTAAATTTTATTTTAGTAAAAGTATATTTTCTAAATCTTAGTAATTCAAAGCATTGTATTTTTTTTTTTTTTTTTTTTATTAAACAGCTTAATTAATTTTTTACAAACGGCTTGATAAATGACAATATGTTTTCTGCTATACTCTTTTCCATTCTGGAAAAAACACCAATATCCAATCATTGAGCTCCATCAGGGCAGGTGCAAGTAGGTGTGACGTGGTGGAGTGTCATTAAAATTTTTGTTGAGTAAAAAATTAGGTCCTTGATTTTTGAAGTTCGATGACTGACCTGTCTAAAAGGTCTACATTTGCCGGCTCCTTTAAAAGGGTTATTTTTGCCAATTAAATGCACAAAAAATGCATTGAGGAAAGTGTGTGTGTGTGTGTGTGAATAATTCGTAAATTTAAATAAGCTTACCCCATCACTGAATGGTTTAGAATTTGTAACTAAGGACGACTAGTTTCATAGCTTGCAACAGTAGCATTTACGGTTATGATATTGCCTTTTTTTAAGAAATCTTGTAGTATAACCAACTAATTATAAGTTTGATTGTTATATCTTTCCTTAACTTGACGAGAATCTTTATGAACAAAAAAGTTATTAAAAGAGAGTCTACTGTTAACTTTCTATGAGTGATTATAGATAAAAATATATCATGGAAATATCATATTAAATCTATTGAAAATAAAATCTCCAAAAATACTTCAATGCTATATAAAGTTAAACTTTTTTTTAATACGGAGTCTTTTAAAATTATATATTTTTTATTTAGGGAGAGTTGGGGCACAGTGGGTTGGATTTCTTTCTTTTTTAATTTGAGTGAAAGTTAAAATATATATTTTATCTTTGTCAAGGCTAAAGGATTGAGAAATATGTCCTTCATGATAAGAAATCACTAAAACCTAAATATTTATTATCTAACAGCTCACAGAAAGGTTTAAAGTGAGTTGTGTTAAAAGATTCACTGTACCCCAGTACTGGGGTACAGCGAATCAATTAACGCATCTGCAATTTAGTGGTAGTTAATGGGGACGTAGCGAAATAATTTTGAGGATGAGGGTGTAAATACATCGTACACTATACTTTTGGCGCACTTTTGGTAATTAAAATTAAATAATTTAAATTTTTTCCGATTGAAATAATAAAGAATAAATTTTATTGATAACAAAACTTATGCAACCATCTAAAATCACAAAAAAAAATTTTACCTAATAAAACATAACATAAAGATGGTAAGAACATTTACTTTAGTTAGCTAAAAACATAAATTACCTACCAAAAACCAAGAGTCAAAAATTATGTGATAACACCTATAAATAAAGATGGGTTATATATCCGCACATAAACTGATTACATCATCGTGATGAACAAAATCATAATCTTTGAGAAAATGCTTCTTATTCACAGTGCCCCTCGATCCACTATACCCCGACCCCTATTCATAGTTATCTTTCCTATTGTAATCTTACATGGGGAAGTACCAATCATGGGAAGCTCAAAAATATTTATAACAAACAAAAACATGCATGCAGGATTATATTTGGCGTTAACAGAACTGTTAATGATAAATCTCTTTTAAAGAAACTTAATGTGCTTAATGTTTATAAACTTAATATATACCAAGTTATGCTTTTTACGTTTAAATCATAACATGCGTTATCTCCTTATATATTTCACTCTTACTTTGCAGAAATATCTCATTAATACCCAACTGGTTATTTCGTTATTCCAAGATCTTATTTAAAACTCAATTCATTTCAAATTCAATACAGTGGACCATTTATGTGGAAAAAGTTTTTAAAAAACATTATTAAAGATAAAATTCTTCTAAACATGAAGTCATCTGTTCAGTAATATTTTACTATGTATAGTTGCTAACTATATGTATTATTGTATTATATATTTATTTTAATTTAGTTCTTATTTCTTTTTTATTTCTTTATTTATTTTTATAGCTTAAATTGTTCTTTTATTTTTAATACATATCGATAAAATTGGTTTTGTTAATTATGAGATCTTTTAGTTTTTTCTTCAGAGCAATAAGATTATCCAGTTTAGTAAGTTCTATATTTTGAGGTATTATTTTGTTGTATAAATAGGGGCCTTCCTCATTGTAAATTTTATTATACGGCAAAGAAAAAGACAACAATTAAAAAAAAAAAAAAAAGAAAAGAAACTGGTTAAGTTTTTTAAATGTTATGAATCATTATAAAAGGTTTACCAGCCGATACCCATGGTAAATTAATTAGGCCCCCGGTTATTTAGTATTATTACACAAATAAAACTTAAGGTATTAAAATTGCATTTATAAGTTATGCTTTTAAAATTTATAGCGTTAATTGAACGTTATTTTTTTTGAAATAAAGTTAACTTTCTAAAAAAAAAAAATTTTTCGAAATAAATTAAGCTTTTCGAAATATAATTTCATTTTCAAAATTAATTTAGCTTATCAAATATCTTTTGGTTTTTTTCGAAAATAATTGCACACTTCGAAATTCTTTTTTTTCTTTCGAAGTTAAGTTTACTTTTTGAAACTCTTTTTTCTTCTTTCGAAATTAATTTCACTTTTCGAAATTCATTTTTTTCTTTCGAAATTAATTTCACTTTTCGAAATACACTTTTTTTTTTTCGAAATTAATTTCACATTTCGAAATTCTTTTTTTCCTTTCGAAATAAATTTCCTGTTTCGAAATCCACCTTTTTCTTTCGAAATTAATTTCACATTTCTAAATTACTTTTTTTTTTCGAAATTAATATGGCTAGTTCGATTATTTTCGAAAGTTTTTTTAGATTTCGAAAGAAAAGAAGTATTTCGATAACGTTTTAATCGAAAATTTTCGAAAATTGCAATTTCGATAATGAACCCTAATTATAATACTAAAAGATTTCCCTTTAATATATTCAGAACTTTTGAAAAAAACTATGAAAATTTTCACATAAGATCTTAACATATGACTAGTTTTGTATATTTATATATCGTCGGGGCTAGTGCAAATCCGCGTAACTAGCGTTGGCTACTATATTTGGATATTATTAATTTTAACACCAAATATTTATTGTTGAGATTACAAAAAACATGAATAATACTCTTTATACTAAAATGAACCCAAAATCAGTTAAAATAAAAAATATATAAAGTTTTAAACTTCTCCAGTAAAAAAATGTACTGTAGATACGCGGTATTATCCAATGCTAGTTACACGGTTTTGCACTACACCCGACGATATGTATTTTGAATATGTTAGTAGGTTTTTTTTCGTCTAAATTGTTAGTTTTTATTCATTTTTTATGCAATGATATGTAGAAATAAAAAGAGCAAAAAAAACCAGGTGCAAAAATTTTTCAAATAAAGTTCTTTTACTTTATAAAAAGATGCAAAATAGTATCTTTATAAAGTAAAAAGAACTTTATATGAGAATTTTTCGAACTTTATATGAAAATTTCTTATTAAACTAAAAGATGATAACGGTATGCTTTTGATATATATACTTCTGATGTTTTTTTTTTTCAAAACATTACTATCGATTTATCAATACTATCGATTAGTACTATTTACTTTGAATAAAAGTAGTTTTTGAATAAAAAATGACTATTTTCTGTCTTTCAAACGACATTCTTTCAGGAACTACAAGGTACGGCAATTATTTTTGAGCGTCTTATTTTGTGTAAAATATATTCACTGATTAAGTATACAACGCAAAAAACAAAAGATTAAAAAAAAAAAAAAAAAATTACACATACAAAAAAAAAAAAAAATAGAACTCATTTGTGAAACTTCACTAGTGAACATAGTGAACAACATTATTAAATTCAGTGAATATAGTGAACAACATTATTAAATTCAGTAAACATAGTGAACAACATTATTAAATTTAGAGAACATAGTAAGCTATTTTATTAAATTGTCGTTAGGACATTTCATCACAAGAATGCAAAATATAAACATCTGTTGAGAAGCGGTTTTAATAAAGACATATGTTACTGTGTATTCAATATTGTACCGCATAAAAGTTTTAGCAATATAGTTGATAGTAAATTTTCTTCATAAAATTTGATAGTATTTAATAAAAAATATTTGTAAACCTTAACTTCTAAGGTAGTTTGCTAATGAAAGTAATAACGGATAATATATGATTCACTTTGAAAAATGTAAATATTACTTAAAATAAAAATATACTAAAATTTATCTCAAATGTAATGTTTTTAAATTTAAAATAGATGCTCTATAATAAAGTTTACAGTTTACAAAAGTAAATATTTTTTAATTTAATAACCCTTATAAACATAAATTACATAATTAAACATAAATATATTTAGAAATCGGCTGTAAATTTACAAATTTATAAGTTTGAAAATTTTCAGCCGATTTCCTCTAATTTAAATCGTTTTATAAAATTTTGCTGTTGTTCTTTTTTTATATAAATCTTTAAACAAAAAATTAAATTACTTGTCTTAGGGAGATAATTTACATATGAAGCAGTTCAATATTTTTCAAAAACATTTTTATAATAGAAAATTAATTTTCGTGATCTTTTCAATCTACAAATAAGTCTTGTTGCACCACACAAGGCTCAGTTGGTGTTAACAACTAAAGTTCATTATTGGTTTATGTTAAGTAAAAAATAAAAATATTAATGTTATTGTTCCTGTTGTTGTCTTCATTATAATAATTATTATTATTATTTTCGTACTTTTATTTGACGAAAAGTTTAAATGGTTACTTATAATATTGCTATAAATATTAGTATTATAATTATCATAAATAATAAAAATAAATAGAAGCTCTTACGGAACTACATTTACAAAAAAATTATTGCGAACACACTAGCTATTAGTAAAACTCAATGGATAGCGCAGTGAAAACCGTGGAAGAAGTTTTGAATTAATCGATCGTCATTTTAATCATTCATAAACGTAATTTAATGTTTCTCTTTCAAAACGTCATGTTACACTTTCTATAGATTTATTAAAAATGTAATTTCACTTACTGTCTATAAGTTATTTTGAATCCAAAATTTTGTTTAGTTTGTTGTAGCGGGATTTCTTAGCTGTTAAAATGAAAAGCAGAACAACTCACCTGTCTTTAATGCAATAACTTGACATGAAATGAAA
>NC_061157.1:24697778-24850278 GCF_022113875.1 Hydra vulgaris | reverse complement strand
TCCCTTAAAATTACCAGATTTAATTTTAGATGATTCAAAAATTAGTAAAACAATTGGTTTGATGTACAGTATACGCCCATATGTAACATCAGAAATTCTGAAATTAGTATATTTTGGCTTAATACATTGTTTTATTTACTATTCTAATATTACATGGGCTAGTACTCAACCAACAAACTTAAAAAAATATTTTCTCAACAAAAACATGCTGCATGCATGTATATGTACACTATATGCATGTACACTAGTATATAAGAAAAAAAAATATGAACATGCAAAACCACTAATGAAAGACATGCAAATGATGAGTTTATATGAAATTAATATTTACCAACACTTAATTTTTATGTATAAATATAATAACAGCCTGATTCCGAAAACCTTTAATAATAAATTTACGAAAAGTGTTAACAATAATTACTCTCGTAGAATAAACCAATGGAATACTTATAAATTGCCTAGAATTAGGAGCGAGTATTCTGAATATGGAATAGCATACCGTGGACCGAAACTATGGAACACATTTCAAAAACCAAACATTTAAATACGGCAAAATCATTAAACTCCTTTAAGTTTCTAATAAAAAATTAAATTTTTAAACAGTATAAATAATTATGCAATTTTTCTAAATAAACATCGAATTCCATTATTCTTAGTTTAAAAAACATTTGTGTCTTTTTTTTAATATTTAAAACAATGTCAGTATTCTTTAAATGACTATTGTTAAAATTATATTAATACTATTTCCATTCTTTCTTTAAATGCAAATATTTATAAAAGTTTTTTTTTATTATATTGGAATTGCACAATTGTATTTTTAAAAATCTTAATCTATTTTAAACTTGTATATATATATATATATATATATATATATATATATATATATATATATATATATATATATATATATATATATATATATATATATATAAGATATAGCTTTATTTCAGATCAATCAATGAAAAAAGCACACTTTTTAAATTCTTCTACTGCCAGAAATCTACCTATCATTTCCTCTATACTATTCCACCTAGTTTTGCAGGTCATAATTTTTATATGGTCATAATTTTTGAACGCTGAGAATACTATGGAACTTAAAATATATCGATGAATATAAGTTTAGTTGAGAATAGTACAAAAAATATTTTATCAACTTGTTGCCCCTTACGTTTGGGGTAAGAGGAAGGATGAAATTAAAGAGCTCTTTTGTTCCCAGCCTCCAATTATTGTAGTTTTTTGTAAAGTATCATTATTTGATAAAAGTATAAACATATAAATGTTTAGAGTTTGCTCTATGACTGAAAGTTAGCTATCTCAACCATCTACAAAATCCTCGATCCGTTACTGGTTATTGATTGGTTATTGAGTATTGTTACTGGTTATTGATTGGTTATTGAGTATTGTTACTGGTTATTGATTGGTTATTGAGTATGTATTATATTTAAATTATTCGATTAAAAGTTTAAATAATATACTTTAATATTTGTTTTAAAAGCAAAAAAAACTTTACTAGTTCAAAACAGTAAATTGGAAACGCAAAATGATCTCTCTGAATTTCTATCTCTGTTAACAGATAACACATGGATGTTGATGTCTTGCCGACATCTTTTATATCATTTTTAGATTGGCATCTTTTTACTTCATCGCAATGCATCGCGATGTCAGCCTGATAAACAAAATAAATCAACAATGTTCCATCGGTAAACGATATCGTGGTTGATTGAATTATATTGAAATGTATTGAAATATATGAAATACCTCAATACGCGTGGTTAGAAATTGAAATTAAATTGGTTAGTCTTTGAAATTTGAAGAAGTAATTGCAGTAATTGAAAATCATATATATATATATATATATATATATATATATATATATATATATATATATATATATATATATATATATATATATATATATACATATAATATATATATATATATATATATATATATATATATATATATATATATATATATATATATATATATATATATATATATATATATATATATATATATATATATATAACATTTATTTTGTAAATGATTGATGCGAAAGTCTTTTTTAGAAATGAATTAATTTGCAAGTTTCTTATACCAAATCAATCTAGCGAAGTTTTTTATTTTACATTTTTCTTGTAATGCGTTACGAAAGGTGAATTTTTGCTTTTCACTAGAGAATAGCAACTTAAAATAAAAAAATTGCTTAGGAAACAAAAATAGGCTAAAAGGATAGTTTCAAACGTAGATCGTTTCTCACACACACAAACACTATTTAATGAACTCAATATCCTAACTGTATATAAACTAAACTACTATCATGTTCTTATTTTCATGTTCAAACTTGATAAAGAATATATTACCAATCTTATTTTATTCAATTTTTGAAAAAATAAATCAAATATACCCTACTAGATTTTAAAAATACAACTACATTCAATCCAAAACTTATTATTCCTCCACTAAATTCTCTATTGTAAACCGACGACCAAAGTTGTGGAACATAATATTAAATAATGAACTGAAAACTAATTATTCTCTGAACCAATTCAAAACAAAACTTAAGCAATTACTTTTGTTAACTGAAAATTAAGTAAATTTTTTCTAATAAAGCTTCTTTAAATTAGAAATCAATAACTAATAGTTAATTATTTAACTACTTTAGAATATTCATACATAATTAATCAACATATGTATATATATTTTTATTATTTTAAATAATAATCTTCTTTTTGAGAAATTTATTTTTTATTTTTGCGTTATTTATTAAACTTTTACTTTTATTTTTTACTGTTTATTTGCTTTTACTTTATTGGCAATGTTAAAGTATTATAAATGTAATTAAATAAGTTAAACTATAAACTGCTCTAACAATAAAATGTTTTTTATATAAAATCAAATCTTCTTATTTTTCAAACCAATTCTTAAATGTTGTTTTTGTCATTTTAATATTTTTATTAAATTTTTTTCCTTTCATTTCAAAAAACTATTCTTAAATCTTATTCTTTAAAAAACTATAAACTTTAAACGATAAGCGATATATTTACGTTTTCTTTTATAATATAAATCAGAGATATATACATTGAAACTATATTTTATTGTTAAACTATATTTTGTCTAGTACTGACGCGTTTTCTTGGTCTTAATGATAAGACTAAATTTGTCTTTTTCTAGCCGTTTTTAATAATCTGCCTTGGATGATGGGTGTTAACTTCCTAGGTCTGGTTCGGAACCCTATCTACTAACGCTTTTCAAACAAAACAAAAAAAGGCTGCTTAAATAAATTAATTTAATTATAACTGATTTTTCTTGCTTTTATATTTGTGAATCTGTATAGGATTTGATATCTAAAGTAATACTATCAAATAACAATGACAAGGCTATTTGTTGCTCAATTGAAAGGGTAGCAAGTCTAGTTAAACGTTCCTGAATTGATCGGAGATTTTTTAATTAGTTTAAACTTAGAGAGTTGAAACTTATTAAGAATTGGTCTCTGTTGCTACAGTTATTGGCATTGCCATTAAAATTCAAAGAACTATGTATATATTTGGATAACTATCTCCTTTCTAGTTGTTATGGATAATTAGCATAATTTTGAACACAGAAATTGCATTTGGCAATATTGACAACAAAGTTTAAATTTTGCGTATAGTTCAATTCCATTTAAACCAAAAGTATTATTTTTTGATTGTTTGTTTTCAAGTTTTTTAGATTTTTCCATTAGTTCATTTTGTGCCGTATTATTTTGTTTTTTCGTGTCATATTAAAATTTTGTTGATTGTATGCAGTTGAAGCTTTCATCAACAGCTGATATTGCTTTATCAATTATAACATTGAAAAATTAAATCTGTTATTGACCCAATAGTAAATCTTAAAAATTTTTAAGACTTATTTTTGGATCAATAACATTAATTTAATATATTATATAATATTAGATCATCGATTCCTTTGGTGATCCAATAGTATGACATAAACCAAAAAATGATATGAAATCTACCAAAGTTTAAGCCATTTTGTACAAAACCGAATTGAGACTATGTAATGTGCATGGTATGAAAAAAACTTAAAGATTTTGTCCCGATAACTTTGCTGAGACACATAAATATGCCTTCTTGTGTTAACACCATTATCAAAATCTTGTATTTTGATGTTAACTATGGATGACCCAAAGTGTCGCAGCTCATCCAAAAGAGTTTGAATAATTTCTTGACTGTTAGTATTTTTGGCTTTGAAAAACGTGCTAAACGATTCTTTAACGGTTAATTGTTCTGAACTTCTAATGTCTATATATCTTAGAACTAATTACTTTTATTCCTAATGACTTATGCCAGAGATATATATAAGCCAGCGTCTATGGACGAATTCAGAATTACTAAGGTTTTTCTAGTAATTTTTATCTGTGAATTTTCTACCTCGAATATCTCGCGGATAACTAATTCCTTGATCTTTATTACATACAGGTCTTTTTTGAATGACAATTTTACGTAGTTTGATGTTAAATTACCGAGGCCATCTGCCAATATCTTCTACATTTAAAGTTAATTCACTACCTTCTCTATCCACAGTATGCTGCACATAATGTTTTTCTGTTAGATTGAGAAACCTTTTTATAGCTATAATGTGGCAAAATAAACAATTCGTGATAGTAATAAAAGAAAAGTAAAACAAATGTTTTACATTTGTACTATATTTGTATATATTTTATAAATGTAAAAAGAGAGATGAGCCAAATCACTTTCTCGTTAATCTTTTGACGTTCAATTATTCAATCGGTTTTGGCTTGACAAATGCAGAAGTTTTGACTGTGGTTAAAAACTATTTAAAAGTATCAAATCAAATTGACTTATTTAATAAGGGTAAGCTATTTAAATTGTGGTAACAAAATTTCAAATAAAATATAAAAATTAGATTCGATTACGGCGTTGAATCGTATTTATTATGGCTGATAACAGTGGCACCATCATACAGTGTTTTCAAGATAAAAATGTAAACAATGTAGATTTTATCGCAGCTTTATTAAAAGCTTCTCAATATCAAGTTTCAATTACGGATAAAGAAATTGTTAACGAGCAATTGATAACGAAGAAATTTAAAAGGATAATTTTTAGCCAACTAAATTAGAAAAAGATTTACCGCAATTTACCAAGCTTGTAGGATGTGAATCATCCCACTAAAATAGACAGAAATGTGAAAATAAATGCATGGAAAAAAATTGCCTTGACATTTAATAATAAAAAGAATTTTCTGCAGAAAAATTTAAAAAATCTGAAAGATACATTATAGATATGTTTAGTTAAACGTAATCGTACGACGAGATCAGGATCAACTGTCTCAAACTTACCAAAATGTAAATTTTATTGATCAAATAGCATTTTTGCATGAAAAAAGTGTGAACAAATCAACGGAATCTAATGTAAATATGCAACACCTTTAAAACAAATATTTTTCTTTGAATTAACAACAACTTTTTTTAATCAACATGTTTTCCAAAAAGCGTGCCAACAATTTATTACCAACAATTCTGACATGCTGCAATGTTTATGGTTATTTTTGCCACATCATGTAATGTACGGAGATTGATTACATAAGATTATAAGCTTTTTTTATTTATTTGTGGTCATTTTCTTTTTTTTATGTATAAACATTTTTATCAAAATAAAATAGTACTATATAGATATATGTATTTGAAAGTCTGGTGCAAAATGTCTTTTATAACAGGAGTGAATCTTGATGGATAGAATCTGAACAGTTTCTAGCATGGTTTAAAAAAGTATTTTTGCCTCATGCAAACAAACTAAACTATTTACAGTATGACGATATCTTGCATGTTTTGAAGAGCTGAACAAACAAAAACTAGACAAACAAGTTGCCAATATACTAGCTGAAAAAAAAATTCCTACAGCTACTCAAAAAGCAAAAAATGATAAGAAAAGATAATATTTTATATAACAAACAATTTGGGTCTATAAAAGGTCATTCAACTGACCATGCTGTTCTTAAACTTATTCATGATAAGTTTCTAGCATTTAATTAAAAAGAGTATACATTATGTATTTTAAATGACCTTTAATACAGTTTAAGACCATATTTTATTAAATAAACTAGTAAACAACGGAGTTAAGAATGCAAATATAGTTTGGTTTAAAAACTACTTGTCTAATAGAAAATGTTTCTCATGATGGTTGTGAAACTGAAAATAAGATTTAACACTTAAGATTAACACTTGTGAAGTTCCTCAAGGATCCATTTTAGGACCGCTTTTGTTTTTAATATGCATTAATGATTTAAACAAACCTTTAAATATTTTAGACTTAATTGTATTTGCTGACGATAGTAATTTATATTGTTCCCATTGTAATATAAAAAACTATTTAAAACAGTCAACTAAGAACTTTTAAAAATAACTGAGTGGTTTAATATAAATAAATTGTCATTGAATTTAACCAAAACTAAAAAAAAATTTTTTAACCGTCTTCATTTAAGGTTTAGGAGTCCTGGGATCCTAAAATCCCGGGATTCCGTGGTTTTTAACAATCTCAAAATCCAGGGATTAAGCTTTTAATTCCGGGATTTTGTTTTTAAAACCGTTTTCGGTTATATTAAAATTAAAATTTCTTCGCTTGAGATTTGACTACTTTCTTATAGAAAATTCCAGAACTATTTTTTTTCATTCGAAAACAATCAAATTCGAACTTTACAAATTCGAAGTTCTTGTTTTTGAATAACTGGATTGGATTTATTATAATGATGGATATTGGATTGCAATTACATTCTTAAAATTTGTTGGTGTTGCATTTTTTCAAGTTTCTTCCTTTTTTATGTTGATTGGACGTTATTTGTTTTTGACTATTTTATAATACTAGTTTTAACTAAATTAAAATTGCTAGTAGTTTGAACAGTAAATTTTCTTAAATTATGTGGCTTCTTACATGGAATATGATAAAAAAAGTAACTCTATGGTTTGTAAACATTTCTTAAGTGAAGAAAAGGCCAGACAGCGATGTGTAAGTATACTGATTGCAAAAAGATTTTATAAAAATGGAGGTGAATAAACTGCATCTTTCTGTGCATTCTCACTGTATGGAGACAATTGGTCTCCATACAGTGCGTATAGCCTCCATAGAGTGCGTACTTACACTCTGGCCATTAAATTAACCTCACACCAGCTACTTTTTCAGCAAACACACCGGATGAACTAGCAACAAAAAAAAAACCCAAAACGTTAACCAATTATTTTCCGATAATGGAGCAAGAAGAAAAAATTACTTCGTGCAACACTTGCACAATTAACAGGATTTTGTTCGACGTTATATCCCGTTCTAGTGATATATGTCCAGGTCTTTTAGCCACAGGATTTAAAAGTTTACACACAACAGTCAACACTGTGGGTAAAATGTTTGTAGATTACGGGAAAAAAAATGAATTTTTTAACGGAATGTCTATTTGCACGTTTTTCACGTGCGAATAGACTATATTTAATTTTAGTCTATTCCACGTTTAATTAAAAAAAGGTAAAGATCATCGAATTTGAAACGAATTTAAAAAAAAATTAGATTTATTATTATTGGTTTGTAAATTTAAAATCAAACTAGCGCAGTTGAGTACTAACGCAGTACTTACGTTGTCTGACTTTTAAAAGGATATGCGCTCCGTAGTGTATATACGTATTGACTACTTATCTAGGGATAAGCACACTGTAGTATAAATACAACGACGAGGATTTTGGCTTGGGCAGGCAATCTTTTAATTAAAAAAAGAAGTATTTCTTAATGCTTATTGTATGTATTGGCACGTTTTTGTTTGTTTTTTGAATAAAAGTTTATTAAATTTTATTTATTTTTATTATAACTATAAAAAAAAATTCTTTCAAAATAAATGGTTTAAGCTATAAATAATTTTTGTTTGTGAGAGATTTCATATTACAAATCTAACTTGTAATAGCTTTATAATAAGATATAGTCTATTCACACTATAATAAGATATAGTCTATTCACACGTGCGTGCAAAAAAACCTGATGTCGGTGTAGGAGAAAGATTTTACACTACTAAACCTAAACATTCTTCAATATATTTAAATGTATACTACTCTAAAAATATATAACTATATTATAAAGTGGTGGAACAAATTCTTTAACTTTGTTTTTAAAAATAGATATATATTAACAAATCGCAATTAGGCAAACCAATACCACAGACAACGCGCACGGTGAGCAATGCTAAACTTAAAAAATGGTCTGTTGAATTTTTTTTTTTTTTTACAATATTGGTCTATACTGTAGGAATGGTTAATCAAGGAAATAATTTTAAAAAATAATAATAAATTGCTTGTCAAAGCGAATGTTAAACTGTTTTTTATTTTCTAGAATTGCTTTATATATATTAATCACCCACTGTATATAATACAAGGTAAATTATTATAAAGTTACATTTTTGAAAAGAAATAAGTTTATCTTGGAATATTTATTTCAAGAATATCTTTGAAGATTTTCCTTTGCTCCAATTAGTTCCAGAACTCAATTGCATAGTTCAACTTTTGAAGATTTTTTCAGGAATTATATTTTTTAACACAATGGTTCTAACATTTTTTTTGTTTTGCATTAAGTTTTCTAGACCTATGACATCATCTAGAAAAAGGTGCTTAACGGTTTGGTTTTTAAACAGCGAATTTACAATACTAAAGGTTGATTTATTGCTCAATATACGAATAAATAAGTTGAACTTGTTTTGCTGTATGATTGTTGATACATCTTGGATATAAAACAAAGAATGAATATAATTTTTGATGTGTTTGGGAACATTGAAGAATGCCCAGCGAGCATTTGTTTTTAAAAGTTACGTTCTAAATCTATTTTAAATGTCTTTTAAACGTCTTATAAACATTCTTACGTAAAGAACGTTTAAAAGACGTTTAAAAGACATTTAGAACGTAAATTTTAAAAGCAAAGAGTGACTTAAGTGCATTCTTTCCTATTATATTAAGCTTTTGCATTAATGCATCTTTATAATTGAAAAATTCAAGATCATTCGTAACTACCGAAACTGCCAATGTTTTATATAGTTGGACGATAGAGTTTGAATGAGCAAAGCGAATTCCAGACTGAATAAGAGTTTGGATTATTGCCCTGAATTTTGATATTCTATTATCAATGTTTGAACGACTAAGTGAGGCAAAAGAAGAGCCCAATATTTAATATCCCATATAAAATCTAGATCATTAAGTTTATTATCCAGTTTTATTTGTTGGTGGTCAACTATTGCTTTTTTCCGTAGAACAAAAACTCGGTCTTATTAGCATTCAAGTTTATACAACTTGTATATTACAAGTTTCTATAAGCCTTTTAATTCCAGACAGGGTAGAATTAAGAAGTATGATGTCATCAGCGTATGCTACAACACCTGTGAAATTTCCATAAATTGATAACCCTACGAAACTTTCATTTTGTGTGGTTTCACGTAGGCTTTGAGTATATATATTATATAGGTGAGGAGACAGAATTAATCCTTGTCTCACTTCTTGTGTTAGATAAAATGGATATGATTTGCATTAAAAATGGATATGAAGTGACAGAAGCACTGCTTTCATGGTACAATGACAATATAGTATTAATAAAATAAAGCGGTAATTTTTTATTGTCGTATATTTTCTCAAACAGAATGTCCCAACTATAGCTGTCGGATACTTTTTTTAGCATCTAGGGAATAGAGATAGACTGGTGAGTTGTTGTTGTAATGTTTTATCGTTTCGCTTATAACAAATTCGGCATGTAAAGTTGAGCTGTTTTTTGTAAAACCGAATTGAAGAGGATGAGTTTCTTTTATCTCTGGACAGGTTATTAAAATAACATATTCTATTAGTTTTGTAAAGATTGGAATGGTGCTAATAACTTATACGTTTTCTATTAAAAAAAATTCCGATCCACCCTTTTATTAAGCCCCCTTTCCTTGTTATCAGATCGGAACTAAAGTTCCCACCTCCTTATGTATCAACGAGATATGTATACACGCAAGAATAAACCTTCAATACTGAAGAACACATTCTGATTGTGAAATTGTATTATGAACAAGAGTTGTCCGTGACTAATGTAACTTTGTTATACTGAGTCTTAAAAGGTTTAAGACTCGACATAAAAAAATTCGATATAACAAATAATTTTTATCTGAAATAAAAACAAATTTGGACAATAAGAAAAAATATGCTATACTGAAAATATTGCTTAAGATATAATGGCTCACCCTGTAAAAATCAAATCGACAAATTATTAGTCAATTGACGTATTTTCAGGTGCTCAATACAAGGTAGGGGGAGGATGAAAAGGTGGGAGAATGAAAGGGTGTAATTTTAGTGCAGATTTGATAAAAGGAGGTTTTTTAATAAAAAGTTAATTCAGAATTTTTTACAGAACACGAATAAAACAATTTTAGCTTGCAGTTAGGGCATCCAATACCGGTATACCGAAAACCGGTATCCCAGTATACCGGACGTTTTTTGAATACCGATACCAAACTCTCAATACCGGTATATACCGGTATTTCTCATCGATAAGACTTCGTGCGTGTTTTGACACAGAGAAATCTGTATCTGTATCAAATAGTTATGAAGTATGCTACTAAAATTCGAAACTCAATAATAAAAGAATTATCTGAACTTCAACAGCAAGGAAATCGGTTTAGTCTTACGTTTGACGAGTAGACTTCGGTAAAAAATAGACGTTATTTGAACATTAACGTTCATACTCGAAATAGATTTTGGAATTTGGATTTAGCGAGAGTTAATGGACATTTCCCAGCAAAAATGTGTGTTAAGTTAATTAACAACATACTGAAAGAACACAACCTCAATATTGATCGCGATATTGTATGTATTACTACAGATGGTGCTTCCGTTATGAAGAAAGTTGGCGATTAATGTCCGTTGACCAGCAACTTTGTCTAATCCATGGAATGACGTCTTGTATAAAACAACAACTGTAGAATTGACCGATGATTATATTGGATCTGATGAAGATAGTGCGGGTGAGATTTCCGATGACAATAATGAAGAGCATTTAGACGGACTAAGGATTTTTCAGAACTCGCCAATTTCAAATGAACTTGCAAATAATTTGGCTTCATTGATAAGCAAAGTTAGAAAAATTGTAAAGCTGTTTAGGCGATCGCCAACCAAAAATGAAATCCTTCAAGTTTATGTAAAAACTGAACATGGTGATGAACTGTCATTAATATTAGATAATAAGACCAGATAGAACAGCTTACTTTTTATGCTAGAGTGTTTTTATAAACTAAAAAATTCTATTCAAAAAGCCCTGATTGACTTAAACTCACCTAATAATTTTATGGAATCTGAATTAGAATTGATATTATTAACAGTTTCTATGTTGTTACCAGTGAAATTGGCTGTAGAGGCTTTATGTCGGAGAGATGCTAACCTACTATCAGCTGACACTACCCTGGCAGTCATCTGCAAAATTTTGGGCGTAGGACCATTAAGTTAAAATATGAAAACCTACTTGATTATAAGAATAAAAGAAAGACGCACAAGTTTATTTTATCTCATACAATATCTTCATAAAGGTGATCAAGCCCATAGTAATTTTAGTTCAGATATCATATTTGATCGGCTAACTAAAACTGCTTTAATTGTGCATCTTATCCAGCGGCTCTCATCCGAGCAAACTGAAACTGCAGCATTCCCATCAGAAACAGATGAAGACGAAGATTCTATAATGTGTGAAGACGAACCTTTGAGCTTGACATTACAAGAGCAGCTAGACATGGCCATAAATAATGAGATAAAAATGAAAACAGTACGAAAAACAAAGCAAAGTATTAACGATTTGACTAAAATGGTGCGAAAAGAAGTTTCTATATTTGAGGAAGACAGTACACGTGGTACCAACTTGATGTTAGTATATGATTATATTTTAACTATTCCCCCAACTAGCGTAGAAGCTGAACGGGCTTTCTCTTCATCAGGAATTTTATGTACAAAAATACAATCATCTTTAAATGACTAAACCTTAAATAATTTATGTTTTTTGCGGGCTTATTTTAGTAATAAATAACTTTTTTATGTTTTTTGCTTGAAATTAATTAATTATATCTATTATTTTAACTTAAACAATAAAGTTTTGAAACCGTTTAACTGTTGCTTTGGGTTTTTTAAATGTTTTTTAAGTAATAATAAATACCGGTTTAAAAACCGGTATTTCGGTTTTCACTTAATCTAATACCGAAAAACCGGTATTCAATTTTTGGTCCGCTATTGGATGCCCTACTTGCAATCAAATTGGTTAAGTTGGTAGACTGCTAAAAAAATTTGAAAAAGTTAATATTTCAAAAGTTTCAATATTTTAAGCAGTAACTATTGCAGAATCTAAAAATATGTAAATCTTCATATTTGCAAACTTTTTTAGACCTGGAAAAACTTATTTATTTTAGCAGGGTAGATTTGCTTCCCATAGCAACGCTCATAGCAACGGCTAATAGAGGTTAGAAAACATGGACTGTTTACCACATCTTACAAATTTTAAACACTCAAACCAGTAGCTGCTTCTTTGTTATTAGTTTTTCTATGTTGTAAATGGCATAGTCTTAATGAAGAAAGTTGTTGATTAGGTTTTTTACCAAAATAAATGTAAAGTATTTGCTATCAAAATGGGTTCTGCAATGTTCTAAATACGTTTATGTGGGAAGGTCAACACTTGAAATTAGTGTTGCATCTGTTGTCATACACTTTAATGATAGAGAAACTGGTTTGAAAGATACTATGCACAGTTTAGGAATTGATCCAGGACATTTTACTAAGTATGGTTTTCAAAAGACTGATTGTCTGCATGTAAAGTTATCGGACAAAAAATCATCTGAAAATTTTAAAAACCAAAAAAAAGCTTAGAACAACTAGGAAAGGCTTTGATAATAAATACAACAATGAAGAAGGAACAGTATATGAAAAAGCAAGATTTTAAACTGTTTTTATATGTCAAAAACTTTATGTACTCAACATTTAAAATTTTATTTGCATTTTTCTCTGTTTTATAATTTTGTATTTTCTGTAGTCTACCAACTGTCTCATTATTTCAATAAGATTTAATATGCTTGTATAAGTTTTACTAAATTATTTTCGTAGTTTTGTTTAATTGGAATAGCTTTATTTATATATAAAATGCATATATAAAGTAATAAACATATAATTATACAATATAAAAAAATAATAATAAAAAAAGTAATTTTTGGTGAAATATACGAAATATTTTTAATGGACATGACAACTTTTATCAGTGTAAACATGAAGATTACTTTTCAAACCATGTATTTGTCATAAAATAACGTTTTTAGATTTACATTTATAGAACCTATATTATAACGATAATGAAAGATTTTGTTAGTATTCTTTGTGTACAAAAAATCTTTTTTACATGTTCAGTATTTCTCATCAACTGACCATTAACCGAAGACCAATGTTTTGTTATAATTTTTTTTTATTGCAAAATGTAGCAAAATATATATGATGCTGGGCTATTTAAATACATTTAGCATAAGATCTACATAATCAAATGTTTGGATAATATTGGACGATGGTTTAACTGATACCTAAGAGTAAAGGTTAACAAAAAGATCATAAACTTCTGTTTTCGATGCATAAAAACTAATGATTACACTTTCGTAAAATTGTTTTTAAAAGTCCATGTGAAAAAAAGCATTGTTAATTAAAATAATATATTTTAAAATGAAAGTCAATAAAATTAATTATAAACAATAGTAGCGTAAGAGAGTTGATAAATAAAAAATGCAAAGGAGCGTTTTGAAACATATAGTCACATGAGAATTATAGGGTTCTATCTGCCTTGTTTTATGTTGAAAGAATTTAACAATCAGTTTTAATAATAAATAATAAAAACAAACCACTTAAAAAATGATATATTATATATCATTTTTTAAGTGGTTAGTATGGATAACATAAACAACTTATAATTATAATGAATAACAGCTGTAAAACATGTATTAAATAAATATTGAAAGTTAAGTTCTCACAACATAAAAAAAGGTAGATAGAACCCTATAATTCTCATGTGACGATTTTATGAATTAGTTTTTTAAGGTATGTACCAAATTAACCTAGGCGATCAAATTTTATAAACACTTATTTCAAGAAGTATTTATAGTATAAAAGGAAGACGTGTACAACTTCAAGATAAACAAGTATTATTTAGCCTTTATTTATCTTTATCCTCGGATATTTTAAATATTTAAAAGATTGCCAAAATTATTTATAGAGATTTTAAAATATGTATTTATTTAATAACAAGGAGATCTCAGCCTACATTTAGGTGCACCATTTATCCGCACTTAAAGCTGTACTGACGAATCTGGCTGTCCAATTCTAGGCACCTTATTTAATCGCGTACCCCTGCAGAAGAAACGCTTTAAACAAATGTTTTCAAAAAACGAGAAAAATTAGCAACTGGATCCAAATTAATCTATATTAAAAATAAATACACCAATGACGCGCAGGATATTATAAACCTCATTATTATATTAAATATTTCTAATAAGGAAAAATATTAAAACTAACGAAATACAAATTTTAAATTTTGTTATATTTTATTTTACTTAAGCTTCGGCTAACTTTTGTATACTTTCCGCTAAAAAGAGTTTCGAAAAAGATTGCGCAGCGTAGTCGTTCAGTTGGTCACAACAAGTTGCAATTTGAGCAGTGGCTAACAAGTTGTCTAATCGTTGCGGTGGCTGCAGAGGACGAAATAACTTATTTAAATCCTCATCAGGTAAAGGCTGTTCTCCGCGTTGTTTACGAAGGTCATTCTCCTGTGCCTGAAAAAGATTGATTAAAGTCAAATATTGAGAAATTAAATATTTATTAAGTATAAATTTATTAAATTATTTGAAATATTTATTATAATATAAATTAGTTTTTAATACAAATATATTTCGATTCTTGTTAACAAAGATTGTAATGTTTTTAATTTTTACTTAATTACATATTTATTTGCATTCAACTCTAATTTTTTTTTTAATGCTATTATATTTGTTTGACATTGAGTAAGCAAAATTTAATAGATGTCTTTCCTATAGGTGTCCATCTGTATTTTAACAATCAAGAAAATAAAAGCGAAAAAAAAAAAACCATTCATGTTTGAAAATCTGACTTTTTATTTGAATTGTAATAGCTTGTAAAAATTTAAATTTTAAACTGAAAAAATACGTTTCAGTATATTAGAGTTCTCTTTCTTTTAGCTAAGTTGCCATTACCATGGCCTTCAAGAAGCCTCAATTTTCCAAAAATAAAATAAGTTATAACTGATACTTTTTTTTACTTATGATTAGATGAAGTGGTTAAAGTTTAAATGTTACTATCATGACGTATGGTGATGCTCTTTTGTTAAAATACTTTACACAAAGTTTTTTTTTAAATAAAAAGACTATAAAAATGCACCAAAATGTACTTTTTAACTTGGAAACTCTTGATAAGCAAGAAACCTGATTGATACCGTATATACAGTATTGGACAAAACATTTGCAACCAACATCAAACTATGCTAAAAAGTGTTCCTAATTTTACATGTCTTAAAAACGAAACAAACTATACTACCACAGCAAACAGTTCAGGAGTCTGGAGTCATAGCATGCCATGACATGAGCAATCAGCTGACAAGTGACAGCACACAGGCAGAATTTCGTTGACAAGTCGTCACATTAGAATTATTGGGTTCTATATAACTTTTTTTTATGTTGAGAGAACTTAACTTTCAATATTTATTTAATACATGTTTTACAACGGTTATTCATTAAAATTATAAATTATAAGTTGTTTATGTTATCTATATTAACCACTTAAAAAATGATATATATTATATATCATTTTTTAAGTGGTTTGTTTTTATTATTTATTATTAAAACTTTGATTGTTAAATTCTTTCAACATAAAACAAGGCAGATAGAACTCTATAATTCTCATGCGACTAAGTGCCATTTTGCAGCGGGCAAAACAAGTGCAACTTTTTTGGTTTCTTTCATTTTCTTAAGTCTGGTCTGTGTCAACGTCACGGCAGTTTTTTAATAATTAAAAAAAGTATCCAAAAGTTTCCAGAAGCATGCAGAAGCTTCCAGAAGAATCATCTGGAAGCATCAAAAAGAAGCATAAATAATCTTCCAGAACAGGTTCACACAGGTTCATTTTACTATATAAGAGACATAAACCGACATGTAATTCAGTCAGTATATGGAAGTCAATCAGTCAGTATAATCAAAACAGTTTATCGAAGTGAGTTTTATCAAAGTGTTTTATCGAAGAACATCAATACAAGATGTGAAATACTACAAGTGTTTCATTACATCAATACAGTCCACATATAACCAAGTAAATGTAACACAGTAAGCCTTGAGAAGCGTGATTATTTATTTTTATGACTTCAAGTGCAAAAATGGCTCCCGACAGTCTTGGATTAGAGCTACGAAAGAAAATTATTGGCGATTACGTAAGTGGAATGTCACAAAAAAATATTCGTGATAAATATCGCGTGAAAAAATGGACCGTATCAAGACTATGTTCCAAATATTGTTCTACGGGGAAGTTGACAGCAGATAACAAAGGTGGAAGACCGCGTTTCACCACTTCTAGAGAGGATTCTATGATCGTCAGAGCCGTCAAGAAGGATCCCTGGATATCATCAGTCGAGATACAAAAGCAATTAGAGCTGCCTGTATCGGACCTAACAACCAGACGACGTGCTGTTGAAGCCAAATTGTTTTCTCGACGCCTTGCAAAAAAACCGCTAATTTCACTAAAGAACAAAAAGAAGAAAAGATTCCTGTTTGCTACATCTCATATTAACTGGAATGTGCAGAAATCGTGAACTATCCTGTTCAGTGATGAATTGAAGTTCAACATCATTGGGAGCAATGGCATTTGCCGTGTACGTCGACCGGCCAGAAAACGCCTCGATTTACATTACTGCCATAAGACCGTGAAGCATGGTGGAGGCAATGTAATAGTCTGGGGGTGTTTTTCTGCTAACGATCTAGGTCCAATACATCGAAACAATGGAATAATGGACCATTTCATATATAAAAATATCCTAAAAGATGTTATACTACCTCATACTTAATGGAATATGCCAATAAAATGGGTTTTTAAGCAAGACAACGATCCGAAACACACTGCAAAAGTAGTCATGCAGTGGTTTCAAGACAACCACCTATTAGTGATGGATTGGCTGCCTCAATCTCTGGATCTCAACCCTCTCAAGAACCTGTGAGAGATCGTCAGCCGCAGAATTAATCATGAAGGTGTTCTTAAAGGTTCGTGAAGGTGTTCCAAAAGGCCTGGGCAGCGATTCCACAAAGGTTCATTGATCACCTGATCGAATCTATGCCTCGAAGATGCAAGGCTGTGATCAACAACAAAGGATTCGCTACAAAATATTAATAGCAAAATACAGCTTGGTCAATATTTTGCGAAGTTGCACTTGTTTTGTCCAGAAGGAAATCAAATACTTTTATATAAAGAAACTAAATTAGCATTATTTGGTTGCACTTGTTTTGTCTGATACTTTAAATTATAGAAAAGCAGCACTATTACCACATATTTAAAAATTCAAGAATTTTTTTTACTGCTAAAAATTTTTTTTTCTCAAAGATCAGAAAAAAGTCAGTCTCAAAGATCAGAAAAAAGTCAAAGATCAGAAGAAAGTCAGTCTCAAAGATCAGAAAAAAGTCAGTTTTCAAAGATCAGAAAAAAGTCAGTCAGGTCACGTTTATGCTGCTACTGGTAACATGTAATCCAGTACATTCTGCTTCATGTCCTGCTGCCTTGCAGGATATGCCTTTGTAGGCAAAGACTAGGAGATGCAAACTCTGACATAAAACACCCCCTGCCTTGGAGCTCTTGATTGAGTAAAAGCTAGAGACAGTGTCTCGATAAAAATACTCATCTTGGGCAGATGTTAAATGCATCCGGCTGCTGTCTTGTAGAAAGCCTCCTAGACAAAGATTTAAGGGGTAAACAGATTCTATCTGTTGACCAGCCTCGCACCCCTACTCCATCTATTAGGCTGGCGCAGATGTATTTTTAATACATTGTTTCCAGTTTAAAATGTTGAACGCTGGATCTTCTCGACTTGATGCATGGATTTTGCTTGTGTCTCTGTTATTATGACTAGGCAACTCATTCTATTATCTCCAAATGAGGGTACAGCTCTAAAACTCAGTTTTATGGTTCTGAGGCCGGCTGCTAGTCAGGTTCTCCGAACTCTGTGGTAGCTCTCAGAGAGGCTGATTCCATCAACAGCTGAAAAATATCAGAGTACTAACAGTGCCATGTTGCGCATGGATGGTGTCCCTGTTTGTACTTTTGGTGTGTATTGCCAAGGCCACATTAGAGCCCTTTGTTACGGCTTAGGGTTTATTAGTGGAAATGAGGCAATTGCTTGGGCTATAAAACAGTGTACTGAGTACTATCTATGTTTCGAGTCAAGTTCTTTAACAAATTTAAAAATGAATAAAGTAACAAAAACTATAAAACACAAAAAACCACAGTCATCACCAAGTTCGCTAAACCTATCATTCACCAATATTCGTGGTCTTCGAAGTAAATTTTCTTCTGTTGAGTCTTATCTCTTGCAAAGTTCACCAGACCTACTTGCTCTTTGTGAGACTAATTTGAGTTCAACTGTCTCATCTTGTGATCTTAGTGTTGATGGTTATCTTCCTTTAATTCGTAAAGACTCCAATAGTCACATGCTTGGCCTAGGCATTTACATTTGTAAGAATTCACCCATTTGTTGGGAAACTAGGTTTGAATCCACAGACTACTCTTTTATGTGCTTTTGTTTAGCACCACTTCACTTTATCACCTTTCTTTTTGTTCTATATCACGCTCCTTCATCTCAAGACTGCACTCTTCTTAAAGTTATTTCTGATTATATTGACCTAGCCCTCATTCTTTATCCATCAGCCAATATTGTTGTTGTTGGTGACTTTAATGTTCATCACACTGAATGGCTTGACTCTAGTGTCAGTGACTCCGCAGGCATTAAGGCACAACTTTTGCCTTTCTCAATCCCTAACTCAAATAGTCAACTTTCCAACTCGCTTTCCAGACAACCCGAATCATTTACCTTCTCTACTTGACTTATGTCTTGTTTCTAATCCTAGTCAGTGCTCAGTTTCTCCACACTCACCTTTAGGTGCTTCTGATCATAGTTTGGTCTCTCTAAAACTATTATCTCATTCTTCTTTACCATCAGAATACCCCTATCATTGTACATCTTACAACTACCTTAAAGCTGACTGGGACTCTTTCCGTGATTTTCTTTGTGATGGCCCCTGGGTAGAAATCTTTCGTCTTCCTGTTGACAAATGTGCTTCTTACATAACTTCATGGATTCAGGCTGGTATGGAATCCTTTATTCCCTCTCGACGATTCCAGGTCAAGCCTTACTCTTCTCCATGGTATTCCTCACATTGTGCTGCTGCAATTGCCAATCGAAACCATTACTTCCATATCTATCAGCAAAACAATTCTCCAGAAAACAGACAAGCCTTTGGCCTTAGACAAGGTTTTGTTTAAGGCCAAAGCCTGCTATTCTCAGATCATGAAATCTCGTATTTCATCACAAAAATTAGGCTCTCGTGACTTCTGGAGAATCTTTATAGTATCAATAATAAGGGCAAGTCTGTAATTCCACCTCTTTTGTACGGTTCAGACTTTGTCACCTCACCTAAAGACAAAGCTGAATTGTTTGCCAAGAACTTTTCATCAATATCATCTCTCGATTCCACTACTTGCGTTCTACCTGATCTAGCCATCAAACAGGTTGATCCACTGCTCGACATCCGTATCACTCCAGCTTCTGTATCTAAAGTGATTTCCTGCTTAGACTCTTCTACAGCTTGCGGCCCGGACAACATACCTGTTATAGTCTTGCAGAAGTGTTCTCCGGAGCTGTCGTCTATCCTTTCAAAGCTATTTAACAAGTGCTTATCAGAGTCTTGTTTTCCAGCCTCCTGGAAAGCAGAATCTGTTATCCCTATTTTTAAAAATTCTGGAGAGCGATTCGATTCGTCTAACTACCGTCCCATTAGTCTTCTTCCAATCATAAGCAAGGTTTTTGAATTTTTAATTAACAAACACTTAATCTCTCATCTCGAATCTCCTAACCTACTTTCTGATCATCAATATGGATTTCGATCTTCTTGTTCTATGGCTGATTTGCTAACAGTGATAACCGATAGCTTTTATTGCGCATTAGATAAAGGTGGAGAGGTTAAGGCCATCGCTCTTGACATCTTCTAAAGCGTTTGATAAAGTTTGCCATGCTAGTCTTCTCCATAAGCTTTCTTCTTATGGTGTATCTGGAAATATCTTTAAGATTATTGAATCCTTTCTTTCCAATCGTAGTATAAAAGTTGTCCTTGATGGACAGTACTCTTCTTCTCATTCTGTAACCTCAGGGGTTCCTCAAGGTTTTAATCCTTGGCCCTATACTCTTTTTAATTTACATTAACGCCCTTCCAGATATTCTCACATCTAAGGTGGCATTGTTCGCTGATGATACTACCATTTATTCTTGTCACGATAAGAAGCCAACTCCCTCTGATTGTTTGCAGGGGGCATCTGAGCTTAAAAAGGATCTCACTTCTGCTACAACATGGGGCCCACAGTGGCTGGTGAACTTAAATTCAGATAAAACTCAATTTTTTTCAGCCAATCGTTATCGCAATAATTTAGACCTTCCTATATTTATGAATGGTAATGTACTCGATGAGTGTCCTACCCTTCATCTTCTAGGATTAACTCTTACTTCTGATTTTTCTTGGAAACCTTATATCAAATCCGTTGCAAAATTAGAACCTGCTAAAGTTGCATCTCTTTATCGAGCTCGACACTTTCTTACTCTGGATTCTATTCTGTCTCTATAAATCTCAACTCCGATCTTGTATGAAATACTGTTGCCATATCTGAGGCGGATCTTCTAATGATGCCCTTTCTCTTTTAGACAAGGTGCAAAAACGCATTGTAAACATAGTTGGACCTGCTCTTGCAGCCAACCTTCAACCTCTGTCACATCGTCGTAATGTTGCTTCTCTTTCTCTTTTCTACAAATACTATAATGGGCACTGCTCTAAAGAGCTAGCGTCTACTAAAATTCATTCTCGTGTTACTCGTCATTCAATTAAGTCTCATCCTTTTTCTGTTACTGTTTCTAAGTGCTCCAAAAACTCTAATTTGTCTAGTTTTCATCCTCAAACATCAGTTCTTTGGAATTTGCTTCCTTCATCTTGCTTTCCTGATTCATACAATTTGCAATCTTTTAAGTTGTCTGTCAATCGTTATCTTGCTCTACAATCTTCATCTTTTCTCTTCCAGTAACTTCCGACACTAATTAGTGGTTGCTTGCAGCCTTGTTGGAAGCGAAGATGTTAAAAAAACAAAACAAAACGAAAAAAACACTATAGAACAATCCCATTTTCAGCTTGCTGAATTTAAGTTAATAAAAATCTTTTATACTTTGTAAATAACAAACGGACATGTATTGGGAAAAAGTGAATTTTTTAGCTGCTTTTGTTTATATTCCTAAACATTCATTTTGAATAGATTTTTGATTGGTTTAAATAGATAGGTAGTTTCCATTTAAAATCAGGAACTAAATAGAACTTGTTTAAGAAATAGTTTATCATTTAAAAGCAAAACTTTAAATTTAATCAAAACAATGCCACAATGTTTTATTGAAGATTATTCATAAATTTTTTCAAAAATAATTTATATAAATGATAACCAGGCAATTAGTCGGGTGATTTGTGTTTATTTTGCTTTATTCTTTTGTGTTTATTTAGTTTATTCTTTTGACAATAAAAAAACAACTCAAAAGAGCAGTACTTTGTGATGAATCTTTTCTTTTTTTTTTTTAAAAAAAGAAAAGATTCAGAATGCTATAAAAATAATTAAGAATGCTTTGAAAATAATTTCTAGTAGTTGAAAAGTAGAACCAAAAATATATAAAATAAACTAAAAGTAACAAAGCAAAAATTTTATGAAATTATTCACAATATTTTACTTTAATTTTGGCTTTTACTGTGTTCCAGATAAATATTTAAAAGTCAACATAAAGTTTTCAAAATTTGCGAACTGTTATTCTAAACTTAGGAGCCACAGTTTCAGAACAAAACAATAAAAAATATATTTTTGAGAAGACCTCAAGAAATTTAGGTGCTAAATAAAATTGAAAAAAACTTTTCTTTTATTTCGACTCTTCAACCATACAGCCATACTCTTCCTTCTATTCCAATTAAAAAGGTTAACTTATTCATAAGTGCCAGCTTTTTTTGATATTTTAGATAGGACACTTTCGCACATTGTGCAAAGTCTAAGCTTAAGTATGTTCATTAGGTATATGACAAAAAAACTTTTTTCAAAATTTTAATTTTTCTGATGTTGGACTTGATGAACTTTTACCAATAGATCACTGTTTTGAGATTTATTTCATTGGATCACAAAAAAACCTCCCGCACCTAGCACCTCACCACTTTTTAACTTTTTTGATTTTTCACTTGATTTTGTTCCCAGTTCTTACTTCTTTATGCTCGACTATGCTTGAATATAACTACAAGTTGGAGAGCGTCAAAAAGTTTAAAAATTTAATTAACATAGATGAAAAAGTTCGATAGTTTTAAATTGTTTTTATGTTATGTAACTCAATTTTGAATAACAAATTTTAACGACTGTTTTTCAAATTAATGCGTGTTTGTTGTTGTTCGCTGTTGAGTATTTTTTAATGTTTGCGCGATTAAAATATTGAGTAGAAGTATTTAAAAAGTTTTTTCATTATTTGCAGAATTAATTTGCAAGATCTGCTGTTTAGTGCTTATTTTTGAAAATATGTCCTTTAAAAGTAAAAAGTCAAAATCAGCAGTGGAAGCAGCTGGTGAAATATGGACACAAAATTTGAAATCAAGCGCCATCCTAATATACCACAGGTAAAACAGGATATGAGCGACAAATTGTGTAAAATGCCTTCCAACAGAGATATCGTTGGAAGATTCTTGGGACTCTTTAATGAATTGAAAGGACGACATGATCAACTAACAAAAATATCAGAGGAATTGATGAATCTTTGGCAGAAGTTTAATTTTCCTGTTCTTTCCAAACAACAAGTGTCTGCTAATGTTTACAAACTTATCACATCATTTGAGAAACACAGAAAGCAACCAAATGCAGTATTTGAAGAAAACCTTGCTCATCTGTTCGATTTAACAAAACCAGATGGAAATTGTACGAAGTACAAATTGAATCAGATGGCAGGGTGGGATATACAACTATGAAAGTGGCTCCTATGTCAACAATCCATCCATCAAAAAGGGCCAAAAGCACATTAGAACCCTCAACAAACCAAGCGGTTATCTCCGTACCACTTTCCTGCGATAGTGAGGATTCTGAGGAAGGAAGCAGCAGTGGTGACTCGGAGGTAGTTCCAGGAGAATCTCGCAGAAAGCATACAACACGCCAGTCAACTAAGTCTGCTGCCAAACTAGTGTCTAGTCACTCTTTATCAACCAGAAAAACGTCACGGGTGCTTCAAAGTCTGGCTGAGGATAGAGTTTGTGTCCCAACACCATCACAATCTATAGTCTGGCGTCGAACAATCAGAGATGCAGAACAAGTTAAAAACCGCCTCATGGAACTGATCTCTGAAGAGAAATTTTCTTTGCATTTTGATGGTAAGAAAATTGACAAGACTGAGTACCAAGTTGTGTGCTTAAAAAATGACAAAAGAACATTACAACTTGGCATTTTGGTTTGCGACAGTGGATCATCTGCAAGCATATATAAACCACTACAGGACCTACTTGATGATTACAATGCATGGAACAGTATTCAGATGATCATCTCTGACACAACAGCTGTAAATACTGGTCGCAAGAATGGAGTTGTAGCCAAGCTTTAGAAAACATTTCGAGACAAGGGATTCGATGAACCTCAATACATCGGCTGCCAACACCACATTCTTGATCTTGTTCTACGACATGTGTTGGATTTCTTTTTTCCTACACAGTCACAGTCGCCTAACATTAACTACAAATTTATTGATGAGATTATGGAGCATTATGATGATTTAAAAAATGACTACAAGGGCACAGCAGTGGTAGCAGAGTATGAGAACCTTGGCTTTAGCTTTGTGAAGCATACAAGTTTTACAAAAATGAGGAAAAATGGCCTCGTATCAAATGGCACAAGCTGCCATCACTGCACAGTGGCAGGTAAAACTCAAGAGGCATTTTTGCGCTTATTGCATTTTTCATTCTTCCAAACTGGCGAGAACAGCTGAGGATAACTTGCGGTTTTGTTGCAACTACATAATCGTGGGCCTGGTTTTCAAACCAGCACTATGCAGAGGCGGCTTATGAAAACCTGCTGTCAGCAATATCCTAACTTAAGTGTTCCAAAGCTGTGAAATGCTTCTCTACCCACTGGAAGAAGGAACCATCAGTACTTGATGTGCCTCGAACCAACATAGTAGCCGAGAGAGCTGTAAAGTTGATGGGGAACATTCGTTCTTCTTGCAGAACAAACAAATATCTTAACTGTAAATTTATTAATACTAATACACAAATCTGAAAGATTATTAACATCACTACAAATGCTGTAGGACAGTGTATTTCTCATGTGTATTGTATATAAAGTTGACATATTATAATTAATAGCCTTTGGGCTGCTATGTGTTGTATTGTTAAATATGAAACTGTCTTAGGTGCGGGAAGTTTTTTCAAGGTATGGTGAAATCAATGTCATTTCTGTGATTTATAGGCAAAAGTTCATCATTTAGAACCACAGACTAATTGATTTAAAATTTATCCAATACCTAATGTTCATACCTATGCCAAATGAGGAGGCCTTGCAAAAATTTGGGATGGTGGAGGCCAGGGAACAAAAAAGACCTAAAATACTTGCACCCCCTGTCCAAATGTGAGGGCACTGATGTAGTAAAATTTTCAACTTTACTATCTTCAACTAAATTTAAATTTATAAACAGATTTTAAATTTCGTAAAAAAATATTGATAACACAAAAATTATGACGATACAAATTTTCTGCCCCCTCCCCCCCCCAAAAAAAAAGAGGGGGTGTAACTCTTTTCAATTTTCTCTAAACTATGTAATAAGTGCTCAGCTTGGAAAATAATGGCTGCTCGGTGTAGTTAAGGCACTTTTAAAATATAATAGCATCTGTATGATATTTTGTTGACTACGACATATTTCCGTTAAATAGTCTGGTCTGTGAATTATGAAAAGATGAAAAAAATTAAAATAATAAATTTTTCGGTATCATAAAATATAAATGTTTGTAGCGAAAAAATCCAGACCAAAGATTAAATCACAATCGCTTGTCTAAATTTAAATAAGATTTTATATTATTACATTTTTTAGGTGAAATGAACCTTATAGTTTAACAAAATGATCTGTTCTGATCGTTTATTGGCAATTTTCCATAATTGAAAGCTCTTTCTTGGTCGGAATTCTTGTATTTTTTGTGAAAATTATTAGAATTATTGTGTTTTGACAACTATATAAAGTTAATATACGTCAGAATCGATTGGAACTAGGACCAGTAGTAAATTAAAGAACTTTTTCAAAAGATTTTAACTAATCTCATGTTAATGCCCATGAGCGGAATTGATCTAAAGACTCCAAAATAGTGTTCTTTAAATACATTATTACGGCTAGTAAAAAGATTTTGAAAATTATAGAAAAAAAAAGAAAAGTTTCTTTAAATATTATAAAAACCTTAAGCAAAAAAAAAACTATAACATTTAAAGATCTTGTTTGGACATAATATGCTGACAAAACCATGCTAATTATTCAAATATGTTGAATAATTAGCATGGTTTTGTCAGATTATTCAAATATGTTGTAAATCACCTTAACTACACCGAGTGGTAAATGGTCAATGACTAAAATTGCTATTTTAAATTCTTGCGGGTCATGGTTGACCAGTTAAGAAAAAATTATTGCTTTGAAAAATGTTTAACAAAAAACCAGGATGTAATTGAGGAGCAAACATGCAAATAGTGTTTTGTCACAAAAATAAAAAAAATAATGTAAAAAAAATATAAATAAATAAAAAAATGGTAGTAAATAGTTTCACTATTATGAAATTCATAATATAACACAGAGATTTTCATTCATAAGGTGTTTTCTTCAATATATCCAAATAAAATAAAATTGAGGTAAAATGCAAACTCTGTTTTGTCCCAAACTATTTTCATTCAAAAAAATATTTGTCTATCTAACCAATTGAAACAATTTCACAGCGACCATTTTTTTGACAATTAACTTTCTGAATGAAATGCATTCAAATTTTGAGGTTATGTTGTTGTTTTTGTTGTTAGTTGTAGCGCATTGTGGTGGTGTTAGATAATTTTGTCATTGCGGTGATTTTCTAATATTTAATTGAAAAAATAATTAGTGATGGTCGGACAATGAGAAAGATACAGTTCTTGTGGGTGATACAAATGTGGGAACCTGGAAAAGAAAAGTAACAAGTGGAAAAAGAGCTAAAGATAAAAAAAAATAATCAGCTTTCCCAAACATCTATGAATCTTGCAAACACAATTCATCAAACAATCATTTTTCATTTTATAAAATAACACCACCATTTGTTAAGAACATAAGAGATAATTTTTATTAAGAGGCAAATAAACAGAGACAAGATAACATGATTGCAATATATTAGAGATGTTTCAAGTGCTATCAAAAGAAGGCAGCCAAGACCCACAGCCCAAAAACAAAAGAAAGGAGGTTCACACAATTTCAAAGTAAAATTTTTTCTAAAACCTGACCAGTTACCATGCTGACTTGTTTGTAGAAACCTATTCCTCAGTGTAGTGAAAATAGGTCATACGAGATTGCAAAATATTACCAAGAAAACAAGTGTTGGACATCCTGTAGAAGACAAGCAAGGTGGAGACAGAACAAGCCATAAGTTTATTGAAAAAAAACCTTCTGCGAGAGCATTCATTAATCAACTGCGGGGTATGGAAAGCCATTATAATAGGAATAAATAAGAGAGAATTTATTTGCAATGTGATCTTAGTATTAAAAATTAGGCACTCTATACAATGAAACCTGTAAAAACAACAAGAAGGTCAATTTTGCAATGTTCAGAAGAATTTTGTAAATTAATTTAATATAGGTTTACAAGTCTTCAGATTCTGATATGTGCAGTTACTGCACTTTGTTGAACATACAAATAAAAAATTCTGTAAAAGGCTCCAGTGAAAGTAATAATTATATCACTCAAAAAAAGATTCACAATAAGCGACCTAATCCGTTATATACACTTTTAAAAGCAGAGGTACCAACTGCTTTAAGTTTTTGTTTCAATATGCAGCAAACTTAGCCCTTGCCAAAAGCTTTCGTTTAAGAGGCATTTTATTCAAAACATAAATTTTTTTATATTTATGTATTACTAATCTTAGCTGTACTAAGCCATTATTCTATACCTGGACAGAAGAACAAGCAGGCAAAGGCAGTCAGGAGGTATCATCAGCCCTACTGCATTTTTTACAGAGTACTGATTTTTAATTAAAGAAGCTACAACGCTTTTTTTGCGACGCATGTGTTTCTCAAAACAAAAATAATATTGTATTGAGAACAACGATACATCTTCTTCAGATTCAACTTAATAATTCTACAAGTATAAACGAGATACAGTTTTATTTTCCTGTTCATAGTCATAAGTTTTTACCAGCAATTTTTGGTAGGGTAGAAAAAAAACTAAGAAAATGTGAAATTATTTTATCCAAAGATGAGTATTATGACATTTACTCAGAAGTAGGTGAAATAAGAAAATGTGGCATTGACTGGGATTTAAAAGACACAAAATCACTGCAGAAATACTAAGTGTCTACCCATGATAGGTGATGTAAAACGAATCTATATTATCAAGGAAAGATAACCAAAACTCGATCAAAGTTAGAGCAATGCAAAATTTTTTCTTTGAATCAAATGCTAAAAATATTTGAAAAACTTAACACTCAAGAAGGCTATTTTATCACTGCAGAGAAAAAAAAAGATGTCGAAAAACTTTTGAGCATCATGTTTGGGAATGAATGGCAAGACTTAGAAGATAGCAAGGTATGTAATAAGTTTTTTCTATTTTACCACACATTTGATCTGGTGGAAAAAACACTATTTGCATATTTGCTCCTCAATTTGAAAAACATATACTTAAATTTCATACAATTATTTAAATTTTGAAAAAACGTTTAAAATAATTTTATCACTTACAATATGCTTTGTTGGCAAGTATTATATGCGATGCAAACCATTTTTGTATCACATATAATACATCAGCATTTTTTTGCATCACTTTTTCTTTAATTTTTATTTATTTATTTTCTCGTAAGTTTTTTTTTGAATGAATGAATGATATATAGAGAAATTTACAATTAATAATTGCATGATTGCACTTTTTTTTTCTGTGATAGGAATCTTGAAAAATATATAATATTTAGTAAAAATCTCATTTTGTGTAACATTGGTAAATTTTATAGAAGTGTTTAATAAAACAATTGACTTCTTAGTATTAAGTAATCAGTTTAAATAGTGTTTGCACAGGAGGGTTAATTACATTAATATTAACTAATTAATAATTTTTATTACTTTTGTTTTTATATTAACTAATATTATTTTATATTAACTAACAGTTTTTTAAGTGATTTTAATAAAATGTGCAATCATTTGTTGTATATAACTAAGAACATTTTTCTTTTCCAATTGAACTTTGTTTTAATTTAAAAAAATTAAAAAAAAAAAATTTAGTTTGTGTTTTCATTCATTTTTCCTGACATTCTGCTGTTGTTGTTTTTTTGGAATAAATTTAAAATTATCAATTGCGCGTTAGCACTTTTTTCTATTACTGAATTGTAAAAGAATCACTGAACAACAACCCATCAAAATAGTGGCGGCTAAAATGAGAAAAAAAAACACTTATTTTTAATACAAACAGAATTGGAGTTAAAACCACCTGTTGAAAAGAAAAAAAGTCTACACCTGTTGAAAAGAAAAAAACAGCAGAAATTATATAAACTTTGTTTTATGTAACTGAATGTTTTCATAAAACTTTTAATATTAATTGTTAAGTTAACATTTTTAAAATATTTTTTTAAAATTATTTAGATATTAAAAAAAAATTCATGGGATAAATGTTTTTTAATGTTTTGAACTTTCTTTTTTTTAATTAAATAAAAAAATTAAAAGTTAAGCATGCAAGAATTTCTTAAAACTATTGATATAAGCAAGTAGTTAAAGTGTTTGTAAATTTAAACTCTAACAAAACTATTTACTGCAAACAGCTATCGCAATACTGTTGACATTCCTATATTAATGTATGGCAACCCTCTCACTGAGCCCTCTTTATGTCTTTTCGGATTATTGTTCACTACTTAGTCTCACAAAAATTATATATACAACTGATTGCTAAATCAGCATCTGCTAAGGTTGCTTCTTTTTACTGTGCTTGTCATTTTCTTACACCTTATTCTATTCTATTCTCTACCTCTAAAAATCTCTTTTTTGCCCCTGTATGGAATACTGTTGTCATATTTGGGCTAGTTCTTTTAATGATGCTTATCTCTTCTAGACAAGGAACAAAAACATATTGTAAAGATTATTGGACCTGCTCTATCTGCCAAACTTGAGCCTCTCTTCCATCATCATAAAGTTGCATCTTTTTCACATTTCTACAAATACTATCAGAGTTACTTTAGAGGTAAAATTATCAGGAAGATCATTAATATAGACAAGGAACAAAACATGACCAAGGATGGAACCTTGTGGTACCTCAGAACTAACAAAAAATGTATGAGAGTGATGCATGAAATACTGTTTTAATACTGCAATAAGAAAGATTCATGAGAATCAAAACCCATATTGATTGTCAAAGTCTATGTTGCTAGACTCAAGATGAGATATTAGAAGTATGTTAATTAAGGAAAGACTTAGCTAATAGTAGTAATAAGACTGAGTCTAGGATCATTTGATTACATTAGATTAAAAGGATTACAAAAATTAGGCAGTAAAAGTATGAAAGTATGAAAATAAGTAAAAGTATGAAAATATGTAAGTAAAATAAGAAAAAGTATGTAAGTAAAATACGGATGTATGTAAATATGTATGTAAGTAAAATATGTATGCAAGTAAAATAAGAAAAAGTATGAAAATATGAAAATTAGAATAAAATAATATTTTTACATTATTAACTTTTATTTGAAAGTTCTTTTATTTGGAAATGAAAATGACCTAATTATTAACCATCTATCTCCTCCAGAACTTCATCTGATGGTAAAGGCAACAAATCAAATCTTTAAAACAAAAAAAACTAGCTGATTCAACGTCAACACTTGTAAAATTTTTTTGAAAGTAATGAAGAGATTTCTGGAAAACACTTTTGTAAGACTGTGACAGGAATTTCACTGCAAGCTGTAGAAGAGTTTAAGTAGGAAATAAAACTGGCAACAGGAATGATTTGGATGCCTAACAATCGATCATTTCTTTTTGATGATAGGAAGGAGCAAGTTATGTGACCGCAAATTGTGATACTTGCAAATATTTCTGGTCTTTGAACTCTTAAGTTTATTATTTTCATTAAAAACTATGAAAACTGTTTTAATGAAAGGCTCAATTTATCATACTGCAAAGGTTTATGAAATAACAAAACAATAAATTTACGTTTGCAAAAATGACAACAGTCAAAACTTAAAACATAAAAACATTTTTTTTTAAACACTAAGTAATTCAAGTATTATAAATTTTAAAAAATATAAATGCTTAAATACTTTTTATTAGATAACTATTAGGCTTTAAGATAAAAATGCTTCTGGTTAAAGATCAGAAGCATTTTTTAAATATCACAATTTGCAATTACTTAATTTGTGGTCTGGAAAATGTCACAAAGTTTATTGTCTTGTCTAAGTAAAAGTGTCTAGTATTTAATTTACTGTCTGAGTAAGAGACTGTAAAAGACAAAAAAAATTTGAGCTTTTGAGCCAGCAAGGTCAATAGTACTAGAACCAAGCTTTTTAGTGTGATGAACATTAAAATCTGAAAAATAGGGGTATGGATGAGGCCTAGCTATTTTTCATGCACTTTTTTGCAATAAAAGAGTTACACTAATACTTTTTCATAAAATTGTTTATCACTACTTTTAAAAGGGTCCCCAACTGCCGAGACAAGTTGTGTTCATATTAAAGAAAATGTTTTAAAAAAAAATTTCGACTGAATTTTTTTGATCAAAACTAAATGAATGTACACCATTAATTTTAAAATTCACATTTTAGTCAAAGCTCGCCATCTCCATTTTTTTTGGTTCTCGGAGTCTGTATATTGTTAGCCGCAAACTGCAGACTTGATAATTTATTCTGTACCTGTTTAATTCTTAACAGTTTGGGTATATGACGCCATCTATAAATTTTGTCTTTTAAGATATCGTATTATTTTTTTTACCATAATCACTAAATCATTATAATTGTATATCTTTTTACTAAACCCCCAAAAAAAGTTTGTGATACAATTGAAAATTAAATTTATAAAATTTATATAAATAAAAATTTGAAATATAACGAATATTTGCAGTAAATCGTACTTGTGTAAACAATACAAACAATATAAACAAGATACTAAAGAATAATTTTACTAAAGCGTATAAATTAATTTCAAGTATAAACTGAATAAAAAACCAGTGACTTGAATAAAACATATAAACTGAACTATATAGAAAATATTAAACAAATTTTTTAATAACATACAAATCAAACTAAATTAAAATTAAAACAAATATTTGTACTAAAATATACAAAAAAAAGTCATAATATAAGTATAAAAATGAAGAATCGCATTAACTCATTTGCTACCAGCCGAACAAAAATCTTTTCGTAGCGACCACACATTTTTTTGAATAAAATTTGAATGGCATAACATTAACAATTGATTTAAAGTCAAATAGTAAATTTCTTTAAAATCATAAAAAATTTTATATCAATAGTAAGCTAAACAAAAGTACTTTTTAATTAAATAAATTTTTAACATGCATCATTAAACAATAAGAAATGCAAAATGCTTAAAACCATTGTTTTATAAATAGTAACTGAAATAAGTCTGAAACACAACTCATTTAATGAATAAAAAGAATTTTTTTTTCTTCAAAAGACTATGGTAATTACTTAACTAAATACTTAACACTTATACAAGTTAAATTTCAGTGTTAACACTGTTTTGATTTATAACTTATAAATTAGTTATAAAATATAACTTTATAAATATAAAGAAATCTTTTTTTATGTAGAATCATTCAAGACTTTTTAACTTTGTCAAGTGATAACTTTTTTATAATTACACAATACAGCTCTTTTTTTTTTTGATTATGTAGAGAATTAATTAAATCTTGAAAACAAATTATATGTGTCTAGAATGGAAATTTATGTACAAAACAAGAATAATTGTAAATACTCGAAAGCCACTACCAGAAGCTTGCGGTAGTGAATGAGTTAAACCATAACTAAATGTAAATTAAACATAAAGCAAACAACTCTAAACCATATGAGCTAAATATAAAACAAGAAACCACATCATACTGCTTTTATTTTTTCTCTGCCTGCGAACTCTAATAATCACAAAATATGTAAAATTGTGACATGATTTGGCTGGCTTTTAAAACAAAGTAATAATAAAGCAAGTAAAAAAATTATAAATATAAAAATATGTATATATATATATATATATATATATATATATATATATATATATATATATATATATATATATATATATATAAATATATATATTTGTATAATTTTTTACTAAATCAAAAATATTTTTTGTGATATAGTAAAAAATTATAAAAATATTTGATTTTCTGATTGTAGTAGAAAAAATACTTATATCTACAACAAAATGCTATCTTAAAAAGATATTACGATGAGGTCATATACCAAAACTGTTATGAATTAAACATGCATAGAATAAATTATCAAGTCTGCAGATTGCGGCTAACATTATACAGACTCCTAAAACCAAAAAAAATGGAGAAGTCGAGTTTTGACTAAAACAATAATTTTAATTTTGTTGGTATGCGTTCATTATTTAGTTTAAATCAAAAAAATTCAGCCCAAATATTTTTTTATTTATTTTCTTTAATACGAACACAACTTGTCTCCACAATTGGGGATCCCTTTAAACTTATTATTTAAAAAAAAAAAAAAAAGTATTTAGAAGTCCATTGAACGTTATCATTTCATATTAAAAATGTTGAACCAACACTGATATTTTATTGTTTGTAAAGGTCAAATTTTGTTTTGAGGATCGCAGTTCATTTTTTTTGTTTGTTTTTTATTCAATAAGTATTTGATTTAAATTAAATATGATTATAATTTGATATTTTTTATAACAAGATTTGTTAATTTGAAAAATTTAAAGGTTAAGAGTATTGTTTGTTTTTATATGCATATTTTGTTTAATATACATATATAAACAAACAATACTCTTTGTTTATATATGGTCTTTGTTTGAAAAATGTATGTGCATTATTGAAGACAACAAAACATATTGCAAGGCGGAGTTATCACAAATTCCTGGTCAATAATTTTATTTGATGAGAAAAACTTACATCAAAATCCTTGTGTGGCAAGTAATTCGTAGCTGTGATACACAGTACTATTGTTTTGTCACTAAAAAGACATTGACTGTCAATCTCTACATCAAAGAATGCCTCTAAAAAAGACTTGCAATAATACATTGTTTTCAGTTATAATACATTGTTCCAGTTTAGGATGCTGAATGCTGGATTTTCTTGACTCGATGCATGGGTTTTGCTCATGTCTCTGTTTTTATAACTAGTACAACTATAAAAGTTATTTTTATTGTTGGGGCTGGCTGGTAGTCAGGTTTCCCGAACTCTGTGGTAGCTCTCAGAGAGGCTGATTCCATCAACAGCTGTAAAATATCAGAGTACTAACAGTGACATTGCGCATGGATGGTGTCCCTTTTGTACTTTTGGTGTGCATTGTCGAAGCCACATTTGGAGCCCTTTGCTGAAACTTAGGGTTTATTAATAGTAATGAGGCAATTGCTTGGTCTATTAAATAGTGTACTGAGGGCTATTTTTGCTTTGAGTCAAGTTCTTTAACAAATTTAAAAAGGTTTAAATTACCAAAAACTATAAAACAAAAAAAATCATCGTCATCACCAAGTTTTCTAAACCTATCATTCACCAATATTCATGGTCTTTGAAGTAACTTTTCTTCTGTTGAGTCTTATCTCTTGCAAAGTTCACCAGACCTACTAGCTCTTTGTGAGACTAATTTGAGTTCGGCTGTCTCATCTTGTGATCTTAATGTTGATGGTTATCTTTCTTTTATTCGTAAAGACTCCAATAATCACATGCTTGGCATTGGCATTTACCTTTGTAAGAATTCAGCCAATTGTTGGGAAACTAGGTTTAAATCCACCGACTATTCTTTTATGTGTTTTCCTTTGTTCTGTGATTTTCTTCATGATGGCTCTTAGGTAGAAATCTTTCATTTTCCTGCTGACAAATGAGCTTCTTACATAGTTTCTTGAATTTAGGATGGTATGGAATCTTTTATTTCTTCTAAATGACTCCAAATCAAGCTCCACTCTTCTCCATGGTTTTCCTTGCATTGTATTGCTGTAATTTACAATCGAAACCATTACTTCCATAACTATCAGCAAAACAATTCTCCATCAAACAGAGATCTGTTTACTATTGCTAGAAACCATTGTATAAAAGTTTTGTCTAATGCCAAAGCCCTCTATTCTCAAGTCATAAATTCTCATATTTTATCTCAAAAATTAGTCTCTTGTAACTTCTGGAGAATCTTTAACAGTATTAATAATAAAGGCAAATCTGTTATTCCACTTCTCTTGTATAGTTCAGATTTTGTCACCTCACCTAAAGACAAAGCTGAAATGTTTTCTAAGAACTTTTCATCAATATCATCTCTTGATTCCACTAGTTGCAATCTACCTGATATAGCCATCAAACAAGTTAATCCATTGCTTGACATTCATATCACTCCAGCTTCTGTATCAAAAGTGATTTCCTGCTTAGACTCTTCTACAGCTTGAGGTCCAGACAACATACCCAGCCCTTGTTTTAAAGCGTTACGCCTAGAGCGATTTACGTACGCCTTAAGCGATTTTTACGTACGCGTAGAGCTGTTTTGGTTAAGCTACTTTTTATCATTTTTTAACTTTTAAATTAGCGGTAACATAAAAGAAGTAATTAATTTTTAAAAAAACCACATTAACTTTTGAATAACGATATGTAAAAATATTTATTAGAAAAAAGAAGTTACGTTAAAAATAATTGAAGTAACTTTTCATTGCGATATATCATACGTTTTTATAACTTTTAATTTTACGCTAAACTTTGTATTCAAATATTTAGTTACATGAAAAATTGTTTGTCAATCCTTAACTACAAATTTTTTGCAAATGTTTTTAATAAAAAGTAGTAACTTTTTAAAGTTTTCAGTAAAAAACTTTTAAAAAATCTATATTCCAAACTTATTAATACAGAATATAAATGTTTTTTGTAATATAGATTTTTTAAGAGTTTTTTACTAAATTCATATTAAAAAACATTTGCAAAGAACTTGTAATTAAGGGTTGACATTTTTTTAATATATCAAAAAACGTCTTAATATTTTTGTTATCATGATAATAAAAATATCAAGACATTTTTTCAAGATATTAAAAAAAATGTGCCAATGAATGAACAATCTATTTGTATTTTTCTCAAAATTACTTCATTAATTATTACTCTTTGCTTTTCTTATTAGTTAAAGGTATATAGATACCTTTGCTTTTAAGTTATGCAGGGGGAGGGGGCCAGCACAGAAAGAAAAAAATTACCTGTTACTCGCAATTTTTGAATGAAGACAATTTGTTAAATTTTTTCTGCGTGCGATTCAATAAATTTTTTTCATAGGTCAAGTTATATTATAAGGTAAAGATATCACGAATAGACTATAACATCCACTGATGACACTAATATTACGTTGAATATATTTATATAATGGAGGTTTCATTTTGCACGTGCACATTACAGATTACGTTAAATAAATACTAAGGCACGTTTTAGTTTAATGACAGTCTCTTATTTTTATTAATGAATATGTATTTTCTTTATAAAACAAGACAAACTAGTATATAAAAACTTTGTATATTTCTTTTCTCTCTAAATTGTTTATATTTTGAAGGACAAATGATTTACTTTAAAAACTTTTAAATCTTGGGACTTTGCCGATGCAATGATCACAGAAAAAGAGAAGACTTACGTTATTAAAATCAAATGTAAGTTATATGATCTTCATCAAAATAAAATACTACGGTTTATAAATAACACAAGTCATGTTAAAATATTTTAACATGTTACTATATTTAAGTTGATATATAAATAAAAATAAAAATATAGTTTAATAAATAAAATAAATTTGTTCTTAACAAAGATTACCTCAAATTTATTCTTTTTTTATTTTATTAAGTTAAATTGCTTACAAACAAAGAAAAAAAAGAGTTTTTTTTTTTTTGTAATTATACGTAGAATGAAAATACTTTTGAGTTTGTTTATAAGTTAAGGAACTTAATTTTTAATAAACAAATTTTTACGAACGTTTATTATAAACAGATACGATTCAAATTATTAAATATACTTATATTATTTTAGTTGAGTATTTTTTTAAGTTTGCACGATTAAAGTTTTGCGGAGAAGTATTTGTTTTTTGTTTTAAGAATAATTAACAAAAGAGTTTGCATAATTAGGACTTTTATATTTAACTTAATTTTTTTTTAATTTCCTAAAATTTTTTTAAAAAAAGATTTAATCGTTAAAACGATATTTCTCTATAGCTCTGTTTCTTTGTAATTTGTTTAAAATGTAAAACATTTTTACAATAACATAAAAAATTTATGAATTAAATTCCTGGCGAACGCGTTCTAAACTATGTATCAAAAATATGCTCAAAGCAGACAAAATGTTTTTATATTTTTATATAACGCAAGTTGAAACGCTAAGCAAGATAAATTAAAAAATATATTCTTTCCTAAATTATTCTTTGCTAGTCAAAACAAAATCACTGTTTAAATAATTAACATAGGTTTTTGTTTATCAATGTTAATATTTTTTGTTTACTCCAGAAATTTTTAAAAATAAAAAAAAAATCATTATTTTTTATTCAATAACAATTTTATAAACAATTATTCAAAAACAAATTTCAGAAATAGTTAAAATATATTTATAACGTTTATAGTTATTTGAGTTAATTGTTAAATTGAACTAGTTAGCGGTTATTTATTTATTGCGGTAGTTAAAACCACTTAACGTCTATAAAAAAAATAAAGATAATTTCATGACGTCAAATATCGCATTAAGCTAATGCGTTAAGCACTTTTTTATTTAAAACAAGGCCTGCATACCTGTTTTAGTCTAAAAGTGTTCTCCAGAGTTTTTTTCTATACTTTCAAAACTATTTAACAATTGCTTATCAAAGTCTTGTTTTCCAGCATGCTGAAAAGCGGCATCTGTTATCCATATTTTCTAAAATTCTGGAATATGATCTGACTGGTCTAATTACCGTCCCATTAGTCTTCTTCCTATCATAAGCAAGGTTTTGAATCTTTAATTAACAAACACTAAATCTTTTATCTTGAATCTATTAACATACTTTCTGATCATGAATAAAGATTTTGATCTTCTTATTCTACAGCTGATTTGCTAACAGTAAAAACCGATAGATTTTATCTTGCATTAGATCAAAGCGGAGAGGTCTTCTCCAAAAGCTTTTTTCTTACGGTGTACCAGGTAACATCTTCAAGATTATTTAATGCTTCCTTTCCAATCATAGTATAAAAGTTGTCCTCAATGGACAGCACTCTTTTTCATATCCTGCAATTTCAGGGTTTCCTTAAAGTTCTATCCTTAGCCCTATACTCTTTTTAATTTACATTAACAATCTTCCAGATATTCTCACATCTAAGGTGGCTTTGTTCGCTGACAATACTACCATTTACTCTTGTCTTAATAAGAAGTCAACACCCTCTGATTGCTTAAAGAGGGAATTTGACTTTAAAAAGGATCTCACTTCTGCTACAGCATGGAGCTCACAGTGGCTGGTGAACTTAAATTAGGATTTAATCTTTTTTGGAAACCATATATCAAATCCATTGCAAAGTTAGCATTTGTAAAGGTTGCTTCTCTTTACTGTGCTCAACACTTTCTTACTTCGGATTTTATTCTTTATCTCTATAAATCTCAAATCCATCCTTGTATGGAATTTTGTTGCCATATCTGGGGTGGATCTTCGAATGATGCCCTTTCTCTTTTAGACAAGGTGCAAAATTATAATTTTGGTAATGTTGCTTCTCTTTCTCTTTTCTACAAATACTATAATGGGCACTGCTCTAAAGAGCTAGCGACATTTGTGCCATCTACTAAAATTTATTTTCGTGTTACTCATCATTCAATTAAATCTCATCTCTTTTTTGTGACTGTTCCTAAGTGCTCCTAAAACTCTTATTCGTCTAGCTTTTTTCCTCGAATATCAGTTCTTTGGAATTTGCTTCCTTCATTTTGCATCCTGATTGAAACAATTTGCAATCTTCTAAGTCATCTGTCAATCATTATCTTGCTTTATAAACTTCATCTATTCTCTTTCAGCAACTTCCAACTCTAATTGTGGTTGCTTGCAGCCTTGTTAAAAGCAAAGATGTTGAAAAAAACAAACAAACAAAAAAAAAAACAGTAATGTCTGTAATGAGTGCTTACAAATATCTTAGGCTATACAATATTGTAATTGTGTTTTGTATTGATAGAGCTAGGCTGTTATAACTATTTTTTTATATTATATATTTTTTTTATATTATTATTTTAATTCTAAAAATACAATGCAAATAATACTTTTGTAATTAAAAATTATAAATTTTTTTTTTAATTTTGTTTATTAGGAATTGGCAGGCTTTACTTGAAATTTCTGCTCTAGTGCCTGCTGTGTTGTAACAGATTTTAAAAAGAAGTTAACGGATGTTTATGTAGTCTTTTTATGTTTTTAATTATGAGCAATGACATTGCTGATAAGAAGCCAAGTTTAAAATATTATTTATATATAAATTTGTATTTAACTATATTTTTTATATAATATATCAAGTTATGTTATTAATGATTTAATTAACTAATTTAATAATTTGTATTACAGGTTGCTTACTTCTAGTTTAACATAACTATTGCTATATATAACTTTTTTATATCGACACTAAAGGTGCGCCTAGTATACACAAAAATATGGATGGGAGTGAACTTTTACACACCGTTATTATTTTTAAAATAATGAGCATAAAAATAAATATAAAAGGTAGTTGATTACCCTCCTTTGTTTATAAGCATCAATTTGCTGTTGCTGCCTAGCAACATTACGTTGAAAATTGTGTAGCTTCTGAGAATCTTGGCAAAGTTCGTCAGCTCCTTCAATCAACAAGTGAACATTTTTTTCTAAATATGATCTGAAAAGAAAAAAAAATTGTAACATTTATTTTAAATTTAAATTAAAAAACAAACAAAAAGAAAAAAAAAGAAGAAATAAATGCTCAAATAAACATGACAAATTAGAATAAATGCTTAAAATAAATGCTTCATAATATTACAATAAATATAATTTAAGTTTTATACTCGGTGTAGTTAAGGCGATTTACAAGTTATTCTAATTCTTTTATTTGCAATTAGCATATTTTTATCAGTGTATTATGTTCATACAAGAGCTTTAGATATTATATTTTTTTTTGCTTAAGGTTTTTTTAATATTTAAAGAAACTTTTTTTTGCAAATAATTTTTAAAACCATTTTACTAGCCCTAATAGTGAATCTAATGAACACCATTTAGTAGTTTTTAGATCACTTTGCTTGTCGGCATTAATGTGAATTTAGTTAAAATTTTTTGAAAAAGTGCCTTAACCCAATATAGATCCTAGCTCTAATTGGTTCTGAGGTATATTAACTATAAATTATAAAAAACTTAAAAGTTAAAATGATAAATTTTGCGGTATCATAAAATATAAATGTTTGTAGTGAAAAACCCAGACCAAATGTTCTTTTTTTTTTTTTAAATTTAAATTACAATCGCTAGTCCAAAATTGAATAAGATTTTAAATATGTTCGTTATTTAGGTAAATAAACATCATAGTTTAATAAATATTTAAAAAAAAGCTCTTTCTTGGTCGAAATTTTAGTATTTTTTGTGAAAATTAATAGAAATATTGTATTTTGACAACTTGGTTTTTTATAATTTACAGACCTGATCATTTAACTGAAATATGTTGTAGTCAACAAAATATTATACAGACGCTATAATATTTTAAAATTCCTTTAACTACACCAAGTAGCAAAATTTATTTGAAATTTAAAAAAACATGCTCCACAAAAAAAGTTTAAAAGATCGGTTATAACATAATTATTAAAAAAATTAGATAAAAGTTTTTGAGCATAGCTACAGCTTTAAGAAGCTTGGCTGAATGAAAACTCATATAATATAAGGTTTTGGTTAGTGAAGCAAGAGTTGATAGTTCACTAAAGTAACAACTTTGATAGTAGTTGCAGAAAAAAGAAGAAGATACAACTTTACAATGATTAAACAGAAATTTAAGCCCTGTACTTTAACAATGTATTTTCAGACCTTGTCTAAAAGTGAAAGAGCATCATAAGAAGACCAGCTCAAATATGACAAGAGTATTTAATACAAGAAGGAGATATATAGAGAGGCAGAGAATGGAACCAAGAGTAACAAATAAGTTAGCACAAAATTAAGGCAACCATAGTAGATGCTAACTGTACAATGGGTTGAATATGAGAGACCAGTAGCAAAAGATAATTTAAGAAGAGATGTTACTATATTGATATTCATCAATATAGTAACATCGGCATTGTGATTAAGTGCAAGCAATGCAAATTTTGACATGGAGGTAACATCAACATGTGTTAGATTAAGTTTTTACCTGTCACCCGTTCACTGTTGTTTAAATTATTTTAACAGATGTTGTAGCCAAATGTTGAATGAACAGATATAATTATTTTATCCCCATATTAGTAAGTATAGGTAACAACAGAATACAACAGGTATAATTTAAACTAATTTTTAGTTTTTTTGTTGTTGAAAAACTTTTGTTAAAATATAAGTAAAAACATACTATAATATCATTTTACGCATGTTTTTATGATGTTGTTTCTAAATACTAAGCATTTATGATTTTTTTTGTAGCATCTTTTTTTTAAAATGCATATTTCAAATTTGGGGTAACATTAACATAAATGCTTCAACTAACCCATGGGCTAAGAATCAAAAAAAAGTTGGTGGAATGTTTTACATCTGATGAATCTTTCACAATTACACGTAATGGAATCAAATAAAGCAAATTCTAAATTAAGAGTTAGTAAAAAATATATATTTACAAATACATCAAATGTTAACAGATCCAAAAATGAACAATTGCATCTAATTAAAATTAAAAATCTAATAAGAACAAAAAATTAAAAATCTAATAAGAACAAAACATCAGAACCTCAAGATGTAAAAAAATGTCTTGTTGATTCAGAAATTAAATCAAACACCAAAAAGTTTGTTACAAAGAAATCCAGCAAAAGATTACAATGCCGAAATCTCACAGACTTCGTCGGAGTCAGATATTGAGTCATTGATGTGATGTAGAGCTTAATAGTTTGATAACTTTTAGAAAAAAAGTTTTTAGGTGTAAATTAACATTTTTCAATCATAAATTAAAATATTTTATATAATAATTTCACCTTTCACAAAGTAAATTATAAAATATAATATGTCAATCTTGACCCCATATAGAGATAAGATACCCCATATAGAGATAAGATACCCCATATAGAGATAAGATACCTCATATATAGATAATATAGGGGTAAGATTGACAGTTGCACACCAACCACAAAATCAATTATCTACCAATAGTATAATATTATTGGTAAATAATTGGTTTTGTTGTTGGTGTGCAACCGCCAATCTTAAGGTGAGTTTCCACTCATCCTTTTTTCTACGGGAAAAGGAAAGGGAACGGAAAAATAATCACGTGAGCATGCGCAGTTTTCTTTCGGACAAATAAAAACTTTTATTACGCATGCTCACGTGATTATTTTTTTCTTTCCTATCCCGTTCCCGTAGAAAAACGGATGAGTGGAAACTCGCCTTTACCCTCTATATGGGATAAAGATTGACATATCATATTTTATAATTTACATTATGCGAGGTGAAATTATTATTTCTCTGGTTTATTTTGACAAACAAACTAAAGAAAATATTTTAATTTATGATATAAAATGTCAATTTATGATTAAAACTTTTTTTCTATGCAATATTAATATTAATTAACTAATAACACAGGTCAACAAAAAATTTTTTTTTTCTAGTGCCAAGAAAACAATTTGTTTTTTGTATAACATTCTTATTTTGATTTCAAATATGCAACTGATTTTTCACCATCACGTCAAGTTGTAAAGATATTTGGTTTCAAATCTTTAATATTTGGGGTAAAGTCCTAAATATTGTTGAAAAAAAATTATTCAAAAGTATGTCAACCTGTATCTCAAAAGAAGCGTATTTTCATAGAGATTTTTAAAATGTTATTCTTTTGTAATAAAAATAAATACTTTTTGTATTATTGCTGAGTAATATTTTGTTAAAATTTTTTGAGTCTAAAGTATTTTTTCACATATTTTTTTTCTCAATGAATTTTAAGAAAAATTATTTATGTTTTCTAAAATCTCTATGAAAATACGCTTTTTTTTTGACGTGATGGTGAATAATGAATTGCATATTTGAAATCAAAATGAGAAATGTTATACAAAAATAAAATTTATCAAGTTCGCTCGGCACCAGAAAATTTTTTTGTTGTTGTTGACCTGTGTAATTTTTATCATTTTAAGCAATATCATTGATAAACACATAAATATATTTCACATTGAAATAATTTTATCATACCAAAAGAAAATATATATTTTCTAAAGATGTGTTAATGTTACATCTTAGTTAATAAAGATTAAAAACGTTTTTTTTTTAAATCAACATTTATTACTCACAAAACAAAATTTTGAATAAAAATTCAATTATTACAATAAAACGATGGTTTAAATGATTTTAAAAAGTGTTAACTTAAACTTATGTTGAGTTTAAATTAAAAAGTTAGCATCATACAAAAATAAGCTAACAATGAAGAATTAGTTATAAAATAATAAGTTAGCAATAATACTACTACTTATATATATATATATATATATATATATATATATATATATATATATATATATATATATATATATATATATATATATATATATATACACTTAAGTTTATACTTATATTTTATACTTGAGTTTATACTTGAGTTTATACTTATATATTATACTTAAGTTTTTCAAAAAATTGAAGCTAAACAGTCTAATGCATTACTCAAGATTACTAAATATCATATTTTATTTCAGAAATTAGGTTCTAAAAACTTTTAGAAAATCTTTAAAAGGATCATTAACAAATGCAAATCTAACACTCCATCTATACATGGATTTGATTTTATTACCTTTATTGATAATATATTATTGATAATATTCTTTATTGATAATATACTTTATTACCTATATTGATAATAAGCAGTAGTGGTGTAATGGTAGAGTGCTTGCCTCATTAACGAGAAGTTCCAAGTTCGATTTCCACCAAATCCCAGGTAGTACCTCAACTTGTTTTTCCGCGCAGAAGCCTTGTTCAGCAAGGTTCGTTTTTTGGAGTTATAGAGTTGAGAGAAGGTTGTAACCACAAAAGTAGCCTCCTTGACTGTAGTGGCCTTCTCAGCCTTGGGGAGGTGAATAATTAATATATATATATATATATATATATATATATATATATATATATATATATATATATATATATATATATATATATATATATATATATATATATATATATATGTATATATATATATATATATATGTATATATATATGTATATATATATATATATATATATATATATATATATATATATGTGTATATATATATATGTGTATATATATATGTGTGTGTGCATATATATATATATATATATATATATATATATATATATATATATATATCAGAACTGTTTGCAAAGAATTTTTCTTCCCAGTTATCTCTTAAATCCAATCCTCACTCTTCAAATCAACCAAGAGAAACAGGTTATTCTGTTGTTTAACATATAAATCATCCAAGCTTTAATTACTTAAGTTGTTTTTCACTTAAAAAATCTTTCGATTAAATTAATTTTACTTCTAACAAATTTTTTACGCCTTCATTAAGTCTAGCATACTTTACTTCATAAACTTTCTTTACATGGTGTCTCTAGGAAAGTTTTCAAAATTATTTAATCATACCTTAAAGTAGTAGTGGCTATTGATAGACACTCAACTTTCTTTCCTAAATTTCTGAAGTATCTCAAGGTTCGATATTTGTTCTTGCATTATTTCTTATCGATATTATTGATAATCTTATATATACGGTCGCTCTATTTGCTGATGACACAAGTATATACTCCATTTTAACAAAATGTCATCACTTTTTGATTGCAAATGTAGTTAAAACTTTTTTTATCAAAATTATATTGTTACTATAACTCTTTTATAAGAATTTTTATTTGATATGATAGTAAATAAATTTTTGTTGCTACTGTTTTAGATCATAATATCTAAAACTTTTTTATTCATAAATACTAATTGTTAAAAAAAATGACATACCCAGTAGCTAAACTTAAGAACTCTTCTTTTTCAGGGAGCTGGACGGTCTCTTCAATCTCACAAATTAATGTATTAACTAAGTTGGAAGTTTTGATAGTAACAGGAACCTCTTCAAGAATATTTGTGAAATCTACATTTTCTTTAATTAACCTAATATAAAAATATTAGTAAAATATATCTTAATGATAAGACTTGAAAAAAAAATGCACAAAAAAAAATTCATATCAAATCAAGAATTACTCAGCTTTACTACCTAAATTTATTATTTAAAAAAATATATAAAACTATTTTTAAAAAATTATATAAGCTAATTTTTTTTTTTAATCAACAATTTAGAACAATCCCTAATTTAGTTCCTACTTATTTTCTTCTACAGAAAAAACTGTAACTAAATGTCATAGTATTACTAATCTAGGAAAATTTTATATTATATTAAGTATTCCTACGAACTTTATACTTTTCTTAAAACTAATACAACTACTTCAAAAACAGAAATTGAATGAATAGTAGGCCAGATCCATTTTTTATTTTATTATTCAATTATTTAAAAAAAATAAAGCTTATCATTTTAAACTAAGTTACTTTTGTTTATTGTTGAATGCCTTAATATTAAACTTTAAAAAATCAAACTTAACAAAATCTTTGAAAATGATGCCACTTACATTTCTGGAGTAAAATTTTTTTCTGCACCGGCATATAGATCAAGCATTTTTTGTGATAAGCGATAGGCTTTAAAGGAAAGCATCCCTTGATGAGTTTGCAATGGATCTACAAAACATTTTCAAGATTTAGACTTATAGAATTGATTATAAACATTAAATAAAAAATCCATACCATAAACAAGTACAACAGATTCTTCTATGGAGCGTTGGTAATGGAACTGAGATTCAACAAAATTTCGATTGAGGAAAGAACCCAAACATGTTGATTGGTACCAACCAACATGAAAATGGTCTACATTCACTTCACGAAGTTTACGCATCATGTCAATCTGATAATTTTCTTAAGAAACATTACAGAAATATTACATTTAACAATATATTAAATAATCATAAACATATTATATTAATCAATACTCAATATAATACAAGCAATTTCTAAATTTTCTTGTAATACTCATTATGCGAAAATAAATTTTTTATAAAACTTGCTGATTTATAAATATGATTACCATCATCGTACTCATCATCTTCATTACGCGGTCGTGGAAAACAGTTAGTAACCTCTAATGTTTTGTCTACAAGAAGTCCCAATAAATCACCCTGAGCTATTTCTCCAGGGCCTTCTTCATGACAATGCTTAACAATCTTAAGTGCTACCTTGACAAAAAAGTTGATGTAAACATTATATTCAAATTTTTAAAAGTAATCATTTTTGATATTATAAAATATGTGATATGATATGACTGATTTTAAATAAATTATTAATAATTATTTTAATTACATTAATTTAACTTTTAAATTTAATATTGAACTTATTTTTACAGTAATACACTTAAAAAAATAAAAAACTTAATGAATAAGAAAATAACAATTTAAAACTATTTATATATAAAAAAATATTTATAAACATTTATAAACATACAAGCCCTTCAATTTGAACAGATTCAACTTGATCTTTAGTATTTTTTGTCAATTCCATCTTGCAAACGACCACGTTCGATCACGTAAGCCGCGAATATCGCGCAATTTTTGGAAGAATTTAAATTTTATTTTTTGTTCCCGTATTCACACTAGAAACACTTGATCAAAGTACGCATAGTACGCATTTACATTTGACATAGCCTGCTTATAGTTAACAGTTAACTGTTAACAATGTTAACAGTTAACTCATTGTTATCAGTTGACTGTTGTCAAACAGTAAAAATTAAAATACGTTAAACTGTTACGCATTTTACCATTTTGCATTTACACTGACTTGCAGTTATAAAGAGTTTACTTGCGAGTTCGGTGTAATTAATTTAAAATTAATTATTCTTATTTATAGTTTCACAACAAATAGTTCCTGGAAAAAAATTATTTTTTGTACTTATTTTACAAGCTTGTGAATATTAATTTATTCTACGGATTTATGTTAAGGCCAGCGCGAAGGAGAGGTATGGGGGGGGGGGGGGGTGACACCCTACCATTAATCAATTTTTCGTTCGTTCAGAAAAACAAAGAAAACGCAGCAAAATGATATTTGTTAAAGAAACAAAAAAAAAATGTCACAAAATTGATGAGATGTTTAAACTTCTATTTTGAAATCAATTTTGTAATATATTTTTGCTTTATTAACCAATATTCTCCTTGTTTTTATGCACCTCCACGGAATATTCCTTATCAGAATGTTCCATTTAATACATTTAAAGATACAGTTTTATAAAATTTAGAGCTTTCTTATTTGAACGTTTTACAGCTCTAAATATATATATATATATATATATATATATATATATATATATATATATATATATATATATATATATATATATATATATATATATATATATATATATATATATATATATATATATATATATATATATATATATATATATATATATATATACATAAATTAAAAATGATGTTATTGTTATTTCGCTTTTAACCGTTTTCTATCTCATATTTTTCTACCAAAAAAGGTTTCAAAATAACCTGAAGTAAAAATAACTTTAACTTAAAACCTTCAAAAAAAGAGCTGTATGCTAATATAAAATTTTTCTTCAATTCCAAAAAGTATCAGGTCAGGTTTTCCTGCTACTGGTAACATGTAACCCAGTACAACCTGCTTCATGTCCTGCTGCCTTGTAGGATACGCTATTTTAGGCAAAGGCTAGGAGAAGTTAACTCCGAATTAAAACACCCCCTGCCTTGGGGCTCTTGGTTGAGTAAAGGCTAGAGATGGTGTCTCAATAAAAATACTCATCTTGGGCAGATGTTAAATGCATCCGGCTACTGTCTTGTAGAAGGCCTCCTAGGCAAAGAATTAGGGGTAAACAGATTTTTTCTGTTGACCAGTCTCGCACCCCTTCTACATCTATTAGGCTAGCGCAGATGTATTTTTAATACATTGTTTCCAGTTTAGGATGTTGAATACTGGATCTTCTTGACTCAATGCCTTAGCATTGCTTGTGTCTCTATTTTTATGACTGGACAACTCATTCTATTATCTCCTAATGAGGGTACAGCTCTAAAACTCAGTTTTATGGTTCTGAGGCCGGCTGGTAGTCAGGTTTCCCGAACTCTGTGGTAGCTCTCAGAGAGGCTGATTGCATCAACAGCCGAAAAATATCAGAGTACTAACAGTGCCATGTTGCGCATGGATGGTGTCCCTGTTCGTACTTTTGGTGTGCATTGCAGAGGCCACATTTGGAGCCCTTTGTTACGGCTTAGGGTTTATTAATAGTAATGAGGCTATTGCTTAGTTGTAAAATAGTGTACTGAGTACTATCTATACTTGAGTCAAGTTCTTTTTTCAAATTTAAAATGACTAAAGTACCTAAAACTAATAAACACAAAAAACCATTGTCATCACCAAGTTCTCTAAACCTATCATTTACTAATATTCGTGGTCTTCGAAGTAACTTTTCTTCTGTTGAGTCTTATCTCTTGCAAAGTTCACCAGACCTACTTGCTCTTTGTGAGACTAATTTGAGTTCGGCTGTCCCATCTTGTGATCTTAGTGTTGATGGTTATCTTCCTTTAATTCGTAAAGACTCCAATAATCACATGCTTGGCCTGGGCATCTACATTCGTAAGAACTCACCCATTTGTCGTGAAACTAGGTTTGAATCTACTGACTATTCTTTTATGTGCTTTCGTTTAGCACCACTTCACTCTATCGTCTTTCTCTTTGTTCTATATCGCTCTCCTTCATCCCAAGATTGCACTATTCTCGATGTCATTTCTGATCAAATTGACCAAGCCCTCTCTCTTTATCCATTGGCCAATATCGTCGTTGTTGGTGACTTTAATGCCCATCACACTGATAGGCTTGGGTCTAGTGTCAGTGACTCTGCTGGCGTTAAGGCCCTCAACTTTTGTCTTTCTCAATCTCTAACTCAAATAGTCAACTTTCCAACTCGCTTTCCAGACAACCCTAATCATTTACCTTCTCTACTCGACTTATGTCTTGTTTTGGATCCTAGCCAGTGCTCAATTTCTCCACATTCACCCTTAGGTGCTTCTGATCACGGTTTGATCTCTCTAAAACTATTATCAAATTATTCTACTTCATCAGAATCCCCCTATCATCGTACCACATACAACTACCTTAAAGCTGACTAGGACTCTTTCCGTGATTTTCTTCGTGATGGCCCTTGGGTAGAAATCTTTCGTCTTCCTGCTGACAAATGTGTTTCTTACATAACTTCGTGGATTCAGGCTGGAATGGAATCATTTATTCCCTCTCGACGATTCCAGGTCAAGCCTCACTCTTCTCCTTGGTTTTCCTCACATTGCGCTGCAGCAATTTCTAATCGAAACCGTTACTTCCATATCTATCAGCAAAACAATTCTCCAGAAAACAGATATCTGTTCACTATCGCCAGAAACCAGTGTAAAAAGGTTTTGTCTGACGCCAAATCTCGCTATTCTCAGGTCATAAAATCTCGTATCTCATCACAAAAATTAGGCTCTCGAGACTTCTGGAGAATCTTTAACAGTGTCAATAATAAGGGCAAATCTGTTATTCCTTCTCTCTTGTATGGTTCAGACTTTGTCACCTCACCTAAAGACAAAGCTGAATTGTTTGCTAAGAACTTTTCATCAATATCATCTCTCGATTCCACTACTTGCGTTCTACCTGACATAGCCGTCAAACAGGTTGATCCCTTGCTTGACATTCGCATCACTTCAGCTTCTGTATCAAAAGTAATTTCCTGCTTAGACTCCTCAACAGCTTGTGGTCCTGACAACATTCCTGTTGTAGTCTTGCAGAAGTGTTCTCCGGAGCTTTCATCTATACTTTCAAAACTATTTAACAAGTGCTTATCAGAGTCCTGTTTTCCATCATGCTGGAAAGCAGCATCTGTTATCTCTATTTTCAAAAATTCCGGAGAGCGATCTGATTCATCTAACTACCGTCCCATTAGTCTTCTTCCTGTCATAAGCAAGGTTTTTGAATCTTTAATCAACAAACACTTAATCTCTCATCTTGAATTAAATAACTTACTTTCTGATCATCAATATGGATTTCGATCTTCTCGTTCTACAGCTGATTTGCTAACAGTAATAACCGATAGGTTTTACCGTGCATTAGATAGAGGTGGAGAGGTTAAGGCTATCGCACTTGACATTTCTAAAGCATTTGATAAAGTTTGGCATGCTGGTCTTCTCCATAAGCTTTCTTCTTATGGTGTATCTGGTAACATCTTTAAGATTATTGAGTCCTTTCTTTCCAATCGTAGTATAAAAGTTGTCCTCGATGGACAACACTCTTCTTTATATCCTGTAACTTCAGAGGTTCCTCAAGGTTCAATCCTTGGCCCTATACTCTTTTTAATTTACATTAACGATCTCCCAGATATTCTCACATCTAAGGTGGCATTATTCGCTGACGACACTACCATTTACTCTTGTCATGATAAGAAGCCTACACTCTCTGATTGCCTGGAGGGGGTATCTGAGCTTGAAAAGGATCTCACTTCTGCTACAGCATGGGGCTTACAGTGGCTCGTGAACTTTAATTCAGATAAAACTCAATTTTATTCGGCCAATCGTTATCGTAATAATTTAGATCTTCCTATATTTATGAATGGTAATGTACTAGATGAGTCATCTACCATTCATCTTCTAGGATTAACTCTTACTTCTGATCTTTCTTTTAAACCGTATATCAAATCCATTGCAAAATTAGCATCTGCTAAGGTTGCATCTCTTTATCGAGCTCGACACTTTCTTACTCCAGATTCTATTCTCTATCTCTATAAATCTCAAATCCGTCCCTGTATGGAATACTGTTGCCACATCTGGGGCGGATCTTCTAATGATGCCCTTTCTCTTTTAGACAAGGTGCAAAAACGCATTGTAAACATAGTTGGACCTGCTCTGGCAGCCAATCTCCAACCTTTGTCACATCGTCGTGATGTTGCTTCTCTTTCTCTTTTCTACAAATACTATAATGGGCACTGCTCTAAAGAGCTAGCGTCTCTTGTGCCATCTACTAAAATTCATTCTCGTGTTACTCGTCATTCAATTAAGTCTCATCCTTTTTCTGTGACTGTTCCTAAGTGCTTCAAAAACTCTTATTCTTCTAGTTTTTTTCCTCGAACATCAGTTCTTTGGAATTCGCTTCCGTCATCTTGCTTCCCTGATTCATATAATTTGCAATCATTTAAGTCATCAGTCAATCGCTATCTTGCTCTACAGATTTAGTCTTTTCTCTTCCAGTAACTTCCAACTCTTATAGTGGTTGCTTGCAGCCTTGTTGGAAGTGAAGATGTTAAAAAAAAAAAAAAAAAAAAAAAAAAGTATTATTTTATTTCCTATTATTTTTATGTTTAAATTTGTTGTCATAGTAAATTAAATACTTTAACAAATACTAACAAGGTTTCTGAATAAAGACCGTGTTGATCTTGTTGTCAGAACCTTTTACAAGCATAATAATTGTATATAAGACAAATAAATAAGTATGATAAGCGTAGTATAATACGTAGTCTACAACTAAAAAGGCTCTCAACTAAAGTAATACATAGATATTATAAAAGGTACGCAAAAATCTACGTTGCGTTTGTTCAAACTCAAAAGAAGAACGTGCGTTATATTGGCTTATGAAATTTTTTTTTTTATGTTTTCTGTATTATTTGCTTCACATAATAACCCCTTTTACAAGATAATCTTAGGCTAAGTCGTCACAGATTTGACGTACTCACTGTGTTTATTTTATTACAAACAATCAACCTTTCTAAATTTGTTTGAGATTTAAGACGATTGGTGTTTAAAATTACCGAAATCAAAAAATGCTATTAACAATAAACTTTGTAGTCATCAGTTTCAACTAGGATTGTATCACCGGTTTATCATTAGATAGATAGTCACTGTTCAAAACTTTTATCAGTTGATTATAAAAATATTGAAGTTACCTCATTTAAAATATTACCAAGGTATATTAACTAATAAAAAACAATTGTAAATTAAGTCAATATTAACTAATGGTATAATTTTTTACTGCTTGAAAAAGAGTTGGAATTAAAGTACACTTATAACTCTCATGCAAAGTTATATAACAACTTTACAAAATGATTTAAATATAATAAAAAATATTGCAATTTAAAACTAAAATTTATAAATAGAAAAAAAGAAATGTAGTTTTATATGTTTGTATGTATGTCTTTAACGCAATTCTATACCATTTATCTAATCCTGAACAAATTTGCCACAATCTACAGTGCAAAGAGATGTGTTATATATAAAGCGGTCATTTTAGATCTCTGGAACAATAGGAACAGAATCCATCTCTAAATTAAATTAGTGCAAATAATAAATAAATTAAGGTTTAAATTTTAAACGACTTTAGAAATATGTTTTGGATAAACTAAATACTTATTTTAAGTTAGTATATTCATGCTAACGTACTATGTAAACATTATTGTTATGTAATGACGTCTTTTTAGATGTTATTGCTATTGCTGTTATTATTAATATTAATGTAATACCTAAGTTTATTGAAATCATTTATCTTTTTCTATCCCAATTATTATAACCATCAGTAGAGTTACGCGACTAAGCTCGGTGTTAAAAAGCTTATTTAGAAAATAATATTTAACTTCTAATCTTAACTCTAAACCTAACCTAAATCTTAGCGAATTATATACCCTTACAGTCTTATCACAGACCGTAAGGGTTCACAGTATGAAGGGCGTTACTAAGTTGGCGCGGCGAAGGGGTAGCCAACATGCCTCAGAAACGAAGGATCCGGGTTTCAAACCTCACCTGGGTAAGTTTTGCGATATCGGTTAGGAAAAAGGCGTGAACTTCTTATTAAATGCTCTTCCGCGGTGCTCGGTGATAAGACCGTAAGGACTTCTTGGGACACCTAAATAAAAAAAACTTAAAAAAAAAAAAAAAGTTCATACCTCATTCCTTACCTATGTCGTTTATCTGACCGGAGCCAGCTTAAATGCACGAACCTCATGGTTTTGAGCCAAAACTCTAACCACTGCGCTACGGCTTTTCCTATGGTTTTATAAATCAAAAACAGCATCTACAAACATAGCCTATGTTTTACCCATGATCCTACAATCTGTAGGATCATAAGAGAAAGTGACAAATTGTTAATTAAGACTAAGTAAGTGGTATAGGAAGCATAAAGTACATATAAACGTACATTAATTTTTATACAGTTATGAACAAAAAGATTTGAATCCCAATATTTAAAACGAATTACCATTTTTGAACTGTATAGTGTACTCAGTTTTGAGTGGTCAGAAGCCATAATTATAAATAGATTCAAGTTTTTATTTAAAAAACTGCAAAAGTATAATTTGAGTAGAGTATGAGAAAGTCTAACCCGTTTTAAAAAAAGTCTAACTTCAAAGAGTGTTTAAAAAAATATTTGTCCAATTCACTACAGTTTTACTGTATAATTTGCTTTAATTTTTATGCTGCTGCATGTGAAGAGAGTATAGAAAAGGGTTAATGGTTACTTTCTTTAACAACATTCAAAAAACATTAAACCTCAAGAATTTTTTTCAATTTTATTGTACAAGACAAAATGGTATATATGAGTAAAGGGAGAGAGAAGCGTAGTACTTGTTCCACATCCAGCTTAAAATCGTTCGCGTATGATCCAATTACCAGAACAATAAGAACACACATAAAGATATTTGTTCAAAAGGTAAACTTTAATAAAGTGATAATTTATTACAAGATAAACAGACAAAAACAAGGATAAAGAATAATGAATTCAAAAAACGTTGCTTTCATTGTAATAGTCTTAATGATTCTAGATTGCGGACAACGGACGAGATTTAAGTCTCAATGACTCTAGATTCTAGACTAAGTTTAGCGATAATATCGCTAAATTGTTATAAAAACAGCTCTAATAATTTTAAAAATATTCTTTCACAAACTTGGCTTCAATATTTTACAATATTATTTATCAACAATATGCTAGAAACAAACTATTTTTTAGTACAAGTTCGTTGCATACATTATCTAGCAAACTTCTTTGTTGTGTTTAGTATATAAGTTATGCTAAAAAGGTTCCTCTAAACCCTATAACGCAGTATGTCTCAAAATTATTGTTTAAAAAAAAAACAATATAAAATGAATAATAAAATACGAATAAGAGTATAAAATTAAACTTTAAATTTTTATGTTTTACACTAAGTGACAAATTTGAACAAATTTTTCTTAGTCTAAAAATATCTAAAAGAAAAACACAAACAAAGGATTGCTCTAAAATATATTGAAATTTTTTTTAAATAATAAAACAATTTTTTAAACTATTATTTGCTTTTATATAAGGAAGAAAATAGTTTTTTTAAAAATAAGGCGGATAAAATGCATGTTTAAGATAAAGGTTAAATAAACAATAAGTCTTGTTAAACTGAAATAAATTATAATGAACATTCTCAAAGAAATAGATGTCAGTTATATTAAGTATTTGCAATTGACAAGGATACAGTGATAGTGAACACATTTGCATTATATCATTTTTCAAATTAATCACTTTTCTTTTCACTTTCTGTTTTGCCTTCATCCTCTGACTCTTCGGCTTTATAATTACAATGCTTTTCTCCGGGTTTTAATAATTTTCCCACGCAGGCGTACTTATCTCGGAACTGCATTTCCCACTCCAAAACTGAGTCCATCTAAATTAATACAATAAATGCTAAAATAATTATATATATATATATATATATATATATATATATATATATATATATATATATATATACACATATATATATACATACAGATGTGAGCATTATATGTGAAGTATTATACTGTACTAAAGAATTATTAATATTTTTATAATCTTTTCTTTCACTTAACATGAACTTTGGCATTGTGGTTTAACCTCCTCCGGCTAATTGCCATATAGAGGTCACTTTACCAGAAATCCGCTAAGACTAGTTAAGCCCCGGAGGGAGCGTCATACCCGCTCTGCGGACTAAGAGTAAGGTGAGTTTGGGAAGAACGAAGATATGTTAGAGTGAAGGATAGAGGTTGTCGAGTTAGAAGAATAGCATAGAGTAAGCGGACAGGATTGCACACAATTTTGGAAAGTGCAATACATACTGTTAGTTGGGTCGCCTAACTAATGTACGCCGACAAAGTTGCAATTGGAGTTCGCTTAACATGAACTCTTCCTCAACTTTCTTTGTCGTCCAAGGGACTCATATAAGTAACCTTTTATATAGAAATTTGCTTCTAAACTGCTTGCGAGTTTGTTTTATTATTATAAAATATACTTTATTATCGAAAAATGTTTGTTTGCTTTTTTTTAAATCCTTTTTTAATACGTACTTTTTGAAATTTTTTTTTTTAAATAAACTTGAAAAATATAACTTACAACATAATTTTGTCTAATATTAATATAAAAATATATTACATATGTGGGAGGACGAGGGTGGCAATGCAAACGAAATATTTGTACGGTATTTGTATGTTATTTTACTTTTATATAAAAAATTTTTAATCTTTAAAAAAATATATTCCGCTCCTTTAACCAGGAGGCTTAATAAGCGCGAACTGGTATAAGTGCAAACTCGCATATATGCGAGGTGTGGCACAAGTGCAAAGTGGCATAAGTGCGAAGTATAATAAGCTGCGTTATGCCAATATTTGCAATTTTATTCGGCGCACTTATGCAAGTTCGCACTTATCACATTTCGCACTTATGCCAATGTTTCCAAATTCTTTTGGCTCACTTATGCCAGTTCACTCTTGTGCCAGTTTTTGCAACTGCTTTGCATTTATGCCAATTTGCATATATGCTAGTACTTACGCCAGTTGGCACTTATGAAATTCGCGCTTATTCAGTTGTGCTTTAATCAAGAAATACTCCGTTTCTTTAATAAGGATAAAAAGCTCGATTTAATTACAAATGTCTTGACATTGCTAAATATCGTGACTCTATGTAAAGACTAAAAAGAAGAAAATAAAAAATAGCAATATCATTTGCTAAAAAATTTAATATTTTATAATCTTTTCCTTCACTTAAATAATTTTTTTCATGACGCTCTAAAAAATAAACATTTTAAAGAGAAATTTGCTACTAAATTGCTTGCCGGTTTGTTTATATTAGTAAAATTTATTAATTAACAAATCTTTTCATTTTTAAAATAAACTAATATTGCATGTGGATTTGTAATTTTTTTTAATTTTCTTTTAAAAATCAATTTTTTTATTTTAAAAATCGGCTAAGACTTTATTTATACGGCCGGATATTTTGCATTTTGAAGAAAAAAATAGAAGGCCAGTTTTCTCGAAAAGTATTTTTAAGAAAGCAGCTTTGTAAGTTCAAAAAGATGGTTAACAAATGTTGCGTTGTAAATTGTCGTTCAAATTATCATAATTATGGTGAAGTATCTACAGTAGTATTTTTGTTTCCAAAAAATGAAGAGTTAAAAAAAATTGGATTAAATTTGTAAATAGAAAAGATTGGACATCTACTAATTCTTCCGTTATATGCATCAAACATTTTGAAAAAAAAAAAATTATAAGAAAGGTAACAAGAATCAACGTTTTAGATTAATAAAAAAACTAAAGCCTATTCCAACTATTATTGACTGCACAAATTTGACTAAAGAAGGTTCATCACAACTTATAAAATCTTCTAATTCATTAAGAAAATCACCAACTAAAAGAATATTTCAGCCAGATCAATATGAACAGTTTTTACTGAATGATTTGATTAATAGCTTTAACGATATTAGTAAAAGTTTTGCTCCAGATGGTTTTTCATTCTTGAAGTATGATGATCATGTAATTTTTTATAAATTTAGTCATAGTATTTTATCTATTCCAGAAGTTACTGAGTGCATTCGTGTAAACAATGAGATGCATGTTAAATTATTTTACAAAGGTTCACCTCTGCCATTGCCTCAGTGGTTTCGTCAAGGAAGAGATTGTCGTTTATCTTGTAAAAGTATGCTTCATAATTTTCCTACCTACATTAAATCACAAGCCGAACAATTTTCATCTGTAATGACTGAATTACAGCAAATTAAATATATGAAAAAACCTATTTATTCAGCCAATATTATAAGGTATTCACTGATATTACGATATACTTCTATGCAGTCATACCAACTTTTGCGTGAAGTATTGCCTTTACCATCATTATCATTACTTAAAAAAATAACTAGTGGAAATGCGGTAGTGGTGTAGTGGTAGAGCGCTTGCTTCATAAACGAGTGGTTCCGAGTTCGATCCCCACCACGTCCCTGGTAGTACCGCGCTCAACTCGTTTCTCCGCGCAGCGGCCTTGTTCATCAAGGTTCGTGTTTCAGAGTTATAGAGTTGAGAGAGGGTTATAACCACAAATAAGTAGCCTCCTCGTCTGTAGTGGCCTTCTCGGCCTTGAGGAGGTGAATTAAAATTAAAAAAAAAAAAAAAATATTGATGCTTTAAGTTGTGCAAAAACTTAAAATTAGAAGGTAAGATATCTCAAGACATTTGCTTGATTTTTGATGAAATGTACTTGCAAAAATGCGAGGAATATTTTGCGAGAGATGATTGGTAGTGATGAGTCTGGAGAAATGTATAAGGGAATAATTTGTTTTATGATAGTTTGCCTGAAACAAAACATTCCATATGTGATCAAAACGTCTCCTGAAAAAACAATCAATGCTGAATGGTTGAAAGAAGAAATTTTTGAATGTCTTCGTATTTTAACTGAATGTGAATTTAATGTTAGAGTTATTGTGTGTGACAACCATTCCGCTAATGTTTCTTGTTTTAAAAAAAATCCAATGTGCATCGAATCAACAAGCCGAAGATTTGTTTTTTATTTACAAAATATTTCTTTAGAACTTGCAATTTTTGATGAAACTACATCTGCAGCGATTTACTCATACTTTCCTGATCTTAAAAGTAGTGCAGATTTTTTTACATTATTTAACAAGTGGTGGGTTTTATCAAATTCTAAATGTCAGTAATCATAATGTAATATTTTAAGGTAATGCAGTCCTCATTGATTGAGGACTTGCTAAATGATGAATATTACTTTGTTTTAACTGCGAGATTTCAAAGTAACCCTTTAGAAAGGAGATTTGGGCAATATAGACAAATGAGCGGTGGAAGATTTTTAGTGGGTTTAAAAGATGTCACTATTTCTGAAAAAATAGTAAAAATTAAAAGTATAGTTAAAGAAAGTATTAAATTTGATGATAGTTTGAAAGTGCCTCTCGAGTCAGAAAAAAACAGACTTAAAAAACATTCTTCTTAATATTGATAAAGCTCAGTGTACTCCAGAAATCATGACACTTGCACCAGAAAGTAGGGAAGTAGGTGCTCATATTGCTAGCAAAGAAACTTAAAAAACGTTTTGGTACATGTTGTATGTTGTGTCAATATTGATTAAAGCAATCCTGATCATACTTATTTAACAATTATTTCTACAGGTGGTCTCACTATTCCTTCACCATTACTTTATGTTTGCACATCCTTTGCTATGATTGACTACTCTTATAATAAAATAAAGAAATTTAGTTTACATGCACTACAAGCTTTAGAATACTTGTTAAACCACTTTTATGACTCTTTTCAGACTTTTTCTTGTCCCATGCATGAGAAAAAAGGGATAAAACTTGCTGGAAGAATTGTTGTCAACATTTTTCTTAATAATAAAAGAATTATCTCTACCAGCGAAGTAGCTGTCGATCATGTAAAATCTTTTAAAAAGAGAAAATTTGAGAAAATTTAATAAATTATATATAATTATTTTATTGTTTAATGAAAAAAGAAAAACATTTAAATATTTTTTATAACTGTTGTTGTTTCTTACATTGTTTTTACTAATTCTAAATTTTAAAATAAAGACTCTTGATTTATTTATTTCTTAATAAATGTTCATTTAATATCTAAAATTATGAATATATAATACTTTTGTGGACTTTTTAAATTTAAAAAATAAAATAATTTTGAAAATGTTCAAAACGTATTAAGTTTTTGAAACATTACAATTTTAAAAACTGGCCTTCTATTTTTTTCTTCAAAATGCAAAATATCAGGCCGTATAAATAAAGTAGGCCATGGCTAAGATTGCATGTGGGTTTGTTTTATCTTTTAAAATCTTTTTTGTAATACTTTTTTTTTGAAATTTTTTTTTTTTTTAATAAAATTGAAAATGTAACTTACTATGTTATGTAAGACTTAATTATACGTTTAGAAAAACGCATTGCTAAATATTGTAACTCTCTGTAAATACTAAAAAGTAGAAAATAAAATATAGCAAAAACATTTGCTAAAAATATAATCTTTTTGAACTAAAAAGTAGAAATAAACTTTTTAATTTAAATTTAATAGTTCGTAAACTAAAGATTGACAGGTATGTTTCTAAATAAACATTGCACAGACCTGTCAATCTTTAGTTTACGGAACTATTAAATTTAAATTAAAAAGTTTATTTTCTACTTTTTAGTACAAAAAGATTATATTTTTAGCAAATGTTTTTGCTATATTTTATCGTTATTACTCTTCTTCTGTATAATATAGAAAAAATTTTTATGTGCGTATATACTAGAATGAGATAAGTAAATTGAGCAAATCAGAGTTCAATACACCCAACAATACCGTTATTTTTAATAAAATTATTGTAATAGAGGGAATGTATTATAATAGCAGCGGTTATTTTGATTCTAAAGTTAGTTTATAAAATTGAAAGAAACTTTTCTAATTTTCATAGGAAAAGTAAGTATTGCCTCAGTTTTAATATATTCTTTATTTATTTGTGTATGCTCAATGCTAAAAGTGTTTTTTAAACCTTTCAAAGTGGGCAGAGGATGTCATTGTACACCAGCAGAACGCAATGTTATTTTGAACGCAATGTTATTTTGAAGCAACATAGAGAATGTAAATCTTACTCATTTATACAAAATATTTTCAGATGTTCAGCAAAGATAATTTCAAATCATTGATTTGAAATAATCTTTGCTGAAAATTTTATAAATCATCTGCAATGATTTATAAAGCAAAAGTTAAAAAACAAGGCAGAAAACGTAAGACTACTGCACAAGTAGACTGAAAAATTGTTAAAAGCAAACCTTTTTCATTGGCTAAACAAACCAAACATAATCTTGAATTGCAAGTGAGTGACACAACTGTTCATTGGCATTTAAGAAAGAACAGTTTAAACGGACACAGTCTGCAAAAGGTCTCTTTTGCAGACTGTGTCTATTTAAACTGTTCTTTCTTAAAAAAAAATACCACTAAACATTTGTAGTTCACGAACCAATATCTGAATTGGCCCATCAAAGAGTGGTGCAACGCATTATGCATGGATAAATTGAAAATTGTTCTTTATGGAGGTACAGGTTCAAGACAATATGTAAGACTTCCAGCTAATACAGAATTCCAGAAAAAATTTACCATTAAGTTTGTGAAACATAGTGGAGTCAAAGCCATGGTATGGGGTTGTTTCTCATATAATGGCATCGGCCCTATTTATAAGATTAATGGTATCATAGAGCAACATATATATGTCAACATCCTCAATAATATCATGCTGCTCTATGCTAATGAAGATATGCCGCTAAAATGGGTCTTCCAACAAGATAAAGAAACAAAAGTAACAAGACAAAGGCCTGCTCACCCAACCGTAGCCCTTTTATAAACTTATGGAGAGACCTTAAAAAAGCAGTTTTTGCTGTTAATCCAACTAATGCTTAGCAGTTATTGACTTAACGCCTAGTTGACTCACTGCATTGCTGTTGCAAAGCCATTATCCAAAACAAAGATTTTGCAACAAAATACTAAGGGTAAATATACTTATTTTTATCTTTTTTATGTTAAAAAATTAAGTTTTTTAATATTTAACACAAGAAAATTTATTATTTTTCTCCATTTTCAGATACCACTGCTATTTCAATGGTTGCAACCTTTTTTTAATATTATTGTTTTGTTTCTGAAATAAAATGTAAAACTATTATTGATTTTTTTTATTCAACTATTTTTTTCTTTAATATATAGGTCACATTCTAGGTGTTTATCTTTTATCAACCACAGCGTTATTAAGAACATGTTGGAACAAAATCCTTTTTTTGACAACATTCGGAGAAACACTTAAATCAGCTCAGCAAACCATTTTGGATCATATTCAAAAGATAGGATTAGTATGGAAATATTCAAAATGGGTACCACATGAATTAAGTCAGTAAAATTTGGATGATCGAGTTGTCATAGGCACATCTCTATATCCTTGGAACAGAACTGAGCCATTACTGAACAAGATGAGAGCAGGGGATGAGAAATGAATTACTTACAAAAACATTGTAAAAAAAGGGCATATTGTGAACTCGGAAAACCTAGCCCTTCAAAATTTAAACCACATTTGACTCTGAATAAGAGAATGCTGTGTATATAGTGAGATATTCAAAGACCAATACATTATGAGCTTTTAAAACCGAACGAAAAGCCTACTTCTGAGAAGTATTGTCAGCAAATGGATAATTTAAGCAAAAACTCAAGAATTTTTTTTTTACTTTTTACAAAATTCTTGAATGACAAGAAATTCAAAAATGAAAAAGATATCCAACAAGCACTGATTCAATTTTTTGAATCAAAGAATAAACGTTTTTCAAAAATAGGATATATAAAATTACAATCTTGCTGGCAAGATGTCATTTAAAATAATGGCAATTATATTATTCAATAAAGTTTATAGATTATATCAAAAATCTGTATTCTATTTTGTTCGGAAAACAGACAGAACTTTCTAGTAGATCTAAACATATATATATATATATATATATATATATATATATATATATATATATATATATATATATATATATATATATATATATATATATATATATATTTAGATCTACTAGAAAGTACACACATATTACACACATATTAAGCCTTTGCAGGAAGCACATGCAGTCGCAGGCCTTGTTCGCTTAAAGTAATTTTTTTAGACAACTTGACCATGTTTTTATATAGTAAGCGTTTTAAGAATTTGCAGCAAAATAAAGCTATAAGAAACTAGAGAATAAAACAGCTTGAAAACTACTTGAAAACTAAGAAAAAAACCAAAGACTATTCAAATTAAAAAATAAGCTAAATAAAATAAGCTTAAAATTGAATATTAAAAAAAGAAAACTGTTGACAAAAAAATAATCTACCTAAGTATTTTACTGCTTTTTTTTTCTGATTTTTAGCAACTTTTTTCAGTCAGTATATTAAGGCAATACTTTATAATTTGCGCTAGAAACACATTTTACAATTTGCTTTTCAAATGTCTTTGCTAAACTTTACTGTTTTTATCAATGCACAGCAAGAAAACTAATTGCTATTTATTTGTGAAAATTTTTAATTTTTTTAACAAGTTTTTTATGTAAAAAAATGAAATAATGCTGCAAAATTTTGTGGGCTAGTGCATTGTTAATTTACTGAACTTTCTTAACAAAATTTTTAGAAGCTTATTTAAAACTTTTGTTTAAGTTTTTAAATACATTTTTTTAAACAGAGATATTTTTATTTTAATTATCTCTAGAAATTTGTAAAAACATTGGAAATTGGCCAATATAAAAGAAACAATTTCATACATGCATCAAATGTGGTAAATACATTTATTAAAGAAGTTATTCTTTTATTTAACTTATTCCTCTATTACAAAATTTATTAATCAAATAATATTTTTTACAAAAAAATAACAATTTATTTTCTTGTTTTCCTATTATATAAGTAATGAAAAAAAACGTTAAATATAGTAAAAATATTTTTAAAAGCGAAAAGGCGTAAAAAAGTGAAAAATAATTAGTTAATTAAATAGACTAAATTATATGGACTGATAAAAATTGCGAATAAATCGTATATCGAAACTTTTAATTGTTGTTAAATTGTTATAAAAGATTATGTTTTTTTTCAACAACAACTCTAACCAAAAGAATGCAAAAGTTGTATGAAAACTTTAAAAAAGAGAGCAACTCTGAAAATACCTTAGAAACTTAGATAAAGTTCTTGGATAGACTCAAAATTTTTTTTTCCTGTTTTGACTTTTAAAATTTTGAATGGAATTTTGCCTAATAAGTTTTATTTATAAAAATTACCTTTTGATCTGAGTTTTATCTGAGGCTAGAGTTTTATAAATTTGGGGCAATTTGAACCTCACATTACTTTTAGTGTTTCTTAATAAAAACACTTTATAGAACAAATTTTCTAAAAAGAATAAAGCAGGAAATCACTCAAACAAAGAACAAAACACGTTTATTTGATTCTTCATTGCACATATAACACTCATAAAAATTAAATTTTTTTAGTACGGACAAGCCTTGCTAACAAAAATAATTTTGATAAAGACAAACCAGCATTTTTTTTATTTTAATAATTACTAAAAAATATAAACTAAATTATCATAAATGTTTGCTGTTGAAGTCTTCAAGACAGCTCTAAAGCTTTAGGGGTGATCAATCCCTTGTTTGAATTGTTGTCAGTGAGTACAAAAGAAAAGATGAGTAGTAGCCTGTTCACTAGAGATCCAGTGGAGTTTTTTGAAGTCAACAAAATGTTTGATCTGATGGAAAATGGCATGGATTTTGGGGCGATGCTGCAGTTTGACGAAGCCAAATAGGAGTTCTTAAATTCCTCTTCTAGTATCATCCAAAAAGCAAAAGGTAACAGCCTGAATCTATCTAAATGTGTAAATGAAACCAAAAATTTGGCTGAATCTTGCTCTACCATTTTCTGGAGAAGACCCACACTGTTTAGCTATCTGTGACATTGATTGCTATTAAACTGATTTAATGAGATAGATCAGCTGGTCATTGCTGTGCTTTTGAAAAGATTCAAAGCGAAGGCCGATTCTTGAAAGGGATCACCAAGTGCAAGGGTGCGTGGTGTAATGAGACTTCAAATGGCTTCATGTAGACTTCAAGAATATAGAATGTTGACCAACTTTATGTCACAAGAAATGACAAAGTTCAAAGCATCAGCTTGAATCAAATTGACCTAAAATGTTTGATCTTGTTGTAGTTCTCTGGAAAGTTTTTTTGAAAGAGCAAGTAAGATATGTTTCTTAACGCTACTTTCTAATGCAATTCAATTTTCCTACAACTAAATATTGTCCGAAAATACTACCAAATATATTTTTTAATATTACATTCTCTAAATCATCATGCTTTAAAAAACTAATATATACCTAACTTTAAGAGGTGCTCCACCCTTTAATTCAATTCAGATTATATTATATAGATGCCATTTTACAGACGCCGATACTGATGGATAAGAAAAAGGTGAATACTGATTAATTAATTAATTATTCCTGGCCTGAAAAATTATATGCTTTTATATTTTTGAACAATTGAATGTTAATTCAAATGTTCAAAAATGTAAAAGCATAAATATTTTCAGGACAGGATTAAGAACATCATGATCATTCTGTTGCTTGTAACATGTAATCCAGCACTATCTGCCACATGTCTCACTACCTTGTAGGACTCGTCTTTTTAGGCAAAAGCCAGGAAAAATTAATTTTACACCCCCCTCTCCTTGCCGCAAAACTCTTGGTTGAGTTAAGACTAAGGATCTTGTCTCAATAAAAATACTCATCTTAGGCAGATTTTAACATCCAGCTACTTTCATAGAAGATTCCTCATAAACCTTCTTCATCTAACAGTCTAGCACAGATGTAAACATGTTACATTGTTTTCTGCTAAGGATGATGAACCTTCAATTTTCTTGACACTACTCAAGCCTTCCCAGGAGACACGTGTGGTTATTTGTCTTGTATGTCCACGCATTTTTATTTTAGATAACATAGTCAAGGCCCTTTGCAAATTTTATTACTTTGCGGAAAAAACATTCAAATACAAAGAAAGCAAAACTAACAAAATAGGAAATTAAATCAAATTTAAATGGAAAAAAAAATTAATAACTTAAATAACTTGCATGCTGTTTTTATTTTTTTTTTCTTTAGGGTGGCTGTTATTTTAAGCAACAAAATTTGATGAGGCAAAGCATAAAACAAAAACAGTTTTAAGTCAACATTAAAAAGAATAATTTTCCTATATTTTATTTGTTTTTTTTTTTAATGAGGAAAGCAAAAATATAAATTGCTTTCTGTTTGTAAAATATATATATATATATATATATATATATATATATATATATATATATATATATATATATATATATATATATATATATATATATATATATATATATATATATATATATATATATATATATATATATATATATATATATATATATATATATATAATTTTAATGTAACAAGTATATATTGTCCCTTTTAGATTTACTTCTGTGTAAAGCATGTCTATATGTTTATATACACACATTGGTTTGTTTATGTATGTGTATATACGCATCTACCTCATATGCTTTACTTTTACATCACTTTTTAATTAAATATTTATATCTTTTGTTCATTATTAAACACGCATTTAGCTTATTTGGATAAGACATTGACTTCATACATGAAATGCCTGTGGTTCGATTCTTTTAGTTTTAGTCTTTCTTTTAAATACCACTGCTCATATATTTGCTTTATAGCCATCAGGGGTTGTTTTTTTTTTTGTTTTTTTATCTTTTGTTTTTTGTATATAAAAAATCTTTCTGTTTTTGAATGATACACATCTCTTCACATTCAGATTTTTTACCATTTTTTCATTTTACAAAGCATACACATAGACATAGTTTTTAAGCTTCAATTATGCAATACCGTCTGCGCATTTTTCTCATAGCCCTAACTGTTTCATATTACCTTTCTATTCCTGTACATTTTTTATTCACAATCTTTTTGCGCCTTGTACTTTTGGATACCAATTGCTTTTTAACATTCAACTCAGTGTGCTTAGTTCTACCCATCTCTTCCCTTTTGGTCTACAATGTTATTGGTAAAATATAAGTAAACAATTATTATTAATAAATTTTTGCATGAATTTTTTGCTCTAATACTGAAGATCTGTCTGACACCTTTTAATAGTTTTTAGCAAACTGGTACTCTAATAAAATCTTGTCTCATTTTTTTATGAGGCTACTAAAATTTTAACTGAATACTTAATAATAAAAGAAATTGTTTTATGAATGCTATTGAAAAATGAAAGCGTTGTTTGTCTCTTTTATTCGCCTTTATTACGACGGGTTGATGTTTGATGTTTCTATTACAATTCAATAATAGAAAGGAAAAAAAGTTAGTTAACGCGGAGTTGATAATTTAAAATTTATTTAAAAATAATTCATTGATTGCAATGACTTCACTTTGGTGGGAAAAAGCTACAAAAAAAAGAAAAAAGAAAAGAAAAATGAAAATGAAATGCAAAATGCTTTTACAAATTACTTCTATTGATTGTTTAATAAATGAACAAATTTTATTTAAATTATTGAAAAGTTAAATTAAGTTATTGAAAAGAAAAAAATATAATATTTTTAAGTTGTGTAAACATTTTTTTCAAAAAATTTCAAAAAAAAATTATTTAAAAAAACAACATATTTTTATTTTATTTTTTAAAGTAGAAATTTTTAATCATTTCATGCTTTGATTAGTGAGTCAAGTTTAAAACAAAAAAACTTTTAAACAACTTTTTGTAAAAATAGAAACAAAAATAAATAAATAAATAAATTAAATCATGGGAAGATTTGATTTAACTTATTCATAATTCAAAGTAACTTAAAAAAATAATATTTTTATAATAATAATAATAATAAGATAAGATTTTTAGAAGGATATTTTTAGTAGGATATTTAGATTTTTAGAAGGATATGGAATAATAGTCTTAAGTATTTGAAATTGTCATAAAAACAAATACCTACTAAAAAAACTTAAACATAACATTTAATTTACACATGTGTTTTATGCAAACGATCATTATAATTAACTTTTTATTTTAATTAAAGTCTTTCGCCTAAAATAAAAACTTTAAAAAAGAACAACAAATAAAAGTTATTCATAACATAACGATTTTATTAATTGCATTTAAATTGTTAAAACATCATAACAGCCGTCAACAAATTATAACAAAAAAAACATTAAAATATGCAATATCGAATTTTATTAGAAAAAAAAAATCTGCGAAGAAATATTCACAATAAAAAAGAAAGAAACTTCACTAGACTAATATTAAATAAATTGAATAATATAACCCAGATTTCGATTACATAACTCGGTTTCGTAAAACCGTAAAAATTATACTTTAAAAGTTTGATCGGACAGTCCAACCTAAACAAGTTTCAATTAAACACTTTGTCCGGGACTTTGTAAAAAATTAAATTGAGCCCTGTTAGGCTATCCTTGCTTTTTGCTGTTATTTGAAAATTTTGGTTTCTTGCATGCAGATTATCTTGGTTTCTTGCATGCCACATATAATTTATTTTGTGAAGAACTCTTCAAACAGTTCTTACACTCATATTTAATCCAGATGTATTGTTCAACTTATGTCAGACCACTGTTAATGATATTTTTTGTCATGTTTTAATAAATGAATTAACAAAATTGTTGTTGATTCTTATCTCTTGGAACTTGGGAAATTTATAATGGAAAGACTCAGAACAAAAAAAACAAAGTTGTTTAACTTTATTTTGTGAGTCAGCATTCGATTATTCAGACATAAAGATCATACCAAAATTTCTTTCATATTCAAAATACACCTAGCCCTCCAACAATTTAACAATTGGTGCAGACAACAATGGGGCAACATGACGCAAATTAAAAAACAACATAGAGCTATATTTTATTATTAAACATATATTTATATTTATATATAAATATTTAAATAGACTGAGGGTTAAGGTTTGGCCATATACAACTTACACAAAGGATATTTAATACTAAAAAAATTCCACTTTTTTTTACTTTTTGGTCAAAAAACTGTCTGGATTAAAGTCCATATATTAAAAATCAAAGTGTAAAATATTTCGACAGTGCCAACCTATTTACATTTTTATATATCATCAGCCCTCGGAATTAGGAAAAACACTTCTAGGTCATCAGTTACGTCAGCATTGCCGAATGCCGATCCTAATTCTGAGGGCTGCATTATAGATTACTATATTTTAAAATAGGGTATATTTTTTATCTTTGTTAAAGATCCTAATAGTGATTATAATATTAATTTTAATATTGAATCATTGAAACAATTAAGCTTTTATTCTGACCTTTTTTCAAACTCATTAATAAAATTGTCATAATTATATTATTGTCAAATTAAACTTTTTAGCAGAAAAAAAAGAAATTATATAAAATTATATGATTATGCGTTAATTTGTGTTATATTTTAAAAATGAAGTTGGGACAACTGTCTGACTATAAACATGAAATTCCATACTTTGAAGAACTTTTAATATCCATATTGAAGCATTAATCCAAAAAAAGTTATTTTTCACAACTGACAACTAATTATATTTCTATATCTTAAAACTAACATTTTTAAATCTTTGAAATGATCAAGATTCGTTATCAGCTCATAATTCTCATTGCTTTTATTCACTCACTTTTTTCAAACTTGAAATTTTTTAACAAATGATAACCAATTTGAAGAATTTTATTTAATGGTTTGAGAAACCTGAGAAAGTAAAATATTTAATTTCTCAGAACTTCATTCTGAGAAATTTTTTCAAACAACCTTCAACATAAGAATTTTTTTTTACAATCTTCAAGCTGAAAGACAAGAATTTCATATAATGATCTTAAAAAGCACTGAGTACTTTAATATGGAAAAAAAACAACAGTATTTTAACACGTTCTTGATTGTGCATTTTAATTTTTTATTAATTTTAATATTGAATTTTTTTCAACCTGTATTATTTTCTTTACCTTATTATTTAATAACCTTATTATTTTCAACCTGTAGTAAGTATAATGTAATTTATAAATTTACCTGCATAGAATTTAAATCAGACAAATCATCATAATCATCTTTTACAGTTGAAGCGTCAATAGAAAACATTCCTAAACCACGACTTGCATCTCGCCCAGCAAACACACTGTATGGACCATCTATCAAATATTCAAGTAAAAATTCATCAAATATCAAACTCACTAACAAAAATTATTATCATTATTAGTTTTTATGTTTTATTTATAATTATATATTATAATATATATTTTATAATTAAAAATATTTTATAATTAAAAACTTAAATTTTATAATTAAAAACATATTTTATAATTAAAAACTGATTGAATAAATTTATAATTTAAAGAAATTAATAGAACCGAAACTGATTAAATAAATAATTAAATTCTTTGCGTATATACAAAAATTTAAATAAACTTTCTTGAGGTACACATTTCTGTGTTAACTAATATCTAATGCAAAGACAGCGTGATTGCTGTAATTAATATGTTACAAAGGATTACTTCGTTTTTTATTAAAAAATACTTTTGAAAAGCTTAGCTTCACAGCCTCAAATGTGATTAATATATCTTAGATATATATTAAAATAAATGCATGTTTGTTTGAATGGCATTTAAGTATTTTACATCAATCATCCAACCCTAACCGATTTTGGCACAGAAAAACATTAAGACCATTAGAAAGCATAAACTTAATATGAAGCAACCATCTTAGCCAGCCTAAAATTCACTTTTTTTGTTTATTTTTGCTAAACCTGATAAATTAGGTTAGTGTAACAAGCAACCCTTGGAATTAGGAAAATTGAGGCTGACACTTTATTGCCAACCTCAAACACTTTTAGATCGATAGTAAAGTTGGCATTGCTGAAAAAAAAAAAAAAAAAAAAACGAAAATGGATTTTTTCATTTTAGGACAGCATTTGATATACTTATTTGCCATACTAAGTTTTTTTTTTTTAAATAGATGTGATATTTGAAAAAATATGTCATCTTTATTTACTTTGATGGTTTATAGTATTATAAAAGTATATAACACAAGGAAAATTTTAGAAAATTAAACATATAATACCTTTATAATACAATAAATTTTATAGTTTATAGTATTATAAAGGCATTATATGTTTAATTTTCTAAACTTTTCCTTGTGTTATATAAAGGGCAGATGAGTCAAATACACTATAAGTAAAGTTCTCCCAGACAAGTCAAAACTGTTAATGAAGCTATAGTTAATATCAAAATTCATAACAAAAGTTTTAAGTTCGCGAAATCCAGATCAACATTAGGCAATTTTGCCAACTCAAAAGCTGATGTTTGTTTTACTATGACATAGAACACCACCTTAATCTCTAGAAGTGCCAGCATGCAAAAAATATGTACATGGCTGGATACTTTTCAGAGCAAAAAATTAGAAGGGTAACTTTTAGACTTTCTTAAACATCTTTTAATACTATTTATTTAAATATTCATAATATGGTTAATACATGTGCTGTAGTTTACTGTAAAACTGGATATAAAAAAAAAAGTAAATCAAAATGATTTTATTCCTGAAAATTCATTTTTTGATTTCCATAAAACAATCTTAACTTATTTAAAGAGTGGGTAGTATTTATCAATCGAAAGTTATGGAAGCCCAGTAAAAATTATATAATTAATATATATATATATATATATATATATATATATATATATATATATATATATATATATATATATATATATATATATATATATATATATATATAAATTATTAAAAAATACTAAAAAGTATTATATATAGAGTAAAGTGGGGTCTAATGGATTAGTATATATATATTTTAATTACACTTATATTTGCGTATTTCATTCTCTTCGAATGTCAATGTAGAATTGAATAAATTTTTTTTATTAAGTTGTAAAGAGTATTGAGCTGTATTTAAATATATAAAATTTTAACAATTTTTTTTTTAAGTTTTTTATGAAACTTTATTTGATTAAAAAAAATTTTATTCAATTCTACACTGACATTCGAGGAGAATGAAATATGCAAATATAAGTGTAATTAAAACAACACTTTATTAAAAAAACAAAAAAGCAATCAATAATAACAATTAAAAAAACAATCAATAATAACAATTAAAAAAATCAATCAAATAAAATAAACTTTTTTATTCTTGTGATGATGTTGAGCCGTTTAGAGGTACTAGAGGTTGAGTTGAGTTTTCACTTATGCGGCACTTTTTGTAGCAATAAAACTCAGCGCCTTTTACATATTGCTTTGGTATGCATGTTTGACATAGCCAAACCTTGCAATTTGAATTTTTACACTGGTATCATTCCATAATTTGACTTGCTGAAGTTTCGCCCAAAACTTTTCGGCACTTTTTACTCTTGAATTGGTTTGCAGCTAATATTTTTGTTTGACTTGTTGCTTGGTTTATTTGCTGTTCTCCATTAAAGTTAAGTTTAGGTTGTTTTTTAGATTGCATTGCTGCTTTTTTACTCTCAGCATCTTTCAACCTTTCAAGTATTTCAGGTTTGTTGAGACACTCCTCTTTGAATCTTGGCACATCTATATTTTTTCTTTTTTTTTTTTGTGTCAATGTGTTGGATACGAAACATTTGTTGCAAAGCTGATCCAAGTGATTGGGCTGCAACATCTTTTTGAATTTCCTTTTGAATAGCAGGAGTTTTTACAATATTGAAGGTTGTTTGCAGACAAGGTGACTTTTGAGATGACTTTAGAGCTGATGCTATGTGACATATGCTGATGCTAGATGTTGTTGGTGTAAATTCAGAGGGCAGTGGCTGAGGTAGTGTAATTCCTGGTGCTAGATTTGGTGATAGCACTATCATAGATTCTGGTTGTTGAGATGATGAAGGTTCAGTTTCAGATCTCAGTGTTTCAAATGTATTAGAAATTTGCAACTTTGACTGATCGATTTTATTGATGTCGAGTGGAAACAAGCCAGTATTCTGAAACCCAGTAACTATCTGGGTACGTGTAAAAACTTCACCAGAGCTGAAATTTTTTTTTTGCAGGTGACTGAAACATTCTTTTGATAAGTTGCTAAACTTTGTCTCTGCATAAAACTGTTGAAGTAATTTGCGCTAAACTCTTTTGACATGGCAATAAACACCAACATCTAGTGGCTGTAGAATGTGCAATGAGTGAGCTGGTAAGCAAATTAATAAGAGAGTACCTAGCGAATTTCATTCAATTATTATAATCATTTTATAAAAGCAGTAAATAAAGTCATTTAAATTCAGAATTCAAAATTGGTTCATTAAAATTTATACAAAAAATTTATAGTTGGAGATTTATTGGTCACTTGAGGCCTTATAAAAAAAAGCTGCTTTTAAGAAATAAGCTATTGCTTTGTATTTATTTATTAGTGTATTTCATTTAACCCCGCAACAATCAGTTTCTGTTTTTAACTCATAACTTTTTTTCCTAAATAGCAAATTTAATTTTGAAAAAAAATTCTTGATCAGCGTAAAAAGTTGTATCAGTAAACATTTTAAGTTCAATGATACCGAATTTAATTTCCAAGAGTTTTAAGTTCCCTTTTCAAACAAATAAAAAACATCTTATTACGCATTCGAAAACTTATAAATTTATAACAAAATTTTTTTAATTAAAAATAAAACTTTATACAGTCTTACTTAGAAAAATACTCTCTACAATATAATCAAAAAATAATTACAAAAAAATTATTCAATAGTTAATTAAAAGCAAAAGTATAAAAATTGTCATTTATTTCGTTCTACCCACTATTTCATTTTACCCTGTTTTACTCTATTAAAATGTTTAGAAAAAAAAATTAGTTTAACTTTTAACTTATAAACATTTTAATAAAAATTACAAAGAAAGTTTGCTCTGAACAAAAAGTGAATAGGAGTAAAAGTGATTACTACATGCAACACTATTGGTTTGAACTTCTTTCAGTGCATGATAAAAGGTAAAAAAAAATTTAATTCATTAAGTCAATATTATGTTAATAATAATAAATCGTTCCAGTTATGGAAATTAAAAGAACAATTAAAACATTGATGAAACATTAAAACTTTGATGGAGGAGAATTTTCCTTGATTTTTCAAAAATTCTTACTATGATAAAGAAATCGTAACTATTGAAATTTTTGATAAGATTTTCTTTTACAAAACAAAATTATATTTTTAAGTAGTTATATTACGATTAATAATTGCAAAGTTAATATAAATATATATATAATTAATCTGAAAGTTATGAAATATATATATATATATATATATATATATATATATATATATATATATATATATATATATATATATATTGTTTTTGAATGGATAACGTTAGTATTTAGGTAATTTGGGATAACGGTATTAACCAACGTGGCTGTCAACAGACCTACTCCCAGATAATGCTAAATACTTATCATAATATTTTAATCATAACTTTTGTACAGTGCAAAGTCACAAAACGTGAATGTGCCAATCCTCCTTACTTTAGCTTTAGACCTAATCCAACTCCACATTGAAAGCAAACTTATTCTAATAGTCTAGCATAACAAAATAATGCATTTGATAATTTAAGGGGTTAGCAATCTTTTAAGATGGAAGACCCAAAGTTTATAATTTATAAAAAGTTTCCTGTTTTTAAAGATCTACTAACATCTTTTTAATATTATAATAGTATTTGTGCATGGAGCTGGAGAGTCGCATTAAAACATTAAAACTTTAGCATCACATGTTTATACCAGGGTCGGCAACCTGCTAGCAAGCAGCAGGTTACCAATTCTGGTATAAACATTTAAAAAAATATAATGTAGATTATATACTTACATAAATCTTTATATGTTTTTACATCAGGCCAACAGACACAAACTTTGAAAAAATAATAGTGTTACGAGTAAACATCTCGCATCTACTCATTTAGTTATACATGTGTCAGGTAATTTTAAAGCACAACACCGTTTTAAAAAAGTAGAATATAGAAAATGTCATTAAAATACTAAAGGTTGGTTGAGTATGTAACAAGAGTACAAACGATGCCTAATTTCTTTTCTTTAAGTTTAGTTTAGTTGATTTTAGAGGTCAATTATTTATATTATTTACAACAATCGATAATAAATTCAATGACTTTTGAAAAATCATAAATGTTCGCTATGTTTAAATCACCAACAAAGATGTGCTGCATCAGGCACCTCTATGCTAACAGTCTTACCATACTTGTGTACATCTGCGACACAAGTACCATATTTTAGGAACATAATAGAATACTGGAAACATATGCGGAGAGAGTTTATTTCCAGTTATTGTTTAAAAATCTTCTTTTAACTAATTTAAAAGTTCATCTAGTTGATTTTTGAAAATGTTAATGGAAGTTGCGTCAATTACTATTTACGTTAGGGTATTCCACTGTAACACAACACGGCTCGTGAAGAATTTCCCTCTTGACATTCAATTGAGTACTCATTGCTGTGCAAGTCTTTGATTTTGACCAAGCATAATAGACTTTGACAACGAAGGACGATTGAATAATACATAAAAGTTTATTTCATCAAATTCACGCATGAACTTGAACATCAGAATTAAATCACCTCTTATTCTTCTTTCTTCAAGTGTTATAAAACTTAATATGACTCTTCGCTGCTTGACATTTTAAACTTTTTCTGGCTTTTCAATGTTTGCCCATTGGTAAGGTACTCTAGGTTAGGACGAACATACATGGTGTACACTTCTTTCCACAGTGAAAAACTATGGCTGCAAATAGTTTTTTTCAGCCTCTCTAAGGAGCGGTTAGCGTTCACCGCAGCTGCTAAAATTTGAGCATTGCGTTTAAGATCATTTGAGATAATAACTCCAAGATCTCTCTCTAACTAAGCAACTTCGATTGCAAGTGGCAGGCCGTCTGATCCTAGTATTTAAGTAACGCTGTTGACATGAACTTTTCTTGACCTTGCTCCCTCCCCCTTTTCATAAATTGTCAAAAATTTCCAAACCCCCTCCCCCTATTTTGTTGACATAATTAATGGACAGCCCCATACCAGTCTATTTAAAATAGTAATTTTTAATCATTTTATGCTTTGATTTGTTAGTCAAGTTTTAAACAATTATCTGTAAAAATAAAAAGAAAGAAAAATAGCAATTAAATCATTTGATTGCAACAAAAGATTTAATTCAACTTATTCATAATTTAAAGTAAATTAAAAAATTATCTTTTAAAAGATTTTAAGAAAGACATGGAAAAATAGTTTTAAACAAATTATTATATTTAAATTTATCATAAAAAATTCATGCCCACATAAAAAAAAAATTTAAATATAACATTATTTGCTAATTTACACAAAATACATTTATTTTAAAAAACCACTATAATCAATTTTTTTATTTCATTTAAAGCCTTCACGCAAAATAAAAACTTTAGAAAAGATGAATAAAAGTTATTTATAATGTAACAATTTTTTTAATAGCAAAACCGCCATGGTCAAGTATATATATTAGGGTGTCCCAAAAAACAACATTTTTGAAAATAATCTGCTCTCACCCCCTAAATGTGTTCTATCTAATGCAAAAACACTAGGTTTATATAAAACATATATACACAGGTCTTGTTTTTAATAAAAAACGACTTCGCTTATTAGCTCTTCATGATTTTAACGTCATAAAATTATCTTTATTTTTTTTATTATTTAAGGACATTAACTTTTTTAAATTACCACAATAAAATAAATTACCAACAAACAAGTTTATTTTACAAATTAAGAAAAACAAATTTTGTAAATGTACATTGTGGAAAATGTGTAAATTGTGGAATGTCTATTTTGTTTCAATTATTTTTTTGTTTAAATTTAAATAATTAAGTTTACTATTTTTACTATTATTTAACATAAATTTCTTTCTTTTCTCGATATTAGTATAAATGAATTAAAATATATTTTTTGTTTTCATTATTTCTTAAAATGCAAAACAAGCAAGAAAAAACTAATTTTTTTAAATTTAAATAACTTTTTTAATCAAAATTCTTTCTTAATTATAAGGAAATTTCTGTTTTTACTTTTTTGATATTGCACAATCTGTTATTTATATAAAGCTGATGTAACTATTATCTTATATATTTGTCAATTCTGATTGATTGCTTGATTGTTTGTTCCTGGTTGGCAGCCAGACCATTGGTCCTGGAGACTTGAGGTTTGGCATGGATGGTCCCCGTTGCCCAGGGAGTGACGGTTGGCCTCTGAGGATGCTGGAGGCTGTCCGGGGTCTCGGGGTCTTTTTTTCCCTGGGCGGCCTCCAGCATCCTCCGAGGCCAACCTGACATAACCCACGTCACTCCCTGGGCCACAGGGACCATCCATGCCAAACCTCAAGTCTCCAGAACCAATGGTTTAGTTTAGTTCTTCAGACCTAAATAAGACAGTTTTAAATAAGAGTGCTTCTTTACTGGAAATATCTCCTCTAAAAAATGTAAGTAAAGGTGACAAATTAGAATATGGAAAGCAAAAAGTTAAAAAACTGGAAACAAGTATGACAAACCTAGTAGCATCAGCATTGGATATAGACCCAAAAAAATAATATCTGAGAAAAAGCAAAAATACATTAACTGTAATGATTTAAACAAACTTATAGATGCAATAAAGTAAAAAGTAAAAATCAGTTTGAATGAAGAAAAAGTTCAGTAACTAACATAAACTCTTGATAGTTGGAAAAAACATGCAATGCATTTTCAGTTTCAGACCATCTTGTTAAAAAAGCCAGAAAGCTGAAAAATGAAAAGGGAAACCTGAGGCTTAAACAGGACATCTTTTGGAGGATATTGTTAAGAAGAGAGTCATTGAAATATATGAATCTGACGAATACACTAGACAATATCCAGAAAAAAAAGACTTTGTTTCTTAATAATGTTAAAGTTCATAAACAAAAACGCTTAATATTAGTTCGTTTAAAAGAACTTCATTTGGAATTTAAGAAGTTATATCCTGAACACAAAGTTAGATTTAACAAGATCTGTGAACTAAGGCCAAAGTGGTGTCTTACTGTTGATAGTAGTGGAAGCCACTCAGTTTGTGTATGTCCTTACCATCAAAATGCTAAGTTGATGTTCGCTGCTCTTTCTAACAGCCATTAAATATATTACAAAGATTTAATGAAAGTATGTATTTGTAATATAGATAGTCAAAACTGCATTTTTTATCTATGTTCCAACTGCCCTGGTAAAATAAATTTGAAGACTTACTTGGAAAATGTGTTTGAAAAGAATGATTTTAATTTTGATGATCAGATCACATATAAACAATGGGTGTCAACTGACCGAACTGCACTTATTACAGTCCAAACAAGCATTAGTGAACTTATTGTGAAACTTTGTATGACCTTTATCACCACCACTTTATCAAAGAAGTACAGTCTTCCTACTCTAAAAAAAAATATTAGGCCAATATACCTGCATTATTTTGATGGATTTTGTAGAGATCAATAGTTTTCTTGTACAAGATGCTATACAAGGGTTTTACTGGCAAGCTGATCAAGCTACCTTACACCCATTTTCTGTTTATTACAACCTTAAATTTGAATGCTATTGTTTAATTTCTGACCATCTTTGTCATGACCAATCAGCAGTCCATTGTTTTTTCACAAAGTTGCTGCCTTTGGTCAAAATCAAACTACCCACAGTGAAAAAAAGTAAAATACTTCAGTGATGGTGTTGCGTTGCAGTATAAAAACTACAAATGTCTAATAAACTTAATTTATCACATTATAGATCACCAAATAAATGCTGAGCATCACTACTTTGCTACGTTACATGGCTAAAGTCCATGCGATGGAATAGGAGGTACTATAAAAAGAAGCAGCAAAATCTAGTTTACGAGCAGCAATTACAAATCAGATTCTCACACCACAAGATCTGTTTACATAGGCTCAAAAAAACATCAAAGGTGTTAACATATTTTATCTTTTAAGTGATGATGTCAATAACTATGAAACAACTTTTAACCTTCAGAAACAATATGAAGGGATGCGCACAGTTCCGGGAACAAGAAGCTATCACTGTTTTGCACCAGATGGAGAGAAATTGTTTTTACGAAGAATCTCTAGTGATACTGTCTATGATACTCATGTGTTAAATGATGTTAACTTGATTATAAAAAAATCCTTCAAATTTTCAACCTGGTAAATATATTGCATGCTTTTACGATGAAGAACGGTACATAGGGCTAGTGGTTGATATTTGTAATGAAAATCCAAGACATTAATGTGAGATTTACGCAAAGAAACAAATTAAATTTAAAATGGACAAACGATGCACGATCAAGTCAGTGTTGGGTTCTATTTGACAAGATAATATGTCAAATAAGTGTTCCATTGATTAAAAGTATAACTGCTCATGACTATATTCTTGCTTGTAATGACTATGACAGTATTATGAGTTATATAAATCAGAGATAAGCTAATTAGTTTCATGTATACATAATTTTTTTTCTCACTGAATGCACTTTTTTACTATATAGTTTGAATAAAATTTGAGGTATAAATTTTGTATAATTTTTGTATAAATGTGGTAAGGGGCATTTTTTGTTCTCCTTTTAAAAATATCATCACTCTCAAAAGGTTACAATCATGTTATAAGATAGAGTATAGGTTTTAAATTTTTTTTGGTGCTTGTCTATATATAGAAACTCAATATTAAAAAGTTCATAAATTATTTCACCTGTTTACGCTACTTTCTATGCCAGTAAAGTCGATGTAAGTATTCATAATTTAAAAAAAAAGTGATTTTTTAATAGGCTGCTGCATGTACTAAATTAATTTTTAATGCATAATTTTGATTATTCTAACAAATGGTGACCCTACACAAAAATAACAAAAAAGTCCACTTTCAGTAAGTAAGTATTAAACTGTAACAATAATTTAAAACAATATTTATAATATTGCAATATTTAGCAACTTTAAGTTACAATAACTCAAAAACTGTTAGAAAAAAAAGTCAAAAACAACTGAAACAATGGATCATTTGGGTGAAAAACTATTACCCTGCAAAATTTCAAGTGATCACCATCTTTATTTAAAAAGTTATGTATTGTCAAAAATCAAAAAAAACTGCTGTAAGTTCCTGATACACAAATTTTTGGGATTATGGTTATATTTAATTCAATCATAAATTTTGAACATATTGGTCAATCCAGCTGAAATTTTCTGGATTGTATTTTTTTCATAAGATCTGTGTGTGATCTAAGTTTAAAGCAAATCTGAGATGGTAACCTGGAGAACTTTCAAAAAACTAGGTGATTTGATATAGAATAACCCGAAAGTAAGACTCAGCCAAGCATTTATTAAATAGTTTATTAGCAACGAAAGCTGGAGTGACGTAATTGTCTTACAATGGGTTAACCTGTTTAATTAGAATGGAAGGAAAAAAATAGCTATAAGATTCCAGGGTCAAATTAGAAAAAAAGTTATTTGCAAATAGTTCTGCCTTATCCTTGGGAGAGGTAATAAGATCAGTCCCATGAATGAGAGGTTCAATGTTAGACCTTCCTTTGTTAACAACGCTGTTGAAGATTTTCCAAAAGTTTTAAGAGCCTAACTTCTGAGATAAGATGCAAGATTTAGTAAACTGTGAATAATGGAGCTTAGCATCAGACAGCACCTTTATTATATAGATTTCTTCCGATAATATATACTAATTTGCTCTCTAGAGAGTTGTTCACTAAAAAAGATTAAAAAAATGATTATGATTAGATATAGTAGCAGCACAAGAAGGTTAAAAGCATGGAGTAGAATGAGGCTTGACTTGTAACCAACGAGAAAAAAATAAAAGCTTCCATTCCAACCTGAATCCAGGAGGTTACGTAGGAGGGGCATTTATCAACTGAGAAAGAAAAGACATCAACCTAAGGAACACCACGAAGAAAATCACGAAAAGAATCCCAGTCAGTTTAAGGGTAGTAATAAGTAGTGCAATGATAAGGTGAGTCTGAAAAGGAAGTACAAGATGAAAGATTTAAAGAGATCAATGGATAGTCAGAACCACCTAAAGGAGAAACTGAACACAAGCTAGGATCAGAGACAAGAAATAAATCAAGGAGTGAAGGTAAATGCTTAAGGTTGTCAGGAAAACAAGTCACAAAGTTGACTATCTGAGAAAGAGATAGAGAAATGCACAAGTTATAGGCTTTAGTGCCAGCAGGGTTAATGGTGTTAAAGCCGTGCCATTCAGTGCAATCAACAATAGTCACCAATAGCAACAATAATGATAGAGGGTTAAAAAGAGAGGGCATGGTCCATTTGATGAGAAAGTACAACTAAAAAGCAGGAAAATAATAAAGATCAAAGAGAAAGATGATAGAATGAAGAGGAGCTAAGCGGAAGCACATAAAAGAATGGTAGAAGGATCCAAACCTGATTTCATGACAAATAGGTGAATTAATGCGTATGTATACCCCTAAGCCAAGCATGTAACTATTTGAATCTTTGCCAATTAAAGGATACTACCCATCAACACTGAGATCTGATGAAGGAATAGCAGAATTTAATAGTCTCACTAAGAGCAAGCAAGTCTGGGTGTATTTTGCAGGAGATTAGATTCAACTGATGAACGGTTGCTGCACAAACCAAAATTTTTGTAAAACTTACATTAAAACAGTTAGGTGATGAGGATGGTTTTTTATGTTTAATATTTTGGGTTACTTTTGGCATGATATAAGTTAAGAGAACTTGACTTATTTATAAATAGAGCACAGTCTCCTAAGTAATGAGCTATGCAATTGTCTGAGTCCTGTTAATTCACTTTAAGTCGTAATATAGGGCTCCTTGTGTGACTCCAACAATGCCCATCAAAAGCATTTGATGCGCATTGAGAAACCTTACTATCAGCCGGCCTCATTTGGAGATAACAGGAAGAATAGCATAGCCACCATCAAGGAGACACAAAGAAAAAACTATGAGTAGAAAAAAGAAGATTCAGTATTCTTCACACTAGACAGGAAATAATATAACACAGGTTTACATCTATGCCAGCCTTATAGTTGAAGAAGAGGTTTGAGGCTGGTTAGCAAAATTATTCTGCATACCACGGAGTTCACATCTTTTAACTTATAAAACATTTCATTAATAATGAAGTTTTATAAAAATATCAAGTTTTAAATAGATAAAATAAAAAATAAAATAAAATAGAAAATTTATTAATTAAAAAAAAGTAAATTAAAAATTTTTTTTTTATTTTTATACAACTTTCTTTTTCTTTTTTTTAGAGTTGCTGTTGAAAAAAAAACTTTTATAACGATTTAACAACATTGAAAGTTTTGATATGCAATTCATTTACGATTTTTACCAGTTCACAATTAAGAAACTAACTTGCTATGTTCGCTAGAACTATAGAAAAGTTCTAGCGAACATAGAAAATTGTTTCGCTAGAATATAGAAAGTTTTAACTATAGAAAGTTTTGTTCGCTAGAACTATAGAAAATTTTGTTCTTATGTTTATTTGTTTATTACATTTACTCATTTTTATGTCTTTTCGCTTTTAAAAACGTTTTTGCTATATTTGACGCATTTTCTCAATACTTATATAATAGAAAAATAAGAAAATAAATTGTTATTTATTTGTAAAAAACATTTGATTAATAAATTTTGTTAATGACGGACTAAGTTAAATAAAAGAATAACTTCTGTAATAAATATATTTACCGCATTTGATGCATGTATGAAATTGTTTTATATTGCCCAATTTCCAATGTTAATACAATTTACTACAGATAATGAAGATAACAATTTCTCTGTTTAAAAAAATGTATTTAAAAACTTAAACAAAAATTTTGTTAAGAAAGTTCAGTAAATTAACAATGCACTAGCCCACAAAATTTTACAGCATCGTTTCGTTTTTTTACATAAAAAAATTGTTTAAAAAAATAAAAATTTTCACAAATAAATAGCAATTAGTTTTCTCGCTTTCCTGTCCATTGATGAAAACAGTAAAGTTTAGCCAAGATATTTGAAAAACAAATTTAAAAACAATTTATAAAGTATTTCCTTTATATACTGACTGAAAAAAGTTGTGAAAAATTATAAATCAAAAAATATTTTTATTTTTGTTATATTCTTATCTACTTTAAGTATGCTATCTACAGTAAGTATGCCATTTTTTTGACAACTATTTTCTTTTTTTTATTAATAATTTTTTTAGCTTGTTTTATTTAGATTTTCTATTTTGTATAGTCTTCGGTTCTTTTCCTCGAGTATTGCACGCCCTTCCCAGGAAGGCTTTATATATATACATATACATATATATATATATATATATATATATATATATATATATATATATATATATATATATATATATATATATATATATATATATATATAACCATGTTAAATATATATATGCATATATATTTAACATGGTTTACTAGATTGCCTTAATAAGATAATACTATTATATTAAAATAATGAGAAAATTATCAGCTGCACATATTTACAAAAAATTCTTTACAAATGAAAAATTACTTACTTGGGCCATAGTTCTGTTTACCGCTTGTGACATCAAAAACTTTACCATTAACAGCAATTAAAATTCTTGGATCATTGATACCATTGTAATGTCTGAGCTCTGTAACAGTAAAATCTCTTTTTGGCATAGGAGGCAGTTCTTCATGTTTTGATACAAATTCATCATCTTCAGGCTTTTTAGTTAGTAAAATTTTTATTATAACCAAAACAACACCTATTAGTAAACCAACTAATACAGGCAATGTTATGTAGTCGGATAAAGATGACAAAAATGTAGACATTATATCATTTAGATAACTAAAAACAAATTTAAAATTAAAATTTTAATTTATAACTTAAATACAAATTCAAACTGTTCTAATTTTATAGTATAACTTATTAACTCTAAATAAGTAAATGAAACTCTGGTGGTTTCGTTAAAAACTTAAAACACTAAAATAATGCTAGATTTTGTTTTACTAACTCTAGCCATAAAAAAAATAGAATTTTCTACATAACTCATTATTTTATAGTTTATACAAGTTTTTTATATTTTGTGCATATTTTATAGTATATACATACCAGAGCTGGAAAGAAGTGCAACTTAATGAACACTTCCACTACATGCAGACAAATATATATATGTATATATATGTATATATATATATGTATATATATATATATATATATATATATATATATATATATATATATATATATATATATATATATATATATATTACAATTTTTAATATTTAGATATAAAATGTAATTTTTAGATATAAAAAAATCAATTTTAATTGTTAGATATAAAAAAAATCTTGAAGTAGACTAGATGCGAAATTTGTGCATTTGTTTTAAAATTAGAAAAAGCAGCAGACGATACATACATAATATTTTTGTTAACAATGGCTCAAATTTATGAGCCTAACTATTATTAATTTTAATTAATAAACAGTATGTTATCATACATAATCTAATAAAAATTTGCAATTTTATTCAATAAAAAAGTATTATAAGGTTATAAAATTTTATTCAAAATTTTATGTCTATTTTTAATTATCACAAATAATTTTAAGCCTAGTGTACTGGTTTTGGTTTTTGACCTTAACTGTCTTGCACTTTCTTGATCTATACAAAACTGGCTACACCCATCACAATGGATAGATTAATTAATTATAAATTGTTACTACTTGGAATAACATGTTATTTAAGTTATGAAATCAAGTGATACATAGATATGTTTTACTTCTTACAAAAAGTACTTAAATTGTAAATTAAAATGTAAACTTTACCTTGAATTTTTTTCTTTTTTTGTAACTATAGTATATGGCTACTATAGTTATAAAAAAAAGCATGTCAGCTATTCTTAGTTTTATAGTGTGATAATCATGTGTCATTTTTTATTGGTGCATTTTGCTTTTAACAATACAAGAAACCTGTTAGTTTTCTGTTATTATTAAAGATGTAGACTGCAACAGTGCACTGCACAATCTGCAATAACATAATCATATTATACATGCAAAATTACCTTTTATTATAAAGTAATGTGTATAAATGATAAAATGATAATCAGCTAAAGGCCTTATTGTATACATACATGTGTGAGCATAAGTCTTATTGTATTAAACTTCTAAGAATCTAAGTTTTAATCTTGGTCTTGTGAGTATTTTCAAAGCCTTGGTTTTGGGTTAACTTTTTGATGTCTTCGTCTTGGTATTGAGTCATAATGTCTTGGTCTTAGTCTCGGTCTTAGGTTTTACTGTTTTGATTACATCTCTGTATAGCAGAGACATTTCATTCAACAATGTTGCTTTTTTTTTCTGGTTAACTTTAAGTCTTTGCAGCACCCCAATAATCAAACTGAAAAATCAAGGTATGTTAGCATAAGAGGACTTACAAAGAGCACATTACAATTTTAACTGATGTAAAACTATATTTATATTGTATATTGTGCAAAATTTATGTTTTAAATTACAGATCATTGTCATAGTTATGCTTTATTGATAATATTAAGGTTACATTTTATAACCTCTATGTTTTAATTTTCAGCCTTTTGTATTTCCTATACAGCCCTCGGAATTAGGGTCTGCATTTGGCAATGCCTACCTAACTGCCGACCTGAAGGTATTTGAGCTTGGCAAAAAATTGCCGACCTTGTTTCTATGTTTTATGGTAAGACCTTTGTATCAATTTATTTTGCCAACCTCGTGTTTTTTATAGTACTTAGTATAAAATATAAACATAGTAAATCTTCATTTTAAACAAAAATTCTAAAAGAAAGATTAAAATGCAAAACGTGAGGTACGTTTTTAATTTTTTTTTTAAGTTTTTGTAACTTCACTTAAAACATCACTAAAAAATATATGGAAACAGTTTTATAAAACAGGTGATAATTTTTATTATGTAAAAAAATTAATTCATACTTTCTGTGAAATTAAATTGTATATGCAATAAACTTTTTTACTCAGTAATGTATTCTTTAGTCCTTAATGCAAGGGGATAGGAATAAAAGGGGAGGGGGGATTTAAATCTAGCATGCAAAAAACTATTTAAATCTAGCATGGCTTGCGGTCAAATGAGCATTTTCTAACAGCTGTTTTATTATAATTTCAATAGGATTTAATATGTTGATATAAGTTTTATACTTTGGTGAGAAATAAATTAGAAGCTACTTTTCGATAAATCAAGATTTACTTATTGGTGATTTGTTTTTATCAGTGACTAAAGTAATTATTTTCTAATTTTTAAGGCAGATTTTCACTGATTTATCTTTTTTGATAACAAGTTTTTTGATAACAAGATAATAAGTTTTTTGATAACAAAATTAATAAACATTGGGGGGGGGGGGCATTAGTAAGCTTGAGATTGGTGGGAAAACCTTCCAAAAATTAATTAACGTCCCCCCCCCCTTTTTTTTATCAGGGACTTGAGAGTATGTGATTTAAAAAAATACACTGAAGCAGTAAAAGTACACATTTAAAAAACTACTCACAAAAAAACTACTCAATTACAGTAACGCAGTTACGGTAAAGTCAATGTAATTTTTTACTTTCCACCTCTGCATGAGAGGTAAGCATACTAAGTGAGTACAAGTGGCTGAATTCAAAAATAAATTAATTCACTTCACAAATTTATGTAGTGGATAGAATAAAGTAATTCATGAATCAATTTATAAAGTAAATTACTTTAATTTGGAATTCTGATGAAATCAAAATTTCCTGACAGATGGTAGTCACTATTGTAGATCTTCAAGCAACAGGCATCAAATTAATCAAATTAATTACATAGCATCAAACTTGAACATAAAAAAGATGTATCAGTTGTACATCAAAAATAGTAGTGAGTAAAAAATAAATAAAAAATTTAAAAATTACATCCCTCTAACTTAAATCACACCTGTTGCAAATAAAGTTTTACGCAAATGAAATATTTCAGAGAGCCTATCTAAAGCCACCTGAAAAGTATAGTAGAAAAAATAACAAGGAAATTCTAAAAAACATTATGTTTTGTTTACCTAAGCCAGGCATATTTAACCTAATTCCTTTAAAAATTAGTTATATTATTAGAAATAATAAACAAACATTATGGTACAATATTGTCAAAAATTCTCTTATATTTTCCATTGGGAGAGTGGACAAAACAATTTTTTCAAAACCGAAAAAAACATCATTTAGAACCCTTTAAATCTCATGCAACAATATCTTTTCGGTTTTCCTCGCATGTTGTAGAATAAAAAAATAAAAAACATTCAGATTGTTTTTTTTTTTTCTAGTCCATTAATTTGCATTTTTGTGATTTTTAAAAAAATGATAAATTTAATTAGTTTCCTCAATTAAATCAATTGGTTTTGCCATAAACTGTACTTAATTGTCTTGTTACATGTCATAGAGTAGTTAAGAGCCATTTTTTACCATAAATGGTAAGTTTAGATGTCAAACTGTATATATATATTATATAATTTTTTTTCACTAATACTGTTTTTTTATTTTTTCAATCAAAACATAAAATTTTGTTTTCAATGACTTTATGTAAGGGAAACGTTTTATTAATATAATATATTTATTTTGCTAACATCTATTTTAATAGTTTTCCTTAACAGTTGTTTTTTATTCCACAATCAAGTTTAATATCTATATGCACACTAAAATATATATCCTGATTTATAAAGCAGGTTACAACAAGGAAAGGCATTCAAGGGATGGACCCTTAAAATGGCTACAATTTTTAAAATATATATTGTTTTTATAATTCTCTTTTTTCGCAGACCCAAATTCATTCTTCCTTTTTTACAAAAGGTAGTAAAAATGTAGAATAGCCAATGTATATACTGAAGATCTAACAGCTCCCTCAAACAGTATAACATTAGATTGCTGATGAAAATGTGCTTTTATCTCTCTCTCTCTCTCTCTCTCTCTCTCTCTCTCTCTCTCTCTCTCTTTCTCTATGTAATAAATATATATATATATATATATATATATATATATATATATATATATATATATATATATATATATATATATATATATATATACAAATATATATAAATATATATTATATATATTTATATATAATATATATATATATATATATATATATATATATATATATATATATATACAAATATATATAAATATATATTATATATATTTATATATAATATATATATATATATATATATATATATATATATAATATATATTATATATATATTATATATATATTGAGAGAGAGAGAGAGATAAAAGCACATTTTCATCAGCAATCTAATGTCATACTGTTTGAGGGAGCTGTTAGATCTTCAGTATATACATTGGCTATTCTACATTTTTTTCTACTTTTTATAATATATATAAATATATTTATATATATAATATATAAATATAACATAAATATATAATATACATATAATATATACATATATATATATATATATATATATATATATATATATATATATATATATATATATATATATATATATATATATATATATATATATATATATATATATATATATATATATATATATATATATATACATATATATATAATAAAAATATATATGAAACACCAAACAGAATCTTAAAAAGACTTTATTATTTTATATTTATTATTTCTTTAATTGTGTGTACGTTTCTTTACCTGCTTATTACGTAATTTCAAGTATCTTGTCACAATGCTTTGCTCCCTATAAATATAGATCTAAATTAGCTTTAAAAGTATGAAGAATAATATAAAATCAAAAAACTTTAGCATAATAGTATGACAAGTTGTTATATAATGATTAAATAAATAGTAAGTTTCGATACAAATTGTTTTTAAAAAACCATTAACGAAGAAATTAAACACCCGGATTACTGCACCACGTTCTCAGAACATGCCGCCGTAAAAATTTTGGTGTTTTGCTAGCTTTTTGTTCCGCTTGCTACCGTGTGCAAAAAGTTTTCTTTAAAAATTAAAACATTTTAATTGACTTCGTCCCCTATCAAATTTTAAAACTTATTTTATATTAAATTATTTGCTAGATTAAACTGAATAAATAAAATTCATAGCCAATTACATTCTAGTCGTATAATTAATGTAGAATAAAACTTTAAGTATTACTCTCGAGTCCCTAATACAAGGAGGGAGGACATGTATTAATTTTTGGAAAATTTTCCTACCCACCCCAAGCTTATTTAGACTCCCCCCCTCCTTTCCTCCTGTTTATTAATTTTTACTTGCTATCAAAAAAAGGTGAAAATCGCCCTTAAAAATTAGAAAATATTTATTAAAGTCACTGATAAAAACAATATTTTTCAGTGTTAACAGGCTTTAAATATCACCAACCAAGTAAATTCCGATTTATTGAAAATGAGTTTTTAATTTATTACTTTTGAAATTATTACAAAACAGCAGTTAGAAAATGCTCATTTGACCGCATGCCACGCCAAAATTTAAATAGTTTTGCGTTTGTATGAAATGCGTGTTTTGTAAAAAGTATTAGTTTGGATTTATAAACTGAAATTTTTTATAAAAGATACTTATATTGTAACATAAAAAATTCCCCTCTACCCACCCTTCTTTTATTAAATCACCTTCCCCCCCCCCTCCCCTCCCTTCCGTTTATTAAATCTGGACTAAAATTCCCACCCCCATTGTATTAAGGACTCGAGAGTATAAAATAATAAGAAATCTTGGTCTTTATGGTTTCAAAATTGAGTCATTTATTTTTAGTTTAATAATTATAACTTATTTGATTTTTAGAAATACGAGAACAAGTTGTCGTCAGTTAATTAAATACTGTTTAAAAGTATTAAGTGACGTAATATCTTTTATATCTTATTTAAGAAGTAAATTTTATAGTTGTGGCCATTAGAATAAAATAGTGTTACCCAATTTGTATTTTCTTTAAAGAGTCAATCAATATTTATTCATTTCAAATTTTTTTCAAAAATTGTTTCTCGGATTTTTATTGAATTGAGTCTCTTTATTTTAATGTAGTTGATGATTAGTTGAAGAACTGAAGTTATCAGCCCAGTCGGCATTTGGTCCTAAAAAGACATTTTTTGAATGTTCAAAAGACGATCAGAACGTTTTTTGACCGTTCATAAGACGTTTTTTTTGGACCAAATGCCGGCTGGAAGAGTTCGATGGTTTATTAAATAGAATATGTTTGGTTTTTATCATACTTAAAAAAAAGTTTATTAGCTTTGAATTACTTATTATTTTTTTATTTATTAATTTATTTAATTTGAATTTCATATTATATTTTGTTAGACAATGTTCTTATATCCGAAGATATGGTTGGAACAGTCGCAAGTAGTCATAGAGACTAATCCAATTAGCGATCATTTTAAATAGTAAAAGGAAATTTTATCGAATTTGCATAACAGAAAATTCAAGGTACAAGAATTTGTTTTGAAATTAGACGTCTCTCGTGAATTTTGTCTACAGGGTGCACTGAAAATCAAAACTTTTGCAAGACTTTTAGGTACATGATAAAAACATGACTCTTTCGTCATTAAAATTAAAAACTTAAGCAACTTTAACGCAAGCAGTCGTTGGTTATTTACCTCAGAAATATCTTGCTTTTGTCAATATCGATAGGATTAAGGGGGGTTCTTCGAAACACGAGAACGTGACACTAAATCCCGCATTTCATTTATTCCAAGAGGGCTAAAGATATCGGCTGCACTTATTGTAAAAACAAGCAGATCTAGTTGTAAAAAGTGTTTGAAGATGAGGTACTAACTAAAAAAGTATTACTAATGACAATGAGTATGTACCCAAGGCCGGCGCGATAGGTGTGTGTGTGTGTGGGAGGGGTGGACCCTTTAGACTAACTAGTCTAAAGGGTCCTATTTGCCGAACCCTTAGTCGGCATATTGGACCCTTTAGACTAGTTAGTCGGCAAATGTCGACCCTTTCGATACAGGTTAGTCGGTAATCTAGACAGTCGGCAAATGTCGTCCCCCCCCCCACGTGACACCTACTCGCGCCGGCCCTGTATGTACCTGTTAGGTATACAAACAACAATAAAAAGAAAAAGAAGAGAAAAAGTATATTGTAGTTATTGATGACTAATTATAATAAATAGATGCTACTAATTAGAAAACTGTTTTTCTTCTTTTCCAATTTTGCGCAATTATAATTTTTGCGCATTTTTTTTAAAAGACACTTTCGCACAGCTAAGAGCACATTATTGCACACTATGAATTAGAACTCTTTGTTGCTACTATTACTCTTATTTATCTAAAGTTGTTGCTTAAAAGTAAAAAGTAACTAAAAGCGACCATTAATTGCAGAATAAGCTCTTTTTTTTATGACCAATGATACAAAAATTTTTGCTGATTCAGAATAGTAGAGATCTAAAAATCTAAAGAAAGAACTCTTATTTGATGTTAAATTTTATAAACGGTATTAAAAAGGCTGGAAAATGTTGATTTCATTTTTTTTAAATAATCCGGAATGAAAAGTAAATAAATGTAATATAAATTTTAAAAAATCTAATAAGTTTTTCTTAAAAAAAATTTTGTTTTATTCATTGAGCTATGGCCAATAAGCAGAAATGACTGGAAAAAATAGTTGATTTTCTATTAAAAAAAGAAATACTCATTAAAAATTAAATCTATATTGTTTATTCATATGACCACCAAAAATAACTTTAAAAAATGCAAGCTGACTATCTCTTATTTGTTAAAATTTAAAATAACTATATTTATAAATTTGAATATATATATCTTGTTTAAGATTTAAATTAAAAAAAAAAAAAAAAAAAAACATTGAAATACTTTTTCTAAGGTGGATTAGGTATTGAATGAACAACCTCTTCACGTTTATAAAAACAAAAAATTTACTAAGCTTCAAGGATTTATATATCTAGTTTAAATATTTATTGCTTCAAGAAACATTCAGACTATTATCTTTTATTTGATTTACTAACAGACTTTTTAAAAAAATACTGACTCATGCCATAAAATCATACTCATACTTAAATGATAATACAACTTCTGAATACCCAAAGACACTCTTTTATATAAAAAATAAAAAATTCTTAAACGATAATACAACTTCTGAATACCCAAAGACACTCTTTTATATTAAAAATAAAAAATTCTTAAACGATAATACAACTTCTGAATACCCAAAGACACTCTTTTATATTAAAAATAAAAAATTCTTAAAGGCAGTTAAATTAAAAAAAAATAGTCTAAGACACTTCTTACAACAAGAAAGTATAAATTTAATTTATTAGAGGTAATCTTTGAATCCTAAGTTGGCACTTCATGTTTACAGTTTTAAAATGACAAAATAAATAAGTAGTTTAGTAACATACAATAAATTAGAAATACCTTAAAATCTTATTTTTAATAAGATTTTAAGGTATTTCTAATTTATAAAAAATAACAATTCAAAAAATGACTGGGTTTAGAACACTTTCTATGCTATGCTCAACTATATTAAATGTTCAAGGTGTTTTAAATGAAATCTTGTGTAAAAAATACCAAAAAACCAAACACAACTAATATGCAAAGAGCTACTATAGTAATATGTAACAATAATTTTTAAATATTAATCTTTGAATAAAAAACTAATACAATAAAATTTTTTTTTAAAAAAGTGTTAAAATAATTTGTTTAATTAAATAAATCAATAAGCTATATATATATATATATATATATATATATATATATATATATATATATATATATATACATATATATGTATATATATATATATATATATATATATATATACATATATATGTATATATATATATATATATATATATATATATATATATATATATATATATATATATATATATATATATATATGTTTAAAATATTCAAGAATAATGTAACTAATTTTACAGATTGTAATTACATGTTTTTTTTTTTTTAATTTTATAAGAAACTAATACAAATACTAATACTAGAAACAAATACTAGAAGCCCCTGATAAACCTTATGAAACTTTTAGTACTTTTTAATAACTAAATTATTTTTAAGAGTTTCAGGAATATTTCCTAATCTTTCACCTTCATATTGCATCAACATAACACAAAGTTAAAAAGTATTATTTACAATGGAACAACAGTTTATATGAGTATTTAATTTGCACAGGTAAACAAATGGAACTCCATTTGACTGCAAATGAACAATAACAAACTTAAGAAACTTTAAAAAATTTTTAAAATAAGATTAGGAAAATAATTCTTAAAATAAGAAACTTTCTAGTACTAGCCTGTTTAGCTAGTTTCATATATATATTTAAAAAAAAACATGTAATAATATTAATAAACTAGGTTTCTAAAGTACTTATCACTGTTTGGCTTCTATCTGCTTTCTTTCTTTTTTGTTCAACTTTTACAAATACAATTAAAATTAAACAAATAAGAAGAAGAAAAGCAATGCTTAAACAAACAATATGCACCTTTTTACCTTTAACAAGCCATCCACAATAAAACACAAAAGGAATGCTGTAAAAACGTCCTAACGTAATTGGAAAAACATATGAAGAGCTTTCTGATATTGGATAAGTAATTTCTGCTATGAGTGCAACTAACATTGGCCCAAAGGGAATAAAAAAAAAAGTGCTAATTATAAATAATGTAAAAGTTATTACTATACTGTTATATTGGACTAACGATTCTGTAAAAGCTACCCAAAACAATAAACTTGCAGTTGCTAAAAATATTGATATTTTTTTATAGGCTTGAGTTTTATCAAGTATTATACCAAACACAACACTTCCTAATATACCAATGAGAATTCCTCCAAAACCTAACCATCCTATTGCAATATACTGATTTTGGAATTTCCAAGATATAATTTCATTAACAAACACTGGTATAGCTATAAGTAAAACACTGTTTAGTGCATATGAATTTCCACATAGATGATAGTTTTTATCTTTAAAAAGTACTTTGTATTGTTCTTTTAACATATTTATTGTTAATTTATCAGCAGCTATTCTCTTAGCTTCAGATCTTGATGGAGGGTTTTTTGGCTTATCTTTAAAAAATATCATTATTAGTAAAAAAAGAAAGCAGCATAAAGCTGCTTGTGAATAAACTAACTGTTTGATTTTTTTGTTTATAAAAAACATATCAGTAACTGGGTTCACATTTTTTAGAAGTAATGCAGGTTGTAAAAATCCAACTGCAGCACCAGCATTTCCAAGAATAACACCAAGACTAGTACTTATAGCTTGCTCATGTTCGCTAAACCAAACAGCAGAAACTTCAGGTGCTAACTGTGGTAATATACTTGCAGCTATAGCTATTATGGTTTGACCAGTGACAAAGTATGGAAAACCATTGCGATTAGTTCCTCCTATTAGAAAAATTGCTCCAATTGCATTAACAGATGATGCCAAAACCATTGTACAACGTAAACCGACTCTAGAAGGCAAAAGAGATGCTGGAACTGCTAAAAAAACTTGCATTAAAGTAAAAGCATTAGATGACCACAAAAATATTTCTTGATCGATTTGGTAAAAAGCACAAATAATATCAGTAATTGTAAATAAACTTAACCATACCAATGTATTTGAAAATGCTGTAATGCTATATAATGCTAATATCAACCAGCGCCAAGAACATGTTTTTATAACCAGAATACTTTCATTTGAATATGTAATTAAAACCTTAATGTCACCATTAATGCTCATTTTTTCTTGAGATAATTAATGGTCTAATGCTTATCAAAAATAACTGTTTTAATGTCTTATTTACAAATATTTTGTATTTAACAAATTCAGAACAACTTTTGACGTTTTTCGAATGATTTAAAATAAGATTTTGAAAAAACTTGATAAAACGCAGATTGATTAACTTATTGTATTAGTATCAAAAAATTATGACTTCGTAATTCTGCGTTTTATTAAAAAGTAATAATAATTTAATACTATAAAATTAAATATTAAAAAATGAAAAGAAAGGTTTTTGATTATAAAAAACAAATATATAAATTGTAGATCATATGTTACCATAAAAAACTCTCTGGTTGCTTCCACAAGCAGTTTTTTTTATGGTATTATTTAAAATATTGCTGCATTTTGATACTCTTAAGCTTATCCATTTCAAAAAAGTAAAAAATTTAGTTTTTTTGAAATTTATAATTTTTAGATTGAAAATTAGTTTCGAATCTGATTTAAAACTTTCAAGATTAACATAGATGTGCAAATTTCTTTTTTGTTTTAAAATAGTATTTTTTTAGCCTTATTAGTTTTTTTATTGTACGCATACATTCAATACTTTTTATTTAATGTTAAATTGCCTATGTCAGTATCATAGCCTGTTAAATGTTAATTTTTACCAATGTTTTCATATAGGTTTTCAAAAGCTCAAAAAAAATTTACTTCTTGTGTAGTTATGTCAACCACACTGTACTACATACAACACTTAACTATCGCGACCCAAAAACAGAAAGATTCCAACAAACACCAACATGAAACCGAGATAATGGGCTTCAAAGTTTCAAATCAATAATACTTTCTTTCAATTCATAATTTCTCATTTAAAAGTACTTTTTTTTCGTTTAAATAAAAGTTAGATAACCATTTTTTAATTAAAAAACTTTGTATAAAAATGAACAACGTAAAAAAAGTGTGTATATTTGTTGGTTTGGAACTTTATTGCTTTAAGACCTTAATAATATGGGAGCAACAAGGTTCCAAACTCCATTAGAGACATACTGTTCTCAGATTTTAACACACACCCTAAAATCTTTAAAATTATTTACTTGCATTTGAATAATGCAAAATGGCTCTTTTTTATTTGTCCCCTTTAATAATTGAATAGAAATAATTGGTGAACAAAATTCATTGGCTTTCATAATTTGTCCAATTTGGCTCTAAACATTGTCCATTTCTTGTGTTCCTAAATGACCAGAAGTCAAATATTCTATTGTGACTTTTTCCACTTCAGTATAACTTTTCAAAAAATCCAACACGGCATAAGATATAATGCTGTTCCTGTTTTTCGGGACACACGAGTTACGCCATGTGATTAATTCAGTGAAATCATTTTTTCCAACTATTTTTAAAATATTATTTAACAAGTGCTTGACAAACTGTTTGCGGTTTTTGCTTGAAGATGCTTCCGCCAATAAAACACAATATTTTGTTTTTGTCGTGAGAAAATATCCCGTCAAATTGTACATGCTAAGTTTTCTTTGATAATAGAAGAAGCCCACTCCAGCTCATGGACACGTTATAAAATTTTGCAAACCATACATTAAAAGAATTTCCAAAATTTTATCTTTATTTTTTTCCTCTCCCATTAAGTTTTTTTGGTGAACATGTTCTGTTACTTTGCTTGGTCAATGCTCTCTGGGTTAGATTTTTCTAACAACTTTCAAGTATCACATCTGCCGCTTTTCGGGATATAGAAAGTAATATTAAATTTGTTATTGAAAATGTAGGCATACATGAAAAGATATACTGGCTGTTTTCCGGCAAATTTGCATTGTTTTTCATTTATCTCAAACATTTTGTGGATGCTCACACTTAATTCTCAACTTTCCTTAACGTTTTATCTCAGCAATAATGTGAACTGACTTGATAAAACGAGTAAATACCCGTCGGGCATTTTTTTTAAAAGTTACGTTCTAAATGTGTTTTAAACGTCTTTTAAACGTCTTTTAAACAATAATGTTTAAAAGACGTTTAAAAGACATTTAAAATACATTTAGATCGTAACTTTTAAAAACAAATGCCCGTCGGGTATGCTTCCTGACCATGTCCTTTTTTTCTGAAATAGTACTGTGTTACTTTTTTCCTCGACTGTCTGGCTTAAAGATATTTGTTTTGAAGCAATTAATTTAAGCTCAACGGCTTCACCTAAACCTTACCTTTAATTAGCTTCATTTTCAACGTTTGAAGAGTTATCTGGATCATTTTTTTTCCATGACATTACCAATTTCTATCTGAAGTTAAAATAAAACGTTAATAGTGATTGTTTCAATAAAGTTTTGATGAAATGTTAGATGTACCTATCAAATAGATTACAAACAAACCTAAATTAGTCAACGCATGCTCTATATTGTGCTTTTTGACCCCTCTCTCTTTATATCTACACTAATAACACCTGTACCTAAGAGAATATATCATTAACAATTTCAATGCAGTAAAATAAAGTTCTTATCATAAGAGTTTTGCATCTAATAGTGTTAAATGACATAAAGTTACAAATTCTATTATACGTTATCTTTTAAGTCTTAATGAAAACACAGAAAGAAGAGAGATAGGATGTTAGTTAAAAATAGTAAGACAGTCACTTTTTTTGGAAACCAAGTAAATTTTTGCCGATTTTATCTTATCTTGAAATATACTATTTTGAAATGAAGAAGCTATTAAATTTAATATTATTTATTTATATAATAATATATTTATAACTATTATATTTATATATTTATAATTATTATAATTATATATTTATAATAATATATTTACAAATATAATTATAAATAAAAAAAGCTATTAAATATAAGGTTTACTTATGCTATCCATAACATAGATTGCTACAATACTGATAGTAGTGTCACATCGGCGTTTCTAATTACTTATGCTATCCATAACATAGGTTGCTACACAACTAATAATATTGTCATTTATATATGTTTAATTAAATTTAAGCTCAGTTTCTCTGTAAACTTAAAATTTATGTTTTTATCACGTGTATTTGCCTACAAATACATATGATAAAAAGATAATGAAAACAAACACTACAAAACATATTAGTCAAAAAGTTTTTAAATTTTAAAATATAGATCAGTAACGCTGATCAAAGGATCTTATTTTTTTCATAAAAACTATTTTTCAATTAAAAAAAAAATTTTCTTTAATATTCATAAAAGGTTTTTTCTAAAATACAAAGATTCATGGTATCAAATGGAAAATCCGAAGCAGCAACAGAAATAACATTTTGTTCAATAACTGTATGTAAAAAATGTTGTTATTTTAAAAGCGTTTTTTAAATAATGTTTATGAGTCTTTTTATTTAACAGGTCAACTGGCATAAAGATTTGTGGCTTTTTGTATGTTCAACTGCCATCAATAGCTGTAATAAAATTTGAAATTTGGTATTAAATACACTTTATGCCCCAATCCCCTTTCATTAATTTTTAATTAGTATGCACAATGTATATTAATATATACAACTTAAAGTGGTACGATTATAAAGAAATATTCAGCATGCTAATTTAATGTTATATTTTTCTGGTATAAAACTGAAAAGGAAACACACAAACAAAAGAAAAAAGAAACACACAAACAAAATATTTATTTTTTAAAAGGTTAGATAAAAGTTGCTCGTAATTAACCCTTTTTAGACCTCAAAAAAAAAGTATTCTGTTAAAAAATAAATTTCGAACAAAAAATATTTAAAGTCCTAAAATTGTTATTGTAAATCATACTGTAAATGTTTTACATATAATGCTTTTACATATAATGCTTTGAATTTTAACTAACGTAAAAAGAGGTGCAAATTTTTCAAAATAACTCATATAATTTTTTTTTTTTTTTTTCAGCACGTAAACAATCATATTAGAAGCAGTTATGTAAATTTTGAAAGGCTATTGGTAGAGTACATAATTTATAATCTTCGGCAGAAAATTCAAAAAATAACAATTCATAAAAACAGTAGATAAAGAAAAATTAACAAAAATATTATATAAAAAATTTCTTAAAATGGCTCAAAACACTCCTTTACCATAAACTTCATCCTCTTCTTTGTTATTCTTATCCTTGAAGCCATTTTTGTTCGCTCTTAACTTTTTTCTTTGTCTTTTTACTGCTTTACTTTACTTTTTATTTACTTGATTAATACGAAACTTATCTATTATTATTAACTTTTATTTCACTGATTAAACAATATTTTATATATTGTTTAATCAGTGAAATAAAATATATTTATATATATATATATATATATAAAAATATATTTATATATATAAATATATATATATATATATATATATATATATATATATATATATATATATATATATATATATATATATATATATATATATATATATATATATATATACTGTTATAATCAGCCAGGGACTCAAAAAAACACTTTAATTTATAAAGTAAAATGAAAATTTAATAAAACAAAGCTCTTTTTTTTTTAGTAAAATATATTTAAAACAAATCAGAAGAAAAAAAAGAAGAAAAAAAGTTCAAAAATCTGAAAACATATAATATATATGTCAGGAATTAAGAAGATGCATTTTGGTTTGTAGTTTAAGCAATGAAATGCTTGTTATATTTTAAAATTTTTATTTTGGAAATGATTCTATATTGATAAACGACGGTTTGTGGCATAAGTGCGAATTGGCATAAGTACACCAAATTAATTTGCAAATATTGGCATAATTGCGAACTGGCATAAGTGTGAATGCCAATATTCGAAATTTTATTTGGCGCATTTCAGCCAATTCGCACTTATGCCAGTTCGAATTTTTTTAACTGCTTCGCACTTATGCCAGTTCACACTTATGCCAATTCGCACTTATGCCAATGTTTGTAAATTTGTTCGGCGCACTTATGTCAATTCGCACTTACGCCAATGTTTGCAAAATCTTTTGCGCACTTTTGCCGATTCGCACATATGCCAGTTTGCACTTATGCCAATTCGCGCAGCCTCCCTTAAAAAAATGTCTAAAAAAACGCAGTAGATTGTTTTTATACTTATACATAAAAACTAATATATGTAAAGTGTTAAATTTCTCAATATCTATAATCATCATGCTTTTCATTATTGGGGCGGGGTTTACTAACCTATTACCTCAACTTATAGAAAACATCTATTACAGAGAACACCTTTGTCTCAAGAAGACCAATATGGTTTATATAATAAATATTCAGGTTAATTTAACCTGAATATTTTCAGGTTAAATTTTATTTTTATTAATAAGAAGTTTAGGCAGCTTTAACGGAAGATTTTTTTTTTTTTATGAAAAGAGTAAAGCTTATTTTTTCACAATTTAGGGATAATTTATTTGCTATTAACAGAGGTTGAAGTTTTTGAGTTCAATATTCATAGTTTCAAACAGAGTCTTTGCATCAGGATAATTAAAAAAATAAATTTGTATCGTCAGCACACATAGTTGTAGATATTTGTTGGTTAGCTTTATGCATATCATTAATATATATTAAAATTAATAATGGACCTAGGATTGAACCCTGATGAACATCACGTGTAATATCGAGGGCTCCTGACTTTTCTAGTAATACAAATTGCTTTCTTTTAGACAAATGGCTTTGAATCCACTTAACTGTTGAGCTTATTATGCCTTATATGAGAAATACAAACAGTAATACCCCTTCTACACCAAATAGAAATACGTTGCGTCGGCCAATTCTTTCAATTTAAAATTTTATTCGTTTGCCGTTACAACAGCCTGTGCAAATAAATATTTTTCCCCCGATATATTGTTAATATTGTTGTGTTTAAAATCAATCAATGCTTTTAATATACATGTTTTTAGTGCTCCAAAACTGCAAGAAGACTATTCCACTTTGTCTTTACATCCACTGTTAACTTGAATTCTTTATTGTATTCAAATTTTATGTATTTTTGTGAAATTTCATTTTTGAGTTGTGACTTACGAAACGTTCGTACAATCCTCCGGACCTTTTGAATTGTTTGCGCAATTCTAATGTTGCCTAATAATTTATCAGTGAGTTCTAAGTCTCTTAAATTGAATAAATCCTTGTTTGGCTTGACTGTAAATCCACTAGATCTATTCGGACAAGTTACAAGTTGTAACTTATCCGTGGTTATTTTACATTTAAAATCTCATCTTATATTTAACTCCCCTTTGTTCAGTGAAATTTCTTGTAATTGTGATTTTTATTAGATTAGTCACCAATATTTTTTAGTTTTGGTTTGTGTCCCAGATAGATCAATTATTATTATTGAGTTTGATTTATATATTTATTTATCTAAATATTGTAACTTACATCATACAATAACAAAATTTTATATGCATTTTAAATAGTATTACAGACATAACTATTAATGGATTCAACATTGAGCATTGCCCCACTGAGGCCAAGTTCTGTGATCCTATTACTGTGGCTCTTTTATATCTGCAGTTTAATTTGGATTATGTAGTTCGTCATGACTTGAAGATTTACTTACCAAAATTAATTGAGTCTGTTTTTGTTGAAATTATTAACCCCCACAAAACAAATGTTCTAATTAGTTGTATATATCGTCATCCATCAATGAATCAAAATTAATTAAATACAACATTTTTAACTCCAATTCTTGAAAAGTTAAGCAAAAATTGATCTTTTTAATGAGTAATTTCAATGCAAATGTACTAATATGTTGTTTTAAATGTTTGTTTATGTCAGTTTTAGAACCACTTAAACCACTCAAGTACTTGTCAGTTTTAGAACCACTTTAACCACTCAAGTACTTCTTTTAAATTTGGAGCTGCTTACAATTTTGCAGATGATACTAACATGCTACTAATTAACAAATCACTTAAAAAAAAATCAACAAATATATTAATCATGATCATGGAAATCTTGTTCAATGGATTTGTATAAATAAACTTTCTCTCAATTCTAATAAAACAAAGCTGATTATCTTTAAATTCAATCTGGCACCAATTAATAGGCACTTAAATTTCAGACTAAGCGAGAAAAAAATTTATCTTTTAGACTCTATTAAATATCTTGGGATTAAAATTGATTCTAATCTTCCTTTTCAAGGCTAAATTAAATTTTCAAGGCTTTTCTAAATGAAAACTTAGCAATGAAACTCAGCAGATCTATTGGAATGCTAGCCAAAGTCCGCTATTATGTAAACCTAAAAATTCTGATAAATTTATATGATGCTATTTTTGGGTCCCATCTAAGATAAGCATGTCAAGTATGGGGACAATCCCGTTAACAAATTATTTTTAGGTTGTCACATCTCCAAAATAAAGTCTTGAAAATAATATATTTTTAGCATAATAACTTTAAATCTAATGTAATATGCTCTAATATATTAAAATTAATCTCTAATATATAAAAATTAAGCTTGTGGTCTTAACTGCCAAGTTGTCTGGAATTATCATCACCAAAACCGTTACCTATCATTCAACAATTTTATTACAAGTACAAATTGTCATTATCTTCTTCGTTCCATTAGTAGCTTAAACTTAGTTATTCCAAAACACCACTCTTTTAAATATGGAAACAAATCCATTAAATATCGATGTATTAGCTTATGGAACAAACTACTTCCTGACCTAAAATCTTTTGATTCGATCTCTCAATTCAAAATCAAGCCTTTTAATTATTTGTTAAAAAAATACAATTAAATACTTCTGCAAATTAAAATTGAAATTATTTATTATATCTATCAATTCATGATCCTTCAGTTTTTAATTTGATATTTTTAACATTTTGAAATCCTTTACTTATCCATCTACATCTAGCTGGTTTTCTATCTGCCATTTTTAAAACTTTTAATTAATTTTTCATTATAATATTAATATTAGTACTAATATTTTGACACTCTTTAATTATCTATCTATTTATTTATCTCTTATCATTCATCTATTCTCTATTTTATACGAAATCCTTGTTGTTGCTGTCATTATTTACTAAATTTTTGTTGTTGCTGTTATTGTCTTTATTTATGAAATTCTCCTTTTATTATAATTGTTACCATTATTGTTACTATTATTATTATTATGATTATTATTGCTATTATTATTATTATTATTGTTATTAGTATTATTGATATCAGTTATTATTACTACTTTCATCATTGTCTATAACGTTATGTTGTATATTGAGGTATTTACTTTATATCAGTACTTGTACTATTGTAAATTTCCTTGAAATGATATAACTTATTTCGAATATATTTGATTATGATTATGATTGATTATGATAATTTTGTAACTTAGAGTGGCAACAAATTTTATTGAAATCACGGGATAACAAAACGGGGTCCCGTTTGAGAAGCCCTACATTGTATATTGTAACTCACTTTTAGCGTTCTCAATCGTGATGTTTCAGAACATGTCCCAATAAAATTCACGTGTTTTACTATATTAGTATTCATAAAAACATAGAGTCATATATAACTGTATTATGGCATGTTATCTATATATATATCTTTGCTTTTACTTGGAGTTTTTGTAACCTTTACGTCACTTTGATGTAGAATTCTTTCTTCTATCAGATGATGCCATATTAAAATCCGTTTAAAAAACATATATCTTAATTTTTAGAGGCAATGGGAAAAGGTTTAGGGGGGATGGGAAAAGGTTTTGTGATGATGACTCGTACGAGGCTTGTTACTAAAGAGTTACGATATTGCGAAGAGAGGGTCAAAAACGGTCAAAAATTGTGTGACGTAATTTATTGATGATCACTTTAGAGTTTTACATGGTCGCTACGAGATTTGCTAGAAGGTAAAAATTTTACAACTCGAAAATTTTTAATTTAGGAATATAAAACCTTTTCATTTTTTTATTATATTTTAAGCTTAATCTAAAAAGTACATATGTGAAAAGTACATATTCGAAAAAGTTAATCTCATTTATAGATGTACCACCTAAAGCATAAAGTAAACGGTTTGAACCCCAATAACAAGCATACACATTGCAGCATATTAAGATTAATAATAATAATAATATCGATATAAATTTTGCTTGGCAACACAAATTATTGACATTTATTTTAATATGAGTTTTTATTTAATTATTTATTTTTTTCAGATAAATATTTTATTATTTATGTTTATTGTCAGATATCTAATATATGGCTCTATTTCAATTTTTGTGAAACATGTGTGATTATAGTTTCATTAACTTTCATCGATTTATTGATTTATATAATTATTTTTCATTGATTTATATGGTTTCATTAACTTTCATTGATTCATTGATTTAAAGGAAATAGTTGGAAACTATTATGTAAAACTTAATCGTATACAATTATTTGTAGTAAAAAAAATAGAAATAAAAACAGAACATTAACTCATTATCTTGAAATAATAATTTTGAATTGTAAGAATTTTTGTAATTTGTGTAATAAATGCAAAGCAAAAAATGCAGAGGCAATAAGAGGAAAGGAAAAAAAAAGAAAAAAACAAATTTACATCTATCGTTAAACCATATTTTAAAAATTTTTATTGATATATTAAAAGATATATTATGATCTAAAAAAATGACAAACACAGCAAGAACAATTTTCAGATTAAGTATTGAATAAACAACCTCTTTACGTTTATATAAACAAAAATTTCAAGAATTAACTTTCAAGGATTTAATCGTTATCTTGTTCAAATATTTTATGTTTCAAGAAACATTAACATCAGACTTTTTTTTGTTTTATTTAATTTATAAACATGATGATGTCGTTCATTCAATACTTGAGTAGAGAAAATAATTCATTGTATAAAAATGTCTCTATGACGCATTTTTCCTTTAAAGGATTTGATGAATTAGTGCCACCATAATTTGCATAAACACATATTTTTATGTTTTGAGTCAGCATGGCAAACAATAATTATATAAAAGATAACACTATGTTATAAACTTCTATATATAAGAATATATTTATATATTTTTTTAAATGTTAAATATTTTGTTTACAAAATATGTATAAATACTCTATAATATTAAATATTTTTCTATTAAAGTCTAAAAAATACAACTCCATATTTCAAAAAAAAAAAATTCTGGTTTTGGAACATTTCGCAATTAAGCAATACAAAATCATGTAAATATGCCCAAGTATATAAAATTTGAATAAAATCTTGTCTAAAAAAAAATTAACTCAACAGACACAAGATAAAAATATAGACTAGTATTATTTTTTTTAGAAATTTATTATATTTTTTATATTAAATAAAGAACTTTTATAGAAATATAAAAACAAGATTTATCCGTCAACATGATAAAATAATTTGTGTAGTTAAACTAATGATAAAACTATATACATATATATATTTAACTTTAACTATAATGTAACCTAACTTTAATTTTAAAATTTAAAAGATTGCTTGCAATCTTTTTTATTCCAATTAAAAAAGCAGTAAATTAGGTTTCTGAAGTACTTGTTATTGTGAGAATTTTATCTGCTTTCTTTCTTTTTTGTTCAACTTTTACAAATATAATTAAAATTAAACAGGTAGCAAGAAGAACAGCAATGCTTAAACAAACAGCATGCACCTTTTTTACTGCAACAAGCCATCCACAATAAAACACAAAAGGAATACTATAAAATCGTCCTAATGTAATTGGAAATAAATATGATGAGCTTTCCGATATTGGGTATGTCATTTCTGCTATCAGTGAAACTAATATTGGTCCAAAGGAAATAAAAAAAAAAGCACTAATCATAAATAATGTAAAAGTTAATACCATACTATTATATTGGGCTAAAGATTCTGTAAAACCTATCCAAAACAATAAACTTGCAGTCGCTAAAAATATTGATATTGTTTTATAAGCGTGAGTTTTATCAAGTATTATACCAAACACAATACTTCCTAATATACCGATGAGAATTCCTCCGAATCCTAACCACCCTATTGCAATATATTGATTTTGGAATTTCCAAGATAAAATTTCATTAAGAAAACCAGGTGTAACTATAATTATAACACTGTTTAGTGCATATGAATTTCCACATAGATGATAATTTTTATCTTTGAAAAGAACTTTGTACTGTTCTTTTAGAACTTTTATGGTTAGTTTATCAGCAGTTATTCTCTTAGCTTCAGATCTTGATGGAGGGTTTTTTGGTCTATCTTTAAAAAACATCATTATTAGTAAAAAAAGACAACAGCATACAGCAGATTGTGAATAAACTAACTGTTTGATTTTCCTATCAATAAAAAACATTTCAGTAACCAGATTCACATTTTTTAGTAGTAATGCAGGTTGTAAAAAACAAACTGCAGCTCCAGCATTTCCAAGAATAACACCAAGACTAGTACTTATAGCTTGCTCACGTTCACTAAACCAAACAGCAGAAACCTCAGGTGCTAATTGTGGTAATATACTTGCACCTATGGCTATTATAGTTTGACCAGTGACAAAATATGGAAAACCATTTCGATAAGCTCCTCCTATTAAAATAATTGCTCCAATTGCATTAACAGACGATGCCAAAATCATTGTGCGACGCAAACCAATTTTAGAAGGCAAAAGTGATGCTGGAACTGCGACAAAAAGTTGCATTAGAGTAAAAGCATTATTTGACCAAAAAAATACTTTTTTATCAATTTGGTAAAAAGCACATATTATATCAGGAACAGTAAACAAACTCAACCATACAAATGTATTTGAAAACGCTGTTATACTATATAATGCTAATATTAACCAACGCCAGGTAAATGTTTTTATAACCAGATCACTATCGCTCGAAGATGTAACTAAAACCTTAATATCACCATGAATGCCCATTTCTCCTGATTGATAACTTAATTCCATCAAAGAAAAAAATATTGTTATAATTTAATCAATTAATTTACAAAAAACTTCAATATATATATATATATATCCTTTTTTTTAAAAGTTTTTTTTTGCCCCACCATATCTGCTCATAATAATGTTGAGAAAAGTATTGCTCTTTTCGGGTAATTTGTAAATTACGCAACTGTTTTATAGTTCTGGTTGTACGGCCGCACGCTAATACCGGGTCTAAATTTGGGGTGTCCACAAAGCACGCACGCAGTTTTTTAGAAAGAGACATTTTTAGGTTGTATTTATTTATTTTTTTTTAGAAAAAAGCACACGTTATAGATAGCTCCTTTTTAGTACTAATAAAGTATTATTTCATTTGATATAATTTTATTTTTTAAAACCACTGCAAACATTATCGATTATAAATAGTTATCCTGTTGAAACAGGAAAAGATATAAACAGGGACGTTCCAGGAGAAATAGCAGCTAAATATTAAAACTGTTTTTACTTTAAAAGTATATACTATTTATAATTTATATAATGACTATAAAATATATATACATATATACGAATATATATTTTTTATATATAAAAATATTTATGTTATAAATATATATATATATATATATATATATATATATATATATATATATATATATATATATATATATATATATATATATATAATGTATATACATATATATATATATATATATATATATATATATATATATATATATATATATATATATATATATATATATATATATATATATATATATATATATATATATATGTATATATATATATATATATATATATATATATATATATATATATATATATATATATATATATATACAAATATATACACACAAAAGTATACCTTTTCTGAGAAGCTATATCATATTTTTTTACAATATATTACATTTATAACTTTTCCTAAAAACTTTTTAATGATGAAAAACATGACAGACTTTTTATACATAGGTTGTCTACTTTTGAAAATTTTAAACAGCTTACTTTAATCCATTTTTTTTATTTAAAAAAAAAAAGATGATTAAAAAATTTAGTCAAATAAAGTGTTCCTGTACTAAAACATTATACTTTAAAAATTTAATCTTATTTTGCTTCTTTTTAACCCAGACCAACACTTAAATATTTAAAAAGTTCAACCCACCATTTTATATATACTCCCCATAAGAAAAGACGTGCTGAGTGATTGCTCCTTTGAATGACTTCTAAACAAATATTTGTTTATTCAAAAAATAACAACTCTTATCTAAAACACTTATTAGGTAAGCCTAATAAGCTTCGGACAAGAATAATACTCTAAAGTTCTTAAATTTAATTTTTCTTTTTTTATAACATGCTGTTTATTTCACCGAACATAGTTCTTACTTAACTAAACGCAGTTGTTACCTGTGTCTTAAAGTGAAGTAACAGTACTAATGTAACAAAAGTATACTTTAATAATATTTAACGAAAAAGTTAAAAATATCAATATAAATGCATAGAATTTGATTTTTAAAAACATCAAAGTAATTTAAAATATAGTTTGGTACATTAAATTTGGTAACTGATACCCAAAAAGTGACTTTTTTCCAATCTTTAAAGTTTTTTCAAAATTTTAATTCATTTTTAGTTATAGACCGTAAAAAATTAAATTTATCTAGATCTTTAGCAAAAACTAAAAATAGAAAAAATGATTTTTATTTATTGAAACAGTTTATCAAAACTACTTTGAAAAATGGGTCAGAAAAATTTAAACACCTTTTTTATATTTGAGAAACTACATATTGTACAATATTATAAGTTTATCTTATTATTTCTATCACAATAATAAATAACAATAAAATAAAATAATAAATAATATTGATAAATAAGTATATGTTGTTATTAATGTCAGAAAGTTAAAAAGAAAGATATTCGTAAATGATTCTGAATTAAAAAAAAGTTTATGCTGGAAACCAATTTATCAAGTCTAATATACAAGTCGGTATATATACAAGGGGAATGCACTAAGTCCATTTTTTGCAGTTTGGAGTTGTTTATACCACTATTTAGTATTTTAAATTATCTGTCATTTGATATACCACACAAATTTAATAAATCAATTATTAATGAGTTATTAAGATTTTTCATTTCAACTATTACACAAAAACTTATTATTTGAACTAGTACGCAAAAACTTATTTGTTAATTATCTCAAAATAATGTTTTTGGACTTTGTGCATTTCCCTTGAATACCAATGATATACTTTAATATTTTTTGATAGAGAAATTTTATTTTTAAACTAGAGTGATTAACCTATTCAAGAAGTTCAGTAACAATTTTGAAACCAAAAAAATTTTCTGATTAATTTGCTTCCAAATACGTGCTTTGATTTTTGTTAATTAGAAAATTGAATGAACTCAACTTACGTCTTTTGTTTGTAACGCTGCACAGCAGCAAGATTTATGTCTCACTGTGTAGTGTCATAAAACACAGCTGTGCTAAGACATAAATTAGATAATAATAACAAATGTTCTAGACAGATTTTCCTTATTTAACACCAGTTTTTCTAAATTCCAAACTAAAAAGTTTTAGTTTGGAATTTGGAAAACTATTAGAAAAACCTTACTTTAACCCTAAAAATTTGTGAAATTAACGAAAAATAATAAATGAAAAGCGCTTTTCTCGAAAGAGTCCATTTTTTTAAAAATTGAGCCTCTTTAACATTCGTATTCTTTAATAAAAAAGGTAAAAATTTAACTAAGTTATTATAAATAAAATTTTTTAGCATCTTTATATACGGGTACAAAATTATTAAGATTCAAAAAAAATTTTCAAGCAGCCGTGGCTAAGTGGTAGCGTACTTGCCACAAAGGATCCGTGGTATAAACCCCAACCCTGGGAAGGTTTTGCAACATCGGTTAGAAAGGAGGCGTGAACTTCCAATTAAATGCTCATCCGCGGTGCTTTTTGATAAGACCGTAAGGACTTCTTGGGGCACCTAAATAAAATTAAAAAAAAAAATCAAAGCTTGAACCGTTATATTTACGTTAAAAATATTGGGAAGTACTCGCAAATCAAAGCTAGAACTGTTAAAAATGCAACATGCCTTAACCATGTCGCACTAGTCAGTGTGTAACAAAAATAAATTTACTCACGCCCAACCCCCTTTAATGTAAAAATAAATTTACTCACGCCCAACTCCCTTTATTGTAAAAAGTAAAAGCGCTAAGTATCTTTCAAATAAATATTTACTAAAATATACTTTTCATGTTTAAATACAAACTAGATCTGGTGCCAGATCATTTCAGAACAAACTTTTTTTTAAATAGTCTAAACAGTCATAACACAAGAGCGACAGGAAATTTTAAAATACCATTTTAAAAATACCAAACTCACAAGATTCTCAATTTCATATCGAGGTCCCTATTAATTCAAAAAATACTGTCTAAAAACGAATCGCGAATAAATTTGAATAATGAAAGCTCTCTGAAAACATAATTAAAAATTAAAATTATTATACAAAATATTACAAGGATTATTTTTAAATTACTTTGATACAAAAAAAAAAGAAAATTAAACTAAAAAGTAATCTAACACTTGGAAGAAAGAAAAAGAATATAAAACATTAAGGATTTTTATGAAATACTTTATTGATTAATACAAACATCAATTATAAAAAGAACTGACTTGATAATGTATTATTTGTTATTATATTTATTTTATCATATCTTAGTGTTGTATACGACTATTTCTTGGATACTTTGTATACGACTGTATACGACTATTTCTTGGATACTTTGCATAGTTCGTTAGAATTTTATGTTTATGATATTTATTTTTTATATATTTATTTATTATTAACAATTCTGCTTTCACGCTTTGTGCAAACTCCAAACTTAAGTATTTTCATGCTTACGCCAAATGAGGAGGTTTTGCAAAAAATTGCCATGGTGGAGGTCTGGAAACAAAAATACCCCAAAATCCTCCTCTGCTTAAACTTGAGAGCAGTAAAACTTTCAACTTAACAGTCTCATACTAAATTTAAATTCATTAACAGGTTTTAAATTTCATTAAAAAATATTGTAAATTACAACCCTGTAAAACTTACAACTCCCTCATTTTGAAAGGAGAGGGTCGGAAATTAGATCTATATCATCAACTTATCGTTTTTAGATAATTACTTGCAACTACTAAAGACCGGTGCACAGTTAATTCCTTTATTCAAGCTAGGTTGGACAAAAGTCAATTCAAGGAATTGGCTAATTGATGATATTTTCACAACAACAATCTCTTATTAGTAAAAATTTGAGGTGAAAAATAGATGCTAACTTTGAAATAAATTGGATACATGGCTTTCATACGAGGTCAATAATGTAAAATAATCCAATAAGACGTTAAGTTAAGAATTCAGTAATAATGTTTCCATTCAATAATAAATGATAATCTAATTTAAGCAGCCGTAGCGCAGTGGTAGCACACTTGCCTCATATACGTAATATCCGTGGTTCAAACCCCACCTCCCCGACGGGCATTTGTTTTAAAAAGTTACAATCTAAATGTATTTTAAATGTCTTTTAAACGTCTTTTAAACATTAATGTTTAAAAGACGTTTAAAAGACGTTTAAAACACATTTAGAACGTAACTTTTTAAAACAAATGCCCGTCGGGTCTGGGCAAGTCTTGCGACATCGGTTGGGAAGTAGGCGTGAACTTCCTATTAAATGCTCTTCTGCGGTGCTCTGTGATAAGACCGTAAGGACTTCTTGGGGCACCTAAATCAACTTAAAAAAATAACATAAAAATAAGACGTAAAGTTGAGAAATCAGTATGAGCGTTTCCGTTTAATAGTAAAAGATAATTCAATGAGACGTAAAGCTGATGGTTCAGTAAGAGTGCCTCCATTCTAAGTTTTGCTTGATTTAAAACTCAAAAACCACGAGCCCGAATCTGTTACAAAAAGAGACCATACAATGTTAGCTGCCTATTATAAGCAATCGAAAATTAAAAAGACTTCAGATCAAAAGATAAATATGTCAAGGTTGTAAATAACATGTTAATAACACGCAATCCTTAAAAAAAAATTACTTTTATATGATTTTATTAAACTTAAAAAAGATTCCATTAATTCTATCAAATTTGAATCAAACACGTAATTTTTTTTCAAACTGACGAGTTTTTACTTAACGAGCAATCAGATCCGGACTAACATTAATTAAATAATGTAGGTGCTTTACAAATTCGCTATTTCTCTTTCTGCACCAATGAAGAAAATAGTTTTTTTATAGCAAAAATTTTAATACTTGGCATATTTATATAAGATCCATAAAAAATTGTTTTAAATTTAAATATACAGAGAACTCTTTGTATTTTTAGTTTAATTTGCATGCCTATAACTCGATACAACTTAGTAGTCGCATTATTAATAATGTTAATAATGCGACTACTTTTTTCCACTATATATATTATATATACCGGCATTAAATACAAAATAAAAACAATTTAGCTATTGTCAATCATTTTTTAAATTAGTTATTGTTAATTATTTTATCAATTTACATAAAATATCTAGTAATTTATCATCAAAACTAGACTTTATTTTGGTAAAAATTTCAGCAGCAAAAAAAAATCCTATCTGACTCAACACTTATTGATTTTATCGTTAACAAAGCTTGATAAATTTGTTTAAAATGCTTTCCTCTAGAATGTTGTTCATTAAAACATTTAATTCTTTTTTCATTCCTGCGGTAAGACTATGCATTTGAAAAAATTTTAAATTTATATTAACATGCAGTTTGTCTTTTAATAATAAGATTATTTCTTGTGATGATGTCATAACAACACAGCAGTGATTTGCAATATTGTTGTTATCATCCGTTTCTTGATCAACTTCGGTTAGGTTGTCTTTATTCACCGTGCAAGTTGAATAATAAGATTCGAAATAGAACTCTTTGCACGGTTGTTAAATAAATCATAATTACTGGCATTTAGCTAATACTGCAGATTTTGAAGATAATTGAGAACATCAGAATTTATACTTCTTCTCTTTTTTACCTTAAGAATCAACTAATCCTTCATTTCTAAACATAATGCGGACTATGCTATGATAATTCGTTCAGCATAAAATTAAAAATATGACGTCGGTTGTTATCAAATAAGCATTGATTGGTTGTAATAATACCAGGTAATACCTAATAACACCAGATAATAAATTTTTTTAAGAACAAAAGTTTAATTTTTCTTCTAAATCGACCAAGCTTATTCAGACAATAATCACACAACTTGTAAAATTGCTCGAGCACATCTAGGAGATTGTTTTACCTGGTTTTAGAATTTAAACCAGGGGTGGATCTAGGGGGTGCCCTGCGATGCCCAGGATTCACCCATATCACTTTTATAATTTATAAAAAAAATCCTCGTGATAACTTTAAAAAAAGTAAAGTAAACATATAGTATACAAATATATATATATATATATATATATATATATATATATATATATATATATATATATATATATATATATATATATATATATATATATATATATATATATATATATATATATATATATATGATTTAAATGTTGACATCTTGTACAACAGTAAATATATATAAATAAACTAATTTAAAACATCAGATAATACGAATTCTCTCAATACTAAATAATTTATTTGAAATTTTCGCATTATAGGCACAGGCATCATCAGCATATAATATAATATAATTACAAAAATTGTGACCGTTAAATAACAACAACAATTTTTTTAAATTTTGACGTCACCTTTATAATGGCTTCTTTTATCTAAGTATGAAAAAAATGAAATTTTTGACTGAAGGCAAGTTAAACCAGTCTGCATTAGCTTTGCATAAAGTAAAATGTAATGAGGACATTGAATGGAATAAAGTAATAACACTTAAAGTTGAGGATAAAAAATTTGAAAGAAAAGTCTGTGAGGCCTTAGAGATACAAAAACATCAATGTTCTACAACGTACGGTGGTATGAGTTTAGACAATGGACAATATTTAAAAACAAATTTTTGGACTTCATTTTTTTCATACTTAGGTAAAAGAAGCCATTATAAAGGTGACTTCAAAATTTAAAAATTTTTTGTTGTTATTTAACGGTCACAATTTTTTTAATTATATTATATTATATGCTGATGATGCCGGTGCCTATAATCCGGCGAAAATTTCAAATAAATTATTTAGTATTGAAAGAATTCGTATTATCTGATGTTTGAAATTAGTTTATATATATATATATATATATATATATATATATATATATATATATATATATATATATATATATATATATATATATATATATATATATATATATATATATATATATATATATATATATATATATATATATATATATATATATATATATATATATATATAAAAGATATGGCAACCATAGTCACGCTAGATTTTCCAAAGCAGAACAATTATTAAATTCCAAATCAGAAATTATCTTAAACAAAAAACACCCTGCGATATAATATACAATCGTAACTGAAAGCGAAAATAAAACTCTAAACTTTCTCGATTTAACCATAATAAATAACAACAAAAGAAAATACGAGTTTAAAGTTTACAGAAAGGAAGCCATTACTAATATCCAAATAAAACCTCACTCAAATCATGGCCCTAAGATTCTAAAGGCAGTATTTAAAGGTTACGTTAACAGGGCTTATTTTATATGCAGTAATTTATATTTAAAAGATGAAATTATTTTCCTTATTCAAATGTTTAACAAAAATAGGTACAACATATGCCAACTTAAATGAATTGCAAACTTAATTGGACATAAACCCTAAAAATCAACAAAATTCAATCAGACTCTCTTAACATCCCTACTGTGTTGTTACCGTGGATACCATTACCAAGACTTAAGTTGTGACTAAGAAACAAGTGGAACTATAAAAAGTTCCACTTGTTTCTTAGTCACAATTCCCGCTCAACAAATATGGCGAGCGGAAGCATGCCTATCCGGTTGTTGGGTGCCCGGGGCCAAACTAACGGAGGGGGGGGGGGGGTTGGTGTGGTAAGCCCGCCAGAAGCAGGAGGCTTACCACTAACGCAATTTATTTCAACAAAGCAATTTATTTATAAACTAAAGCAATTTATTTCAACTAGTGCGCAATACTCAATTATCTAAAATTCTACACATAAATAATAACACCAATGACATAATGAGAATACAAAACAGCGAATACTACAGTGTTCAGAGATCTTCTTAGAGCTTGTCATTATTCCAGTATCTTCCAAATCACCTTATAATCTGGTTCAAATTCAGACCTCAGCTTTTGTTCTTGCCTTTAAATCATCAGCTGAGGCATGTTTTTCAATCCGACTCCGGTCATAACATTTAGGATTAAACAAATGAAGTGGTGGACCTACATATTCTATAAACATTAATGAGCTCAATGTATTAACTTGTAAATAGATTCCTTCACCTCTTTTGTGTAAGGCCCATGATGTTTAGCAAAGGAATTAAAAACGCGTATTTGTCGCATAATTAAATTCTGGGCCTCAGACATACTGATGTCCCGTCTTTGTAAATCTAATGACAAGGCCGATAACTCTCTTAAGGTATTGTACATTACACCCAAATTTAGGACAAAATTTGAAGCTCTCATTTGTAAAGAAAAGCCCTCAAAACTTTTCCGAAGGTGCATTGGTCTAGAATTATCCTTGGCTGCCTATTGGCAATGTTTGAACAGGGCAGCATTGAAAATCCAAACTGCCCGAATTGACCTTAGGCTTAATGCAACCCACCAAGAGTCTAAAATTTGGCTTACAGACAAGATTAAAGTTTTTAAGTCAGTACAACATTCATTAAGTTCTTTCCGATTTTTAGGTGATGAATGATACATTGCATATATTTTGTCAAGAAAACATTTAAAGTAATTAACTCTATTTACTTCTTTCATGACATGAATTATTTCTTAGCATAACGGAACAGCCATCTGCAGCAAATGCAACCAGTTTAGTTTTAAGAATGTCGTTTGTAAGACCATGACTGTTTGAAGAGGATAACTATGTACTATAATCACTTTCTGAATTTGAGCTTGGTAACTCCATTAAGTCTAGGAATAATGTAATCGGTTTATTTTCAAGCACACACCGCAAGTATATGATCAACACTGCTTGCTTGCTAACAGTAGTATATTCATCTACTAATATTGTTAATTTGGTATCAAAATTGATAATGCGGGACACAAGTTTTTTCCTCATTTCATCTGCAACATGGTAAGATGATGAAGAGCTCTGCCCATATGCAGACTATTTAATGCTTGTAATTCTATATCTAAAGCAAAATCGGTGAATGGGCGGCCCAATTTTTCATTTTTATACGATGTACGCATAACCTTTTCAGTGGTTTCAATGTCAACATCAGTCATTTTAAAAAAATTCCTCTGTAGCTGATTACGATAAGCACTTTTAAGAATTTGTTCTGCTCTGAGCAATTGTTGTCTTATGTTTATGAGCAATTGTTGTCTTATGTTCATGAGCAATTGTTGTCTTATGTTCATGCACAATTGTTGTCTTATGTTCATAAGCAATTGTTGTCTTATGTTAACAAATTTTTTTGCGTAATATGTTTGGATGAAAAACCAGTAAAATTACCTACTTTCCTTCAAACTTTACACCCTACAGCACCCTTTGCAAGTTTCAATCCAAGGATAACGTTCTTTTTTCTTTATGAATGTTGAAGCAGTCAAGCACTTTGGAAGATTAGCATCACCTTCAAGATTAGATTCTTCTTCATTCATTTCTTCTTCTTCAGGTTCCCTTTACATATAAAAAGCAACACTTAGTCAAGCACTAAATTTTATACTGGAAACATATACACATATGTTTATATAAACATATATTCTGTCTCATTACTATTGCAGAATATATGTATAGTAACTGGACTTACATTAGCACTAAACTTGACGTGGCTTGTACTCTTTTGGTATGGACATAACTATTGGCATTAGGCAGTAAATAACATCCACTGCTACTTGACTGTAGACTGAATCCATTGGCATTGATATTTTTCGGATCCACTGCCAGAACTGGATAAGCTGCTACAGGTATGTTTTGATCCACTGCTGTCACTAAACTTTGAAGTTGATAAAGTGCCACTGGTGTCAATGCTAGATTTTGTTGTCTGGTTTGATTCAGGTTCGCTTAAAATAGAAGCAATACTATTAACCAAGCTTGATATAGGTTATTTTGTAGTCTATTACACCAAGGACGTATTAATACGTCCTTGATTACACTTAAACAATGTTTATTATAGTGGTAATCGGTACGGACAAATACCGTTTATCGTTAGGTTATGCTTATGCGCGAGCACGTATAATTCACATTACAAACACCAAACTGGCTTATTAGTAGTTAGTAATTGTTGTTTGACTTACCCTGCAGTTTAAAAAAAAGGTTTTAATTTTGTTTGAGTCGACTTCATCGTGCGTGCTAAAAATAACATTAGGAAATAATAAACGAACAAAAAGTTCTTATACAGCTTTATTCATTTTAATATTTTTAAGAAAAATTAAACATAATCAAACGTGAAATTTTATTACTTTAATTTTAATACTTTAATTTTAATACTTTAATTAACTTCTAAAACTTTCAACACGCGATAAAATTTTTAATGAGAAAAGCAATTAATTCATTGTTTAGTTTTGTTTTATTACAAAAACTTCTCCTTAAATGTTTTAAAAGCAAAATAATAATTAACTTACTAAAACCACTACTAAAACCACTACTAAAACTCGTTTAAAGTTCTATAATCACTTACACCAAAGACGTATAAACTTTTTATCTTATACTTTCCGTACTGGAACGCGTAGTTTTTAACTCAAAAAATTCCGGAACGTTACCCAAAACTTGCCGTTCCGGCGTTTCAAAGTATTTTTTTATCATGTGGAACGTTTTCACTGTTTTTATTAACAACCGGAACGGCGTTTCGCTTCGTTCTGCCTCAGCTTGAGCCCTGACCTTGATCACTATCCTCCGAAAATATGGAAAATATTTCGGATAGCTGGCTATAGAGTAGTCTTCAAATCAAATCCGAATTTAAAAACATTACTAACGTCAAAAAACAAAACTAAATTGCCACATAATAGTCAACTCGGAACTTATTTGATTGAATGCAAATGCTCAAAGAGATGCGTAGGCGAAACTAAACTTCAAATAAGGATTAAAAACTTACAACTCAACAACATCTAAAAAGTTTAAACGAGGTGAAAGATTATCAGTCTGCAATAGCCACCCATAATAAGTTTTGCTCACTAGAGATAAAGTGGGAAAACGTAAAAATATTAAATTTGAAACAAAAAAATTTGATCGAAAACTGTTTCTAACGTTACAAAATATTTTTTGTATAATTTTTACGAGCTTTATATATATATATATATATATATATATATATATATATATATATATATATATATATATATATATATATATATATATATATATATATATATATATATATATATATATATATATATATATATATATATATATTTTATTAGGTCAATGGAAACTGGAAACTATCTTTCAGTTCTGCTGCCCTATTGTTTAATTCAACAGATGAAACACATGAGATTCTTCGACTGCAAACTTCACTTGAGTTATTTGAGAAAACAACGTTTTACTCAGCATACCCAATCAGGCAAAATCTAAAAAATTTTCTTCACTCTCAAATGTTTTTATGGTATGTGTTTCATTTGAGTCTTCTGATTACTTTTCTGAATATAAAGACATAATTATTTCTGATCTTATAAAAAAAGAAGCCTATAATAGTTGTAGAAACAATAAATTTGCTTCTTTTCTTTGTTTAATTGCAATGTCTACAGTATTAAATTAGCAGATTTGGTTATATATATTCTGACTTTTAGCCATAAAATGTCCTTTTTTTTTAGAAGGTTTGTTTTATGTAGGTATAGTGTTTCTATAGTAAAGAGAATGTTTGATCAAAGTATAAACTTAGTTTTAAATATTTTGTGCTATCTTGAATATCTTGGATATTTTGTACTATCTTGTGAAATGGTGGGATAAGAGTTATTAGGCAGTTGAAATAAAAAGTAGTAACTTAAATATGGGTGGTACTTAACATAGCTATGTTCTATCTTGTTCTACAGTTCATGTATAAAACAAAATATGGACTGTCTCCAAAAATCTTTGAAACTTATTTTAAAGAAATACACCATAAATATGCTACAAGATTTTTAGCAAACCACTTTGCTATTCTAAAATCTCATTCTAAAGAGAACTCTTATTCAATTCAGAATCGCGGACCACTTTTGTGGAAAAGATTCCCAAACATTGTTTCCGAAAAGAAAACTTCTCTACATTAGTTCAAAACTGATTCAAAACAGTTTTTATTAAACACAGATTTTGATTTATTTTATTATAAGTCTTTCTTTTAAAATAGATCAGCTATATCAATTATAAATTAAAACAAGGTAACTGTTCCTTGTAATCATTAAAAAAAAAAAAAAGTTAAAAATTTATTGACAATAACCATTATCACAAATCACATTTTCTCGCTTTTTATTTTTTGTGTGTATATATTTATACTTATGTATGTGTATTTTTGTACTTATTTATGTGTGTATGTGTACACAAGTCGACTATCTTACAGACAACTTATGAGTCTTATAGGATCGCATATAATCTTATACTATCCTACAGGATATCTTACAGGATTTGTAAGATTTTGTTTGTCTTTCAAATCCTATAGGACCATAAGAAATCCTGTGATTACCCATAGGGTATCTTAAAGGATTCGTAAGATTTTATTTGTCTTGAAAATCCTATAAGATCATAAGAAATCCTGTGATTATCCTGTAGGGTATCTTAAAGGATTCGTAAGATTTTCAATTTTTTAAATTTATTTTGAAAAATGAAAAACTTATCGGTGGTGGGTTTCCAAACCCGGATCACGAGACCATTAGTGCCTTACCACCTGCGCTACACAAGATTATAAGTATGGAAATAAATAAAAATATATTATAATTAAAAAATAATTAAAAACTATTTTTATTGAATGTATATAAATAAAAGTGTTGTAAAAAAATTAAATAATAACAAATAAATATATATATAAAATGCCGCCAAGAACTGTTTCGCCGCCCGGGACAGCAACATGATTGGCGTTCTTAATTATCGAAATTCTCCTATATTATCGGTAAAGGACCTTTGTTCCAAGGTACCTTCATTCTATTTGGTGCCCCTTGGAAATCTGCCGCCCGGGACAATCTGTTCCTTACGTTGAAGTTAAATTATTACCAAAAAAATTTAGTTGAATTAAAATTTTTCTCGCAATCAGAGTGTACATTGAATTGCGTGAATTTCTGAGTAAATTGAGTCGTAGAGTGACGTGATTTAAATCATTAGGCATTATGAATTGCGGTAAAATAAATAGCACTCAAGTGCTATTTATTTTACCGCAACTAAACGTCACTAGCGCATTTAAATCACGTCACAAATCACAAAAATTAAGATTTAAGATACAAAATTAAGAAATTAGATTCTCAAACAGCATGTTCATTATAATGAACATGCTGTTTGAGAATCTAACATCTTTTTAATTTTTGTTAAAGAAATATATAAATAGTGATTATTTTATATTATGGATTTTATGAAAATTTTATAAACTTGGTAACATAAATATGCATAAATTTTGTTGTATTAATAATTATTATTGTATTTAAACTTTACTCTAATTAATTAATAAAAATTAATAATAAAAATTGTTATACATTTATTTTACATATTATATATATATATATATATATATATATATAATATATATATATATATATATATATATATATATATATATATATATATATATATATATATATATATATATATATATTAAAGTATGAAAGTTTGCTGTATTTTTAACACGATACTATTAAATTTAAAATGTTTTAGAGAAAGTCTGAATACAACTCATGGAGAGGCTGATAGGTAGGTTTTTTAATTAGGGCATTTTTATGTAGGTAATGTTATTGGGCAGCAGCTTTAAGGCTTACCTATTTTTTATAAGTTGTTGGCACATGGTGGGAGGAGGTTATTTAGAAAATCATACTTTCAGTGCTTGGGTTTTTATTAAATTTTCTATTTTTCTTAACCTATTTTGAAAATTTGGGATCAATTAGTTTAACTTGTTGGATCATGATTCAGATCCAAAAAAGTAGGATCTTGGACTAACGACTTCTTATACTTCATTTATTGAAATAATTATAAATATGTAAGTATAAAAAAAAGCTTCTTGGAAAATATGAAACTTCAGGATTACAAAGAAAAGCCAGAAATCAAAATTTAAGTTTTTGACCAGTTATTCGTTTGACCGAATCGATCCATGGATTTGACTAATATGCTCAGATTAGGCATTTCAAATGAATTTTTTTTTCCTTAAATTCGCCTAAATATTTGGAGCAATTAGCTAAAACTTCAAGTGTTTTTACTTTTTACTTAGTCATACTCTTTAAATAATTTAAAAATTTTGTCAGGGGGTAATAATCCCCCCCTCCCTTGTGTCTGCGATGGGTTAAGGGGCTGGACGGGTTTTAAAATTTTAATTAATAATTAATTGCCTAATTTCTATTATTTTTTTTATATATCTTTATTTCTTATTATAGAACTACAGTTCCTGATGCAATAATACGAAATCTCAAAGAGCAACTTGCAACAGTTTTTGCCAATTACTCGTGGGCGTGCGTCAGACGAAGTCTTAATCAGAGCGGCCTAGATAGAAAGAAAAAACGAAAGTAATCAGCAATGCAATTGTGATTCTGTAATAATGATAATATGTGAAAAATTTCTTTTATACAGAATGATTTTTTTTTTAATAAGAAAATGTTATTTCAAACTTTAACTTACCTATTATCAGTAATTAAAAAGAAGAATAGACATACTTTCCTTCGAATCAAAATAAAAACCTAATTTCGTATGTTCTTAGTTTGGCTATTAAATTTATGATATTAAGTATAAAATAATAAGTGTTATTGTTCCTATCATTGGCGTATTAAGACTTTTTAGGGCCCGGAATCCTTTTTAACGTGCCACAGCATAAAAATGACTAAAACAGTAGAAAAAGAAAAAGGTCCGCCTAATAGTTTCGGAATCCCGAAATTTTAGGGTCCTAGCCCCCTCCTCTTTAATCTATCACCGGTTCCTTTAGGAACCAGTGCTGGATTAAAGGGGAGGGCTACGGCTGTATATATACGAATCTAAAATTTTTCTTCAGCATCCTATAAGAATCCTGTTAATCCTGCAAGATCTTTTAAAATATTCTTGTAGATCTTATATTATCTTATAAGAACTCCTTCAAATCCTACAAGATCCTTCAAAAGATTCTTGTAGGTCCTGCAGGGACTTGTGTATCTCATCCTATAGGATTCTTGTAGGATTTGTAAGATCAGTCGTCTAGTGTATGTGCACTAGACGACTGATCTTACAAATCCTACAAGAATCCTATAGAATGAGATGCACAAGTCCCTGCAGGACTTACAAGAATCTTTTGAAGGATCTTGTAGGATTTGAAGGAATTCTTATAAGATAATATAAGATCTACAAAAATATTTTAAAAGATCTTGCAGGATTTCGTCTGACGCACGCCCACGAGTAATTGGCAAAAACTGTTGCGAGTTGCTCTTTGAGATTTCGTATTATTGCATCAGGAACTGTGGTTCTATAATAAGAAATAAAGATATATAAAAAAAATCTTAGAAATCAAGCAATTAATCATTAATTAAAAATTTAAAACCCGTCCCGCCCCTTAACCCATCGCAGACACAAGGGAGGGGGGATTATTACCCCCTGACAAAATTTTTAAATTATTTAAAGAGTATGACTAAGTAAAAAGTAAAAACACTTGAAATTTTAGCTATTTGCTCCAAATATTTAGGCAAATTTAAGTAAAAAAAAATTCATTTGAAATGTCTAATCTGAGCATATTAGTCAAATCCATGGATCGATTCGGTCAAACGAATGACTGGTCAAAAACTTAAATTTTGAATTCTGGCTTTTCATTGTAATCCTGAAGTTTCATATTTTCCAAGAAGCTTTTTTTTATACTTACATATTTATAACTATTTCAATAAATGAAGTATGAGAAAATGTTAGTCCAAGATCATACTTTTTTGGATCTGGATCATGATCCAAAAAGTTAAACTAATTGATTCCAAATTTTCAAAATAGGTTAAGAAAAATAGAAAATTTAATAAAAACCCAAGCACTGAAAGTATGATTTTCTAAATAACCCCCTTCCACCCTATGCCAACAACTTATAAAAAATAGGTAAGCCTTTAAGCTGCTGCCCAATAACATTTAATGTAGGTAATGTAGGTAATACATTTTTATGTAGGTAATGATTACCTACATAAAAATGCCCTAATTAAAAAACCTACCTATCAGCCTCTCTATAAGTTGTATTCATATATATATATATATATATATATATATATATATATATATATATATATATATATATATATATATATATATATATATATATATATATATATATATATATATAAAATATATATCAATTTTTATTACTAATTTTTATTAATTAATTAGAGTATAGTTTAAATACAATAATAATTATTAATACAACAAAATTTATGCATATTTATGTTACAAAGTTTATAAAATTTTCATGAAATCCATAATATAAAATAATCATGATATAGCAACTATTTATATATTTCTTTAACAAAAATTAAAAAGATATTAGATTCTCAAACAGCATGTTCATTATAATGAACATGCTGTTTGAGAATCTAATATCTTAATTTTTATCTAACATCTTAATTTTTGTGATTTGTGACGTGATTTAAATGCGCTATTGGAAGGCATTATGAATTGCGGTAAAATAAATAGCTCTTGATTGCTATTTATTTTCCCGCAATTCATAATGCCTAATGATTTAAATCACGTCACTCTACGACTCAATTTACTCAGAAAGTCATGCAATTCAATGTACACTCTGATTGCGAGAAAATTTTTTAATTCAACTAGATTTTTTTGGTAATCATTTAATTTTAACGTAAGGGACAGATTGTCCCGGGCGGCAGATTTCCAAGGGACACTAAATAGAATGAAGGTACCTTGGAACAAAGGTCCTATACCGATAATATAGGAGAATTTCCGTAATTAAGAACGCCAATCATGTTGCTATATATATAGTTATTTGTTATTATTTAATTTTTTTACAACACTTTTATTTATATACATTCAATAAAAATAGTTTTTAATTATTTTGTAATTATAATATATTTTTATTTATTTCCATACTTATAATGTTGTGTAGCGCAGGTGGTAAGGCACTAATGGTCTAGTGATCCGGGTTTCGAAACCCACCACGGATAAGTTTTTCATTTTTCAAAATAAATTAAAAAATGGAAAATCTTACGAATCTTTTAAGATACCCTACAGGATAATCACAGGATTTCTTATGATCTTATAGGATTTGCAAGACAAATAAAATCTTACGAATCTTTTAAGATACCCTATGGGTAATCACAGGATTTCTTATGGTCCTATAGGATTTGAAAGACAAAATCTTACAAATCCTGTAAGATATCCTGTAGGATAGTATAAGATTTTATGCGATCTTATAAGATTCATAAATTGTCTGTAAGATAGTCGACTAGTGTGTGTATATGTATATATATGTATATGTATATGTATATATATATGTGTATGTATATGTATATGTATATATGTATTTGTGTATGTGTATATGTATATGTGTATATGTGTATGTGCGAATGTGTGTGTGTGTGTGTGTATGTATATATATATGTATTTATATATGTGTGTTTGTGTGTGTTCATATATATGGGTATATGTTCGCTTATATGTGTAAGTGTGCGAATGTGTATATAAATTTATATATATTCATTTTTACTTTTATTTTGTCTATTCATGATATTATGTATTAAACGATATCTTATTTTATTTTTTGAATTCTTGTAAACATTTATTCAATTTTTCTTATATACTATATATTCTTCAATAACTTTGTAAAAAGTTATAAATTGTAACACGGTGCTCGGCGATAAAGCAAATTAATGCCTTCTTCTTGCTCCGATAACAAAAAGATGCATGATTACTTTGCTAAGCTGTTGAGCAAAGAAATAATGAACGAAATGCAATTAACCATATGCGTAATTAAGGTTAATTAGTGAAGCAGAATTCGTTGAATGGTTTATGAATCTAGCGCTAACTCTGACTAGCGCTAGAAAGTGTTCTAATCTTCGTAAAGTGTAATTATACAATTGGATGTGAAACTAAAAACTGCTTGTACACAAAATTGGTCTTTTAAGTGTTTAAATCTATGTAACTAAACAAAGTGAAAGAACTAATTATTCAACTAAATATTCTGCTGCTGACTGCGGTGTTTATTACGATTGTGTTGTTGATGATGACAAATATGAAGAAAGGTTTATTAGAAGTACTTGTATTGCAAAAAATCAAGTTCTTTTAACTAATAGTTTTTAGATTTAACATTTAGAATAAATAAAAACGCTTTTTGATAGAGAATCAGATTGTAAAAAGTTGTTTTACTATCTAAATCGAATATAAATCGATAAAGTCAATATTTTTTAAACGATAAGAATACGTTAATGTGATACCTTCCTTAGTGCTTGAAAAAAAAATTATTTTTTGTCTTTAAACCATTAGAAATTAAAAATCTAATTACATTATAAAGAAAAATTTTTTTTTTTCATATTAAATACAAAAAATCGAAAAAAAATCGATAGATCGTTTAGATGGTTTTTCGAAGCTCGATAAGTCAAAAACTGCGGGGTTTTGAATTGATAAATTTGTATTTTAGAATCTTCACAACCTAAAACGCTCATTTACATTGGAATTTTTTTGATCTCACGACTGCACCACGAAAGTTAACTTTAAAGCATCTTTTTATACTATGGCCAGTGGTCTAAATAGTTGACAAATTACAACAAAAATTAAAAATACTACTACTTAAGTTTAAATAGGCTTTTTTTTATGTGCTCCTTTTTATTTTCTTTGGTGCTCCATTAAATGTTTTTTTTTTTTTTGAGCCCGGGGCAACGCTCTTCTTAGTTACTGGTATTACCTGAATTTTTATCATAATTTTACAATATAACAACATTTAAAAAGTAATTTCTATTATTTATGACGTTAAGTTTGCGATAAGTTATTAGTATTTATATAGCGGCCGTACTTATGAGATGGTATTGAAAGTTTGGTCAAAGTAGATGTTTTCATTTAAATTAAATATTGAGTATTAGATTTTATTTTTCATTTTTTTATTTTTGCAATATCAATTATCAATAAAATTTTTTGTGTTTCAGGAAAAAAATTTGAAAGGGGTCTCACTAATACCAATATAAAAATTTTCTGTGTAATCTGGTTTATTAGGTGAAACAGTAGCTTGAAACACAATATTCGTACTTAGTGGTTGTTTATAATACAGGCAGATTTATTGATGCAGTTGCAGGTTTTTGTTGCTGTTTTTTTATGATTGTATGAAATATTTTGATTATGCGAATTAATAATTGACTTAACGTTTGGCATGCACGAGTAGCTAATTTTAATGGTGTTTCTGTTAAAAATCTTGTGTAATAAATGACTAACAGGAAAACTTTCATCAATTATTTTTTAAAAAAGGTTGCCTATTTTTGTTGCAACATTTTTACTATATGGGGGATTATACCAAATAATGTTCCGTTTAAGATATTTATTTTGAATATGGATTATCTTTTTCCGAATATATCCGGAATTCCAAAACAAAGATTAAATCAAGCCAAAAACTTAGACAACCTTCTTCTTACTAGATCTTTTAAAGGAGCGTTGTCTGATTTTTTGATAATACTTTTTTTCTAAATTTTGCATAAAATTGGTCGACCGATATTAACCAGTTTAAAGAACAGCTATCACTGTTTAATTGAAAGCATATAAATTTTTAATTTTTTTGACAAACTGTCTTCTATGATGCCAATTTTCTCACTATCTTTTCACGTGAAAAAGTCAGTTTTAGCCGAATGGATAATATCTTTTCGGTTCTGCAAAATTGTTCATTTAGACGAAATAGTTGCATAGTTAGTGCTAAAATAAATTACACCCCGTGCTATCATTTAAAGCCTAAAGATGTGTCTAAATTTAGCTTAAACAAACAGATTAAAGCTTTTGACATCTATTTTATATTATATAAAATATGACATAAAGTAGTAAAACACATACATACAATTATATAATATAATATATATATATATATATATATATATATATATATATATATATATATATATATATATATATATATATATATATATATATATATATGTATATATATATATATATATATATATATATATATATATATATATATATATATATATATATATATATATATATATATATATATATATATATATATGTATATATATACATATATATAATAAAACAAATAAGGCTTTTTGTTCAAAAAATATTTTACAAATATAATTTTCATATATAAAAAATATGTTGCATAATATTACTACTATTAAATAATACTTTTAAATGTTTAAGGTAAAAAAAAAAAAATTTATGAATCTTTTGTTCCACTTTTCAATCAACCAATCATTTCACTTTTTTAAAAGGATAAATGATTGATTGATTGAAAAGTGGACATAAAAATAGATTAAAAAGTTTTCAATCAAATACAATGCTGGTGTTTTGATAAAATAAACTACATCATGGTCTACTATATTTACGGCCGTATATCTTACATTATTGAGGAGGAAATAAACAGGCCGATTTTTACTGAAAAAATGGCTGCGCAAAATATCATATTTTTAAAAAGCAACTTTATTCTTAATTTTTAACTTAATGTTCTTCAATGTAAAAGTGGCAGTTGCTTTTAATATAAATACTCTTTAAGATAAAATAGATATCAAAGATTTAAAGACATTTGTGTAATATTTGTTGGAGAATTGTCACGAAATTATTTAAATCAATATACATTTATATCTATGTATATTATATATATATATATATATGTAATATCTATATATATATCTATCTATATATATCTATATATATATATCTATATCTATATATATATATATATATATATATATATATATATATATATATATATATATATATATATATATATATATATATATATATATATATATATATATATATATATATATATATATATATTAATATATATATATATATATATATTAATATATATATTAATATATTATATGTATATTTTAACGCTTTAAAAAAAATGTCAAGAAATAGTTCAAAGAAATCAAACAATAGGTAAACTATATATATAAATGCTATGCAACTAGCATATTGGCAATTTTTAATTCACTATTTTTTTTGCCTCTTTTTAAATGTTTTTAAGTTATTATTGGAAACCGAATCCTTTAATAGTTTTTGTTTGTTATTAAAAAATACATTAACAAGAATTTTTGTTGAAAACGTGATTCTCCAATTTTCATGATTTTCACAAACAAATTTGCATGTAACAGATATGTTGACGATTTAATGACTGAAATTGATTGAGATGAAACTTCATTCTCAATTAAATCCAAAATAGCAAATACACTTCAAACAAATTCTGCAAGCTGTTTGGATGGAACAAATAGTTCACCACGTGACAAGAGAGATAGATAAAAATTATTTTCAAGATCAATGTCTCCACCTTTCAAACATGCTTTGCAATTTTCACATTTTGACCTTTATGACAATTTTTTTGCAACATAGCCTGCTATAGTTATTGCCACTTCTTAACTATTATAGTCAAGGGAACTTTCCATAATTTCTTCTATTCGATTTTCAAACAGTTCATCAAGTATTATCAAAGAAGGATGAATATCTGGTATTAGCAATCTTCCCCCACTCATTTGCCTGTATTGTGAGAAATGTCTCTCAATTGGATCACTATGTAAACAAGCTGTCATCACGTAATCACATCCATCATTCAGGAGCTCCTAAACAAGCAGTGCTTGAGCATGAAAGGTATTTACAAATGCTGATGCAGTTTGAGTTGTGAGGGTGAATGCAGGTGAAAGAGACCACTGATTGATCCAATCAGCCAGAGCTTGGTAAAAAATTATTTTATTGTTTCCTAATACAATAGCATTGCCAATAATATTTGGAAAAAATCTTTGTTTAGAATTAGCAATAGTCCACCAAGTATTAAAAATTAAAAAAAAAAAAACATGAAACATCTTTTCGATTTGGATAGTAGCTTTTTGAAGCTGCAATTGTAGTTTCATGTATAATTGCTGACGCAAGACGCACACTTTGTTTATTATTTCTAGGATGTAATGCCTTATATGTAAGCTTTGGAGCTTTTCTAAGTTTACCTTTCAGATCATTATCATTATGGTAAATAAATCATTCCAACTAATATATCCTGATGGACAATCAATATTGCATTATGGTATTTAAAGTCTGGAAAAACAAATTTTTTACCATTTAATAAATTATTTCTAAAATTTTTGACTAAATGCACACTATCATAAAACAAATATGTCTTCTTTCCATGATTCTGTGGATGAATAATAAAATACTTTGATTCAGACTTGAACATTGTAACTAATTTGAGAATGAATTAATGTTAGTGGAATGATTTTTAATTTCATTGAATCTTAATTTTCATCAAAAAAAAGACAAACAAGTCTTTGGTAACCAATTAGATTTAAAGTTTCATTCCAAAGATTATCTATTATTGCAGGATTGAAACCTACACAGGGTTTTATGGAATTTTTGTAATCTCTAAGTGTTTTGAGACTTGGAAATTTTAATATTTTGGCAGATTGTAATTTATCATAAGCAGATGCAGACTTCATGGCTAATGATAAACAAAATCTAATTATCATAGGATGATATCTCATATTTGAAGTTGGACTAAAGAAATGCTTTTTTTGTTGTTCCCATAACATTTTCACAAATAGGGATATTTTATTGTCATCTAAGCTTATGATTTATAACACTTCATTGCTAATGCTAGATGATACAGCTACTGATTTTGATACAATTTCATCTTTCATTTTTTCTATTGTTTCAGTCAATTTTCTGCATTCGAGTCTTTTCTCTCTCAAGGCTAGCAAAATTTTGCTCGGATGTGTTTTTTTCAAAGAAGCATTTTTTTTTGCAGAAACAACTACAATTTTTTTTTTGTGTGATAGTTGTTTGTAAAATCTTTTTTCAAAGTCGAAACAGTTTTTACACTGATTGTTTTCTGACGGCAATTTTCTGCATGTCACAACTTTTTGGTCTTAAGTAATGCTTGTGAATTGATAGTCCTGATTGCAAGACAGTTGACTTAATTTTTGATGGAACATAGTGACATACAAGTTCATTTGAAGTAATATTTGTTAATTCAAGGCATATTTAAAAATGCTCTATTTCAGTGATTTATCATCCAATTATCAGTAGATTTAGTTTTACCTGCTCTATAGTTGAATTCAAAGAAACTTGTGTAGCATTTTGAGTTTAAATTTCTATTACTTACTCTATCTTGTACAATATGTTGATGTTTACTTTCTGGCTGCTGCAAACTTTCGTGAGACTTTTTAGGTAAGTTTTTTGTCGGTACTGCAAGTAACTTTAACGTTTTTCTTTTATTCTCTGAAATATAAAAAACAAAATTTTAACTATTTTTAGCTTAGCAATATATATATTTTTTTACTTTAGGTAATTATATAAATACTTAATTAACTTTTAATTTTTGAATAAATAATTTATTTGAAAGTTAAAAATTAGTAGTTACATTTTGTATACTAACTTGTTAATTCAATATCATCTGTAGCAAAATATCTTTCACAAATATAAATTTTTCCTGCAACTACTCGATCTTTCAAATCTTTATCTGCAACACGATATTTAAACAGAACATTAATTATTTCTTTCCTCCAGTTTAAGTGAAATTCGTCATTTCTCATTGGGATTTGAAATATACTTACTCCTGTATACTTATAGGAGCAAAAAACTTGGCATCCAGGGAAAGCACAATTCTTTCCTGGTATAATTTTATAGTAATAGTATTTAAAAAACTTTCTTTTGATTTCAAAAACAAAGAATAATAAGCACAAAAAGCTCTCAGATTATAAGACAATTTTATTCTAAATCAGTTTTGACAATTTTATTCTGTCTACATTGATCACGTGACGCTAATTTACGGAATTTCAAGTTCAATCAAAGACATTGCCAGACCAGGGTTTACTTCTATAGACTATGGTATTCGCAATACAAATAGTTATGAATATAAATAATAATAATAGTAAAATTAATAATAGTAAAAATGTGATAATAATTATAATAGTAATAATAACAGCAACAGCAATAATAATGTAACAAAAACAATAATGTAAAACTAATTATAACAATAATAACATCAGTAAGAATAATAATATTTATTATGATAAAAATATAATATTAATAACAATAATAGTAATGACGAGAATATTAATGCAAATACTTCATTTAAAAAAAGAATAAAATAATAAATTTATTAAAAGATATTAAAACTAGTATTATATCACAACAGAAAAGAAACAAAATATTACATAAATAGAAGCTCAGAGCAGTGGCGGATTAAGACTTCTTGGGGCCCGGGGCTATTTTTTGTTTTTGGAGGCCTTTTTATGGGCCAGTGCCTAAAAATGACTAAAAAAAAAAAAGTTCTCTAAAATTTTTGAGGACCCCTAAATTTGCGGGCTTGGGGCTATATGGATCGATGTCCCAAACTTGCCTAGAGGTGGCGTTTGAACCGCGAATCTTACGTTTCTGAGGCAAGTGCGTTACCACTGCGCCACGCCTGCTTATGTTATATAATAAGTTGTAGAAAGGTATATGTTTTGTAAACAATATTTTTCTAAAAAATGGTTAAAGAGAACAGTTTTAAATTTTGATAATGATTTAACAGATTTTGTTGAGAAAGAGATTCAAGTTTGTATGCTTTTATGTTGTATGGACTCATAGCCGTAATGAATAGTTCGATATTTAGGTACAGATAGCTTGCAAGTTGAAAGCAGATAATAGAATAAAGGTAAAATTTTCCCAATGAAAAAAAAAAAAGATAAATGTAAGAGGTAGTTTGTTGTGATTCCAAACAACTAGGCAATTTGACAGCTGAATAAGGAAACGCAATTTTTTATAAATTAATTGATGTTACAGGTCGAATTATTATGTTGGAAATAAATAATTTTAGAGCTTTATTTTGAAGGTAAGAGTGTTCAAAAAGTAAACTGCGTAGATTTTCCCCAAACCTGACAAGCTTATGTGAGATGAGATTGAAAAATAGCATGATATATATTAAGAAAATATTTATGATTAACATAATAACGGATTTTAACTAATATGGCGTAGGATCTTAACTTTAATACAAAGTCTTGAAGATGCAAAAGATAAGTTAGAGACTATTTTGATTTCAATATATTTAATAAGTTAACTGGATTTTACTTCATACCCACTTAATCTGAAATTTAATTGCTTATTAATTTTTGTTTGAACAGATTTAAATATAATAATTTCTTTTTTTTAAGAGTTAAGGGATAATTTATTGGAACGGAGCCATTGAACAATATTAGCTAGATCGTGATTTATATTTTTGTTGAGTTTTTAAAATGATTTGTTTATTGGAAGCAAGTTGGTGTCATCCGCAAAGTGATAAACAATAGAAAACTTAAATGAAACACTTAGCATTGATAAAAATAAATAAAATTAATGGTGCTAAAAACGAACCTTGTGGGGCATTGTTAAAAGATTTAGCTAGTTCTGAGTCGATACCATTAATTGAAGCATTTTGCGTTCTATTACAAAAATAAGAGGAAAATTAAAAAAAAGGAATACCTCTAATACTGTAGTGTTGCAGTTTTTGAATGTGCTCAATTTTCTAGGATGATTGTGCTTAAATGTATCAAAAGCTTTATGTCAATAAACACTCCACTCGCAGAATGTTTATTACCAATAACTTTTCTAATTTTTTTTCTGATGTTTCTATTAATGAATGAGTTGTTTAGTGTTGTTGCGAGACATATTCGCAATTCAAATTCGAAGAAAAGAAATTTAATTGAAGTAAAAAAAGAAAAAAGAAAATTTAATTGGAGAAAAGAGATTTATCGATAATTAGAGTACTCTAGAAGGGAATCCATTTTCTGTATAGAAATTACTTTGGCTACATTAAAAGATTTTGAAAAAATACCATTTTTAAAGGAATTGTTCATCAAAGAGTATAAAGGTTTGGAGGTTATGTGAGATAACAGCTTTAAAAGAAATATTGGTTGGCTATTGTGACACCTAGGATTTTATTATTTTCAAGAATTCGTTTTAAAAGATTTTACACCTCATTTTCAGTCACGGGACCAATGAAAAAAGAAATAGTACTGAATATTTTAAGAAAGTGGCCAAAAATACGTATAGAGGTAACGATATTTTTAGGTAGTTTGTCTTGAATAGTCGCAAAGTAGTTATTAAATATATTAGCAACACTGGTAAGATCTCAGATAACATTTTCATTGATTTTGAGACTTAGTTTAAATAAAAGCAGTGCCGGATCAAGGAATGGGGGGAGGGGGCTAGAGGGACTTTAGCCCCGGGTCCGGCAAATTTAGGGGCCTAAAATTTTTAGAGGACCTTTTTTTTTTAAGTCATTTTAGGCTCTGGCACATAAAAAGGCCTCCATAAACAAAAATAGCCCCGGGCCCCAAGAAGTCTCAATCCGCCACTGAATAAAAGGTTTGATGTTTATGATTCCCCTAATTCCTTTACAAGTATTCTTTACATTATTGATGTTTTTATCAACAGCAAAAAATTGCATTTTACGATTTTTAAGAATATCTTAACATATTGCTAAATTTTTTTTCTGTATAACTTAAATTTACTAAATAATAGATTTTTGGTATTCACAATTTTTACTCTAGTAAATTTTTTATAAAGTATGTTTTTATTAGAAATAGATGTTAAAATGTTACCCAGGGCCATACATTGGAACCCAGTTAAAAAGTTACCCAGGGCCATACATTGGAACGCCAAAAAAAAACTATTCCAAAATAAAAACTATATATATATATATATATATATATATAATATATATATATATATATATATATATATATATATATATATATATATATATATACATATATATATACAAACTATAGTTGGCAGATTGCAATTATCGAGTACCTTTTTTTTTTTTGGTGTTTCTAATTGGCAAAAAAATACATACACCCTCTCCCCCATGGAAAACCTATATATATATATATATATATATATATATATATATATATATATATATATATATATATATATATATATATATATATATATATATATATATATATATATATATATATATATATATATATATATATATATATATATATATATGTATGTATACATATATATATATACATATATATATATATATGTATACATATATATATATATATATATATATATATATATATATATATATATGTATATATATATATATATATATTTCCATTTCCTTTGCCGTATCATAAAATTTACGATAAGAAAGATCGTACATATATCGCATATATATGTACGATATGTACTAAAATTACATACTTTTACGCAGTCTTCTCCCCCTTTGTTCTTTGTACCTTACAGTTTAATTATAAACTTATAGCTTATACATATATAGTGTAAAAAAAAACAGTTTAGGAAATAAAACCAAGTTTTACTTAATCGTTTCCTAAATATCTAATCTAATATAACTCGTCAATCTCGCAAGAGTAATATCTATCACGAGGATATCATAAACTCTAGTAAAAAGCGACATGAAGAAGAGGAATTGCAGTCACAACAGTTGCAATTACAACCTTATTTATCTCAAACTTCGTCTGCATCTAAATCAGGAGAAACAATTTTAAAAAGAACAAGATCTGTAAATCCTACAAAAACGACGAAATTTACTATGCAGACGACAAGTGCAGCGTTGACATCATTATCAGCAAAGTCTTCGAATACTTATTTCCGTTTCCAATATTTCTATTTCTCCTATTCAGTAAGACCCGAGATTAAGGTTTCAGGGTCATAGTATTTTGGCAAAATTATCTGAAGACTCGTGTAACTTGTTAAACAAAATGCAAGATTTTGGTCAAAGAAACATTTTTCCGAAAAGAAGTTTATTGTAAACTAAGTTAAACGAGTACTTAAATTACTTTTTCTTAGATTTAAATTACTATAAAGAACAATGTAGCTCATGATTTTTATATATTTAAGGAGTATACTTCATATCTTCATTTCGCTACATCTTTATTTTTTATAGTTTTTTTATTTATTTAGTTCTTTATTACATCGAACTGCTCGATTAATGCATTTAACAATCTCTTTTTGAGGAAAATAATCAAAGTTCCACTTCCTTGTGCAAAAAGCTATATGAGAACTTAATACAAGAAACGATGGCAAAATTATCGAACATAATTAACGAAAAATTATACGATGCCCTGGTTGTCACTTTATTTAGTGATATATGGATATCTCCTGAAATGTTGGACTTTATTGTGTAGGTGAAACATTAACGAACAGTGATTTGAAAATCATAATTATTGGTATGGAACATATGAGACGGGACGTCACAATGCAGAAAATGTTAAATTAGGAGTCGAAAAGATTATCAAGACTTTTACCTTCAATAAATCAAAAATATATGGTAATTTTTTTTTTAATTTTATAGCTTTAATTACTGTAAACACAATGAATTTATTAATTACTTAAGTTATATTTATTTAAAAGCTATTACATGTGATGAAGAGGGCTCATTCGTCAGACTGTTTAAGCAATTATTTGAAAAGTATGAAGAAGAAAAAGTTTAAGAGACGAAAGGTGGCGATAGTACATATGAAGATGATCCATTGCTAAACCAAGAGGTTGCCCTTTATATTAAAGAAGCAGATAATGAGCAGCAAAAAATAGGTGAAGATGAAGTCTTAAATATAATAGTTATGATTTCAAAATGGATTAGAATGGAATCACAAGGAAATCAAAAAGAACTTGCTAACTTCTTAATTTCTTCTTTTAAATTAAAGTTTCAGTACGAACTTAACTCAGGAATTTATCAAGTAGCATCACTGTTGAATATATCAAAGCTTAAATTATGGTTCTTTAGATCTGAATATCAATTTATTGTTAAAGGTATTTAGTTATTAAGTTATATTATTTAATTAAGACAAAAAAAAGTTCTTCAAAACCTAATTTAAAAATTTAACTACTTTTATATATTAATTTATTATATTAAAGTTTGTATTACAACCCAAAATTGTTTAGGAGCTGTAGAAAAGCTGCACGATGAAATTCTTTATGCCACATAATATTTATCAAAATGATTCAGAATCATAACCAGGCTATGAGCTTACACAAACGATAGAACGATTGAGTTAAAATGATCAGCAAACTGATTCGCTTAGCGAATTTATGCTAGATGATAACTATTGCCCAAAAGCTCGGCAGCCTAATTTACAACTTTGTTTACTTGAAATAGAAAAAGAAGAACTTTACTTTTTTAAGCAAATCGAAGAGAAAGAACTTGCTACATCTGTGTATCCTTCTTATGATTTTTGGTTCAAAAATTCTAAAATGCCAATGTTACATTTTCAAACGCATTTTATATGCGTAAGTTGCGTATTAAATGTGTGCGTAAACGCGGTTATTTGCGTAAATTGCGTTTACGTTTACGTAAGTAAACGCAATAAATTGCGTCAAATGCGTCGAGTTTGCGAGTGAGTTTTTATTTTGGAACGCAAACGCAAAACGCAGTTTTTTTGCGTACCAATATATGCCCAGGGCTTAGATTGAAGTTTGATTTCTTTGTTATCTCTGTTGGGAGTATATCGGTCTAATACTCTTTCAAATATTTTATGAAAAAAGATTGTAGACTCATTTATCATCTTCTTTCATGAGTCCCCAAATAATATCAGAAATTTCTTGGACAAAGGATTCTAATTTTTCAAAGATTCTTTTAAATGTTTTTACTTTTTTCTAATGGGTTTTGATGGATTATTAGAAATATAAACAAACAGTGCCATGTAGTCAGAAATTGAAAATGTAAGATTACCAGAGACAGATGTCAAAAGTAGTGATCGACCAAAACCGAAACCGAAATAAACCGAAATTTCGGGTAGTCAAATTTGGAGCCGACACCGAAACCGAAATTTCGGCAAATAATTTACCGAAACCGATACCAAATATTCGGCTAGTCAAAATTTGTTTCATTAAAAAATTTTATTTTAAAATGCAATTTAAATTTTTTTTTTTTTAAATTAATTACAATTGTATTCCAAATTGAGATTTAATACATAAGTCGGCGATATAAGTTAATAGCGAAATTTAACAACTGGGAGATTTTCTCTGCGAAATAAGATTTTTTTTAGGTATTTTGTGAAAAATTGCAAAAACTTAGTGAAAATTCTAAAAAATAACAGTTTTTCTAAATTAGATAAATATCGGTTTTCGGTATGTTATTAAACCGAAATTTCGGTTTTTACTGAATTTATAAAAAGTACCAAAACCGAAATTTCGGTTCAAATTAAAACTTTGGCCAAAAGCGATTCCAAGACCGAATTTCGGTCGATCATTAATCAAAAGTATATGAATTCATGAAACTGTTATCAGTAAGCAATGGTTATTGATTACAATTGATATAGAAAAACATTAAAAATGGCGCAACAAAACGGCAAACAACAACTTTTTGATAAACTTCATATTAAATGAATGGAGTACTACAAGAATGAATGGAGTTATGATATACAGCTAATAAAACTTTAAACTTTAGTTATTTGGAAAATAGTTTTTTTGATTTTTTAAAAATTGTTTTAGTTGTCTTTTTTATCAAATGTCGTGTTATAACTTGAAGCAAGAAAAGAAGCTTAAACTAACATATACTTTTGAAATCAAGTGGTTCTATTTAATTACCGAGTTTTAATAAACCTTTTGCTGAATAATTGCAATTACTAATGGTAAAAAATTTGCTGCATATCTCTAGAACAATTCATTTTTAGATGTTTTAATAAAGATTATTTCAGTGAATTTTGTTGTTTTTTTTTATCTAATGAAACTTGTTTTTTTTTATTGTCAGTTACAAGCATACTCCCGAGACGACTTGAAATTGCTTTGATGTTTGCGACCGATTGGAGTGTGTGGGGGAGCCTTAGCACGGATCTGGGTTCACCATTTTTTAAGGAGAGGATTAAAATGGATAGACAAAAATTCAGTGATTTTAAAGAGGGATGTTGATACATGCATCCAAAATTGAGATTACTCTTGAATGGATTTATAACTTCAATAAAAAGACTCAAGAAATTCGGAGGCCTAAATTATGAGACCACTACGAATTATCTAAATAAGGTTTTAGTTTAAGAAAAGAAGCGCGCTAACTTTTTTTGATTTTTGTTGGACAATGCTCGTTGCATAACCTTGCGTGGTAATGTCAGTAGTATTAGAATCTTTTGCGTATAATTTAGTCTCGGTAATTCCTATCACCATGGGAAGAGTATTAATGGTACTGAATAAACTTGAGAGATAATTGTTGTGAAATGGGAGAGAAGAAATGTTGAGAAAACCAACTATACTCTATTCCATAAAAAAACACAAGAATTAAACATTCCTCTTAAATTGCGCGAACTTTACTTAAATGATACAATAATTAAAAAGCAAGCAAGTATAAAATTCCTCGGAATCCTTGTCGATGAAAATTTATCCTGGCTTCCCCATATAAATTACATACATTCAAAAGTTACCAAAACTATTGGCGTAATGTATAGGGTTAGACCATACGTCAATATGTTAAGTCTCAAATTAATATACTTTGGACTGATACACTGTTTTATTAATTATGCAAATATATCATGGGCAAGTACGCAAACTTCAAAACTTCAAAAAATTCATAAACATTTTCAATTCGTGAACATGCAAAACCTCTTAGAAATAAAAACTTTAAATTGCCTCGGAAACGTAATAAACTCTCAGAATTTTGTATATCTTATTGAGGACCTAAATTATGGAATGACTGTCAAAAAGAATTAAAGTTTATGGTGAAGTCTTTAAATTCATTTAAGTTTCAATTAAAAATAGAAATTTTTAAAATTTGAACTTAAGATAAAGTTTTTTCTTTTTACTTTTTTGATTAATTTAACCTTGTCTTGACTTTTTAATGATAACATTGTTATTATTATATTTTTATACGAGCTATTTATTCTTACGTTGTTTTATTTAAATTTGTACCTTGCGGTTCTAACGTAATGTTATCCTTATCTGATTTATCCCTATCTTATCTAAGTTATCCCTATCTGATTTAACTCAATTTTGTTGTAATGTATATACTTTTATATTTTATTTTATGAGATTCCATATGTATACGTGCATTATAATAATATTATACGATGTTAATCAGAAAAAAAAAAAAAATATTCAGATGGAGATAAATTTCTGAGCAAAAATCAATAGATTTATAAGATAATTAATCTCAAAAAATTTGCATTTGGTTGTTGGATTAAACACATTATACTTGTTTTTAAATTAAGCTTTTTAAATAAACAATAACTATTTACAATTTTATTTTTTAAATGGTTTTCTGTTTTAAATTTTTTAACTGTAAGTAGTAGCTAAAAAAAAAATCCTAATATTATTATTTATTATTTATTTATTTTAATGCTTTGTTTGTAATGCTACGTCAGAACAAATATAAAAATTTTTAGCTTAAATTATATAATTTAACTCTTTAACTTCAGAGAAAATCAAAAATTTTGTGCCGGTTTTTTTTTGGAGGATGGGGGGTGGGGGTGAGGGGGAGAGGAAGGGAGCAGCATTGGGGTAGTAGTCTTCTCCCCCCCCCTTCCTTTCTCGGAGCTTTTAATCAGAAATATTCTTTTGTAAATTGACTATTATACTGACGAATGAAATTGACTATTATACGTAATATGAACTTGATTATAACACTAAAGTGCAAAAAATTAAAAAAGGAAAGTTACTTGTGAATGAAAATATGCGAAACTTCCTTTTTTTTTTTAAAGACCTTTTTAGCCTCTCCTTGGCAAGTGACAAAACCTACCCCTTTTCTTTTCTGTGTTATACCTCATTGTAGGCAAGAAAAATGTTAACTACTGTAATAATATTATTACTGCAATTAAAATATTTGTTGATACTAATTTCACTAGTTAAGCATGGAATGGATTGGACTAGTAAACTTTAGTGAAAACGCTTTGTGCAATATTAAACTTAAATATTAGGCAATGTAAGTTGCGTTCTAATTAGAACGTGTGTAATTTGTGGAATATACTGTAAAAATATTTTAAAAATCGGGAATTATTGTTTCAATACCACCCGTTGATCGCCGTGGAGACCATTTAGCTAGGAAGTTCACGCCTCCTTCCACAATAATGTCATTTATTTGGCCAAAGTCGGAATTGAACCTCAGACCTCTTTGTTCTGAGCCAGAACTCTAACCATTGCGTCACAGCTGCTAAACCACTGCGCCGCGGCTGTTAAAAATTTTTATTAAACAGCAAAATATGCTTTTAGTAAATAATGCCATGTAATAAATATTTTAAAAAATATAGAAATTTTGAATGTAAATGTTTTACTTTGTGCTGGTATTTTGATGTTAAGTGTGAAAGTTTTAGACTAGAATAGAGTACCATTAGGTTTTCTTGAGGCATCTAAAACAAAAAATATTATTAAAAAAAAAATGATGCCATAATTGCTTACTGTTATTGTATTTCCTAGATCAATATCAATACTATTGGTTTAGAACTAAAATACGTCTATTATTATTGTCTTTTATACTTCACATATTTTACTTAAATCAGGAGAAATATTTAAATCTTCGTAAATGCTTCTCTCAAATTCTTCTTTGCTTTTAAAAAATACTTTTGTTACACTGTTGTTAGCAAAGGTTTCTTTTTTAAAAATTTTTTCTTTATTATCGTATATAAACCCAATTCTACCAAGTTCCGTTGTTTTACCACATAATATATAACGATCTCTAACAACCACCAACTTTGGATGATTTATAAGAGTAGTATAAAGACTTGAAGTTTGATTGACATCTATTACTTCTGGAAGGAATTCAACTGTTTTATTAAAACGATAAAAGTTTAGCAACTCATTAACTCCATACTCCATACTCAACATGTAATAATCAGCCTGACACGTTAGTATATACTTTTCTCCCTGCACAGTAATTTCTTCTGTTGTCAAAAAGGAAAACGGAAGAGGTTCTTTAATGCTATTATATCCAAAACCAACGTCTATAAGAAACTTACGATCTTCAAAGAAAACTGTAGTAATGTTATGCGTATAAATGTCATCTACATCTATTGGTAGACCAATTAACACAACTGTTGGAACACGATACGCTTTAAATCCAAAAGAGTTAAGAGCATGCCATAAAAGCTCTGAAGTTTCATAGCACATTCCTCCTAACTTTTTTAGCAATAATCGCTCTTGTAACGATTTTATAGATAAATCCAATGTTGAAGTAGCTCCATAAAGACTACTATTTTGATAAGGAATAACTTGGGAATGTTTTTTTACTATGTCATATAGCAAACTTTGGCTAGGTTTTATCGCATCCACGTTATCCAAGTAATCCGTAAGTTGCAAACTTTTTAGGTACAATACTTTATCAAAAGTAAATTCAGTCATTTCTTTTCTCCTTGTTTATTAACAAATGTAATAAAAAAAAATTCGCAACGTAATAAAAGAATTCACAACGTACCGTCTGTACTACCTGAATAGCAACTTAACGCGCTTATATTCTGTTATGTGTGCGCGCTGCAATCAAAAAAAGAACAAAACAAAAATCATGACGTGATTAAACCAATGATATATTATATGACTAGATGTCTAACTTCGATCCGAAAAGTGAAGCCGCTTTTTGCCCTTTTTACAAAAGGCGGATTAAATTTGTAAGCAAATACTTTTAACTTTTCTTTTCTTAAATGAAGTAAATATATTTTAAATTTAAGTACTATTTAGTAAAAGTGTTAAGCGCAAATTATAATACTTGTAAAATAATAATTTTTGATTCCTTAATTTGTTTTCGATTAAAAAGGGATTGAAGTTTTGAATAGAAAATTAAAACGACAGACGCTTTTGAAGCATTTTTATGAATTAAAATACTTTTTAATAAACATAGACTCATAAAAAATTTTTATAAGTATTTTACAATTATCAAAATTTGTTTTTGAATTACCTTTTATTTATTGGGAGTTTTAGTTTGTTTATTTAACACCCATCGTAATAAAATTTACAGGCTCAGGAAGTATTATTATTAACTAATAATATTAATAATTTAATATCAATATTGCTATACAGACGTGTTAAAATTATTAGACTATAGATTTAAGAAAATTATTTTCCGTGATTGAGTTCAAATATCTATTACATTTTCACAAGTATCACAGTTAAAAGATTTTAAGTATAAAATATGACATTTTTCTAATGTTTTTACATACTTTTTATATTTGGCAACGTCACTTTTTTTTTGTTAGAGCGTTTTCAATATTGGGAGGCAAGTCAGCGCATGTTTTTTTTCCTTTAGTAGCAAAACGTTGCAGCAGTTGTTTGGGTGTCATTTTAAAGTAATTTTAATTACTTTTAATTTATTTTCTTTACAAAATTACTTTATGTATAAAAACTTAATTCGAATTTACTAATAAATTGTTTTTGTTTAGGAATTGTACAGTAAAACTGGTGAAATTATTTTATTTTAACAATGGGCAAAAAAAATGATATTTCCCCCAAAAAATATTCTGCAGTAAAAACTTTGTTGGTTGAAAAGGTTTACACACAAACTCAAATAGCTTTAAAAGTTGGTGTAAGTCAGAAAACAGTAAGCAGAATAAAAAAATGTGTTGATAATCAAGAGCCATATGAGCACCACAGAATAGGGAATTGTGGTCGTAAAAGAAAAATAACCCCAAGGACACAAAGAAATCTGGTTAAAATGGCACTTAATAACAGAAGAGCCACATCTAAGGTGTTGTGTCAACAACTTAATGAAGCAGGAGTCGATGTTTCTCCAGTTACTGTTCGGAGAAGGCTTTTTGAAAGTGGTTTGAAAAGTCGTCGTCCACGAAAAAAACAAAAGGTTACACCAGTGATGGCTAAAAAGAGGCTAGAATGGGCTAAAATTTATGAAAACATGTCTATCTATGACTGGAGTAAGGTAAAATGTATGCAAAAATTGTATTCAAAGTCATTTTGAGAGTTTTCACTTAACATTTGATATCAAAATTTATTTTAAATATGAAGATGAGTTCTAAAAAAATTTAGGCATTTTTTTTTCTAAAGAATCTCTCAAATTTTATCTGTAATTTTTTGCAAAGTGTTTCTGTGTACTCATTTGTATATTTATTATATCCAGGTATGTTTTAGCGATGAATCCATCTTTTTGGTGGTGGAAGAACAGAGCCAATATGTTCGAAGAAGACCAGGAGAAGAGTTCAAGGCAGAGTGTGTTAGCCAGAGTGTCAAGCATCCAACGTCTGTTATGGTGTGGAGTGTCATGTCAATACACGGACCGGGAATGTTGTACATCGTAGAAGGCACCATGAATCATGTACAATATATTAAAGTGCTACAAAATAGGTTAATGCCCCAAATTAAGACATGGTTTCCAGAGGGAGATGTAATTTTTATGCACGATGGGGCTCCATGTCATAAAGCCAAAAAAGTGACAGAATTTCTTCAGCAGAGCAGAATCAAGACATTGCCGTGGCCAGGAAATAGTCCCGACATGAACCCCATTGAAAATTTGTGGGCTGTTGTAAAGAAAAAGATCAAGAAAGAAACAATTACCACCAAAGTGCAACTCATCGAAAAACTGATACAAATATGGCATCAAGACCAAGACATCAAAAACATTTGTAAAACTCTGGTAGAAAGCATGCCGAGCGGCATTAATATGCTTATTAAAGCCAAGGGGCTCCATACCAAGTATTAATTAGGGTTTTTTTTATATTTACGAACGTTATATCTGTAATATTTTTATAAAAATAAAAAAAAAACGAGAAAAAAATTTTAGTCTAATAATTTGAACACGTCTGTAATAATATTAAAAATTTTAAAGTTTTGATTACACACAATCTATCAAATTTGATTGAATAACAGCAAAGTTGAAACACTTATGTTTTGATAAGAAAATAATTTGGCCACCTTAATATCACGCAACCGGCACATCTAGTTTCTTTTTCGGAATTAAAAGCTATGTAGGGACGTGTTGGTTACAATCCAGACGTAAATAAAAAACACGTTTATATTACGGGCAGTTTTACTCGAGTTTAACATGTGTTTTTGAGGTTTTAAAGTCAAATTTATGTCGCATGCTTTTATTAGTGGTTTCACATTCCTTACGGAAATTTATTATAGTATAATACTACGTTTTCGTAACGGTGAAACCATTAATATTTTAACTAGTATTTTTAGTTAATAGTTAATTTTGCGAATGAAAACCATGTTGTTCTTTTTGTTTTAGAATGTTTTAAACGCGCTTCAGAAACCAAACGTTTTTGTTGCGTGTTTTTTTTTTACTTAAGTATTATATTTACGTTATGATCTATTATTTAGCTTTTTTGGCAGCTAAAGAACAAGCAAAACTAAAATACCAAATGAACTTAAGTATAAGTTGCGAACTTTTTAAATTGAAGTTTTGTTAACGTCATTCGACTGTACTTTTTTACAGGACATGATCAATGCAAAAACATGAAGATAAAGTTATTAACAGTTATGATAATAAATAATTATGATGATAAATATAATAATAATTACGTCAACAGTAATGACAGATATTACTTATAATTATTATTGTCATTGTATTTGATAATAAATATTTTTATCTTTTATAATCATAACTACTATTCTTAACATTTGTTTAATAGATTTATTATTTATATATGTGATATTAAAATATTATAGATATGATATTAAGATATCGAAAAGTTATAATAAAATATTGTAAATAGGCGTGGTTTTCAAATACTTTTAAATAACATTGAACTTCAAGAATTTTTGTTAGAAATCTGTATATTTATTGATTTCACACCGTCAACAAAAATGTGCCACACCAAAAAATGTTTCTGATTACTAAGATTAAAAGATTAAATATTATTTTTATGCGTTTTTTTTTGTTTTGTTTGTTTTTACAATTAGAAGCTGGGACTTGAAGCAATATACATCTGATAATATTAATACGCTAGTAATAGTCTTGACTTACATCAAAAATTACGTAATAAAATGACTTACGTCATTTTCTAGGCTTTTCGAGTTTAAAGTAGTTTTTTTATACGCGGTTTTTTTTTTTTAATTTTATTTACTAACAACCCGCATTAAGGGTTACTAGTACTATTATGATTATCTTAAAAAAATAATTATAACAAAAAAATTTTTGTCATATTTTAGGATAAATGAATGTTTCAATATTTATATTTTATCTTTTTTTTTTTTTGCAATAAGTTGAATAATTCACAACGATTTTCTAAACGCTACACACAAGATAGAAATATTTGATGACTGCTTTTTCTCATTAAAAATATATATTTTTTTTCTTTAAATTTTCACAACTACATATTAATTATGTAGTTTTTTGTAATACTACGCAAATTTTTTTAACACATAAAAAAATTTTTTAAACTGCAATAACATAAACAAAATATACTTCCAATACAAAAAAAAAAAAAATTTTTACAAAATACCGTTAAGATAAACATAGGAAGCAATAATTAAATATGCTATGATTTGATAAGGGCTTTGACTGTTGTAGGGAACTCGTAGAAGACTGAGTTTAGTCTTATCATCGAGAACCTTTGGGTATTGTGTATAGTACACATATAAACATTATGATTCTCATAAAACAAATATTTTAAATATTATTGATATAGACTTTTTTTTTTTCTTTTTATTATACTATGTATGGTGTTAGTGTTGTGGTTTATAATAATAGTATTAGCTTTATTTTTTAATTAGAAAAAAATACATTTTCATTTTTGATTGATTGCGAATTGTTTGAAAGTGAGCGTAAATATTAATTTATCATTAGAACTAAAACATTTCTAAGTAATTATCTGTATTGAGAACATGATTTTTTAGTTTTCTTTAAAGAAGTTATATTGTCAGCAAGAGGTAAAATTCGGAGTTAATTTGTTATATAAATAAGGACCGCGATAAGCAATAGAAAATTGAGAATTTTTATATCTTTTCCAGGGTACAATAAAGCTACCAGTTGCTCTTGTTTTAAATTTGTTGATATTGATTGAAAGAAATTTTCTGTAAATTGGTTTGGAACTAATCCTAATTTGTATTTTAGCATGAACAATATATTAGCATATATATTATTTTGGTAAATGCTTAGGGCTTTCATTTCTTTTAATAGGGGTTTAGAGTAGGTCCCTAGTAGGCACAGGACGTAAAAAAGACGTCCTTAGGACGTTCAAATCGGGTCCGACCGTCCCATTAAAATTCTAAACGTCTTTTGAACGTCTTTTTCGCGTCCAACAATTTTTTCGTCCAAAAAATATCCAGATTGCTTTATTAAATCAAAAAAAATTAGTTAAATAAGGCAAGCGCTAAAACTAAAATATTTAAGTAAAGCATTTTTAATAAGGTTTTTTTTCAATTACAAAAGAAGTCTTCTTACAACTACTAATAGACACGTTCTAGCTAATTTTTATTTTTGTTATCAATTACTTGTATAGTATTGCTATATCAAGAACCTAGTATAGTATTGCTATATCAAGAACCAAGTTCTAACAATTTCAAAAATTTAATCTCATGCAGAATCGAATTTTTCAATAGGAAAACCTGTTAATGATACATAGAACAATTATCCTGATAATTCTTTGAATTCAATGTCTTTACTCAACAACATTATGCTATTCTATAATGGGACCAGTACATTAGTTAATATTCTTCTTGAAATATTGCCAAATCAAGGTTTGGAACTTCCCAAAGATGCAAGGACAATTTTAAAAACACCTTATAGAAAAGCGACTTATAGACAGGTTCTTGCTAATTTATATATATATATATATATATATATATATATATATATATATATATATATATATATATATATATATATATATATATATATATATATATATATATATATATACTTTTAAACATATAACTACTTGTTAATATTGATACAGATATTGAAATTGATACAGATATTGAAAGAAATAGTTAAAAACTAGGTATATGATATACTAAGTATATACTTGGCACTTGATATAGTATTTCAAGTATAATAATTGATATACTATATCAAGAACCAGGTTCTGACTGTTTAAAAGACTTAGAAATTGCAGAATCTCATCCATAGTCATATTTTTCAAAAGAAAACCTATGGTAGTGTCACAGTTATTGGCACCTTAACGCTATTTTTGATACATATTTCTTTACAAAAATCGTACCGGTGAATGATACTTTTTTAAATTTGGCACAATATTAGATAAATACCTTATAAATGACCTGTTGCAATTAATTTTTTTATTTGCGCAAATATTCTTGTATATATTAACATTATAAGTACGTTGATTCGCTGTCCCAAGTTATTGGCACTTTGACTCAATTATTGGCATGCGTGACTCAATTATTGGCATCAATTTTAATCCAGATCTAGAGAACCTAAAAATTGAATATTTTTTTTACTTTAAAAGTTTTGTTTTTTGTTTGTACAAGAAGTACTAAGATATAGTATATTAAATAAATTTATATAATAAAAGTTGTATTTTATCAATAAAAACCACGAAATTGAAGAGAATTTAAAAAAATAAAATTATTTAACTGCATTCTTGGCACGCAAAAGGAAAGTTTTTTTTTTAAATAAGTTTTTTTATGTTTTTGTGCTCCTCAGATATGCAGTGCACAGCACGATCACATGTATCACAATTCACCCACAACTTTGATCTTAGTTCTTCATCATAATTAGCCTTGCAAACATAACAAATCCAATTTTCATCTTCTATTGATGTATTGACTTTATTTATTTGTGTTTTTCTATGCTCTTGTGTAGATAGAGCATATAATAGACGTTTCTTTCTTTTATTTATAGGTTTACTGGAAACGGGAACTTTTAGCACTTTTTCCACTATCAACATTGTTGCTTTATCTTGATCTAAGGAAACTTGGAAATTATTAGAAACTTCATCCATATCTGATCCATAATCTACAAAGTATTAATCAAAAAATATAATTAAAAAAATGTTAAAAAGTAAATGAATTGTTTATTTACATAAGTAATTATTTTGTTATTTATTGACTTACCTAATAAACTATTATCCAAGCTAGTAGAAATAAAAAAAGTAAATGAATGAGTAAATGACTCTAAGTTTACAGAACTCTCTAAAATGACAGAAAACATAATATTCATATTATTATTATCTCATAATAAAAATTATAATAATATTACCTTGTGCAAAATGAATTTCATTAATTTCTTTCTCAGTATTTAGTATTTGCTGACTGTTTACAAATCCTGGATTCACAACAAAGTCTATGTCTGATGAAGTTTCTAAAATAAAATTTCACTTAATTTTTTGCTTGAAACATCCATTTGTTTTCAATACTTTATTTAAATGAAATTAAAATAGTAACAAAAAAGGATAAATATAAAAATACATACCTGAGCTATCAGAGGTCTTTGATGTTAGTCTTACTTCTGCATCCATATCTCTCCATATTTCATATAATCTGTACCAGTTTTGTGAACAGTTAGTACTTTAAATTGCTTGAGTTCAGCTTTGACAAGCTTTTCTCTAGGCCTTCTAGTGCAAGTTTTTTAGCCACATCAAATGTGAAACTCGGTTGTGGAGCTTGTTGATAAGTTGATAATAGCTTGTTAAAGTTAACTCTATCTGGATTAAATGGGTATAAACCACAGCACTCAAATGCTTTTTCCATGATCGGAGCAGTTATTTGATTTATAGCTTTCATTGCCATAGCAGGAAATTTTTCACTTGTAATGGCAGCTCCTGCATGGCTCATTCTGTAAATCTGAACTTCACGCGCCCAGTAGTCTTGAAGAGAGTTCATAACGCCAACATCAGCAGGTTGCTGCACATGTGTAGCATTTGGGTACAAGGAGTAAAGCACAATTCCAGTATCTTCACAATACTTAGATGCAACATAGCTCAGGTGACTGGAATGTCCATCAACTAAAAGTATAACTTTTTGATTATTGTCTTTTATGTTAAGCAAGTCTTTACCAACCAAATATCTTTTGAACTCTTTTAAATAATAAAGGAAAGTTTCCCCCTTCATCCATCCACTGGAGCTTCTCTGAACTATTATTCCAAGTGGAGCACATTGCTGAAGATTTTTAGATAATTTCTGCCTCTTTGAAATTACCATAGGAGGAGCCATTTCTCCTGCGGCCGAAAAATTGATTGCAACTGTGACATTGTCTTTTTCACTAGTAGGGCAAACCTGTTGCAGACACTCATTCTTTCTACCAATGAATTTACCTTTGTTTGAGTTTAATTAAAAAGCAGTTTCATCTAAATTAAAAACGCGTTCTGGCGACTGAATCACATGTTTTAACTCCTGATTATCGATAAATTTTTCAAAATTTCTATACCATGCCAATAAGGACTCTTTGGAGACACTAGACCGACCTAAAGAATGATGTTTGGATGTTTTAGACTTTAAGTCTGTTTAAATATCTGTATGTCCAAGTTTTAGAAGGGATTCCATTTTTAAAAACAGCAGGATGCAAGCTTTTATGTATTATTTCTGAAAATATTAATAGTAAGTCATTTATTTTTAGAGGAAGTCCTCTTGCTATTTCAATAAGATACTTCTCACATGCATCTTCTATAAATAGTGGCAAAGTAGGTGCTGGTCCAGGTCTACCCATAAGGTTGCTTAAACCAGATAACTTTGTTTGTAGAGTACTGCGAGGAACATTATATTTTTTTTACAGCTGATTTGATAGACATATTTGATTTTTTAGTCAATCGCGCTCTGCATGCTCTTATTGTCATACTGCTTTCTCTTAACTTGTCTGTTGTTACCAGACTTCTTTGATTTTTGTATTTAACTTGTCTGTTGTTACTAAACTTCTTTGATTTTTGTATTTAACTTGTCTGTTGTTACTAGACTTCTTTGATTTTTGTGTTTAACTTGTCTGTTGTTACTAAACTTCTTTGATTTTTGTATTTAACTTGTCTGTTGTTACTAGACTTCTTTGATTTTTGTATTTAATTTGTCTGTTGTTACTAGACTTCTTTGATTTTTGTATTTTAGTCTGAAAAATAAATTAATAAAGCACAAAGTAACTCAGATTTACAGTTAGTAATAATTTAAATATAAATAATGCCAATATTGAAAACATATTTTAAAACTTATTATTATTTTTTTTAAATATTCATATTGCGGTGCCAATGTTTGAGTTGTTGTCACAGTTATTGGCACCCAAATTTAAAAAAAGAATAACGCTTTTAGTTTTTATTGTAAAATAATTTTTTTTAAATTATTTTTAAATAACATTTCATATTACCTTTGGTTCTATTTTAGACTTCTGATTATAATTAACAAATCATGGAATCAAAATAATGTTCTTGATTTCTTCGAAAACGAAAACCGGATCGAAGTTAACATTGGCGCCAAATTATTGCGTTTTTTTTTTTTACTTATATTAAAATTGTTATGAAAGAATAGACAACCAGCAAAATTTTTTTACTCAAATAGTAGACGATAGATTACTTTGTTTATACGGTGATGATTTTTTACTTTTCAACTAGAAATAGCTATATATTTTTCAAAACAAAATAAAAAGTGCCAATAATTGAGTCATGCCAATAACTGTGACACTACCATATTAATAAGACAGAGAGTTTATGCTGATAATTCAATATAATTCAATATCTTTAATTAACAACTTTTAGATTCGAAATAATTGGACCAGTACATTATTCGAAATAATTGGACCAGTACATTAGTTAATGAACTTTTTGAAATATTACAATATCAAGGTTTGAACTTCGCTAATAACTAATTACTTAACTTTAGTAATTAGTTATTAGTGAAGTTCAAAAGTTTTCACTAAAAAATAAGTCTAATCAAAAAAATTAAACCAGTCGTAACAGTTATTTAAGAGACAGGAGGATAGAAAATTTCCTTTACACTAAAGGAAATTTCCTTTACACTAAAGGAAATTTTCTACCCACTGTCTCTTATATAACTGTTATGACTTGTTTAATTTTTTTGATTAGACATTTTTTAGTGACTTATCCTACTTTTTTATTATCTGATTTTCTAAAAGTATCCTTTAGACGATAGATGTAAATAATTTTTCTCTTTTATCATTCTTTAAAAGTTCAATATGAATAATTTTAATTAAAATCAATATTTATATTTATTATTTGATAAAGTTTATTTTTTAGTAACTTATCCAACTTAAATGAGAATAAGAAAAACATGGAATTTAAAGATGGAATTAATTTAATATTTTTATGAAATGATTTTTTTATAATGGTTTTTTGAAAATTTATGGTTTTAATATTTAGTAAAAAATATATAACACAGCAAAAACATTTAAATCAGAATTTCAGTGGATCTATATAGGCATTTTAGGTAATTGCAGTTTTGGTAATCATTTATTTGTTTCATTATATAATGTAATCATTCATATCATTATATAATGTAATCATTATCTAATGTAATCAAATATAATTAATCATTTGTTTTATTATATAATGTAACCATTCATTAATTGCAGTTTTGGTAATCATTTATGGCCCATTAGTGGCAGCAGCCAAAAGTGGCTAACATATGAATAACCCTATATCACTTGATAGAATGTTATTGGCAATTTACTAAGTAATCGATGAGAAACTCTCCTTAGTTTCTCCTTATTTTTTTTTTTATCATCTAGGAAATTTTATTAAAGTGAATAGATTGCAAACCTATATTTCTATTGTATATATATTTGTATATACATATATATATATATATATATATATATATATATATATATATATATATATATATATATATATATATATATATATATATATATATATATATATATATATTATATATATATATATATATATATAAATTATAATAGCATATCGTTTTTTAATTAACAAATATATATTCTTTCATTCATTTGCTTACTTATCTTAAGAATAATGAAATATAAAAAATGTTTAAAGTTAAGAATAGTTTTGATCTTTACTAGTGTGATTCTATCGCCAAGTTTCTTGAATGTGTTCAATCATTTCTCGATACAAATGTTGCAAAAAGCAATATATTTTTTATTATGGTTGAATGTTTAGTTTTCTTTATAAGGGTAAATTATTATCATAAATTACATAAAAAATTTTAATCTGTAATTATATACATGATGCTCACTTTACAAATAAACATAATTTACACAAAATTTTGAATTGAAGCATTTTATAGAAACATAAATAGAGCATTTTTAATACCGCAATTATATTGCATACTTGATATACATAAATATATATGCTGGTCACAACATTCCAGTCAAAAATTTCTTTAAAAAAATAAATTTAGTGTTGAGAAATTCGTATTTTTTGATGTTTGATGTTATGTTTGTAAAACAATAATTATATATAATATATATATATATATATATATATATATATATATATATATATATATATACATTTATGTGTGTGTGTGAGTGTGTGCGTGTGCGTGCGCGTGTGTGTGTGTGTGTGTGTGTGTGTGTGTGTGTGTTATTTATTTCTTTCCTCTTTATTTTTACATACTTATCTTAACAATATTTTTTTAGGGTTAAGACTGCTCCCCTGATTCCTACAGCAAAAAAAAACTTTAAAATGCTGGTGATAATATTTTAAAGAGTGCACCTGATTGAAAAGAATGTGAATGACGTCAACTGTTCGAACATTCGATTCTTGGAAATTAACAAGTGGAAGAAGAAGTTTATAAAATTGTAATTTATAAAACTCATCACAATTATGTTATTAAAAAATTTAAAGATTTATTTTTTTCTTATTCTCTAGAAGTTCTGTGAAAACATATATTTGAACCTTACGTTTAAATAAAGCCATGTAAAAACACGTATTTTAGACGTCGAAATGAGAACGTCTAAATTAGCTTATTTAAAGACGTCATTTGGCATTTCCATTTAGCACTTGTTCTGAACGTCCTAAATTCAACGTATTTTAGACGTCTAAAAACACGTCTTTATTCCGTCCTAAAAAGACGTCCTAATTACGTCTTAAAAAGACGTCATCTGGCGTTGCCATTTAGAACCAATTCTAGACGTCCTAAAAAGACGTCCTTTCGAGGTCATATGGATGTTGCCGTGCCCGCTGGGTCAGTTTGTTCATGTATTATTCTAGAGGCATGTTTTTGTCGTCGATAAAGGGACATTAGCTTTGTCTTGTGTGTGCTTCCCCAAGCAATGTTGGCATATGTGAGATAACTATGTATAAAGGAAAAGTAAAGTTTTAGGTTTTTTTTGTGATAAAAATGGTCTAGCTTTAAAAAGTATACCAATACTTTTAGATATTTTAGTGTTGATGGCATTTATATGGGTTCTTCATGAAACATTTACGTCAACAATCTTACCAAGAAATTTAATTGTTTGGATTCTTTGAACTTTTTTGTGTTCAATACTTAGTGAGGGTAGAATTGATGGCAGTTTATTTTTCTGTTTCATAGAGTGAAATAAAATATATTTAGTTTTTTGTGCGTTTAATGATAACATGTTAGTATTGAACTATGTTTTAAGTTTTTGAAGCTCAATGTTGACTTTATCAAAAAGATCATTGATAGAGGTAGATGAGTAAAACAGATTGGTATTATCTGCAAACATTGTTATATCGAGATTTGTAGAGGCTTTAGGGAGATCGTTTATGTAGATAAGAAATAATAAAGGTGCAAGAAAAGATCCCTCGGGAACACCACATTTTATTTTTAATAACTTTTCATTAGTAATATCGTCTATTATAACACATTGTTGTCTGTTATTTAAATAATTAGTGAACCATTTAATAGTTTGGTTTCTTATACCGTACTTTCTCATTTTACCGAGGAGAATTTAATGATTAACAGTATCGAAAGCTTTTGTAAGATCAATAAAAACTCCCAATACAAATTTTCCTTCATCAAAAGATGATCTAATGTTGTCAATTAGGTATAAGGTTGCATGCTCCGTAAAATAATTTGTTTGAAAGCCGTATTGACATCACTTAGAATTTTATTGGCTGTTAAATATTTATAAAGTCGGTTGTACATTATTT
>NC_061157.1:24545278-24695278 GCF_022113875.1 Hydra vulgaris | reverse complement strand
AAATAAGTAATATTTTGTATTTATTTTCATGTAGTTCAACTTATTTTCAATACATTTTCCTAATTCGGGTATTTATTCTTGACTGTGAAATGAATGAAGATAGTTGTTCACTTGAATTAGAACTTCCACAAGGTAAGATCTCTTAAGTAAGGTTGAGGAATCTTGTAATGAGAGTGCTGATTAAAAAATGTGTATTTAACTTTTTTAAGAAACAATGATGGCAGTTGACTCTACTCTTTCTGTTGAAAAGCATTTTTTTGCCACATATGCCGATGTTTGTGCAAAAATTAAAGAGCATGAAATGTTGCACACATTGCATTATGTTGTAACTTGCTCAGGAACCATGGAAAATAACTTTGAAGGTAGGCAAATTAATTTAAGGAGCTAAACTGTGCTAAAACATAAATTACAAATGTTAAACTTCTTCCATTTATATTTGCTTGACAAATTGTAATGAGTTATATTTTTATTATTATGTAGAATTATTAAAAAAAAAACATAAAGTGTTTTACGAGGACAAGGAATTTCCATACACTGGAGTACCATTTATTGTATCAGCTCTAACAAAACTTGACTGTCAACATGGAAAAGACAGAAATATTAAAGCAAAAGCTCAATACAGACAAATGAGAAATAAAAAAGCTGTATGTACCAAAAAAAAATTTCAATTTAGTTCAAAGTATAAATAAGTTTTAAAAGAATAATTTAAAGAAATCTTGTTTTGGATTTATTAATATTGTTTTATATTGCAATTTTTAACATCTGTTTTGTCAGTTAGTTAATAAACAATGTGAATTTTATTTAATTTTTTTTTTCTTAATGCATAGAATATTGATCATTACTGTCAAAAAAGTAGAGTTATTCTTCAGGATACTAAAAAGTTTGATTGTCCTGCCATTGTGTATATAAAAGAAATTGTAGAGTTTCCAGAGTTTAAGGTATTGGTATTTATTAGTGTGACACACTATAATCCTTATGTTCATAAACACATACTCTGATCTTAAACAGTTTAATAACCATTTTCTAGTATGAAAACCTTATAGCAACTTATTTCTAATTTTATAGCTTTTAAGAAATTCTTTATGGTTAAGAAATGAAACATCTAAAAAACTCCGTGTATCCTTAGCTAAGTCAGAAAATGTACATAAGTCCAGAAAGTATATTTTATTATTGCCTGATATTTCTGTTCATAGGAACCATCCAGTTGGTGAGGTCAGTGATGTAATTTTGTTAATATATCTAATAATTTTATTTAAGTTGTTTTTGCTTTTTTGATTTTGTTTTTAATTTTTTTTTATTACTACAATATCTTTTTTTGTTGTTGTAGACTGCAGGAATCAATCAATCTATTTCTGATGATCTCATAGTAAAAATTGGTGACCTGGTAAAAAAGGGTGTCAATACTATTTCTGAAATGAGGCGACATCTAGAGTTTTTTGTTCATGGAGAAATTACTTCTGACAAACCACAAAAGACAAACAAACGTTTCTTTCCAATGGATAAGACAATTCGAAATCATATGCTCAATGCAAGAAGAAAACTTCGTAGATCTATGATAGATCAAGAATGTTTGCTTGAAAAAATTAGTGAATGGAAAATAGTCTTTCATGAGGCAATGATAAAATTTAGACCAAAAGGTGTCAACATCATTGATAATATTGATTCAAAGCTTAAGGATTCATTATTGTTCGTATATCAAGACATGTGGCAGAAAAGATTACTCTTACGGTATGGACCTGAACTAGTTTTTCTTGATGCAACATATCGCACAACTAGATACGCTCTTCCACTATTCTTTCTGGTTGTTAAAACTAATATTGATTACCAGGTTGTTGCCATTTTTGTGTGTGAGAATGAGACCACAGACGCCATCACAGAAGCATTAATGTGCATTAAGGAATGGAACCCTAAATTTCAACCAAAATATTTCTTAACTGATTATTCAAATGAAGAAATAAACTCATTAGAATCAGTGTTTCCAGGTTAACGTTGTTATTCATTTATTGTGTTTTATTTAATATTTTATTGTTATATGATCATTTAAACCAAATCCAACTTGCTGTTTTTAGGGTGTTCTGTTTTAATTTGTGACTTTCATCGAGAGCAATCTTGGGAACGATGGCTTTCTAAAACTGCTAATGGTTGTTATATGGTAAAAGATGCAATTAAGTTAAAACTACATCAAATTGCTCATGCTAAAACAGAAGAAGTTTGCCAAAATGCTGTTAATTCATTAAAAGAATCAGAAGAGTGGAAAAATAACCCAAAACTAGCTGATTACTTAAATAGCACTTGGTTATGTAATCAAAAGGTTGATTTAATTTCATTTAAATATAACTAAATTTTCATTTTCGTTCATCATTAAGGGGGTTCTTATTAAGATAATTTTGCATACTATTTACTCCGGGTTGCCAAATTGGCCTCTTCATAACCAAATCCATAAATCTGACCGGTGCAAAAAATAATCTGCTGATTGCCAACATGACTTTGTTTGGCTTTTTTGTTCCAATATTTTAAATTTTTAATTGGCTTAGGATTTTTATTTTATTAAGCGTAAACTAATGTAATTTTCAAATTTTTATATTATTATTGCCATTAATGCCTATTTCATTTATAAAAATGATTATATAAAAAATTTTAAATTTTAAAGATATATACTATATATACTATACTATACTATATATACTAATTTAAACGAAAACAATTTTATAGATTTAATTATCAACACTTATTCTCTCTGAAAACACAAGTTTTCCCTTTCTTTTGTAACAATTCTTCTTTTTTAGAGATGGGTGTTTGCCTACAGGCGACAACGCTTATTGCGGAGTATCAATACTAATAATGGCACTGAAAGACAAAACCAATCTTTTAAATATAGTTTTTTGGAAAAACGGAAAACATCATCTCTCACAGCTATGCTTTGTATTTGTATTGAGGAATTCCTTCCTCACAATTACGACAAGTTAGTTATTTTCAAGTTAAAACCACCTACTTTGCATCCCTGATCTATAAACACACACACATGAATATATATATATATATATATATATATATATATATATATATATATATATATATATATATATATATATATATATATATATATATATATATATATATATATATATATATATATATATATATATATATATATATATATATATATATATATATATATATATATATATATATAATATATATATATATATATATATATATATATATATATATATATATATATATATATATATATATATATATATATATATATATATACATATATATATATATATATATATATATATATATATATATATATATATATATATATATATATATATATATATATATATATATATATATATATATATATATATATATATATATATATATATATAGAGAGAGAGAGAGAGAGAGAGAGAGAGAGAGAGAGATCAGGGATATCAGGGATGCGGAGTACCAGAGCTTCTTTCTAGTTCTTGATATCCCGTAGGTCTGAAAAGAAATAAAGTTTATGTATTTATAGTAGAAAATAAAATTAATACTTTTAGGTAAGAGGAGCAATCATTTTTTGAACCCTGAGTCCTTAGGTAGAATGACAGCAAAGACTCTAAGATAACCTTAAAATGGTTATTTTCTACGATTTTACTTGTGCAAATAATATTATACAATAAATTGTAAATATATAGAGAGCGAGAAAGAAAGTGAGAGTTTACATACATATAATATATGATTTTATATATTTAAGTATAAAGTATAAAACTGTTTTGGTAAACAGCAAATAATTTTTAGTTGTTGAATGTAAATTAGTTGAACATAAATTAAACAATCACTTTTGTTATTTAGCTATGCAGATAAAAATAGAAGAACACATTCATCCTATAGAAAATATAAAGAAAACATTCCAACCTATTTGACAAATCGTCCAAAACCTTTAGTAAAACATTGCATGAATATGATAGATAAAGTAAATGGTGTGGACTCAATCAGAATTAGTGCAGTAACAAACAGATTGTACAATGTAGCCTCATTTCAGTCTAATAGCAGAGAAACTTACCAATGCTATCTTGGTGATGCTGATCATTTGCCAAGTTGTACTTGCTCTTCTTGGCTATTTAGTGCTTATCCATGCAAACATTTTTTTTCCATTTTTCTCAAGTTCAATCTTTCCTGGTCTGATTTTGATCCATCTTATGGAAGTTCACCATATTTTATCATTGATCCCTTATCAGATGAAAATAATCATTCAACAACGTTTCATTTTACACGTTTGCCTACTGAAGATATATCTGAAAATATCAATGAGAAGCCTCTTGATGATGCCAAACCTTGGGAAGTGTCTAAATATAATCTTCAGGCAGTCAAAAGTGTTCATTCCATAAATAGTAAAGTCTTGTACTTTGATCAAAGTAAAGAACATGGTCAATCACAAGTAAGTCACACTCCTGCTGCATGTCGCGAACTTTTAAATGCAATAATAAACATGACACATTTGAGTGACTCTCAACCAGCAATAAACAATTTGTTTCAAGAACTTCATAAACTTAAAACAAGTTTTGGAGAAACTCTTAAAAGAGAGCAAGGTGTTATTTTGTGTCCGGACCTAAAACCTGAAACTTGGATTAAATCTAATTTACCAAGTCTTGTTAATCTTCCCGTAAGACGCAAAAGGAAGTTGACCAAAAGAGTTGGTATAAAACACGACATCACTAAGGCAGCTTTAAATATCAATGTGACACCAAATGTAAATAATGAATGTTGTAGTTCAGAAATTTTTACTGATGTTATTGATGATAATTGTGAAACATTTACAGTTTCCATGGAATCAATTGAAGTGACAGGAGAAGCATTTGATAATTGCCAAGAATTCCACAAAGTCAACATAGTTAATGATAATGACAAACTTCAAAGCACTGTGCACTGCATTCAGAATCTTAAATGCTCCTTGATCCAAAATGTTGAAAAAAATGACATAGTTAAAGGAGAAATGCTAAACGATAATGTCATACACTTTTGTCAACGAATGATGTCAATTCAATTTAACATTGATGTTGGTCTTCAAGATCCCATTAAAGGAAAGGTTATGTCTTTTGATCCTTGTCCTAGCAAACCTTTTGTACAAATTCTTCATGATGGAAATATACATTGGGTTTGCATTACAACTTATGATTGCAAGCCTGGAGAAATCTATATTTTCGACAGTCTTTTTCATGGTTTAATAAGTATTGAGACTAAAAGACAAATATGCTCCATCTTACACTGTTCACAAAAAAAAATTGTTATTAAAGTTTTACCTGTACAACAGCAAACAAATGGGGTAGATTGTGGGCTTTATGCTATTGCTTGGGCACGCCAGGTACTAGAAACAAATGGTATTCCACCAAGTACTCATATGTTTGAGCAAAATGAAATGAGGAATCATCTTTTAAACTGTATACTAAATAACCAGTTAGATGTTTTTCCAAAAGCAATTACCCCAACTATGTTTAGAAGATGCACAGCAAAGAGTTTTCATATTCCTCTACATTGTTCCTGTCGCATGTTTTGGACCCAAAAAGATGAGCATATTTTTAATAGGTATGTTATCATATACAATATTATGTTTGTGCATAAGACGATATTACACATACTGAAGGGGTATGTAGAAATTTTTAGTTTTTACAAAGGCTATTTATCATAGTGAAGATGAATGTCGATATTAAATTACCACTTAACTTTGGTATGCGTATATATTATTTATAACACCAAATTCATTTTAAATTTTAAATTTTTTGTTCAGACAAATGGCACAATGTTTTACTTGTAACAAATGGTTTCATCGTGAATGCGAAAGTATTCCACTGTGTGCATATGAGAAAAAAGATGTTATCTGGAACTGTCATGACTGCCAGATGCAAATAACAGAAAGCTGAAGTTTTTCTGTTTCCAGTTAAGGGTTTGCAAAAAAAAAAATTTTTTCTTGTATAGTCAGTTATGAATGGATAAAAAATTTTCAAAAATAAAAAGACAACTAAAATCGGTCCTTCAACCGTTACACTAAAAGTTGGGTTTTGAAATATTGGAAAGGTAACCTGTGATATTTAACTGTGAAAAGGTAACAACTTTTAAAAATATGATCAATTTGTTTGTGTGATGGTAAGTTTATTTGCAATCTTGCGTGTAATATTAATATTGTAAATGATTATTTGGTAAATGTAAATGATATATGTTTTTATTATAAAATGTTTATTTTTCATTACAACTCAATGAAGAAAATTATGCTAGTAATGTTGCTACTGGGTATCTTTTTGCATATAGTTTATTAACGGTAACAAAAATGAAATGATACTGGGATTGCGATCCCAGTATCATTTCATTTTTGTTACCGTTAATAAACTATATGCAAAAAGATACCCAGTAGCAACATTACTAGCATAATTTTCTTCATTGAGTTGTAATGAAAAATGTAAAATTGTAATGAATACTTTGGTAACGATAACAACAATCAAATATACTGGAAATGCATATAGCTTGGTAAATGATACCAGCAATCGAGTTGTAATGTTACTGGAAATGCAAATAGCTTGGTAATGATACCAGCAATCCAGTTGTTGTTACTGGAAATGCATATAGCTTGGTAATGATACCAGCAATCCAGTTGTTGTTATTGGAAATGCATATAGCTTGGTAATGATACCAGCAATCCAGTTGTTGTTATTGGAAATGCATATAGCTTGGTGAAGTTATGTAATACCGGATAGATGGTTATCAAATCTATACTGGCAATTGTCGTCACTAATACATTGTAAGTATTAATCATTATAACATTAACCTTTTATATTGTTCAATATTACTTTAAATATTTCAAAAATTTTTACATAATCAATTGCAACAAATGGTGATTATGCCACATATATTTTTTATATCACTGGTAATTGTAGCAGTTTTATTTTTAGGAATTTGTCTATGATAACGCTTAATGTCTCAAGTTTTACGCCTAAATCTCTTAACATAACGAAAACGCAATGTAAACAAACAACATTTTCATGTTTAATGAATAAAGTGTAACAAACACGAATGAAGTTATAACGCACATCTAAAGATACTGTAATATTTATAAAACAAACATTTTTTAAATACATTTTAAACATTGTCTTTGTATTTTTTATATTTTTTTTAAAAAATCTATATCAATATATGCTTACTAAAAAACTATCCCTAATTTCATATTTTTTAAAAGGATTCTTTTAAATCAATATACCTAGTTAAATCTTGAGGCGCTTCTATTACAATGTTAATTTATGTTGCAATTAAAATTTTATCATTAAATCTGTTTTTGTTTATCTATTTAAGATTAAGAAATTGTTTTTATTGTCCGTTTTCAGCAAAGGCCCGAAACTTTTTTCAATTTTACCGTAAAATCTTAAATTTTAGAATATTTGCTTTTGAAGTTACATTCCCAATAACTAATATTTTTTACATTCCCAATGAAGTTACATTTCCAATAACTAATATTTTTTAAGAGAAAATTTGTTTTTAAATATTGATATTTTAAATTCGTGGCACTTGTTTATGATTTCCTTTAATTACAACGAGTAGGGCATACCTACAAACACTAACCCTTTCGAAATTTTATAGAGCCTGTTTTTTTTATCGTTATCGTCATCATAAGCTCCCTATTTTTTTTTTTCGCTTGTTATTGTTTAAATCAGCAGTTAATAAATTATACCAAGCGGTAAATTTGAAGAGAACTTAATGTGCCCAAAATTTTGTTGATATTTCTATTTAGCAAAATTAACCAACTACTTTTATATGTTTTTTTTATTAAAAACTAATTAAACCGAGATTAGACTTATAGCTGGGTTAAGGCCGTTTTCGTCGTTTTTTTTTTCGTCGTTATTTTTTCGTCGTTAAGCATGCGCAGATTAAACTTTTTTGGCGATAATACTGATTTTTTTTGCTACAGCGTTTCGCTGCAGCGAAAAAAAAAGTCGGATTCATTTCGACTTTTTGCGAATCGCCATAAGTGAAAACCAATGAAGTTTTGAATATTTATCACGTGATGTCAACAACACAAAAAAAGCGAAAACATGTTTTTAAAGTAACAAAATTCTTAACCTGGCGTTCTTATTAATTTTATATAAACTTACTCTGAAAATTGGTAAGCATGAGTAAATTTATCAAAAAAAGGGGCAAGACTTACATAAAAAAATGACCAGATTTATATATAAAACTAAATCGAGAATTTACTTATATAAATTTTCACACTGTTAATTACGAAAGTTACACTTCATAAGAATGTTTATCTTTAAGTGGCCACACAAAGATAAACCTTTTTGTGAAAAATTCTACATAGAGTTAAACCTGTTGTTCGTTCTTGCAGTAACAGTTTTTAATAGAAATGTTCATATCAGAGTTTAGCATTTATTTTCTTATACTTTCTTGTAAAAAAAACCTTATATTAAATGATTATATTACAAAATAATATCACATCTTACATAAAAAGGCAGAAATGTTAATATTAATGCACGGAATGAAATTTTCACATGCTTCAAAATAGAAAGTATGCTAAAAAAGTAATAACTGCCTTTACTTACACCTACAGCGTAAACTTATTGCTGTCATTATTATTGTTGACAACGAAAAAAAAGTAGCGCGAAAGAAAGTAAGTGGAAATTAAAACAGCGTTTTCGTCATAGCGAAAAAATTCGCTTCGCGCGAATATTTCGTCTTGTGGAAAACGGCCTTTACTGTCGGTTGATTTTTTTCTCATTTAACTTTAGTAATAATTTCAGTTCGTAAAACGTAGTTGAAAAATTCCTTGTCAAATTCAAAAAAATCTTGACATCTTAAGGTGGACATCCCTATTAATTCGGAAATTTTAAAAAAAAAATCAAGTTTTTGTAAATGCAATGCATTTTAGTAAAGCTGCACCGAGCAGTGAACGCCTTAGGGATGAATTATAAGTTAAAAAGAGTTTAGCAGAGTGAGATAAAAGTACAAAAGGACAGATGTCCAGTAGAAAACAAAGAGCTTCAAAGTTGAAAAATTTTTAAAAACTGATATAAGTAAAATGTAGTAAAAAATAAATAAGAATAATAAACAATAGTCAAGAAAAGTCATTAGTTGTTGTGCTACTAAATTGTTGTTAGTCCAGCGTAAATGTGATGTATAGATAGAATTGGTAATGGAGTAAAATTATTCGTTTTATAAGTAGTCACCCTTTGGTTTGTATTATTAGGATGATAAACATACATTATAGATATAAGTGTCATGAACGTCTCAAGTACAGTATGGATTCGTGCCTTATGGTGCAGTATGAACACATGAAGACCTCCAGCTTTCATCCGAGACTGGTATCCCAAAAGAAGTTCCACTCTAGGTCTACACGAGGGTGTCTTTTTAAGGTATCCCATTGTGTTATCCCAAAAGGACTATTCTCAGAGTATCCAGTCAGGACGATAACCACAGACTCCCGATTTGACACTGGGACCAGAGGACACTTAGCGGGGTTCAGTACAACTTGCAAACAGGAGAAAGTAGTTTTTTGACTTGAGTGTCCATGTTTTTTGACTTGAGTGTCCAATGTTTTGTCAAAGTGTGGCATGGGTCAATGAGAGTTGTGAACTGCTTTGAGTTCATTTAGGTATGTGTAATGTAAATAGATAATGTGGTTTACGTGTGTAACTATTGTAGCAGCATGCCTCAATAGTAAGAGTTAACAGTACAAAAAATAGTTTAAGGTCCTTTAAGTAGATGTAACGTAAGCTAGGCGTGATTTTTAGTAGTCCTTTGACGTGTTTCTAGAGAATAAACAAACTATTATAACTAGATGATCTAAAATATTAAACTATAATTACATTAATATAACAACAAAAACTAACATGTTAATTTATTAACTAATAATCTTTATAAAAATTACCACTAATACATAACAATCATATGGAGTTTTGTAGTTTCACCGGTTAATATGAGTTTTTGAAAAAGTGTTTGGTATTTTATATAAGTAAAAAGAATCACAATGCATAAGTCACGTGACTGTGATGTTACGAGAAGTATTTAAAATGGAGTGGAATTATTCGTTTTCTGAAAATCATGACCAGTTATTTGCTTAATAATATTCATAGGTACTTGTGTCTTAAGCTATCAGATGATGTATGTAGCAGAGTTGGAGTAGAGTTATTTGTTTTTAAGTAGACATCTGATGATGTATGCATGATTAGAATTTTTCGTTTTTTAAGTAGTTATAAGATGATGTATGTAACAGAGCTGGAGTAGAATTATTCGTTTTTTAAGTAGTTGTCAGATGGTTTATGAAAGAGAGGTGAAGCAGAATTAATCGTTTTTTAAGTATTTGTCAGATGTATGTCACAGATCTGGTATAGAGTTATTCGTTCTTCAAGTAGTTATCAGATGGTGTATAAAAGAGAACTGGAGTAGAATTATTCGTTTTTTAAGTAGATATCAGATGGAAAGGATATTGTTATAATAACCCTGACAGGAGTGTTAGACATAATAGTCAAAATTTTAGAGCATGTATGGTGACAGTAGAAGTCAGTAATTGTAATAGTTATGGTTAGCTGGAGTTGTATATTAAATGTTATGTATGACTCTAGTAGTATTATATTAAAGCATATATATAAATACATTGAAGAAAATACAAACATACAAATACATTATAGCACATAAATAAATACATATACACACACTGATAAACAAGATTATATGTGTATTAATGCAAACACATATGAGCATGAATGTACTCACACCTGTGTATGCTATATATATATATATATATATATATATATATATATATATATATATATATATATATATATATATAATATATATATATATATATATATATATATATATATATATATATATATATATATATATATACGTATATGTATATATATACATATACACACATATATATATATCATTATGATTATATATACAGATATTCTCCAAAGTATCCCTAAATCATTTATATGTATTATATACATTACAATAGCTATTTCACACATTTTTTGTGTTGAATAGAAGTTAGAATAATGTTTTAATGACTCAATCTTATTAAAGTATAACCTTATAGACATAAATCAACAAATATAGCTTCTATAAATATAGCCAGTATAAATATTCGAATGATGAGCATAAGTGTATTGAAATGTAAATGATCAAAATATAGGTGTTTTAATATTGAAATGTAAATGATCAAAATATAGGTGTTTTAATATCCAATTATCCATGTAGTGTCAAGATATCATTCTCATCAGGATCATTAGTTGACATCCCTATTAATTCCGACATTTTTCAAAATAAAATCAATTTTTTGCAAATTGGTTTTTTAAATTCCTAATTAATTATAGAACAATATAAATTATTTTTTTTTAGTAAATAAATGAGTATGTACAATTGTGTGTTTTGATAATCCCTGGTTCAAAGAACTTCATAAACCGAGTCAAAAAGGTCTTTTATGCTCTATGCATTTTTAATGTATGGTTTTCCTGTTCTTCGCTTGTTTTGAGTATTACGTGAAAATTACGTAATCTAAATATATATACGTAATTTTCATCTATCTACGTGAAAGTAGATTGTTATACAAAACAATCAACTTTCACAAAAATACAAAAAAAAGATTTTTGTAAGTCAATCAATAAGCATTCCATAGGCCAATATTAGAGGGCTACTATGCAAATACGTGTATTAGCATATAAAAGTTTTAATTTTAATTTAAAAAGAATAAATGTTAATTTACATAGGATATAAGACTTTTTCTTCCAGTCAAAAGAGATACCAAATCGGACTTGTACTTTGAAGGCAAGCAAGACATTAAATTAGATTAATTTAATTAACTTATGACATTTAAATTAGATTAATTTAATTAACAAATGCAAAAAATGTTTTATTAGCGTTGAGATCCGCTTTTGTTAATGTTAATTTAGTAAATGTCAATTTAGTGTATTAGAGAGCCGTTGTCACTTTTTTGAAAAAACAAAATTGACGTTTTTAAACAACAAGAAAAACTAAACATTTATTTACAATATATTTAAAGTTTAAATAAGTTAAAATTTTTATGATTATGCCACCCACCCCGACCTCTGCCGCCTCCTCTCATTCTTCCCTTCCAATTAAAGGAGGAGTTGTCAACTCCGTTATTGTTGACCCACTTCCTGTAGGTGCTGTAGGAAGTGGGCCCACGATGCCGTCGACGGTAAATACAATAGCCATCGTAGGACAAATCTAACATTGGAATAAACAAAATATGTAAGGAATATGTAATGTATGATTTTTAAAGTATCACACTCAAAATAATACCAATACCGTTTGTGGCTTGTGAAGAAAACGTATCTGAAAAGTAAATGCAAATATTTCAGTTTAATAATAGGATAGTTTATATAGTTTAAATATCTATCTAGTATAAAGTAGAACTTAAAAAACCTTTATCTTCTTCTAATTGCTTCACACGTAGTACTAAAGAGGTAAATGAAATGAAAAATGATTTAATTTTTTAAAATTGAAGTAAACATGTTATATAAAAGATCACTTTAAGTTTCTACAACAAATAAACGATAACATTAAAAACGTACAGGTATCTTTTTGCAGTTCCACTAAAACAACAAAAAGAAAACATTCATTATAACATAAGCAAAACTTTTGTTTTACAAAAAAAAAAAAAAAACTATTTTTTTTATATTTTTATAAATATTTCTCTATTATAAATGTAAATTCACTGACATGATATCAAATGATTTAACCAGTGCCCAAAACACATACCAAAATATGTATGTATTAAGTTGCCTATTGCATAAGACAAAGTAATTTGATTGACATATCAAAGACACTTGATTCAAGTGGAAATTGTTATTGATTGTTAATAGTACTTTTTAAACAATGAGATAAATTATATAGCAATCAAAACGATATGGTCAATAGTCTTGGATACATGCATGTTTACTAAAATAAAAAAACAAATGATAAGACTCAAAAAACAAAAAAATTATTGATAAAACTCACTTAACTGAAGCAGCATTTTTTCTACAGCTAAAAATGGAATAAAATAGAAAATTACAAAATGATGATACATCATAAAGTATTATCTTAAAAAATACTGCAAATAAGAAATTTTATACTTTTCTTTGATCCACTAGATCTTGATCGAGTCGGCTCCGATTCTTCTATAACAAAATTAGAACTAGATTACTTTTAACAATCGATGTACATGCAATGAATGATTTGATAAGTAACAAAAGAGAGTAATTATTTATTTGTTTTTTTTTTTACCTGACGACGAAACCTCTTCCCTTTTCTTCAATTCTAAAAGGTTATAACAATAGTTATAAAAACATTATTTTAATTACAAAATGTAATTACAAAAAGATGATACATCATAAAGTAATATCTTAAAAAATACTGTGAATAGGAATTTTTATACTTTTCTTTGATCCACATGATCTTAAGCAAGTCGGCTCCGACTCTTCTATAACAAAATTAGAACTAGATTACTTTTAACAATCGATGTACATGCAATGAATGATTTGATAAGTAACAAAAGAGAGTAATTATTTATTTGTTTTTTTTTTACCTGACGAAGAAACCTCTTCCCTTTTCTTCAATTCTAAAAGGTTATAACAATAGTTATAAAAACATTATTTTAATTACAAAATGTAATTACAAAAAGATGATACATCATAAAGTAATATCTTAAAAAATACTGTGAATAGGAAATTTTATACTTTTATTTGATCCACGTGATCTTGAGCGAGTTGGCTCTGACTCTTCTATAACAAAATTAGAACTAGATTACTTTTAACAATTGATGTACTTGAAATGAATGATTTGATAAGTAACAAAAGAGAGTAATTATTTATTTGTTTTTTTTTTTACATGACGACGAAACCTCTTCCCTTTTCTTCAATTCTAAAAGGTTATAACAATAGTTATAAAAACATTATTTTAATTACAAAATGTAATTACAAAAAGATGATACATCATAAAGTAATATCTTAAAAAATACTGTGAATAGGAATTTTTATACTTTTCTTTGATCCACATGATCTTAAGCGAGTCGGCTCCGACTCTTCTATAACAAAATTAGAACTAGATTACTTTTAACAATCGATGTACATGCAATGAATGATTTGATAAGTAACAAAAGAGAGTAATTATTTATTTGTTTTTTTTTTACCTGACGAAGAAACCTCTTCCCTTTTCTTCAATTCTAAAAGGTTATAACAATAGTTATAAAAACATTATTTTAATTACAAAATGTAATTACAAAAAGATGATACATCATAAAGTAATATCTTAAAAAATACTGTGAATAGGAAATTTTATACTTTTATTTGATCCACGTGATCTTGAGCGAGTTGGCTCTGACTCTTCTATAACAAAATTAGAACTAGATTACTTTTAACAATTGATGTACTTGAAATGAATGATTTGATAAGTAACAAAAGAGAGTAATTATTGAAATGTTACCTGACGACATCTCAGCTTAATTATTGGATTCTAAAGAATTATTCCATATATTAATATATAGTGAGTAATATTTACATTAAACGTTTCATACAATAGTCTATATAATTCTAAATAAATAATACAAGAAAATAAAATTAATTATATAAAACATTAAATGATTTATTGTTGAATTATTTAGTTCGGTGTTAATGATATCATTATAGTTAGTCAGAAATAAGATCTATAAGTTAGGCAATAATTTGCTGTTGTTCTTGGTGCTTTTACCACCAGTTTCTGAACATATCTAAAGCATTTTATGCAACCTGTAACAACCTTATGATTGCCCATATTAATGATACTTTTGGTGTCACAGATATTGCAATATGATACTATCTTTTGGATGATGAAAATGTATAATGATAGTGAAATCAATAAACGCATTTTGTATTATTGATCAATAATTGCATTAGTAGTGTAAGGCACCACATGAGGCCCTGCGGTAACATACAAGGAACGCAAACCAAACCCAGAGCGTAACCCTAACTTTCAGGGTTGAGATTTGGTAAGGGTATGGGTAAGGGTTTTCAACAATACTTGTTTTATATAAGCATTTTTTACGGACATACTAAAGGGTGTGCCTGAAATACCCGCCTGCCTTTTTTAAAAATTTACTTTTGACTAATTAACAAACAAATAAAAATGAAACAACAAATAAATAAAAAAAATTTTTTTTTGATGCAATCAATTTGCACAATACTGTAGCTTATCATTATTTTTATATACTAACATTTATACTACTAATAAATCTTTGGAAGACTGATGCAGTTTTATTGATTTATATATAAATTTATAGAACTGTTCAATATTAGATTAGCTGTGCTATATCTTTAAATATAAATTTTCTTGCTATAATCTCTGGATCAACAAAGAAAAGCATTTAGAAAAGAGGCCCTCCTTAGTTAATCCAAAGGAATTTTGTTTTGAACAGGGTTCACACCAGAAAAAACTATTGAAATTCCAGGATTACCCAGGACAATTTTTTTCTTTTACCAGGATATTTGCTTCATTATTTCTAGGACGTACAATATAAAAAGTTTTTATAGACTTTTTTATAGATAGCCCAAAGATAACACAAAATACGCACCTTAATGTAAATTTAACAAGGAACTATTTTTTATTTGAAAGGAAACTTTTAATGCAACTAATTTCAAAAACATCTTAATCATTTCAAATACTCATAATATAAATACGGTTTTAGCAAAACAACAAAACAAAAACTAAAACTCTATAACTACAAAAATATGCTCTATAACTACATAATTAACTCAAAATGTATAACTCATATAACTATAACTCAAAAATATACTCTATAACTACAAAAATATACTTTTAAGATTTAGCAGTGAATTTATAATTTTCATGAATCATCTTTTTTTCTTGTAAATCATCTTTTGATTGTACAAATCCTTGATTTCCTTTTGTAACAGCGTAATAAGATGTATTAGATAGGAAAGTGAGCAACTCGTTTTTTAAAAAGTAAGATAATCCGAATGTTTCAACATAACTGGCATTGGTGGGTCCACATTGAAACAACTTAGCAATGATTATCTGGAAACATTTTACAAAATAATTTACCAGAATCAGCTGAAGAATTCATTAAATATTTAGAATAAACAATATTAAGAAGCCAACAAACTTCAGCTTCTAGCGTATATGTATTTATTAGCATTTTATAATTTTTTTTTTTGATGTTCTGCTTTATTTGAGCATTTTGACATAAACTCATTAACTAAAACAGTGTTAGTAGCAGTTGGCATTAATGGCTTGATATTGTTTGCAGAAGGAGATCTCTCTATGTGCTTTTTACCTTCCATGTGCGAAGTTAAAGCAGCTTTTTCTATGATAGCAATATTAATATCTTTAGTACAATAACTGAAAATCATAACAGTTTCCGTCTTTTCTGTCAACAAGCCATTTTAATTGAAAAATACATGTATTTTTAGGCATTTTCTAATTATTTTATCCAAAAACAAAACCAAAAAACATGAACAATTAAGGAGTCAAAAAGAATTTAGAATCTCTAATATTTCATACTTTAAAAAATTATTCAAAACTATACAACAATGCAATAACTAAATGCTAATCAAAACTATATACATAAACTACCTATATTTTTGATTTATAGAAACCTCTGTGATGATATCTTTTAAACAATATTTTAAAAACAACTTTACGTTATCTAATATTGTATCTAATATTCAAAAATACCTAAACACGAAAAGTCTTACCAATGCTTGTAACTGAAATTTGAAAAAATTTGAAATTTGAAATTTTAATATTGTTTGAAATATGTAAAGCAACAACTGCGTAATATATATAATAAATATATATACAACAAATCATATATATATATATATATATATATATATATATATATATATATATATATATATATATATATATATATATATATATATATATATATATATATATATATATATATATATATATATATATATATATATATATATATATATATATATATAATCCAATAACAAGTGCACATAACATTACACTTAAATTATTACATATAATATTACAAAACGATAAAAAATAGTAAATAATTAGAAGTACCTTAACGTGCGCCACGAGGTTTTGAAAATTTAATGTTGTTTGAAATAACATGAAAGTAACGCATGCGTATAACATTCCAAAAAACAGTTCTAGGTCTGCGATTTCTTCAAAATCGGAAATGTTAGAATGAACGACATTAAATAGCACTAACCATATTTTATATGGCAACAGTTTATTTGTTAATTAATTTCTGAAAAGGCAATGATATAGCCTTATTTTTAACGTAAATCAATAAAATAATACAAAAATTTCACAAAAATATAAATAAATAGAGATAGCAAAAATCTTTGCGCGCTAAAACTGTATTTTTACTTAATACTTTTTTAGTATAAATCATAGATTTGTTTATTTATTTGAAATCAATTTTCTAAAAATCTGACAGTAGGATTTTAATAATTTTTTTTTTAAACTTCAGATAAATATGTTCTATATGTATGATATTTTTCTGGTCATTGCTTCAACTTTTTTTTCATATAAAAATTTGTTTTTACTGTTATTACTATTTCCTTATATATCTAATTTATATATATGACTATTTCCTTATATACTGTTATGACTATTTCCTTATATAAGTGCAATTTCATTAATTATTTTGTTATTTACTATTTTTCTGATTATATATATACATACATACATATATATATATATATATATATATATATATATATATATATATATATATATATATATATATATATATATATATATATATATATGTATATATATTTATATATATTTATATACATATATATATATATATATATATATATATATATATATATATATATATATATATATATGTATATTAATATATATTAATCGTTTATATTATATATTAATTGCTTTTGTAAATAGATAAAGTTAAATATATATATATATATATATATATATATATATATATATATAGTATATTAATATATATTAATCGTTTATATTATATATTAATCGCTTTTGTAAATAGATAAAGTTAAATATATATATATATATATATATATATATATATATATATATATATATATATATATATATATATATATATATTAATCGTTTATATTATATATTAATCGTTTTTGTAAATAGATAAAGTTAAAAATGAAATATAATATAAAATAAATAAATAAAAATAAAAAAATTAATATAAAAAATATATTTTTATAATAAAATAATAAATTTTAATATGTATAAATAAAAATAGAAATAAAATTAAAAAATATATATAAGTATGATAAAAATAGTATAAACAAAGTAAAAAAAAACAACAGAACAGGAACAAAAATAACATGTCCACAAATATCGCTATCTTGAAGGCTATATATATATATATATATATATATATATATATATATATATATATATATATATATATATATATATATATATATATATATATATATATATATATATATATATATATATATATATATATATATATATATATATATATATATATATATATATATATATATATACATATATATATATATATATATATATATATATATATATATATATATATATATATATATATATATATATATATATATATATATATATATATATATATATATATATATAGGGGAAGTGGGGGCATAACCGCCCCTGTAACGTTTGGAATAATGTTATATGAAAATAAAAATGAAATGTATTTTTTTAGCAGTTTATTTCAATAACCACATCATTAAGCTTTAAATTGATCCATTTAAGAAAAAAATTAAACAGGTTTTGAAAATGTTATTACACAAAAATTACACTTAGTGAAAAAAACAGTTTTGCCCCCATTGTGAGGGGGCAAAACTGAAAATAATCTGAGCTGTAAAAATTGCCCCCAACTTTCACAGCTCAGAATATTTGATAATTTTGTTGCATGTTTGCATATTGTGCAGGCATTCTTTGTGTTTACATTTTGAGTTCTGCCCCAGAAGAGAGTTCTACCCCAGAAGAGAGTTTTTAGAAAGAATTCAGTTTCATAGATTAATTATTAGATTATGGTATTATCAAAAATGACTTTCACTTCATGAAATAATGCTGATAACACATATTTTTAACACTAAAATTAAATATTGCTTAATTCTCAAAAAGAAGGTCAGGAAAAATATGATGTAAATATAATATTGTTATCAAAATAAAAATTATTATTCACAACTTCTCAGAAACTTAACAGTCACTCTTTTTGACATATGCAAAATGAAGGAAACTGTTTTACTAACGCGTGGTATGTTTTTTGCCATATTAGATAACATTTTTTGAAGAGAAAGGTTAAAAAACGGTTGTGCCTCCATATGCGGTTATGCCCCCACTTCCCCTATATATATATATATATATATATATATATATATATATATATATATATATATATATATATATATATATATATATATATATATATATATATATATATATATATATATATATATATATATATATATATATATATATATATATATATATATATATATATATATATATATATATATATATATATATATATATATATATATATACATATATATATATACATATATATATATATATATATATATATATATATATATATATATATATATATATATATATATATATATATATATATATATATATATATATTAGTAAATAGTCATAACACTTAAAACTAATTTTTATATTGAAAAAAAGTTGAAGCAATCACCAGAAAAATATCATAGATATAGAACATATTTATCTGAAGTTTAAAAAAAAATTTATTGAAATCCTACAGTCAGATTTTAAGAAAATTGATTTCAAATAAATAAACATATCTATGAGTTACACTAAAAAGTTGTTAATTGAAAATAAAGTTTAAGTACTCTAAGATATTTTTTAGCCTTTTTTTTATATATATTTTTGTGAAAATTTTATAATAATATACTGATCTACAATAAAAATAAGGCTACAACAGTGAGTTTTTAGAGGTCAAATAACAAATAACACGGTTGCCATATAAAATATACTCTGTAGTTAAGAACCATTTTAAAAGTTCAAACATTTTTCGCATTTTCTCACGCATGCGTACCTAAACATAGCGCTTGTAAACGACCGTCATGGCAGTCGGCAAATTTTGGAAAACGAGGACCTTTTTTTTTTTTTAAGTCGGGAAAAGTTGTAATGGCACCCCCCTACATGACACCTACTCGCGCCGGCCCTGACTACCATTGTGCTTTTGTAATTATTTAGAAAAATAAATTTTCTTAAATTTCTTTTTAATTTTTTCAAAAAGGTTTGTATTGTATATAACGGTAAGATTTTTTTCGTTTCTATTTTTTAAATATTTATCGTATAGTTTTTGTTTTTTTCTTAGACGATTTTTTTATTCCGCTTGTTATCCGTGAACATCTCAAATATTTAACTTTTATTTCTTTTTCAATAAATGGAAAGTGTTTGTTGTAGTGCTCAAGAAAAGTATGAATAAATATACTAGCAAAAAGCAACCCGTATTACGGGTTTTGGTCGGTCTGTTACATAATTAATTTATAGTGGCTGTTTTCCACAATTTAATGTTGCAAAACCTTAACTAATACCCTTTTAGAAAATCGTCTTCAGCTTAAAAAAATTATTCCATCTGTAAAATTAACATAAAAAGTATGAGGAGGTAAAATAATTTACCAACTACTACTTAACATTTACAATTACTACTTAACTTTATTTGAGTAGGGTAGGGTGGGGCGAGAGGCCCAGGTGGGGTAAAAGGCCCATCCTGCAGTTATAAAGAACCTAGGTAAAATATTATAATTATTGTTTTGTAGTATGAATGATAAATGTGTAACAGTGTTGCGAGCGAATTTTGGTGAACTTTTAGTAGAAATATAATTTTTAACAGAATATTGAAGACTTGACAGGTAATAAGAATAGGACATTTTGATTTTTTGCGTAGTTTTAAAAATTTTTTGTAGATTATTGTTAAACTTAGTTGATTATTTAAATGAGTTTATGTATTTGTAAGCGTACAAATTATGTATTGATTATTTACATAACGTTCATTGTACCATAGAATAATATGTTTTTATCAATTTTTGCACCGACCATTTTGGGGCAAAAAGCCCAGTTTGTTAATGGGGCAAAAGGCCCATCCTGAGCTTTTTACCCCTTGCATTATTTAAGTAGAATGTTCAAATTTTAACTTTATTTTATTTATAGATATGGTTAGAAATTACAAAAGGAAGACAAAAAAAGGAAGTTATGGAGCAGAAGGTTTACAACGGGCTTTAGATTCAGTAAAAAATGGTATGTCTTTGCGTAAAGCTGAAAACAGTTTTGGAGTTTCAAGGAAGACATTGAGAAGGCATTTGCAGGGCAAAGTAAGACAAGTTGGGAGCAATAAATTAGGAAATCATGTGAATACTTTTTCTATTGAAATTGAACAAGATCTTGTTAAACACATCCAAATGATGGAAAGAGCATTATTAGCTAGAAACGAAGCAAGTGAACCTACGAATACAAATGAAAAAGCCGGCAATGCGGTAGATGATGAAGCATCGGTTAATGTGATGGAGACTGATAGGATTGCAACAGGAGATAGCAATGAGTCCGATGAAAATCAACTAGATAAAACAGCTGATCATCCTGGTTTATCCGAAGCATTGCAGATTATATCAGAACTAAGCCCTATTCCAAGGATAATGAATGTACGCAGTCGCAAACGAAAAACCGAAGCAGCAACTGTAATAACTTCTAGTCCTTATAAAGCAATGTTAATTGAAGCAAATGCAAAGAAGACAAAACAGAACAAGCAAGTAGTAGTTGAAAATAATAATGAGGAAAATGATGAAGACGAAATCGATGTAATCGCAGACAAATCCAAGTGAATGAAAAGTGGAGATGACAAAGAAACCGGGAAAAGGAAGCAATATGCGAGAACAAAATCAAAAAGGACAATCAAAAGTAACGCATCGAATGCTAACGTGATAAGAAAAGGGTCAAAAGAACGAAGATATGTAGGTTCTGTTACTAACAGTGATGATACGCCATGTTGCATTTGTGGTAAAAGATTTAACGAACCACCCATTGATGACTGGCAGCAATGCCCAGAATGTCTCAACTGGTACCACGACGGCTGTGGTCCTGATGACACTGCTGTCTGCTTTCACTGCCAATAGGCATAATCAATTCAACTAGTCTTACTGTAGTTTTTTAGCTGTCTTTTTAGCTGTATGAATTAGTTTTTTAGCTGTCTTTTTGGGTTATGAATTATTTTTTTAGATATCTTTTTAGCTCTATGAATTAGTTTTTTTAGCAACTTTTAAGCTCTATAAATTAGCTTTTAGCTGTGTTTTTCAGCTCTATAAATTAGTTTTTATAGCTATCTTTTTAGTCTATAAATTTTTAGCTCTTTTTAGCTCTATTAATTTTACGGTGCTGTTTGCGATTGTCATATGATAGCATATATGGTGCTACTTGCTAATATTATGGTGCTAAGTGTTCTACTAAAACTTTTGTTGGACATTTTTACACACAAATATATTGTGACTAGTAAAAAGTGTATTGTTGCAATAAATATTTATTGTAAAAAAGGAATATTTCAAGCTATTAACGTTTGGGGTAAAAGGCCCAGGGTAGGGCGTTTTGCCCCAGCAATGGGGCAAAAGGCCCACTCTATAGCAGTTTATAAAAAGCATATTTCGATTAAAACTTGAATAGCCATTAAGAAAATAACTTTAGATACTTAAGTTTATTATGTATCTGAAATAATGGTAACATAAATTTCTAGATACGTTTATTGGATCAGTAAAAAAAAGACGAAATTGCTTATGGTGGGCTTCTTGCCCCATCTTACCCTAATTTACAAATAGCATAGGTCATAACAGTGTATTTTCATCGACCTTCCTAAGTTTAACACAATACGTTTTTAGTTACTGACACAAAATAATAACACTTCTTCATGCTTTAAATTGACGAAAGTATCAACTAAATCCTTGTAATAATTTTTATAACACAAACCATTAAGATTAAAATGAAGTTAAATTATATTATACAGGAGTTATTAATTTTTTGGTATCCCCTTCATTAATTTTTCTTTAGAAAAGAAAATTGTTAACTTAAAAATGTTAAATGTACACATTTAAATAAATTTTATAAAAATAACAAAGTTTATTATAAATAACTAAGCAACTCAGTACAAATACGTTTCAAACAAAAAAATTTAATTTACAATCAAACATGGGTATAACAAATATGAAAAAATATGTAAACTTAATGCATTAATGCATCATATGACAAACCTAAAATAAGAATTATAACAGATAAGTAGACATAAAAATTTGTAAACCAAGCTGACCCGACCCGAGTCTTGTTCAGTCTGTTCAACACAGACCATTTCTATTTATTTCTATTATTCTAATTATTTGTTTGGCCTCTTTATGTTATTAATTTTTAGTAAACGGTAATTTGCCATTTTACTAAAAATTCCTTTTGTAACTGTAATTTTCCTAAATATTTTTACTCTAATAAAGAGGTTCCTCCCCTCTTTTTGCTTTAATGGTGGCCAGGTGAATAAAATAAAATAATAAAATGTAAAACAATGATCTACATATATAAGAATATTTTCTTTCTTTCCTCAAAAGTGTTGCAAATACAGACTAAGCTAACTAATTAGTTAAACACATAAATAAAACTTAAGTAACTCGATATTAATGCGCAAAACTACAATATTCTCCAAGTTTTTAAAGGTTTTTAGTTACGACCCCCCATTTACAAAGATCCCCTTATAATACGTACAACAAATTATTAGGCATAAAATAGATAAAATATAAAATTAACTAATAGCATATTTATATCTATTTATAATATATTATTTATATCTTTTTAACTAACAAAAGTTTACAATTAAAAGAAATCAGGTTTTTTTATTTTATAAATCTTATAAATGCGTCATAACGTAATTCTAAAATTAAAAATAAACATAGGCTCAAAAAAAAACTTTTAAAAGTATTTTATAATTGTTTTGAATTATCTTTAATTTAATGGGAACTTTTGTCGTGCATTCAGGACCGTCCCGAGGAGGGGGACGTAGGGGGTGTCTAACCCCCTACGAATTTTTTCGGTCGGCAAAATTGGATCTATAGTAGGCAGTTGGCAAATATCGGAAAACGAGGACCTTTTTTATTTTTTTTTTGAGCGATCAAAAAAGTGGTTTAGCTATTTATAAGTCTGTTTCAAACCAAAGCTAAAAAATAATTTAAATGTAATTTAACTAAAATTTACATATTTTTTATCTATTATATCTATTATCTATTATCAAAATATTTTAAAAAATTCTAATATTTACAATGTTTATAAAATGTTTTATGACAAAAGGTTTTTTAAGAAAGCATAAAATATGTTTTCTAATTTAAAAAGAAGTTAAATTTTATTTAGTAGCGTTATACAAAAGCTTATTATATTGTCTTTATGCTAAAAAATGCAGGTAGAGAAAAACCATTTTTTATTTGAAGACTGAGGTAACGATACCATTTGACTGGACAATGAAAATTTGCAGAACAGCTTATTTTCGTTACAGAACAGCTTTATTTTCGTTACCATCGTTTGTTGTTGTGTTTGATAATAATGCTTGTGATTAGTGTTAATTAGACCATTTTTATTAAGTGGATAATTTTTGGTCATCTTTCCACAACTCTAAGCTGATAGTAATACTTGTGATTAAAACAACTCTAAGTTGATAGTAATACTTGATAGTAATACTTGCGATTAGTTTTAAATTGGACCATTTTTATTAAGTGGATAGTTTTGTCATCTTTCTACAACTCTAAGCTGTTTCTATAATTAAAGAGAATTTCTTTTAAAAAATACACGTTCCATGACAATTTCATTTTTCAATTCTATCTTGACTTGCACTAAGGATAATCAACATCAATGTACAAACCTGGGACAGTAATGGAAAGATTTATTTGTTGTGCAGACATTGCATTCAAAAGTTTATATTTTGCAATACTCAATGTTATGACTATAATCTTTTGGAATATAGCAAAGAATTTTAGAATTTCACATTACTTGACTTATAAAGACTTGTGAGAGGTTACCAATATTTACATTGTACCCCATTTTATAAACAGATTCAGTATTTTATAAACAGATGAAGTCCAGTCCTGTGAATTTTCCAAGAAGTGTTTTTCTTTTAAGTTTTAGACAAATTTTCTATTGTATTAAGTTTATTTTGATGAGGTTTTATTAACAATTTGAATAAAACTTTTGATTTTTCTGTAGTTTTATCTTGGCTTTCGTTAATAAGCAATGGCTCATAATGAGCAGTAATTGGTTCAGCCTGATCTTTAGGAGAAAAGTAAAACTCATTTTCATATGCAGTGTCTGTTTTATTACAGTTCTCTGTTTCACCAATTTACCAACTATTAATTTTAAAAACAACAGCTTTTGATGCTAATTTATGTTATTAGCTGATTGGTTATGTTATTAATGGTTATGTTATTATTGTTATGGCTATGTTATTAATTGGTATTAGTTTATAATATTAATTGGCTCAGCCTGTAAAGTAAAGTAAATCTCACTTTCATATGCAGCGTCTGTTTCGTTACAGTTCTCTGTTTCATCAATTTACCAACTAATAATTAAAAAAAAAAAACAGCTTTTAATACTAAACTATGTAAATTAGCATTAAAGCAACCCGTCTATAGCTAAAAATTAAAAAATTAAAAGCTAAACAATAGATATCATTAACAGAATGTTTGAGACAAAAATTTTAAAATCGTGCTATTTTTGATCTTATTTTTATTACAAAATGAAAAAACGTTTTATCTGGTTTTGCATAACAATAGTTTTTTTTATCTGTTTTTGATTGAAAATTTATTTCTAACTGGTTTTCAAACAAGCTTTATGAAGTCAACTTGACTAGTGACGACTTTAATAATCAATATAATTGTGCAAAGCGCTCTTCTGCCTTCGAAAAAAAGTAATTTTAATGTTTGTTACTTTTATAAGATTGATGAAATTAAAACTCAATTGTAAATGTTTTAATGTGGCTTTTGTGATTTTAGTAAATTTTTGTGTATATGAATTTTTTCTTAAATAACGTCCTCCATTTTTATAAAACGTTTTTAAAACAGAATGTTAATTAGATAAAAAATTTTGTCTTTCGCATCGACAATAATCTTTTTTTTTCTGGTTTCGCACGGACAGAATAATTTAAGGCAGGTAAAATCTGAATCACAGTGTTTTTTATTATCAACGGACTTGAATTTTCTTTTTCTTTTTTAGTAAAATAATATAAACTAGCACAATTTATTTCTTTTATTTGGTTTAACTTTTACTTGTTCTAAATTTATTTTACAAAACGAATTTATATATAAACAGTTATATCAATTGTGAAAAGTAGTTTTACACATTTTTATATATTTTATCACAAGCATTTATCATGATTTTATATATTTTATTGTAAAAAACGACCAGTAATTAAGTCACAATAGGGCTCGGTGATAAGACAAACCGATGTCTTCTTCTTGCTCCAGCCATTCGTTTTATTACTTATGTTATTTTATAAATTGTAACTTTCTACGGCAAAAAAAGAAAAAAAAAAAAAAGAAAAAAATGTTATTAAAATAGTTGCTTTTGAATTTAATTTTTATTTGTAAAGATGTAGGAATATTAGTACTACAAAAAAACATTGCTAATTCTTTTTTTTTAAAAAAAGTGAATTATGTGATTTTGCAACTCCACTCCTCAAATGTAGTCAACATAGATAATGATGTTTGTTAATACTTATTATAATTAACGTTTATCTTAAGGTTTTGTGGTTTATCCTCCGCCAACTAATTGCCTTGTGGAGACCACATTACCAAGATCCGCAGAGACTTGTTTCGGCTCCTAGACGAGCATCATAACCTGCTCTACAGACCGAGAGTAAGATGAGTTTGGAAAAAACGAAATTATGTTAGAGTGAAAGGCACAAGTAGTCGTGTTAAAAAGATAGCATAGAGAAAGCGGACAGAATTATAAGGTGCAATAGTATATGTATACACGGCCGACGCAAACAGTATATATAGTAATATATATATATATATATATATATATATATATATATATATATATATATATATATATATATATATATATATATATATATATATATATATATATATATATATATATATATATATATATGCAGCCGACGTAAAAATTATATACATACATTTACTTACAGCCGATGTAAAGGCTATATATACAGGTATAGTGCCCTTAAAAAGACAACAAATTTAAACATGCTTAAAAAAATTTGGTGTAGTTTTTTTTTTTTTAATTTTTTAATTTTTATTTTGTCTAGAGCAATATGATTTCTTCCTGGTGGTTGAAAAAATTATTCAATTTTATTTTTACTATTTTGTTTGTACTTGAAAATTGTATATTTTTGGCTAGGTACCCTTAAAAAGACAATTCTATTTTTGTTAATATCTCCGTAACAACTAACTCAATCATGGAGATATTTTGTAAGATATTACCTGCCTGATATATGCATCTTATAATATAAAGAAATCTATAACTACTTTATTATTTTTCATAATAATTAGAAAAATCATGTATAAATTTCTATTAACAGCTACTTTGTTTAATGTAACTTAAAAAAAAAAAAAAAACTTTAAAATCAAATGGTTTATTTGCTGCTTTTTTAGATTACAGTTTAATTTTACATAATAGTTTAAAATGTTTATTATTATAGAATAAAATAAAAATTAAACCGAAATTTTGCTTAAGAGTAACATCCAATTCTGTAATAAAAAAGCCAAGAATAAATCTGAAGCAGTGGATTTTATAAAAGTTAACAAATTTGAAAATTTAAGACAACACGTGTATCTTATTACTAAAAACCTCACATTTTCTATGCTTATTTTATTATTTAAGTAAAAAATGCATCTGCCATGTAATATTTGGTACTCAAGGAATTACTAGTCAGATGGCTCCGAAAGAAAAAAGAGTGAAGAAACTGAGTTGTTCTATAAATGGAAGGAAAGATGCATTTCAGACAATGGCATTTGTGAAGCTGCAAAGATAAAACAATGTCCCATGTGTCGAATTGTTATGAAATCAGTATGCACTAAATATAAGTGCATCGTGGATGGTAAAAAACCAATTATGATTTTACCTAAATGTTTATCGAAAAAGAGAACCGCTGCAAAGAATTTATTTAGAAAGTCTAATGATGATGAAGACAGTATTGAAGATTTGGAATCCAATAGATTCCATTATTGAGAATCTTTTTTATTATTTATTAAAAATTAAAAGTTATTATTTTATTATTTAGTTATTTTTGTTTTTTGAAGTTTTTCTCCTATAGAAGTATAAAAAATTCGATAAAAAGTTAATAATATATGGTACCCTTAAAAAGACAAAAATATTAACATTTTAGCAGTGCTTTTTAAGCAACCAAAACTATATGTTCTTATCAAGCAAGTGAAAAGCAATTGCTATTTTTATAAGGACCCTATTAATAGCTTTTTTTAAGACTCTTGTTTACGGACTTAAAATCAATATTTTTCATTTTATGTTAAATATTAGTGATTTTATGAACTCAAATTTTCTAAAAAACAATCATCTGGAGCAAAATTTAAAAGAAAATTTGAACTTCTGCACAATAACTTGACTTTTTTCTGAAATTTATATGGTCTGATTATATTTTTGAATAAGCACAATTTTTTAAAATGCTTTTTAAGAATAGTTATCGGCAATTTAATTTCTTTGTTTTTTTAAGAGTATTGTCTTTTTAAGGGTACTATACCTGTACATATATATAAAGGCTTTATCTTAATATCGTATTGAAGTTTATTCTCCTCGGGCGTTTGCCCTGCAGAGTTATTAATAATGTTAAAGCAGTTAAATAAATACACGGTGGTCTACTGCTCCACTACTAAAATACATATAAACAAACTCCCAGGGCGCTCACGTTTAAATAATAAAAAAAAACCCACTATCTAAAATATTGAAAACGAAAAAGCGAAAATTTAAAAATTAAAATATCGAAAGAATTTAAAAAACGAAAAAAACGACAAAAGAAAATTCGAAAAAATATCTGGGCGTTTCAGTTTATAAAAAAGTTGTGATTTATATCTATGTTTATTTTATTTTCATGGCTCCAGATATGTTTGCACTCGAGATAAAAAGAATCTTTACTATTATTTAGTATTGAAATTTGGAATTCCTCTGAAAAATTTTTTTTGATTTTGCCTTTAAACTCCGACATGAGCGTCCCTCTGGTGTACATTTGGCGTTTGTGGAACGATCTCATTCTATTACAATATATTTTATTTAGTAATTCGTTAGTTATTAGTTTTCCAATATAAATTTTTTTTACAAAAGTTGATAAGGAGAAAAGAAGTGATTTGAAAGAATTTTTAAGAGGTGGATGGTATGGGTAGATTTTGTGAATTAAAGCTAAGGTGTACTTTATTAGAGGCCTAACTTTTTCACATTTAAACATCATGTGTTGCAGGTCTTCTGTTTGCTTCATGCATTGAGGGCAGAGATTGTCTGCTATGAAACCTCTTTTTTTGAAAATTGAGTTGGTGGGAAATGCGAAGTGTATTAATTTGTATCTTACTTCATCGGCTTTGTTGTTGGTGCTGTTTTTTGTATGGATATAAATAATTGGGCAAATTCTTTTGTTTTGATGTCATTCATGCTGGTGTAATAGTCTTTCCATCGGTAAAATTTTTTAGGTATGCTTTTATCAGTGTTGCTTAAGGAAGTTTTAAAAATTGCTTTTGGAGTTAGATCAAGGAATCTTAGTGGAAGGTTATTTTTAGTGTTTATACATAATGTCGCTTTGTTGTAATCGAAACTTTGGCTTTGTGTGTTAATAATATATTCCAATTTTGGTGGTTGGGAATTTATTATGGTTGTAAGGAGGCATTGCTTTATACCGATAATTTGGCTTTCCAGAAAGCCACGGACGAATACTTTTGATATGTCCCCTAGCTTAATTACGTTGTTATTTATGGATTCTAGAGTTGGTTTAATGGTTTGGTTTCTTTTCTGAATGTAAGAGTTAAAAAATATTAGTTGTATTAGTATTTCTTCAAAGGTTAGATTTTCATGGTTATCGTGTTTTAGATATAATTTATTTCAATTTTTCATTGTTTGTTGGTAATAGCGAGGTAGAGTTTTTAGGGATTCGGATGAGTGTGATGTAAGAAAGACAAGGATTCCTTGATTGGCGTTTCGGTAGTGATTGAGTATGTAGGATGCTGAGTCTTTCCAGGCGCCTTTTTTGTTTGGGTTATATAACTTTGAGATCCAGCTCAGCTGTAAAGATTCCAATTTTTTCTTTATGTCGATGATGTTTAGACCTCCCTCGTCTATCAGGAGTTTGGATGTTTGTTTAGGAGTTTTTACGGTGCTATTGTTCCATAAAAGACTTTCAATTTTTCGTTCTATTTTTTTAATTTTTTTGTCAAAAGGGATTGGTATTGTAAAAGCTAGATGCCATAAGATGCTTAAAATAGTTTGGTTTATTGCGATAGCTCTACCTTTTATGGATAACTTGAATTGTTTCCAGCTATCTATTTTTGTTAATAATCTTGCTACAATCATCCCACTGACGGTTTATATAGTCATTTTTGTTTGAGAAGGTTATACTTAGGCTCTGGAGAGTTGTGTTGTGCCATGAAAAGTTTAGAAAATTCTCTTTCATTATAGATCTGTTAATGCCGAGCCACAGGCCTTGGCATTTGGTAGTATTTAGTTTTGCTCCTGTGGCTAGCTTGTATATGTTTAGGGCGTTGTTTAGAGCTTATAAAGTTGTCCGACGAGAGGTAGAAATTAGTATCATCGGCGTATTGTTGCAGCTTTATTTCATTGTTGTTAAGAGTTATTCCCTTTATTTCTGGATTTTTGCGAATATATCCTGCACAAATCTCAGCTTGGAGGACATAGAGAGTCATCGAGAGAGGACATCCTTGTCTTACTCCCCCTGTGTGTGTTGAATTTTTCTGATAAAAAACCGTTTATTTTAAGATACGAACTAATGTCATAGTAAAATGTTTTGATGAGGTTTATAAAATTAAAGCTAAATCCAAACTTAAAAAGACAGTCGTATAAGAAGTTTCGGTTGACGCGGTTGAAAGCTTTGATTTGGTCAATGGAAATGATGGAGGCATCTAAATTGTTTTTGTTGGCGATATAAATAATGTCTCTTGTGTATGCAAGGTTTTCGTAGATGGATCTTCGGGGGATGCATGCGGTTTTGTCTTCTTTGATAATTGATGGTAGTATATTTGTTAGTCGGTTAGAGATTATTTTGGTTAGAATTTTGTAGTCCGTGTTGAGGAGTGATATGGGTCGCCAGTTTGAGATATCGGCTTTATCCCCTTTTTTATAGAGGCAAGTTATTATCGCTTGTTTTTGGCTTTCGGATATTTCGTTTTTCTTTACTATATCATTTAAGACTGTGACTAGACTTTCTCCTAAAATGTTAATATTAGATTCGTAGAATTCCGCGGATAAACCATCTTTTCCGGGTGATTTGTTGTTTTTCATTGTTTTGATTGCATTTTTAACTTCGGCTAAGGTTATCGGTACATCTAGTGAGTGTTTTTGTTGATCGGAAATTTGTTTTATATCCGTGTTGTCGAGTAAATATTTTTGCAGCGTGACGTCGTTTTTGCAGTTTTTATAGAGATTTTTGTAAAATGTTTCAAAACTTTTGGTGATATCAGCTGTGTTATTATTTTCATTTCCGTCCTTATCTTTGATGTTAATGATAACTTTTTTGGATATTTTTGCTTTTTCTAGTTGAAAAAAGAAATTGCTGCATTTTTCGCCGTGCGTCCTCCATTTAATTTTCGCACCGTTTTGTTTGTTTATTTTGAATGTTTGTAACTTTATTTTTATGATCTCGCCGAGATAGTTCATCCTGGGATTAAATGGCGCTTTTTTTAGGGAGTTTTTTAGCTGTTTTTTTAGTTTATGTTCTTCTTGGCGGCTCTTTTTTGCCTCCGTTTTGCTGAATTTTTTAGAAAGATTTTTTAATTTCTTTTTTGAGAGAGTCCCAATCAGATGTTTTATTTTCAGACATATTAATTTTTTGGTTGCCTAAATTTATAATTTGTTAGTGTTTATAAATTGTTAAATTTATAAATTGTTAAATTTATAATTTGTTAGTGTTTATAAATTGTTAAATTTATAAATTGTTAAATTTATAAATTGTTAAATTTATAAATTGTTAAATTTATAAATTGTTAAATTTATAAATTGTTAAATTTATAAATTGTTAAATTTATAAATTGTTAAATTTATAAATTGTTAAATTTATAATTTGTTAGTGTTTATAAATTGTTAAATTTATAAATTGTTAAATTTATAAATTGTTAAATTTATAAATTGTTAAATTTATAAATTGTTAAATTTATAAATTGTTAAATTTATAAATTGTTAAATTTATAAATTGTTAAATTTATAAATTGTTAAATTTATAAATTGTTAAATTTATAAATTGTTAAATTTATAAATTGTTAAATTTATAAATTGTTAAATTTATAAATTGTTAAATTTATAAATTGTTAAATTTATAAATTGTTAAATTTATAAATTGTTAAATTTATAAATTGTTAAATTTATAAATTGTTAAATTTATAAATTGTTAAATTTATAAATTGTTAAATTTATAAATTGTTAAATTTATAAATTGTTAAATTTATAAATTGTTAGTGTAATAATGTATAATCTATCTAAGCGAGAGAATGTGGTGTTGTTGGTGGATTTATAAGTATATTCTTTTGTGCACGGGTTAAATTTCCTCCACGTGTCTTCTATGTTGAGTTCCTTTAATAATATTTTAAAAGCTTCGGTTGAAAGACATTTTTTCCGGTTAATTTGTGGGTACCGGTCTATATCTTTCAGAACAATGTTAAAATTGCCCCCAAGAATTATAAAGTGGGATCAAGAATTGTTTGTTTTAATTTTTTTGGTAATTTTTTTAAATAATTTTTTCCTTTCAAACTGCTCAGCTAGGCTTGATCCCGATTTTGCGTAAACATTATATAAAAAAAAAGTGTGGTTATCTTTTTCCACAACGATATAGTTAAATCGACCGTTTTTATCATCGGTTATTCAGTTATTTTAAAGTTATAATTAGCTTGGTTAGTTAGGATTAAAGTACCTCCGGTGTGTGACGTGCCACTCGAGAAGTATCCTGGATTTTTCCATTGTCGAATGAAGTTTTCCGCATTTTGAGTATTTAAATGGGTTTCTTGTAGAAGATAAAAGTCATAGTTCATTTTTTTTAGTTTTTTAATAATTATGTTTTGCTTTTTTGCGTCACCAAGGCCGCAAATATTAACGGAAAAAATTTTTATTGCCTCCATTTTTGTTTGAATGCGGTTTAAAACGGTATGACGAATAAAAGTAATGGAACGTGTGAAAAAATAAATGGCAGATGGTTAAGAATACATTAAATTTTTCCTTAAATATTAAATACAAAAATATAAAAAATAAAATATACTTGTAAAATATAAGCTAAGTAACTATAAATTTTTATTCATACCGCCCTTTGTCTTGAGATTCGTTTCGAACTTTCCTTATGAGGAGTCGGCGATGGAGCCTCTCTGTTACAAGTATTTTGGTCGTGTTTTAAATCGATCAACTCGGCTTCATCCACGTCGCTTTGACTTTCGCTGTTTCTTGTTTGTTTATTTTTTTTTTTCTCCCGTTTTTGATTTCGGCTTTTGACCACTTGAAAACTTGGTTCCACAGGGACACAGATAGGTATTCTGCTGTCAGTTAATTTTTTTATAGATATAATGTTTTCAATCTCGATCTCTTTTTCTGTGTATATATCTTTATTTTTATCAAAAGGCCATATTTTTTCTTTAAGTTTTTCTGTTGTGTTTTTGATCATTTTTGAAGGTTCTTTTTGTGAAATGCACCTTTGTTGGGGAGGATGAGAGTTTCCGCATGTTTTACAAAGGAAAGATTTCCCTGCAAAATGTAGAGCAATATTAATTCCATCGATTTTTATTGAGTGTGGTATTTCCTCAAGCCTGACGGAAGGCTTTATTCGGAAAAGTCGACGACCATTTTTGAGATTTCGGTCGAAACAATACGTCGTATGTTTGACTGAGTAAAGATCGCAAATAAAGGGCTTCATTCTGTCTGGAATTTCATTGTCCTCGACTAGTGGGTCACATTTGATAGTTATTAACAGACCTATTTCGCTTCGGATATTAGTGTTTATAAAGTTTCTACATTCAGAAATTTGAAAGTTTGTTTCATTAATACGTAGTGCGTCTTCGGCTGATTTCATTTCGAGAACCCAGTTTCCTCTGGTGTTGTATGTAAGTGAACTTACTTAATTTTTTCCAACAATCTCTGTAGTTTTTTGGTATAGCTCTTCTGCTCGATTTTCTTGATATTCACGTTTAAACCCATTTAAGGGGTCCATATATACATTCAAGTCTAAAACACATTCCATCCTATTATTTTGCACGGTCGTTCAGACTTACTAAATAAGTGGAAAGTTATTATACGCAAGCGCAGTAAAGTTTGCATTTTTTAAAAAGTTTTAAAAATGGCTACGGATAACGAATATAAAAAAAATTCTCATTGACAACGAGCTATTTTTCTAATTTTTAGCAATTTAATATGCATTTAGCCGTTTATTAAAAGGAAATTATAATAAAAGTAACTTCTAGTACACGATAAAATGTTTCAAATTAAATATAAAACCTCTAAAAACGAATAAAATGTAATTACAGCAATAGCTTTTTTAGTGTGTTTTGTTTATCTTTTTCAAATTGTTTTTAAAAAAATTTTGAGCGTGGAAAATTTTAAATTTTAACTTTTTCAGATAGATGAACTGTTAATCTTTCTTAGAATGTTTACTGATATTAGTATTCAATTTTTTTTCAAGATTAAAAGATATTTTTTTAACATTAACTTTTAGTAAGCTGTTGCTAGGCTACCCTATAATCACAATACATAATTACATTGATGTGAGTATATATATATATATATATATATATATATATATATATATATATAATATATATATATATATATATATATATATATATATATATATATATATAAAAAAAAGTTGATTATAATAAAAAGATAGCGTATAACCATTTTAAAATATATTTAGATGTAAAAATATATTAACAATAGTATATTTTAACTTTATATATATATATATATATATATATATATATATATATATATATATATATATATATAAAAGATATGTTAGTGTATTTTAAAAATAGAGTGCTATAACAGAGACAAAATTAGATGTATTTTTGCTAATTTATTAAAATTAACAAAAACTAAGCATTTTATCAAGTCATTGTCATCATGTTTTGGCAGAGGCAGTTAGCTTGTAGGGGAATTTTTGTTAACAATTCATGAAATTTTTGCGCAAAACATTTAGAATTGACCAAAGCATGACCATAATTAAATTTAGTTAAAAAAAAAAAAAATTTTAATGTATCTTGAAATTTTAAGACAACTTCATGTTATTAGAGTAATAACATTCTAATAATGTTATTACTCAAGATTGTGGAAATTTATAATGATATGACCTTGAGCTAATTTTATTATAAACTATTAATAAAAGCAGGTTGATTTGATTCAAATAAATAGAGATTTTTTGAGTCAAGTCTTGAATCACTTATTTGATTTGATTCAAAATATTTAGGCTTAGCAGGGGCCTAATATATATATATATATATATATATATATATATATATATATATATATATATATATATATATATATATATATATATATATATATATATATACATACATACATATATATATATATATATATATATATATACATATATATACATATATATACATATATATATATATATATATATATATATATATATATATATATATATATATATATATATATATATATATATATATATACATATATATACATATATAAATATATATATATATATATACATATATATATATATATATATATATATATATATATATATATATATATATATATATATATATATATATATATATATATATATATATATATCCATGACATGATGTTAAATTAGTTTTTTGAGGTAGGTAAGATTTTTTAGGCCTTAAATTAGAGCAAACATTGTTTTTGTCACGATTTTTTTATAAAACATTAAATTCAAAATCAACTAAATTGAAAACTAAAATGCTTTTATTTTTATTTTTTTAATACAAGTAAAACCTATATGCATTATGAAAATCCAAAAAAAGATCTAAGCATATTGATTTAGATACCAAAAAAAATAATAATAATTAAACATTTTATCTTAATTTAAAAAAACAATCGGACTAAAGTTAAGTATATATTTCAAATAATATATTAAAACAATAATTTACCAAAGAAAAACCATAAAAAAAGCATTTCAATATTTTGCAGATCCATCTTTCTTAAATAAGGATTGAAGAAAGCAATTATCTAAAATCTCAATGTTTCTATCAGCATTAAGTCAACCTTCAAACATTTAATAGCATTTAAGTCCTGCATAAATCATGTAGGCCCAAAAGTCTACACTGCCATTACCTTGCTTGGTTGGTTTTCATGTACAATTCAAATCAAATTACTCTTGAGGTGATTGCCATAGCAGAACATGAAGCAATAACATATTTTTGCATATCTACCTCAACATTCATTTTGTCTGAGAATATAACATTTCACCACTTGCTGTCGTGTTTCATCAAGCAAATTAATTTTATTAATTAAAAACGTTTATCTCATTGTGTTGCCCACCAGATTATCCAGATCCATAATGTCATCTGTTTCAGTATAAGGTTTTCAAATATGTGAATATTCAATATTTAACTTATTGGCTATTTGACGAGGAGATAATTCTTGGTTTTAAATAAAAATAGATTTGTAACATGTTTTTTCAGAGAATCTCAACCATGATTTTGGAGTTTCATGCTGTATTACTTCACTCGTTATGAGGCTTTTTCAATATCTAATTTCTTTGTGTTTTTATCAGTACTATTTCAAAATTAGAAAATGCTAGTGAAAATCAAATTAAATTATTATGCTAATGAAAATCAAATTAAATTAATAAAAAAAATATTACATTGATTTTAAAAATAAAGCAGTAAGCATTAATTTTTAACGAACAAAAAAAATTTTAAAAAATATAGATGTTATAAAGTTACATATAATTAGGGATACAAATGAAATTTTATGGTAACAACTTGTCCATTAAATAAAAAACACGATACTTATTAATTAGAAATAATAAAATATTTAAAAAGCTAACTAGTTTTTAAAGTAATTTTAAGCAAACAGGATATATAAGTAAAAATGCTCTAATTAATGGCCAATTGTGTATGTATCATATATATATATATATATATATATATATATATATATATATATATATATATATATATATATATATATATATATATATATATATATATATATATATATATATATATATATATATATATATATATATATATACATATATACATATATATATATATATATATATATATATATATATATATATATATATATATATATATATATATGTTTTTTATATATTTAAACATCTTTATATTGTTTTTATCATTTTTGAATCAACAATTCAATTATCTTTATTATTATTTCATTCTATCAAAAATATGCAAATAATAACTACTAAGTAAAACTTTAAAAATATTGTTGCTACTCAGAAAAAATTTTGGTATCTAAAGATCGTCACCATCTTTAAAATTATAATATTTGAATTTGACACTGCGCTTGCGTATAATAACTTTCCACATCTAAACGACCGTGTTTGCCTGATAAAGGCACCAGCGTAACTAGCCATAGTTATGTTAAAAACACAAAAATCATACCTTATTAACACAAATACTAAAAAGATGTTTAGATGTGTTTTTTTTCCGCTTTATCTTAATATGAATCTTTTGTTAAGTGTTATTGTTATTGTCTAACTGATAGAATAATGAATTAACCTATGCACAGTGGGCCAGAATTCACTTTTACTGGACAAAATTCATAACTAATTTAATATTAGGGCTATAATCACTAAAATTAGCACGAGTACTAATATCATGTCTGCCCTTTTTATGAAGGTGCTATTTTTTTATTTCGTTGCTATGGATACCTTTATTTTGCTTAGCAACAATCTATTTTTAGTATTTGCAGATATTTTACGAGTGCTATATTCACTAAATTTGGCATGAGTACTAATATGCGGTAGTGGTGTAGTGGTAGAGCGCTCGCTTCATAAACGAGTGGTTCGGAGTTCGATCCTCACCACGTCCCTGGTAGTACCGCGCTCAAATCGTTTCTCCGCGCAGCGGCCTTGTTCATCAAGGTTCGTGTTTCGGAGTTATAGAGTTGAGAGAGGGTTATAGCCACAAATAAGTAGCCTCCTCGTCTGCAGTGGCCTTCTCGGCCTTGAGGAGGTGAATTAAAAATAAATAAAAAAATATGGCGTGTTCATTTTTTATAAAGGTGCTATTTTTTTATTTTGTTGCTATGGATAATTATATTGCTTAGTTACAATATCCTTAGTTACGATGGGGTAAACAAAATGTCGTTATAACATCCTTAATTTGTAGCAAAAAAAAAATAGTAAACAGATAGGCAGAAAAATTGAAAACAGAAACACAATTCAAGTAACATTGCAGTAAAAATGTAATAATATAATATATTTACACAAAATCTTTAAGTGGTACTTCTTTTAGTAGTTCTAGCACTCCATCTGTAAAGTCTTTCTTCTTTGGATGATGTGGTGTTCTCAAATTACAAATAATTGGATCAGATGAACACATCAATCTCCTTAACAAGTCTTCATTTGTTTTAGAACGGGAAGTGCTTCTTGTGCCTCTTCACTGAGCATGCCAATTGGCAAAGCCATTCGATCCACAACTTGCCAACCATGAATAAAAATTAGGTGCAGGCTCTGTGGCATGTGGTACCATGGATACTGGTTCACATATCGTTCAGCTGTTGCATGCAGAAGTCTCTAAATCGAGAAGAATCACTAACATGTTGTGACGATATAGTGCACAAAATAACATGCAACATCTTAATGATGATGACACCTAGTTGGAGAACTTCAGAAGTCTTCTCTGCATTTTAAAAAAATTATCGAGCAGTATTACCAGTGTTTGAAGATTCTGAACCACAAGTCCTTGGAAAATCAATTAAAAGCCCAACTTCATCACGGAGTTTCTTTTGAATTGATGTCTTTCTATCTTGAATTATTTTTTTTCCTGATGGTTCTCGTGTTGACCATTCTGTATTGTTAATTTGTAGCTTATTTTGAGAAGGCATTCCATAGTTCTGATCTATGCATGGAGAGTTGAAAGCCCATAATTAAGTCCAGTTTTAGTAATTGGGAGATTTTTTGCAGTATTTAAGTCATTCTTTTTTTTTTTATTGCAACCACAAACTGAGCGGCATTGCGATGATTTTGTTGCTGTGGATAGTGCTGTGGCAACTTTCCCATCCACCATTGTAATTTCAATTTTGTGCAGAACTGTTAATTTGTCATACTTTGTAGTAAATAATTTTTCTATTGAGTTTTAAAGGAATTATTCTTCTTCTTTTAATACATCTGATGTTTCTTTTTTATAGGAGAATCTTATTGGTCTGCAAAATAAAGTGGATGACGGATGAGGGTTGGACCAAATAATCTTCTTTTCACCATTACAATATCCAGATAACAGCAAAGACACAAAGCAAGTGAGGAATAAGCTAGCTTCATAAGGTAAAATATTTTAGCGCTCAAAAGTTATGACCATATAAAAATTGTAACCTCCTCGACTTGAGGAGGATTCAAAGTTTACATGGTCATAATTTTTAAACGCTAAAATATTTTACAATAAAATTTAAAATTTATGGATAAATATAAGTCTTGTTGAGAATAGTACAAAAAATATTTTATCAACTTGTTGCTCTCACGTTTGGGGCAGGTACGTCTCAAATTTTGGGGCTTGTTTGGCTCCAATCATCGCAATTTTTTGCAAAACCAGGCTCCAATCATCGCAATTTTTTGCAAACCATCCTTATTTGATATAAGTATAAACATATAAATGTTTGGAGTTTGCTCAATGTCTGGAAGTTAGCTAACTCAAACACCAAAAAATGCTGGAACCGCCCATGAATATTTTTGCAAATCATTGCAAATAAAAATTAATTTAGCAAATATTAGCAGCTAAACTAAACATATTTTCATAATATGGATATAAAAGCTTCAAAATATGTATATAAAATAACAGGATACTACAAGATCTTCTATTTTTTTTATTTTTTAAACCAAAAAATACACTTCAAACATTCTTTTGAAGTATTTAAAATTATTATAACTTATTTGTTTTTTTACCTATTTTAATCTAACAACTCTTAAAATGCAGAAAATAGACAGTTCAACAATAAAATAATTTTCAATGGGCAATATTTAATACAGTGTTACATTATTACCATAGATTTTGTAAACAACATTTTTTGCTTTATAATTTTTTTTTTCTAATTTACGTTTGCATATACTTTAACCACATAATTAGTCTATTCATTAAAATTTTAGATGTATATAAAAGGTTTTAAATTGTTTCATAATATCTATAACAAGGTTTAAAACCATTACGACATCAAAATTCTGACTTTGATTTTTATACTTTTGTCCAGTCAGTGGCCCACTGTGCTATGATTTAAAATTATGCTACTAAATTCCTTGCGGGTACATTTTAAAAGTAATCCTTATTCATTAATAAATCTTTTCATTTTTAAATTTGGTTAAGATTCTTTGTGGGTTTGCATTTTTTTTTTTAATACTTTTTTTTAAAGAAAACTTTTTAAAAATAAACTTACAACATAATTTTGTTTATAATAATATAAAAGTATACTACAATGTGGGAGAGGAAGAGGGTGGCAATGCAAATGAAATATTTGTAATTTATGTTGTCTTACTTTAATATTTTATATGAACAGTTTTTATCCTTTAAAAAAAAAATATTCCGCTCCTTTCATCAGGATATATAAAGACTAAAAGTAGAAAATAAAATTTAGCAAAATCATTTGCTAAAAAATCTTTTTTGTACTAAAAAGTAGAAAATAATCTTTTTAATTTAAATTTAATAGTCCAGTAAACTAAAGATTAACAGGCTCGTTTCTATATAAATCTTGCGCCGATATGTCAATTTTTAGTTTACTGAGCTATTAAATTTAAATCAAAAACTTTATTTTCCACTTTTTAGTACAAAAAAGATTATATTTTTTTAGCAAATGTTTTTGCTATATATTTTATTTTCGACGTTTTAGAAATTAACTTCTGAGCGTCAAATAAATTTATTATTTTTACGGCAAACGAAAACTTTAAAAATATATTAAGTATAAATAAAATCAATCACGTATCAACAATTTTACGTATCCATTTCAAGCAAAACTACTTTTACTTTGGTTCTTTGGTTATCGTTAGTTTTTTTAAATTTTTTGTTTTTAAGCAAATAATAATTTTAATAAGTTGAAAAAACACGCACACATTTTGTATGTGATTATATAACAAGTAAATGTTCAAAAAGTGTAAAGCCAAGTTAATTGATTTTGAGAAATCGACGAAAAACTGGACTATTTATAAGTACGCAATAAAAGAAGTTGATGTTTTTTCAATCTATGATTAAAACCAAGTGTCTATTATTTAATCTAATATTAAAATAGATGATAGATTTCAGTATATAAAGTTTGGCGGTGGAATAAAGTCAAAATTTTTATTTTTAAGACTTAACCATTTTTGAAAATTCACTGATATATATTATATATTTGAGTGAATTTTCATAGGTCTAAAAAATAACAATTTTTTATTAATTACTACAAAATAGGCAATAGCAAAAAATACAAAGAAAATTATTCAATAAAAGTTTAAATTTTTGTTGAATAATTTTCATTATTTAGTTATTCTCTCTTTTTACTATTATGTAAAAAGAGAGAATAACTAAATAATGGTTATAATGGTCTTATAATGGTTCAACTGTTTTTTCATATTGGGATTTTTCCATAAAATAATAATTTAGTAAAACCACATAAGTGTTTTTACTAAATTATTATTGCTCTGTTCTTTAAGAGCATTGAGCACTCTATTTGTAGAATACACTAACATAATATATATATATATATATATATATATATATATATATATATATATATATATATATATATATATATATATATATATATACATATATATATGTATATATATATATATATATATATATATATATATATATATACTCACATATATATATATATATCCTTATCTATAATATATATATATATATATATATATATATATATATATATATATATATATATATATATATGTATATACATATATATATATATATATATATATATATATATATATATATATATAATATATATATCCTTATCTATAATATATATATCCTTATATATAATATATATAATATATATATATATATATATATATATAAATATATATACATATATATATATATATATATATCCTTATATATAATATATATCCTTATATATAGTATATATCCTTATATATAATATATATTTAATATATATATATATATATATATATATATATATATATATATATATATATATATATATATATCAGCGCTCGAAATAGTTTTTCAAAACTTGCCGATCAAATGTAATTTTTTGACAAAAACAGCTTATTTTCCCTTGAATTTTTCTAAATTTCCCTAAAAATAGCCGATCATTGATCGTTGATCGGCTGTTATTTCGAGCGCTGATATATATATGTTATATATATATATATATCCTTATGTATAATATATATTTAATATATATATATATATATATATATATATATATATATATATATATATATATATATATATATATATGTATATATATCCTTATATATAATATATATCCTTATATATAGTATATATCTTTATATATAATATATATTTAATATATATTATATATATATATATATATATATATATATATATATATATATATATATATATATATATATATATATATATATATATATATATATATATATATGTATATATATATTAGTTTTGTCTTTTTTTTTTAAGTTTTCAATTCTCTTTCCAGTTTATAATTTATTTTTAATTTTAGTTTAAGTTTGCATTTGTTTATTCAGGACATTTTTTAAATGCATTATGGGATCCTTCATAGATTATTCAACCACCTATTTGGCAGTTTTTATTAAACTTAAAACACCATTTTTGTTTTAATTGAGGGAAAACTTTTGATCTTTTTTTGTTTTATCTATAAGTTAAATTTAGTGTTGCATAATTTATGGATGATCCCTTACCTTAAACAGGTAAGGGATCATCCATATTTTTTTTAACTTTTAATTTTTCCGGATATCCAAAATATTTTCAATACATGCAAGTTGAGGTATATATTTTTGTAATATATTTATTTTTAAGCTTTTTGACTCATCACTTAAAAAAAAATTATGAAAAGTAACAAAAAAAAAAAAAAAATAGAAACAACTAAACTAAAAGCCAAATTAAAAAGAAAATAAGGGAAAACAAATTCCAGATTTTTTCCCAAACAATTTTCCGGACTTTTAAAATATGACTAGGATAATCTATGCTCAAATCATGCAGGGCTGTGGCCAAGTTGATAAAACAAAAGATTATATTCATGGCCATAAGACTTGGGACCACACGTGTCTCCTGAGAAGGCTTGATATATACGCATACATATGGTTTTATTCAAAACTATTAACTTATATGTGTATATATAAGCTTATATAAGTATAAATACATATATAAGTTTATGACATTATAAGAATTTACTTTTTTGTCATAAAACTGTTGTAAACCGTAATAAAATAATCTATTTTATATTTATTTGCTTCTATCATATTATTTATATCATGAAAACAGTCACTTCGCAAATATATTATTGCGTTTATTTGATCTTATAATTGTTTTTAAAGTTACTAAAAGTCTAAAATGTCACGTGGTGATTTTGGTGGTGGGTACCAAGATTTTAAATCAGAAGGTAGTTTTAATTTTTTATATTTAGAAAGTAATGTTTTTCTAATACTAATGTTCATTACTCCCTTTTCACAAAAATCTAGAATCTTTATTTATATTTAAGATTAGATTAATTTAGAGTTACTTTAAATAATTGTTGCAAAACACAATGAAACAAAGAAACTTGTTTAAAATTTTGAAATGGCTTTTAAAATCCTGTTTAAAGTTAGAAAATTCTCAATCAATTTTTATATTTTTCTAAAAAAATTAAGAATATTTAAAATATTTTGCTTTTTTTAAGTAACGCTTATAAAGATTTAAACTTTTAAGAATTATAGCATAGTTTTTTATATTTACCTCAATTCTTTACAAGATCACATTAAAGGGATCCCCAACTGTCAAGACAAGTTGTGTTCATATTGAAGAAAATGTTTAAAAAAAACATTTTGGCTAAATTTTTTTGATTAAAACTAAATATTGAATGCAGGCCTTGCGATAAAGCATCGGGCGATGTGAATTTTACGTCGTCTAAGAGCGATTTTGCGCGTAGCTAGGGCTATTTGCGTTGAGCAAAAAAAATTTTGTTTGAGTATATTTAAAGATATTTTTGAGCGGAATTTTAATGAAGTAATTTACGATTATTTTAATATTTAATAAAGTATTTTAAAAACCGCACGCAGTTGATATAAAAGTTAAAATTACAAAAAAATTAAATATGCTCATTATTTACAAGTAGAAAAAATTCAGATTAAAAAAAAGTTTAAATCTTTTCAAGCTAACATTTAAATAAAATTATTCAGCAATAGCAAAGTTGTCGATAAAATTGAACAAAAATACTTTCTTTTAGTTTTAGATTTTTAATTTAAATAATTATTTTACGGGGGTTTGTTAGGATTTAAAATTATTCCATAGATTTAAAAATATTTATTAACTGTTAGACTTATTTAAAGTATTTAAGAGTAATTTTGAGGAAATGTTTTAACAATTGGTAAGCGCAAATAAAAAAAAATAAAAGGAATAATATTAAAACGTATTCTACTTGATTTAATAAAAAAGTACAGCTATTAAAATTTTTGTAAAAAGTAATTCGAAAAAAATTACTTAAATAATAACAATCGCTTTTTTGTTAAAAGTTACCGAAACTCAACGAAGCGTGCTCAAGAACAGCTGCTGAAAAATAGAACATCAATAGTTTTCAGAATAATTTTTAAGAATAATTTTTTTGCTGAAATATTTCCTTTATATCTATAAGATTTTTATTCTAACATTTTATTTTACCAAAAATTTATCAAAAAAAATTCTTTGTAAACATTATAAATCTATTCAAAATGTTCGTTAAAGTTTTTTAGTAATATGAGTGATTGTGCTTATCATCAGCTTTATGAAAATATATAAAAATAAATAAATAAATATTATCTAAAATCGCGCGTAAAAATATTAGCTATTGCACAGTTTTTAATCGTACAATATTAAAATTTCCAGTTTATTACTCGCTGACTTTTTAAAAAGAAAAATTAATTATGTGAAAAACTTTAAATTACATATTTGAGAGAAAAAAAATCAAATATTAGCATATTTTATAATCTTTTTTATAATGTTTTTTATTCGTTTAGTATAGACAAAACGTGTCAAACGTCAAGAAAATAAACAAATGTTTTTACATATTAAAAAACGAAACATTCCAAAACATTTTTAAATAATAACATTTCTACATTAATGATTTTAAGTAGTTTTGCGGTAATTAAGTAAATTGGTGCAGTTAATGTCGATAAATATGAAAAGCAAATAAAAAGAATTTAATGACATCAAAAATCACGTTGCTCTTATGTGTTGCGCAGTTTTTATTCATCACAAGGCCTGCTTATAGCTTTGGAGTTTGAGCAATGCTATCCTTAGATTTGCACTTTTTTTTTTTGTTTTGTCTTATTTTGACTTGCGGCATTATATTTGAATTTTATTCAAGCTTTATATATTATATAAAATCTTAACTAAATAATAATAATTGCAGTTTTTGTCATTTTTATTTTGTTTTTGGTGTTTTTGAGTTAAAGACGTTGCAATGGATAAATAGTATTAAGTTCTTTTGTTAGAAAATGTGCGCTTGTTTGGTTGTTATATTTTTCATTGGTTGGAGTTATAACTATTCATTGATTAGTTATAACTCTTTATCCTTGAAATTATTTTGTTTTCTTTTTTATTTAAAATAAAAAAAGGAACAAAGAAAGCTCGGCACGTTTATAAATAGCTTGAAAACCAAAAGGTTTATAACTTTTGTAATTTTTTATTGTTTGTTTTTATTATTTTTGCGTTTTTTGTAATGTTCAGTACTTTTTTTTTATTTTTTTATTTTTTTTTATTGTGTTTAATTCTTGATTTGTTTCGAATATTAGCTAATAATATTTCTCTTAGGTTAACAACTGTAAAACACAGCAAGACAAATTAATTGTTTTACCTGACAGTTAATATTTATCACATTATATATATATATATATATATATATATATATATATATATATATATATATATATATATATATATATATATATATATATATATCAGGCTTGGTCGGCAAGCAGGAGCGATCGCTCTCGATTGCTGACCACGGAAATAATATTTAGTTGCGAAAAGCTGGCCAGATTTTTTAGTCGTTTTGAGAACTTTTCAAAAAGCAAAAAAAAAATCCTCAAAAGATTAGTTGGACCGATGAGAGACAATTACAAAAAAAAAATTAGGAAAATAAAATATCTTTTAATGCAAAAAAACTTAAAGGAAAATAAATTGTTTAGAACAAATATTTTCAAAACATCTCTCTTTTATAATTTTTTTGTAAAATTAAGCGACGTTTTTTATATAAAGTAACATCTTACGTTTGTTTAAAAATGTTCTTTATTTATCAAAGTTTGCAAGTTTTAGTTTTATCAAAGCTAAATTATTTTATAAATAAAAAAGTTAATTTGTTTAATACCTTTTTTATGTTTCACATAGTTTAAAAAGTTTAACATATTTGAAACAATTCTTCTTAGTAAGATAAACGAATGAAATAATTAAATCATTCAATTATTATAGAAATTAAATTTACTAGATATAAATAAACTAAAAAAGTTAAAAATACTTTTATGACGAGGAAGCAAAACTGCTTCATAATATCGCTGATGATGTTTAGTGAGTGGGTTTTTTAATTTTAATTAGTATTTAAAGCAGAAAAAAGTATAACAAGTTTTTAAGAATGGCAACTTAAGCGAAAATAATTAGATTTAGTGAACCAATATCTAGAAACTTTTCTTTATATCTAATAACTTGCTATATATATTTATGTGCTGTTGTGACCTCAGACGCGGTGCTTGTTTATCTGCGAGTTACTTTGTATGCATAGTTATTGTTTAGTAACCAGAAACTTCTTATATGATTGCTACATAATTAGTTTTATTAACTTTAATGATTATTAATAACTTCATTGAAAACGCAATTATTTTTGTAAGTCTTTGTTTACAAATTAAATCGATAAAAAATAGACACACAATATTACATTTACATAAAAAATACATACTCTTTAAATAAGTATATACTAATAAAATCTACAATTTATAAATAAACTTTCAAAATTTTGACAATTTAAATAATATATATTTAAAACATTTATGTAAACAAATAATAATAGTTTATAAGAATTATGGCTATGCAGATGTGGCTCCGAGAATGAGCCATAGAATTGATAATATATTTTTATAACAATCTATTCTAGAAATCTCATAATGTAACAAATCGTTGATAATACAATTTCTAAAACATTTCAACAGAATACTCTAGAACTTTATTTCGCTTAGTCAGCGTATTTTTTGAACCAATAGAATTAGTTTGTTCTTTAATTTGGTGGGATTTTAGAGTTCGCAAATATTCTTTTCATTCTTTTGCACCAAGATGTTTTGAGAACATTCAAGTTTTTTATGTTTCCATGTATGTCCGTAAAACCAAAATTTATTGTTTCGTACATAAAGTTAAATGTTCTCAAAACAACTAAAAAACCTGGCCAGTTTTTCGCAACTAAATATAATTTCCATAGTCAGTATTCGAGAGCAATCGCTCCCGCTTCCCGACCAAGCCTGATATATATATATATATATATATATATATATATATATATATATATATATATATATATATATATATTATATATATATATCTTTATAGTGTAGTCGAAAGAGACTTTTATGGTAAAAAAAGTCTCTTTCCACTACAATTTTAATTAACTCGGCTCTTAAGCTGTATTTGATTGTTGTCGAAATGTCAAAGCAATTAAATTAATGCAGAAGTACTTTAAATTTTATTGTTTTTTAAAAAAACTGCAATAATAATGACTGGAAAGTTTTTTTTAATTAGTGGTGTTTTTGTTTTTGCTTTATTAAAAAACATTTTTAAAACATGCTTAAGTGTTGCTACATCGACTATCTTATAGCCTGCTGCTACAAGGGAGTGTTGCTACATCGACTATCTTATAGCCTGACTCGCAACGGAGTGCTGCTACATCGACTGACAAATAGCCTGACTCGCAAGAGAGTGCTGCTACATCGACTGACAAATAGCCTGATACGCGAGGGAGTGCTGCTACATCGACTGACAAATAGCCTGACTCGCAAGGAAGTGCTGCTACATCGACTGAGGGTTTGGTTTGGGCAGGCAGTCGTTTAAAAAATTCATTAAAAAAATCATTTAAAAAATCATTAAAAAAAAATCATTAAAAATCATCAAAAATCATTAAAAAAAAAAAAAAATTTTTTTTTGAAGTTTTTCAACATTTTCTGGTCAGGCTTATTAACGCGCTCTTTAAAATTACAGTTTATGGGAAAAACTTTGTGACTACCATGCAAGAGTATATGTATATATTTATATATATATATATATATATATATATATATATATATATATATATATATATATATATATATATATATATATATATATATATATGTATATATATATATATATATATATATATATTTATATATTATATATATATATATATATATATATATATATATATATATATATATATATATATATATATATATATATATATATATATATATATATATATATATATATATATATGTATATATATATATTGTTTTTGTTTATTTTTTTTAATTTTACTTTTTTGATTATTGCTTTTACTTTATTTTGTTTCTTGATTTTTAACAGGTTGCAGTTACTTACATTAATATAAATATTTTTACTTATATATATTATCGCCATATCAATTTACCGTAATGAAAACTACAAATAGCAAATGTAATGTTTGCAAGGTTAATGTCTATAAAAATCAGAAAGCTAATTTTTGTGATAACTGCCTCAGTTGGGTCCACCTAAAATTTAACAACCTCATTGTTAACATTGGTAACAATGTCCAGGCAACAATCCTTTCATCCATAAATCATTTCACATATTACTTATCAAATCCTTTTGAAAAATCTTTCTTTATAAAACCTACTGACGAATATGAAATTTCCAAAATTATCAACTCTTTAGATGCAAATAAAGCTTCTGGAGCAAATGGTATGCAAGTTAAAATTCTAAAACTATTAAAAACGGAACTTTCAAGAATTTTTTCTAATACTTTTAATATCATGTTCTCAAGTGGTATTTTCCCAGAAAACCTAAAAACTGCCAAAGTTATACCTATTTTTAATTTAATTTAATTTTTAATGTCAAACTACAGGTCAATTTCCGTCCTCTCCAACATTGATAAAATTCTTGAAAGACAAATGTTTAACCGCTTATACAAATTCTTCAATGAAAATAAACTGTTTTTTTAATTACAATATGGTTTTCGAACAAACTACATCACTTGCTTTACTAAGTCTAACAGAAAAAATTAAAGATTCTCTGGATGAAGGAATGTTTGGATGTGGCATTTTTGTCAACCTTCACAAGCATTTGACACTGTAGATATTGACATTCTACCTTATATACTATCCTACTATGGTATTAGAGAAGTTTCAAACTCTTGGTTCAAATCTTTCTTTACTAATAGAACTCAACTATTATCCATTAGTAGAGTGAGCTTAGACCTGAACAATATCAAAATAAGTGTTCCTCAGGAATCTGTCCTTGGCCTTTTAGTATTAGAGAAGTTTCAAACTCTTGGTTCAAATCTTTCTTTACTAATAGAACTCAACTAGTATCCATTAGTGGAGTGAGCTCAGGCCTGAACAATATCAAAATAGATGTTCCTCAGGGATCTGTTATTTCTTTGTTATTTCTTATTTATATAAATGACATGTCGAAAGCTTTAAAATTTTGTAGAGTCCAACACTTTGCAGATGACACAAACCTCTATTTTAATAAGGCTATTAAAAAAATCAACAAATATGTTAACTATGAGCTTAAAAAACTATGCAACTGGCTAAATGTCAACAAAATTTCCCTTAACTCCAAAAAAACTGATTTTATATTATTTAAAAGTCGTCACAAAAAATTAGATCAACAGCTCAAAATTAAGTTAAATGTGAAAAAACTTTAGCTATAAAGCTTGGCAAAAACTTTGTCTGGACTTACAATTATAACGATTTATCTAATAAGTTGAATAGATCCCTTGACATTCTGTCAAAGCTAAGACATTTTATACAACAAAAAACTCTAAAATCTATTTACTATGCTTTGTTTCACGCTAACTTCACATATTGCCTACTATCATGGAGTCAAAACGTAAGTATTTTTCTGCATAATAAACCTATTTATTATGCAGAAAAAAGCAATCAGGATTATTGAATTTCTACCAAAAAGTTCACATCAGTCACGCACTGCAAATTTTAAAAGTACATGATATAATTAAAATTGAAAATTGTTTATTTATTCACAGCTGCCTAAACAAAAATCTGCCTCCTATATTTAATAAATGATTTACTCTATGCAGTGCAATTAGCTGTCAACTTACCAGAAATTCTTGTAGTGGTGCACTGAGTGTGCCAACATATAATACAAAATCCTATGGTAAACATTCCTTTAAATACTCTGCATTAATGGACTTGAATCAAATTCAAAATAAATTAAAATCAATCCCTTTTAACAACATTAAAAAATATGTTCTCAAAACCAAATTAAAATACTACTTGCTACATCAAGATAAATAGAAACAACAGTAGTATCACTGGTGATAAAATATATATCACTGTAAAAAATGTATAAGATATTAATATGAATGTTGACTAATTGCAACCTTCTGTGTGTGTATTATTTATTTTATTTGCATTTTTTTTTTTTTGTTTTGTTTTGTTTTGTTTGTTCACGGTCCCTCTCCTCAATTTAACCTAGCTATATGAGAGTGAACCATCCAGAATGTAGACTGTATATATATATTTTTTATAACTTATAACATTCTTATGTAAAACATCTATATTTCTGGTAAATATATTGCTTTTTGTTGTTGTTGTTGTTGTTGCTGTTGTTTTGATTACAACGAATAAACCTTTATTAAAAAGAGTAAGCGTTTCTTTGAAAAGAAAAAACTTCATTTACTAAACAAAGAATAAAATACACATTAATTAGTTTTAAAAAAATGTGTTTATTATAAACAATTGTTAGCAACAATTTAACAATACTCGAAGAAACGAATCAAAGACTATACAAAATAGAAAATCTAAATAATAACCAATAGGTTTTATTGTGCCTTAGATAAAGGTGGAGAGGTTAAGGCCATTGCTCTTGACATTTCTAAAGCGTTTGATAAAGTTTGGCATGCTGGTCTTCTCCATAAGCTTTCTTCTTACGGTGTATCTGGAAATATCTTTAAGATTATTGAATCCTTTCTTTCCAATCGTAGTATAAAAGTTGTCCTTGATGGACAGCACTCTTCTTCTTATTCTGTAACCTCAGGGGTTCCTCAAGGTTCAATCCTTGGCCCTATATTCTTTTTAATATACATTAACAATCTTCCAGATATTATCACATCTAAGTTGGCATTGTTCGCTGATGATACTACCATTTATTCTTGTCACGATAAGAAGCCAACTCCCTCTGATTGCTTGCAGGGGGCATTTGAGCTTGAAAAGGATCTCACTTCTGCTACAGCATGGGACTCACAGTGGCTAGTGAACTTTAGTTCAGATAAAACTCAATTTTTTTCAGCCAATCGTTATCGCAATAATTTAGACCTTCCTATATTTATGAACGGTTATGTACTCGATGAGTCATCTACCCTTCATCTTCTAGGATTAACTCTTATTTCTGATCTTTCTTGGAAACCTTATATCAAATCCGTTGCAAATTTAGGCTTTTGCTAAAGTTGCATCTCTTTATCGAGCTCAACACTTTCTTACTCTAGATTCTATTCTCTATCTCTATAAATCTCAAATCCGACCTTGTATGGAATACTGTTGCCATATCTGGGGCGGATCTTCTAATGATGCTCTTTCTCTTTTAGACAAGGTGCAAAAATGCATTGTAAACATAGTTGGACCTGCCCTTGCAGGTAAAAAAGTAAAAAGTATTTTACTCTTTTTATTTTATTATTTTTAAGGGGTTTGTTATTTTCCACTACCAAAATTGATACAAGTCGAGGAAAAAATAGATAAAATATAACCAAAATAAAAATATTTTTTGATAAACAGTTTTTTCGCAACTTTTTTCAGTCAGTATATTAAGGAAATACTTTGCGCTAGAAACACAGTCAATTTTTAAAATTGTTTTTTCAAATGTCTTTGCTAAACTTTACTGTTTTCATCAATGCACTGGAAAGCAAGAAAACTAATAGCTATTTATTTGTAAATTTTTTTTTATTTCAATAAGTTTTTCTTGTAAAAACATGAAACGATGCTCCAAAACTGTGTGGGCTAGAGCATTGTTATTTACTAATATTTTAAACAATTTTTTAGGATCCTTTTTAAAACTTTTTTTTAAGTTTTAAAATACATTTTTTAAAACAGAGCAAATGTTATGTTCATTATCTCTAGTAATTCATATTAACATGTATCAAGTGTGGTAAATACATTTGTTAAAGAAACCTTGTTATTCTTTTATTTAACTTATTCCGTTATTACAAAATTTATTAATTAAATAATATTTTTTGCAAATGAATAATAATTTATTTTCTTATTTTTCTATTATATAAGTATTTAGAAAAAGCGTTAAATATATAAAAAATATATTTTTAAAAGCGAAAAGACCTAAAAATGAATAAACGTTTTAATGTAATAAATAAATAAACTTAAGAAAAAAAATTGACAAAATTTCTTATTGTTCTAGCCTGCATAGCAAATTAGTATCTTTATTATACGGCATGATATAAATCATGAATAAATTGCATATCAAAACTTACAATTGTTGTTAAATCTTTATAAAAGATATTTTTTTCAATAACAACTCTAAAAAAAAGGATACAAATGTTGCATAAAAATTTAATAAAAAAAAATAAAAATTTTTTATTTACTTTTTTTAATTATAAATTTTTATGTTTATTTAGTTAAACTTGATATTTTGTTACAATTTTGTTTCCTTTTTTTAGGATTTTTTTTTCTCAGTCGATAAGTTTAGCTTTTTGTTTATTATTGAAAAGCTTTATAATTTAAAATGTGCAAATTGCTGTGGTCAGTTTGTCTAAAAAAGAGTCAGGCTATAAGATTGTCTATGTAGCAACACTCCCTTGTAGCGGCAGGCTATAAGATAGTCGATGTAGCAACACTTATGTTTTAAAAATGTTTTTTAATAAAACAAAAACAAAAATACCACTAATTAAAAAAAACTTTCTAGTCATTATTATTGCGGTTTTTTTTTTTAAAAACAATAAAATTTAAGGTACTTCCGCATTAATTTAATTGCTTTGACATTTCGACGACAATAAAAAGCAGCTTAATAGACAAGGTAAAAAAATTGTAATCCAGAGACTTTTTTTTACCATAAAAGTCCCTTTCGACTACACTATAAGGATATATATATATATATATATATATATATATATATATATATATATATACATATATATATATATATATATATATATATATATATATATATATATATATATATATATATATATATATATATATATATATATATATATATATATATTTATCAAAAGTTTGGTACTTTATTTAAAAGCATTTCCCAAAGTTATTTATTCCAAATGTAATCATTTCTAAAAAATAACTTTAAAATATTTTAAACTAAATTAAATTCTCAAATGAACAAGAATCTACTGTATCCATTAGAGACTTACCACCATTAGGAGAGAGTAAACCTTATTCAATTATTAAAAATCTTATTCACACAGAGTATACCTCACAGAGGTCTTTAATTAAGTATACCTCACTTAGTCTTTAATTAGAGATTCATTAAGTTGTGAGGTATTATTCACACAGAGTATACCTCACAACTTAATGAATCTCTAATTAAAGACTAAGAAAGTTTGCTTGATTCGGAATCTAACATTAAAACTCATCCACATGTGCAATCTAGCTAGCTTCTGCAATGATATGGCTGGTGTATTGGAGGCTATTGGTATTACATGTACCCAAGTGAATGGGATCTTTTTATAGACAATTCATTCCAGAGCCTCAAGCTGTGTTGCTTCACAACAAACAACTACCCATCCATTTTGATGATTTACTGGGTGCATCCTTAAGTGGACTACATCACTATCAAGATGTTGATTAGTGCTTTGAAGTATGATGGCTATTGATGGGATATCATTGCAGGGCTCAATAAATTTTTTTTTTTATTTGTCTCTTCTATTTATTGGTGAACATTTACAGTCTCCCATTATAATTTACATTGAGCATTTGTAGGCTAGTGTGCATAATTTAAAAACCTAATTTTTATTTGCTATTTAAATTTAAAAATAAACAGCATGCCTTCCAAGGAGACCCCTGCAGTTTTTTGTCTCATGTCCACGCATAAGTTTTTTATTTTAGATAGCTTGGTCTTGTCAAGTTTTATTATTTTAAGCATTTCAATACTTGCCAGAAAAAAAAAACTAAATTTCAAAATCAATGAAAGTAAATCTAACAAAATAGGAAATTAATGATTTAAATAGTATATGTACTTTATATGTACTTTTTTTATTTTTGTTTTTGTCCAGTTGTGAATGATAAATGTTAATGTAACAAGTATATATATTGCAAAAAAAAAAAAATCTTTTGAAATACTAAATTTAATAACAACCACCATAAAAAAACAAAAATAGAAACAGTATGCAAATTATAAAATTATTTAATTTTATTATTTCTTTCTATTTAAACTTATTTTAATTTCCAATTTTTTTAGTTTAGCTTTTTTGTTTTTGAAAGTTTTTTCCGCAAAGGAACATTCTAAATAAAATGATTAAAAAAAACTGCTAAACAAATATTAATTTTTATTCTAAATAAAATAAAAACAGCAAAAGAAACATTTTATTTAAACTCTAAATAAAATAAATAAAAATAAACATTTGATTTAGACTCTTAATTAAGCAATTAAAAATGAACGTTTTATTTAAGTTCTAAATAAAATAATTAAAATATAAATGGCTAAACAACTTAAAAACTAAATTTCATATTAATTAAACTTTCCAAAACAAATTATTTATCAAGATATTAACGAAAAAATTTATAATTTTAAACGCTTTTTTTTTGTCCTCTAACTTAAATTCTGGCTCTGATTTTTTTTTCTTAAATGCAGGTTTGATTAATGTTTGATAAAGGACATCAATACAAAAAAGATATATACTTTTGTGTGTGTGTGTGTGTGTGTGTGTGTGTGTGTGTGTGTGTGAATGTGTGAATGTGTGAACGTGTGTGGATTAAGTAAGAAAAAGTGCAAATAAATTTGATTTTATGGAAAACTAAATATTTTTATTAAAAAAATATTGAAACAAAGTAGAAAAGCGTTATACTTTATTTGATTACAATTTTTATTTTGTTAAAACTATTCTGTTGAACTAAGATGTTTAATGCAGTGTGAGCGTTTTTTTTAAGGGAAAAAAACAATCTAATTGAGTAGTTGTGTAAATCGTTTAAAAAACTCTGCCTTAAGTACATTTATTCTACAAACCAGATATTTTTATAATGCAAAAAACTATGCAGATTCATGAAGTTAATATTGACCTCTCAACCGGAAGTATAATGTTAAAACAACAATTGTTTTTTTGTTAATATCCCAATAAATAATTTGTTTTGGTAATTTTAATCAACTCAATAATAGTCTCAGCATTTGTGAATCCCTTTAAATAGGATAAATATCCTGGGTAAAATGAAAAATAATGCATTTAAATCAAGTGAAAAATTTGTAATTTAAAAAAAAGTTGTGGTAGCCATAGATAGCCACTATTGCACATCCAAGTATGCTTCATTAAACAATGTCACTGCTCTTAACAAAGTGTTGTCACCTTTTAAGTAAAGAGTGTTAGCCGGTCCTTTAAGGTGCCATTCTACACAGTATCCCAGCGCTTGAAATAACTAAAATAAATATAAGGGAAATTCAAGGGAAAATAACCTGTTTTTTTGAAAAAGTTAAATTTGATCGGCATACTTTGAAAAACTATTTCGGGCGCTGGTATCCCAAATGCTTATAGTATTTAAATTTCCAATTTAATGTAAACAAAAATCTCGTTCTCCAGTTAATGTTTACCAAATTATATATCATAGTTTTGAAAATTAATAATTTTTAAATATTATTAGAAAAAAAAAAGAAGATAGAAATGGTAACTTTTTAATGAAATAAAACTGAAAAGAAGTCACAGTTTTGAAACTTTTAAAATAATCGCTGTTTTTGGTTATTTAGTTTTTAATATTTAGCTTTAGTTAGGCCAACTATATTAAGAAATATTACATTAAATTTCCCCTGCAAAGTAATTTATAAAGTTGGTAACTCAAATTATGCAATTAATTTTTTGCAAAATCTCTAACTACATCAAGTGCTATATTAAAATGTTAGAGGAAACAAAGCTTAATCCAAAAAAATAAAAAAGTTGTTTAATGTAACACCTACAAGTGATGTTATGTCAAAGGTTTTGCCCGTGAGCTGAAGATTTGTGGAATTCGTTGAGTTTTTCTTTACAACCTCTTTGTTTGCCTTTATAACAAAGCGTTTTATTTAAATTCTAAATAAAGTTATTAAAATAAAAATAGCAAAACAAATGTTTTCTTATTTTTAGCTTAATTCTTTTTTTTTTTTTTTTTTTAACTCCTGGTCTTTTGTAGTTAATATATGATCTTAATGTAAAAAAGTTTTTTAAAATAAAATTTGAGATTTTTTTTTTTTGCAGTTAATCTTTCACAGTGTTATTCAATAAAAAGCTATTCAAGTTTATACAGGGTATACTATCTAGTGTTTCGAATTTGAACTAACGATTATTTGACATTTAAAGCATCAAACGTCATAAAAAAATACAGATATTATATATTATAGTATAAAGTCTAATATTTATGAAATGGGTTGCTATTTGCTTGAACAAAGTTGGGAAATATAAAAAACTTATTTCCAAAGTGGTGAGTCTCCAACATAAACTATGATAAATTTGAAAAAAAAATTGGACAAAAAAGACGGCCTTCATAGGTATTTCTATGACAATATGTGAATTGTGTTCGTGAAACTGGTTGTGATAGTGTTCGTGAATGTCCATCAACATCGATTCGCCATCAATCTTCAGAGTTAAACCTTTCATGGTCAACTTTGCACCGATTTTTACGTAAAGATCTTGCTTTAAAGGGATACAAAGTTCAATTAGTGCATCAGCTAAATCTGACCATCCCATACAAAGCTGACCATCCAAGACAAAGCTCATTTCCACCTCGATGATTATATTAATAAACCAAACTATCGCATTTGGGGAAGCGAAAACTTCATTGAGGAGAAGCCAATATATCCACAAAGAGTGACTGTTTATGCGGTTTTTGTTCAGGTGACATCATTGGCTCATTTTTCTTTGAAAATGAGGCAGGAGCCACAGTAACTGTCAATGGTGAGCGCTATCGTGCCATGTTATCTTATTATTTTTTCAACCAACTTGAACTGTCTTCGAAAATCAAATTATTAGCAAAGTTTAATGTGAATTGGCTGCCAAAAAGCTGTGATCTGATACTGCTAGACTATTTTCTTTGGGGAGTGGTCAAAGGCGTATGTTACACCAAGCATCCAGAAATGACTGGCGATTTGTTAAATGAAATTGAAGCTGCTATTGTTGTAATTCGGCTGGAAATAATTGAGAACTGCCAAGTCAGTTGTGGTGGACATTTGAATGAAATCATTTCCCATAAATAAATGTCATGAAACAAACTTTCAAATAAAGCAAATTTTATTGAAAATCTAAATTCTAATATCTAAATTTTTTATCTAAAATTTTAATACAGTTTCTTGAATTACAACTATAAAATTAAATAATTAGATATAAATAAAATATACAAATATTAATAAAGATACTTATTACTAAAAATTTTAAAAGAATTTTTAAAAGACCTTAAGATTAAAAAAAGAAAGTATTGTACAAAATCTAATAGCTTGACATTTTGGTGATGTCAAATTGTTTATCTAATTATCAATTTCACAACTACTTGTGTTTTTAAGACTTTTGTTTCTGTGCAAAATTTGTCCGAATATCAATCCCAAAATCCTTTACATTACTAAAAAAAATTTTCTTTTAGAACGTAAACTTTACGCTATTAAAGATATTATTATTTTTATATAAAGAAATATATAATTTTTAATCAAATCTCATACTGATTTTTGTTAAAATTAGTTATAAACTAATATAAACATATATTTTTTTAATAAATGTAAAAAAGGATATTCTTTGAATAATTACAGTTTTCAAAGTTTTGTCATATCAAAAAGCGCTTTATTTAGGCTATTCAAATGTTCCAAAAGATGACAACAACTACCAAAGAATATCAACATCTATCGGCAACAATATACCCATACTTACTAAGAAAGGTAAGTTAATTACATTTTAATAGTGCTGCAGCCACAGATGATTCATTTATATTTTATCATTATATTAATATTATTATAGTTGCATCTATCCAAAGAATGGTCAATCAGATTGGGACATCTCAAGATGTTCCAGAGTTATTTGAACAATTGTAAGTTTGTTTTTAAACTTTATTTGGAAAGTTTTTTTTTTTTTTTTTTTTAAAAAGAGTATGAACTAAATATAAAGAAATATGATTGTGTTAAATATAAAGTAAATAAATTTTGTGTAATAAATATAAAAATTTACAATATAGTATTAATGTTGAAATGTTGTTCACCATAATTTATGGTGATTTTTTAGTTTTTTCTAAAATTCAAGTCGTTATAAAGCCTTGGGGAATCCTAAAAATTATCTATCTTATGTAATTTAAGACAGTTATTGTGTTTTTTCTAATGTAATCAAGTTAAATTTAATGAACAATTTGAAAATATGTAGTCAAAAGTCCCCCATTTACAAGTCAATAATGCGTTTGATATGTTCCAAAGCAGTTTCAGGTTTAAGAAAGTTTTCTTGGATTTAGCAAAGTAGCAATATAATTTTTTTTTTTTTTTTTGTAAAAAATGTTTTGCATTCCTTTTCTTGTAGCAATTTTCTGAGTTCATAAACAAAATAACAAAAAGTCCAAAACTTAATAGCTTGACAGAACTTGTATGCAGGAGTCAAGATTATAAGCATCTAAAGTGTTTTTGTTGTTTCTTCAAAAACTAGTGATCAACCAAAACAGGAAATGTTATAGTATAAAGTCTAATATTTATTATAGTATAAAGTCTAATATTTATGAAATGGGTTGCTATTTGCTTGAACAAAGTTGGGAAATTTAAAAAACTTATTTCCAAAGTGATGAGTCTCCAACGTAAACTGTGAGAAATTTAAAAAAAAATTGGACAAAAAAGACGGCCTTCATGCCAGAACCAAAATAAACCAAGTTTTAGGGTATACTAGTTTAATGCCGAAACTGAATCCAACATTTTAGCAAACATTTTATCAAAATTAAATCTTAAATTTTGTCAAAAATCTGTTTTATTTGAAAATATCTTATCTAAAATGCAATTTTACGTTGTTTATTTAGGTTTGTTGTTTTTTTACATTATTTGTTTATTTTTTTGATGACTTTTTTCCTTCTTATTTAGTAATAATGAAGTAATAATCATAAATAAATAGTAAGAAAAATAAAATTATATATATATATATATATATATATATATATATATACATATATATATATATATATATATATATATATATATATATATATATATATATATATATATATATATATATATATATATATATATATATATATATATATATATATATATATATATATATATATATATATATATATATATATATATATATATATATATATATATATATATATATATATATATATATATATATATATAGGCCTTGTTTCAAAGCGTTATGTGTAGAGTGATTTACGTACACCTTAAATGATTTTATCTAAGCAGTAAGCAATTTTGGTAAAGCGCCTTTTTATCATTTTTTAACTTTTAAATTATATAAGCGATAAGATAAAAGTAATTCATTTTTAAAAAACCACATTAACTTTTGAATGATTTTTATGTAAAAATATTTGTTACAAAAGTTTTGAATGACAATTATGTTAAATATAAGCGCTATTTACTAATAAAAAAAACAAATAAAATAAAATTTTTTATTTTTATTTTTTTTTTATTTTTTTGCTTAAAAAATGCTAATACTTTAAGCTACTTAATGTTGGAAATTTCTCTTGATGTTCTCTTAACGTTGGAAACTTCTCTTGATGTTCTCCTAATGTTGGAAACTTCTCTTGATGTTTTCTTAATGTTGGAAACTTCTCTTGATGTTCTCTTAATGTTGGAAATTTCTCTTGATGTTCTCTTAATGTTGGAAATTTCTCTTGATGTTCTCTTAATGTTGGAAACTTCTCTTGATGTTCTCTTAATGTTGGAAACTTCTCTTGATGTTCTCTTAATGTTGGAAACTTCTCTTGATGTTCTCCTAATGTTGGAAACTCCTCTTGTTTCATTTCATTTCTCTAATGTTGTCTCTAATTTTGTTCTTTGTATATTATATTGCAACTTGAAAATTGGAATTGTTTATTGTTTGAATTTAATTCTATTTTTTTCCCTTCATGAACTGAAGTATTGTTTCAGATTTTTTCTCTAAACCATTTATGGATTGGTTCCTTTGGGAATTAAGTATTTTAAAAGGATCCCCAAGTGCCCAAACAAGTTGTGTTCATATTAAAGAAAATGTTTTAAAAAAATGGGCTGAATTTTTTTGAATAAAACTAAATAATAAATGCATATCAGTAAAACTAAAATTGTTGTTTTAGTCAAAACTTGTGTTTATCTTGGTTATCGGAGTCTTTATAATATACGCAATATTTGTAATACAATTAAAAATAAAACAATATATTTAGTTTGTCAGTTGTCAGGATTTTTTTAAGATTAATATATCTTTTATAAAAGGTTTTTTGTAAAAGATAAACAAAAAAAAATGTTTTATAAAAATATATTGATTTATGCATTCACTTTTTTTAATAAGCGTTATTTGTTGATCGTATGAAATGTGTTTAAAAATATTATTTTCTTCTTTTAAGCAATACGTTAGTGTAGTGCAGCGAATGCTCTAATACTTTAATTTTGGAGACAGTTGTCTTAGTAACAGTTTCAAATTATCCATTGGGACCTATTTTTTATTTAATTTTAAAAGTAGTTTTATGTTCTTTTAATAATATTGTTGTTTATTTATAGCTACATTAGATTATATTCCTGTTAATTATAGTTTATTTAGGTAGTCGCAGTTGAGTGTACATATACTTAAATCGAGATAGGCACAAATAATAATTTTAAAAGTAAAACAAAAAAGTTCTTATCAATGTAGGAATTTTATTTTAATAACCTTTTTTCTATATTCATCCATTTCAATTTTTAGTTGTGTCACTTTGAAAACTTCAAGTAGATAAAATAATTAATACAATATTTACAAAATAAATAAGTAATATAGTATTTACAAAATAATAAGTAATTTAATATTTACAAAATAGATAAATAATACAATATTTACAAAATAAATAATACAATATTTACAAAATAAATAAGTAATATAGTATTTACAAAATAATAAGTAATATAATATTTACAAAATAGATAAATAATACAATATTTACAAAATAAATAATACAATATTTACAAAATAAATTTGACATTTATTCTTACTCAGATAAGTAATAAATATTTTGTTAAGATAAAAAGTACGCTAAATTTTTAATATAAAAGTCTAGATAAAGATAAGATTTTTAGTAACAACTGTTATTAATAAAATGAGCTACTGAAATCTCAAAACCAAATACATTATTTTATTTTTAATTGTATCGCAAAATTTTTTTGGGATTTAGTAAAAAGTTATACAAATAAACATTATTTGCTGATTGTAGCAGAAAAAGTAAATCTTTAAAAAAAAGTTCCACAAGGATGTCATATACTGAAACTTATGAATTAAATGTGCATGAAATAAATTATCAAGTCTGCAGATTGTGGCATATATTATAAAGACTCCAAGAACCAAGAAAAAAAAAAAAGGTGAGCCTCAGTTAAAAAGACATTTTAGTTTTATTGATATGCATTTATTATTTAGTTTTAATTTAAAAAATTTAGCCAAATTTTTTTTTTAAACATTTTCTTTAATATGAACACTTTGTGTTGGCACTTAGGGATCTCTTTAACACTAAACTTCCTTTTAATTTTTTTGAATTCAATTTGTTATATTTAAATCAACAGATAATTTAATAATGATTTTTAATGTATCTTAACTTAAGAATTAAAAACAAAGTTGATAATTTATAGAGTAAAAGTTGAATTTTTAAGTTGTATATAGATATATACAAATTAAAAAAAAACAAAAAAACTTTGTTTAGTTTTTTAAGAAACATTATTTAATTGAAAAAAAAAACTTTCATTCTAAAATTCATTCTAACCTTACATATAGGGAAAATGAAATATTCAAATTGATGGGTAATTAAAAAAAACACTTAATTAAAAAAAGCAACCAATGAGAACTATTAAAATAACAACCAATTGATAAAAAATGTTCTTTAGTCTTGTCATGATGTTGAGTTGCTGAGGAGTTGAGTTAAGTTATCACTTGTGTAGTACTTTTTGGTGAAATAACACTTGGTGCCTTTTATATATTACTTTGCCATGCATGTTTGACAAACCCAATCAAAACCATTTCCATATTTCTCACTGATGCTACTCTTTTGGCTTATATAAACTTCGCCCAAAAATATTACAATACAATATTTACACTAGACTTAATTTGCTATTGTTGCTGATTTTGTTGGAATCATGGTTGTTGCTTGACTTTATTTGCTGCTTATTATCAAAGTTAAGTTTATATTGTTCCCTAGCTTGCTTTGCTTCTTTTTTGCTGTCAGCATCTTTCAATCTCTTGATTATTTAAAGTATATTGATACACTCCTTTTTGAAGTTGGCATCAAGTATTATTGCACCAAAAAGCACTACACAAGTGATTATTCAACTCAACCTTTCAACAACACAACATCAACATTTTTTGCCAAGAAGTGTTTATTTTTTTCTTAAAATTTTTTTCTGAATAAAATTTCATTTTATTCAGAAAAAGGTTCACTACAACACAAAGCCGCAAAACTACTGCAGTATAATAAATTTCCACAAAACAAGATCAATTAAAAAATTAACTCAAATCAACAAAAACAATGTAGAAATGTTATAATGGAATGTTTACTATCTTTAAATTTTTTTAATATTAAATAATTAAATTATTATTATTATTATTATTATTACATTTTTTTAAATGTTTAAATATAAAAGAATTTTTTTTCTCTTCTCGACATAGATATAAATGTATTAAAATAATTTATTATTTAAAACATAATATTAATTTTTTTTTCAATAATATATCTAAAAATTTTAATTTCAGCTACTACTAAAAATAACGTTTTTGTTTTTAAAAAGTTAGCAAGTAAAAAATAAAAAGCATAACTTATTGCAAAAATAAAAACTATTTAATTTCTTTACCAGCAGTTTTGTTGTGAAAGCAAAGATTATTTTAGGCTTATAAGTACCATTTCTTGAAAAATGTATATCGTTGGGATTCCACTTGTCTTAAGAGAAAAAGTTTTGTACGTTCAAAACGTATGTTTTGTGCAAATATTTGATTCAGCCTCGAAACAGGTTTACAAAAAATTTAATTTTTATTTTAAAAGAAAAATGTGTTATACAGAATTGGAAAAAAATTATGGTAAAAATCAGCTAATTTTTTTTTCAAGAAAAAATAAAATTTAAATATTTAACAAATATATATTAATATTTTTAAATAAAATTGACAGTTAAGTTCAACTCAAGCATAAACTTTAATTTTATTATCTATATAAACTTTAATATATAGATAATAACTAGCGGTTGTATCCAAAATAATTGTAATTCAAACTTTTATAACAAACTTTTTTATATACTCTTCAAAGTTTTTTTTTTTTTTTTTTTATTACTTCCTTTATCTTAAAATATAGAATAATTTAAAAGTTAAAAAAGTGATAAAAAGTCACTTTAGGGAAATCACTTTATACGTAAGTAAATTGCCAGCAGCGTAATGCTTTAAAATAAGGCCTGCAACATGATCAAAAAGTATTAGCAAAAATTTAATTCAGTTGTTGGTTATCAGCAAAAAATATATAAGCATTGACATGACTATTTCATATCATCTATTTCATTCTACCTTGTATTACTCTATTATTATGTTCTTCATTCTACCTTGTATTACTCTATTATTATTTCTTCATTCTACCTTGTATTACTCTATTATTATGTTCGTCATTGTACCTTGTATTACTTTATTATTATGTTCTTCATTCTACCTTGTATTACTCTATTATTATGTACTTCATTCTACCATGTATTACTCTATTATTATGTTCTTTATTCTACCTTGTATTACTCTATTATTATGTTCTTCATTCTACCTTGTATTACTTTATTATTATGTTCTTCAATCTACCTTGTATTACTCTATTATTATGTTCTTTATTCTACCTTGTATTACTCTATTATTATGTTCTTCATTCTACCTTGTATTACTCTATTATTATGTTCTTCATTCTACCTTGTATTACTCCATTATTTTTACATCAATTTTTTTTTGGCGTAATTTCTAAATTATTATTAAATTAATGTTGAAATGCATAGGCTGTTTTAAGTATTTCCAACAACGGTTTATATGTTGTTTTAGTTCACTTGTTATTTCAAAACTATGAAACAATCAAACTGAAAGTAATATTTTTTCATAATGGAATTGCTTGAAATTTTCATAATATATTGCTTAAATGTTTGTAGCATAACATTGCGATTATTGGTATAATATTGATTATCAGTATAATAATATAACTCTTCATACACTGATACGCTGATACACTGACCACAATTTTAAGTGATGATTACAATTCATAATGAAATGGAATTGCATTTTACATTCAATTTCATTAAGATTACTTTTAGTATTATTGTTTTTAAATGCTTTTAGCTCATTGTTCTATAAAATCTGGGTTAGATCATTGTTCTATAAAATCTGGGTTAGATCATTGTTCTATAAAATCTGGGTTAGATCATTGTTCTATAAAATCTGGGTTAGATCATTGTTCTATAAAATCTGGGTTAGATCATTGTTCTATAAAGTTGTTTAGTTGAACTTGTCTTTAACTGTTGCAATAGTTGAGACAAATCTAAATAAGGCTTTCAAAATCATCTAAGTTATCAGCATAATCAAGTAGATTTTAACAAAGAGTTATTTGCATTTTCATTTTACTTGATAACTTTGTTGGCTTCATTTTAAAACTTTTACAACCATAGATAAATTTAAAAAGTTTATCAAGATGGTTGATTGTAAATACATTCTATTACTTATAATTTTTATTTATTGTGATTTGTTTAATTATGGTTTTTTATTTTTAAAATATTTTGTAACATTTTTTTCATTTAAAAAAGTGTATAATTTCAAAAACTTTGAATTTGCGTTAAAACTTAATAAATACTTGTTTTGAGGACTCTCTAAAAAAAAGTATTTTATTATATTTTTATTTATTTTTTACAGACAAAATGATCAAAAAGAAGCTAATCAGATAGCAAAGCAAACATCAACACTTCTTAAACAATTGAGTCAATTAGAAACTGGTAACACAGCAGAATCTGTAAGTTTTTTTACTATAAAGTTTGTATCATATTTCTTAAAAAAATTTATTATTGCTCAAGGCTTACTAAAAAATATTTGTGACAAAGAAAAACAAACTTTCTTTTTTTATATTTTATTTAATGATTAAGAATTAAATCTAGATCATCTATTTTAAATAATAATTGAATAAATTCATTAAATATAATTTTAAAAATTTTCTTTAAAATGTTATTTGAAAATTTTTTGAAAATTAGACAAATTTTATTGATTAAATTATGTATGTTGTGTCTCAAATATTTTTTGACTTACTTATTTTAAACATATTTTCTTCTTGTTTTTTAAAAATAAACTAAACAAATAATTTGATGAAAAACTCATATTCTAGAATTTATGATTTGGATAAAGCAATTGCATACTCTACATTTTTGATTATTTATGCAATGAGTTTTTTTAACGGTAGCTGTTCGTTAAGCAAAGAGTTGGAAAGCGAAAAGATGTGAATTTTTTCCTTATACTTTTCTTAAAACTTGACACTTAATTCATAACAAACATAGCGAAGTTAAAAATTCATTCAAAAGTTAATAAAACTTACTTTTCAAACATTAATTAAGCAACAAATTAAACTTTTCTTAAATTTAAAACAAATTAAAGTTTTTTATTAAAGCAATTAAAAATAAGAAACGCTACAATGCTACTCAAAAGAAACTCTTAACAAATTGTAAAATGCCTAATAAAACAGTTATTGAAAAATAGAGGTTTAAACAGGGTTGGAAAAAACCCTAGGTTTTTTAAAAAACCCAACCCAAATTGTTTTTTTTTTGGTTTTATTGGGTTTTTTTGGATTTAATGGGTTTTTTTTGGTTTTTTTAAAAACCGATCAAAATACCAAATTTTTATCATTGTATGTGTACAATAATTTTTTTTTTTAATTTCATAAATTCACCTCCCAGTGACCAATTTAGTCAAGGGAGCAATTCATTTTTAAAAAATGTTTTGTCTCAATCCTTAAAATTACCATTTTTACTAACAAACAACATTACCAATTAATATTTTTAAACAAAGGCGCTGTGCGGAGAAATAGATTGAACACAGTGATTTCAGCAGAGGTAATTTGAAACCCAATCTTCTGATTGAGAGCCAAATGTTTTACCACTAGTCTACTAGCACATTATATCTATAGTGCAAAAAGGGACTCCATCAACATAAATGATGTTTATTAATTACACTAGATTAAAAATATGTTCAGATTAAACTATAAATGATGTTTATTAATTGCACTAAAAATATGTTCAGATTATTTTTGACCAAAAGAAAAATCACTATAAAAATTATTATGACAATTGAGTTATTCAAAGTTAGTAAGACAATATAAATGTTGCAAACTAGTTTTTTATACTAATATGCTCAACATATCATTTCAAAAACTAAGTTTACAACATGTAATCAACAAGTTTGCAACATGATGTTGCAACCTTGTAAATTATTGTCAATCAGGATGACTATAAGCATTTTTGCATCATAGAAGAAAACTGTTACATTTTACATCACTATATTTTTTCTTAACAGAACATTATACTGTCCAGCTTCCTGGAAAAGTTATTGGCCTGATCAACATTATGCAGTAATTATCTTTATTTTCTTACTTTATATGATCATATTAGTATTTTTAAAATAGTAAGACTAGCTTCCATCGGTAAGCCAAGTTTTTGGGCTTCCATCATCAATCGACAATCTTCATAAGAATGATCAGAAACAGGGAGTTCAGCTAATCTAACATGGATATTTAGAACTTAAATAATGTAACCAATATTTAAAATATTTCTTTATACAAAATTACATAAATTAATTTAGCAATTATATCCAAATGTTTTAGATTAGAGAGTAATGATTAGCCAATTTGGGATGATATTGACACTTCATAATGTTTTATTTTTTAGATTATGGAGAGATTGGTTTTGCAAATGGGTTTGTGCCTAAGCTTTAATTGTTCTTGAAATATCTAAAATGAATTTGTTAATAACCATTACAGTGTCTTCACCACCAGATTCTTTTTTATTACTTAAAGATGTTTTACCAGCCCAGTTTTGCAACTGAATCAAAGTAACACAATATATAGCTCTGTTGTGTGTGTTTCTTCACCTTTTAGCAAACTTGGTACTGATGTTCATTTTCAACCCGCTGTTCATAATGACCCCTGTTGACGGTACATGTTGTAAACTTGTAGCTGATGCAAAATATTCAAAACTTGTAAAATAGACAGATGAGCATGAGTATCATTTTTACCAACAAATCTTGCCCTTGTAAACTGTATACAAGTTTTCAACATGTTCTCTCATTGAATGAAGCTTCCTTGCACATAACATAATTTTTTTTATGTTTTAAAGTTGTAAGCACTTAATAAGGACAAGTCTAGTAAACTGTAGCATTTTTTTTTTTTGCCTGACAACTTTCCTTTTCTAGACTGAATAAAGTTTAACAATTTTTATATATAGTATTTTGCTTGTGGCTTTGTACTGAAATTCACATTTTACAACATAAGCTTTAAAAAATAAAAGATCAAATACCAATACAAAATGACATCTATAGAACGCTTGTTTGGAAATATAGACATTCGAGAGGAGAATAAAGATACTAAATAACTAGTAATGTCTTGTACTTTGAAATTTAGTTAATAGAATAATTTTTATTTTCTTTATAAGTACTTAACTAATTTAATGTTTTAATACATATTTCAATAATATTTATAATAACTTGCTATATGTTTAAAAAAAATAATAGATAACCAACTTGCTACAAAAACAGATTGATTGGTTTTGGATATATTCTAAATACCAATTTGTATATAAATACAGTGTTTACAAGAGTAATTACAGCATAAAAGTTGCACTTGCTGATAATAGAGCATTTATAAGTGTTAAAATCAGAGTTATCACTGTAAAGTAGGGCATTTTAAAAAAAACCCAAATATATTTTGTTTGTTTTTTGGGTTTTATTGGGTTTTTTTGGGTTGGGTTTTTTTTGCCAACCCCGGGTTTAAATTCTGCAGCTTTTAAACAAATGCTTTAAAATAAGCATTTTAAATTGCTTTAAAATAAGCATTTTAAAATAATTTAAAATAATTCGGTATAAAACTTGAAGAGAGTAATCAGAGCTATTGAAAAATTGTCACAATAAAAAGCTGTGGTAAATTAACAACAGAAGCATTTGCATATGGAACATCAGTCATTAAAAAGAACAAATTTTCTGACAATGTTTTATGTTTTTATGTACATGCTGCAGCTATTTTAAGATTAAAGCAAAGCTAAGAAAAAACTCCCATCGACAGCACTTTGTTTTCAATAAAGTGCTGACAAATTCTGCTTTGTTTATACAAAGTAAATTTTTATTCCCCTTGGAGGTTAGAAAAATCTGGAGTTAACTGTATTGTCTACTTTTTTAAACAATTTGCTGTAACAAAATTTTCGCCTAGAGTTTATCATCTAAGTTTGCATTTCTAAACAAAATTTTTTTCATGATCAATTTGAAAAACTTGTAAAAATGTAATAAACAAACTATGAAATTTTTTTTTTGTTAAAATGAAAGTTTTTTTTGTTACAACAAAACTAAAAAATCATTAATTCATAAATATGCTATTCTTATATAAAGTTAAATTGCTACGTTCTTTTAAATTGTCTAAAAGCTATGCTCTTATTACACAATGTTCTCATAATCAATTGTTAATCATTTCATAAAAGGATGCAAAAAATCAAAAGCAAAATTTTCTGTCGATCAGATGTCAACAAAATAGTTGACCTGATGTCAACAAAACATGGCACTCTTGAGTTGTGCTTAAGTGGCGTGATTTTATTACAGTCAAGTTAAAATCCTTATAATTATTTTCTTATCTGCAACTTATCTTCAAGATATACTCTTCAATTTTTTCAAAAACTGTTTGTAAGCATTTAACGTTGAGAGCATTGGACAAAAATACTAGCAGGAAAAAAAAAATTGAAAAGGACATTTTTTTGTTTACCCATTTAAAGAAATTGTTGATTTTTGATTACACATTTTTGTGTAAATATGCCGGATAATTCAGGCCGCAAAGTCTTCCTTACGTTAAAGTTTGATTAAAAATGCATTAAAGCAAAATAAATATTTAAATAAAATATTTATTTTTAAAGTATAATATTTTTTAGGATTTTTTTTCTACATTTATAAAGCAAAAAATAAATTTTTGATATGACCCCCTAATCAACGTCTTGTTTTGATATTAACTTAAAATAACAAATTCAATTTGCGATTTCTCTTATAAGAAATAAAATGTATGTATGTACATAATCTTTCATTTTCCTTGTGATAATAGTTTATAAAGATAAGCTATTTAACTATATTTTAGAAACAAAGAAAATTTCAACAAGAAAAATTTCAAGAGAACTTTTCAATTGCTTTACAAAATCTTCAAAAAGTACAAAGGGTATGTATTATTAAAATTAAAATGTTCATTTTTTTAAATTTTTTTATTAATCTTTTATTGGTTTGTTTGTGTATAATTCAGGCTTAGTCGGGAAGCGGGTGCGATCATACTCAATTCCTGACCACGTATACAATATTTAGTTTCAACAATATGGCCACAGCTCTTTAATTGTTTTGAGAACATTTCCAAAAAAAAAAAAAGCACTGAAATATTTAACTGGACCGATGAGAGACAATTACAAAAAAAAACTAAAAAAACAGGCTCGTACAGCATAATTTTATAAGTGAGGTCGTTTTTGAAAAAAAAGGCAGTTTAGAAACATATATTTTGCTAAATTTTTATATGAAAATTTGCGTGAAGCAAAAAGTAATTGGTAAAAAAAAGATCTCCCCCCCTCCTCCGTTTGTACATTGAAAGGTAAATAATTTTTTAACGCATAATAAAAACTTGAAACAAAATGAACCACTTTTAGAAATAATATTTTCTTAACTTCACTTTTTTATAATTTTTTTATAAATTATGTAACATTTTAAATTAAAGTAACAACTTACTTTTAATAATTGTTTAATAAAGAAACAAATATTCTTCTATTTATCAAAGAGTATAATATAATTTCTTTTATTTATATAATTTTATCAATATTCTAATAAAACTAATGCTAGTTGAATTGTTTATTAAATAAAAAAATTAATATTATTTTAATGACTATTTCATGCATCGCATAGTTTGAAAAGTTTATTCTTGTATGTTTATTCATAATTTTATTAGCATTAATAATTTTAATTGATAATTTAATTTTAATTGATAATTAATTGATAATTTCATGGAAAACAAAGTCATTGTTAAAAGTCTTTTGTTTACAAAATCAATCATACAAGTTGCTTTAAAAGAAATACATTAACATAAAAAGAACATACATCAAGTTATATTTACTTAAGTAAAAAAAATACTTTTTATATTAAAAAGTAATAATATACTACTAAAATCTCTTATATATAATAAACTTTACAAAACTTTGATAATTTAAAAAATATACATTCAAAACTTCTATTTTTGTAAACAATAGTTTAAAATGTTTAAGGCTTTGCAGATGTATCTCCGTGAATGAGCAATAGTATTAAAATAATAAATTAAAATAAAATAATAAATTAAATTTAAATAATAAATTAAATTTAGATAATAAATTAAATTTAAATAATAAATTAAATTTAGATAATAAATTAAATTTAAATAATAAATTAAATTTAGATAATAAATTAAATTTAAATAATAAATTAAATTTAGATAATAAATTAAATTTAAATAATAAATTAAATTTAGATAATAAATTAAATTTAAATAAATTAAATTTAGATAATAAATTAAATTTAAATAATAAATTAAATTTAGATAATAAATTAAATTTAAATAATAAAGATTAAATCAAAATAATATATCAAATTAAAATAATCGTTTGATAAAATATTCTTATAACAATTAACGCTACAAATTTCAAATAATACAATCTTCAAGACAGAATACTCTAGAACGTTACTTTGCATAGTCAGCGTATTTTTTGAACCAATAGAATTAGTTTGTTTGTAGATTTGGCAGGTTTTTAGTGTTCGCAAATGTTCTTTATTCCGCACCAAGATGTTTTGAGAACATTTAATTTTTTGTATGTTTCCATGTATGGCCGCAAAAATTTTTTTTAAAAATACATTAAATGTTCTCAAAACATCTAATAAATGTGGCCAAGTTGTCGCAACTAAATATTATTTTCATGGTCAGTAATTGAGTGCGATCGCACCCGCTTCCTGACCAAGCCTGATAACTGTAAATTAATAATAATAAAGTTAATTATCTAAAACCCAAACCTAATTATTGTGTGAATCATACCAAAAACTGAAGGCCAATTAGTCCAGAAGACTTTGTGAAAGGTCATTTGTGCATATTTTGTAGATATACTTATTTTTGGAAAAATATTCTTTTCTAGACAAAACTGATTATGCTTTTGAAATGGTGTGTTACTCATTGTTCTGCTAAGTTAACTGACAAAAAAAGTAGTGTGATATTTGCAGATTACCATAAGGTCAGAAGTAAAGTGCAGGTAGTGGCTATTCCATGCTATTATAAAAAGTAACATTCCTGATAGCAAATATGCTTGTTGTTTGTTCTGAATATTGGCCTTTAAATTTCAAAAAAATAAATGTTTATGGTAAGAAATGGCCCTCTTCTACTCTATCTATATTTCATTCTGTTAAGTCCAGCCTTGTATTGTTTGCACCATAATCAAGGATTACAACTTCAGCTTCCAGTCAAGAAATGTACAAGCTGATCAACTTGAAACATTTATAGCAATGGGCAGTTTGCATTATTATGTGGTATATTTACCAAAAAATAAAAATACCAAAAGATTTACTAAAGTCATTAGTCTATAAACGTCTATAATAATAAATAAATATCATTAGTCTATAAATGTCTATAAATGCAATGAAAAAACAAGTTTTCATTCAACTGAATTTTATTGTAGTCTACCAAAGTAATATTAATTTTGTTAAAAGATATTATCTTAAAAAAATTATTTTTAAAAATAATTTTATTGATTTTTTTTATATGCAATTTTTATTAGGTTTATACTTAATCTTTATTTTAATTTAAAATAAGAGCCGTATCACTGTGGATGGTTATGTTATCTAAGAGTTTTTCAAAAAACCATGTAACTATTTCTACATGATTTTTTGAAAACCATGTAAAAATAGTTACATGGTTTTTTGAGAACAAATGATCTGAAAATCTTAAGGTGATACATTCTATTTCTCTACAAAAATCTTAAGGTGATACATTCTATTCCTCTACAAAAATCTTCAGGTGATACATTCTATTCCTCTACAAAAATCTTAGGGTGATACATTGTATTCTGTTACGAAAGAACTTTATGTTTGTTCAACCAATAAATGTCTTTTTTCATAATGTGAACTAGCTAGATCAGGACAAGGATATGTTTTTGGTAAACATTTTTTAATGTTTTTTTCAATTATCGGTATCAGTTGCTGGTTCTCTTGTTGTTCTAGTGTATGGTAATGTATGGAAATGCTTATGCTGTATAACCAAATCAATATTTTAGGTTTGAATTCATTTAGGCATATTAACATCAAAAACTAAAAATATGTATATATGTATATAGCTATGAAAAGTAAAAAACAAAAATGACAGATTCTGCAGTTAGTATTTTTTTAGCTATCTCTGTTACTTTTTTAATATTTGTTCCACTGTACTTTTTTATTATTGTTTTACAGCTAGCTGCTGAAAAAGAAAGATCAAGCGTACAAAGAGCAAGAGCTAAGTCTATTGAAAAAGGATATGGATATTCTGTAAATAATTTTTTGCTGCTATGTGTTTTTAAATAAGGATATATAATACATTTGATTTATTTAATTTCTTTTATTATCATTAGGATGATACATCACCAATCAAGTCTTCTGGGTAATCTTTTTTTTTCTGTAAATGTTTTTTTTTTACTGATTACTAATTATGCATTAATGTTATATGTTAATTATGAATTAATGTTATATGTTAGTTATGAATTAATGTTATATGTTAATTATGAATTAATGTTATATGTTAATTATGAATTAATGTTATATGTTAATTATGATTTAATGTGTTAAATGTTAGTTATGCATTAATGTGTTACTACTAAATTATGCATTAATGTTTTACATGTTAATTATGCATTAATGTTACAGAGTTCAATTACAAGTGCAACAGGAAGCAGAACTTTCACTTGATATGATTAAAGAGCGCGAAGATGCTTTACGACAACTGGAAGTAATATTTTTATAATATAACGAAATACTTAAGGTTGTTAATACAAGTTTCTCAAACTTTTATTGTGTTCTTTGTCTTAACGTTTTTTAAATCTACAACATATAAACTTAAGTATTTGTAAATTACTTTTTGTAATTAAAAAGTTTTCCAATACTGAAAGACAAGTGTTGTAGTTTTATTGGCCGCATTGAAAAGGTCCCCCAGGCTATGAAAACATTACAGACCATGGAGACTCATTTCCCACCTACTTGCTCTCTCTACTTGCGTAAATAAATAATAGTTATTCTTTGTTAGCCATATTTTTTGATGTTTTTAGATAAATAAATGTGTTTTTACATTTATTTATCTAAAAAAATCAACAAACATTACCCAAGATTTAGGTAAGTTCTAATTTTGTTTGCTCAGAGATAACAAATGTTTTCGCAGTAATTTTTGCTTAAACCTACTTTTGCTTAAACTGACTTATCTAAATGAACTCAGTATTCACATTTTTTCACAACTGGCGACAACTGCATAATTGCATGTTAGACTCAGATAACATTTTGATTGTTCAGTTTAACGCACATTAAAAAAAAGTTAAATGCATAAAGTAGTATATGATGTGGTAAATTTATAAATGCTTAATTTATTGTAATTTATTAAGAGTGAAATATGAATGAAAACATGGAGGCTGAGGTGACAGAAGTAAGTCCCACTGCAACATCTTCCAAGGACAAGCAAGTAGCGCCACTGCAATCTGGTTCACCAAATGTCTCTGGATCTACTTGTCAAGAAACTACTCTCTTGGCCTTTAAGAAGAAACTGCAGACTCACCAATCTACCGAGTTGTTTGGTTTAGGGTCTGCTATTTGCAAAGCTGGTTCATCTATTGCTGTTATTCGGCTGCCCACCTGCTTGCAAGTCTTAAGGTGCATGATGTACCACAGCAATGCAGCATCACAAGGTGAGCGACCCGGATCTATTGGTGCACAGGCTCGGTTCACAACAGCAAAGATTGTGCTGCATGGTTGCTGCTTCATATGCTACTGCAGGTTGTTATCGACATCGGGTAGTAGGCAAAATAGCTACAAAAATCCACAATGACTAAGAACAACAAAAAATATGTACTCTGCTCTGGGATGGAAAGTTGACACATATTCTTGAAAACCACAGAGTCACTCAAGAACGCATGATGGTGGTTGTCGGTGATGCCTATAAATTATAGCTCTTGGGAGTGCCAAGTTATTACAAACCTTCAGACAAGTCATGTGGAGAAATAATTGCCGAGTTGACTATGAAGCTGATGACTGAGTGGCATTGTGATGATCTAATCATCAATATGACATTTGACACCACCAGTTCTAACATGGGTCACCTAACAGCAGAATGCATTGCCATTCACGATAAATGTCAGCGTGCAGTTCTCCAGTCAGGTTGTCACCATCACATTGGAGAAGTTCTTCTATCACATGTGTTCACTGATATGAAGATAGAAGAATCAAAGTCACCAGATGTTACATTATTTACATGGCTGAGAAGTAACTGGGATTAAATACCACATGACACTCTCACATACTCCCGTTTTGTCCAGCTGGTCATAGCCTACAAGCACAAGAGCTGCTGGCAATAATGAAGGAAGAGGCCATTGCTGCAGAAAAGATTAAGTTCCTGTGAGATGACTTTAAGAAATTCACAGAGCTGATGCTGTACCTGTCCTCAGAGAAGCATTTAGTAATTTTTAAACAACCTGGTGCACTACACAAAGCCCATTGCATGGCAAAGCTGATCTACACCCTCAAGATTGCACTTTGTGAGACGTAGATTGGAGAGCTTCCCCCAGGCACCATTACTAGTCATCACTAAGTGCAAATAGTGCGTGCCTTCGCCACATTCGTAGCTCATGTGTATATGCAATGGCGGCTTACATGCAAGAAAACTGTAGATTCACAATGGAATGATCTTCAGCTGTATAAGCATCTACTAGCTTATGAGTCTGTTGATAAGCTTATTTCACGCTCTGCAATTTGAGCTCTAAATTATCATCTCTGATATTTGACTGATGAGATGGTCCCACTTGCTTTAATCAGTACTCGTGTACAGTTGAATGAGAGACAAGCAATTGCATTGCTACAATTCAGACCACAATCATTGTGTGAACTATAAGCTCCAGTCCATCGATTTGGTAATGGATGGGGTAAACCTATTTTCCCGTCATCCATAATCAGCTCAACACAGCTGTGTGAAATTATTTGAGAGGACTTCTGGTTTACCATATATCAACTGCAGATAGACACCAACTTTCTTGAACTCCCCGTTAGTGAGTGGGAAAGCTCTGCGACATACTTGAACAGTGCAAAGAATGTTGCAGCAGCGAATGTTGCTAATGATTATGCTAATAGAGGTGTTAAACTGGCTTTAGACTTTGTTGATACTGCTAGATCAGATGGACACTTTCAAAACATTCTTAAGGTAGTTGAAAAAGATCACAAGGATACTACAAACCTTCGGTGCAAACATGGTGTCAAGAACATGGACTAATTAAGCCGCACAATTTCATTCATTTCTGTTGTACAATGTACAACAGAAATGTTATTGAAACCAAGCAGTGCAATATAAAATTAACACTCAACAGTTGACAACACTCAATTTTTGTGTTGAAAATTTAATTTGACTTCAAAAACAGAAAAATCATGTTATGTGTTCTTTTTAACAACAAAGAAAATACTTGTTTATTACTTTGTACATAGTTATACAATTTATATATCTATAATATGTAATTATGCATGACCAATCTTGAATAAGAACAAACTTTTCTCAGCCTTGGGCCTGGCAGCCTGGTAATTCTTATAATTTTCCTGCAGTCTGTCTAGTCTAATATTAACAGTGTTGCAATAATTGAGATTAGTCTCAGGTTATTTTTTGGTGCATGTTAGAATGCTTGGTTACGCTCCTGTTTTCAACACATGATATTCAAAATGGTGAAGGAATAATAATAACGACAAGTCAAACCACTATATTTTTGTCGATTGTGTCTATCTGTATTAATAATTCAGCTATGATGCCACGTAAATGAAAAAAAAACCTCTAATCAACTCTAATTTTGAAAATATTTCACTCAATTTATCAGTATTCATAGCATAACACTTTGGAAACACAGGCAGTTAATAAATATGAAGTTGATTTTTTGCCCTACTATGGTGATGCACCCTAATATATAAACAAATAACTATGTGTATATTTTCGAGAACTTGTATTAACTGCGTTGGGTATTTAAAAGTTATTACTGTTGACAGCTTAAAAATAAGTTGAAAAATAAGATTGTTTATTATATGTGTGTATTCAGGTTATGACTTTTTATCAACCCCATGCTCCTGTACTGTAGTTTGATGAACTTTTACCTAAAAAGCACGAAATGAACTATTATTTGCATATCTTTTCAAAAAAGTTAACTCCGCCATTGAAAAATTGATTTTGACATAAGTACTACTAATAAATTTTCAATCCAACAATGAGCCAGACCGCTGACCTCGCTCTTGCTTGTTGCACAGAAGGAATCGAAGGTACAATTTTTCTTTATTTTTGCATGATGAATAAATTTCCTCCATTACTTTGTTTGCACAGTCTGCACATTGATTACTTCTGGGTATCTGTAGTATAGATGGCTCTCATTTCCAGTGATTTTTCAAAGAGCTTAAAGCCTTTTTGTATGGATTCAGTATTTCAACCAAGTTATTAAAGTTGTTTTTGTTGTACAGTTGGTCTGCCCAGCCATACAATATATATTGACAAACTCTCTGCAGCTGTCCTTGTTGAAGGAAGTAAAATGAAGGCCAGGATCGCTAGTATAGCTCTGGAGTTCCACCTCGCATTGCTGATGTTGGGTATTTTTTGAAACTTGATCAATGGAAAATGTCTCTTTTCCTCAACAAATCGGAACACTCGAGTGAGATGAAACAAAAATTTCATATCATCTCTCCACCCTGATGTTTCGAGAATTACTTCTTTTTCGATACAAATGGATATTCAATGTTTGGCAATTGTGTTTTACTTCCAAGTTCTTTATCCATCACCAAAAAGAGGATTCTATCTAATACAAGGTATTGACAACTGATAAACTGAGGTTTGTTGATGCATTTCTTTGTGAGATGGTACAATTGCTTGTCCTCGGAAAATAACCATGTTCCATCCACTTGTTATATTAAAAGTTTCATCAAGGGGTTAGTAGCTTCCCCGCTTGATACATTTATCATAACATTTCAGTATTTTATCAATTCAGTTTATTTTTCCACAATTTGGTGACTTCTTTGGAAATTTCGGCTATTCGCTCCTTTCTTTCTTTGATTTTTGGTCCAAGGAAATGGTAGCGTCCAATAATTTGCTTTTGGAGAGGCATTCTGCATTTTTCTTCCAGTGAATATTCTTCCAAAGGGACCATTTTTCTTCTTTTATGAGAATCTTCAAATTTTACCAGATTATTGGTCCAGACATCCTTGTTCTCCTGAATGCTACTATCGCTAGGCTTGTACGACGCCATGTGTTGCTTCTGTAATAACTATAAAATTAGATGAGCAGCTATATATAGTCTAAAATGCTCTAGAATATTCCAGAATGTTCTAAATTGTTCTAGAATGTTCCAAAATATTTTAAATTGTTCTAGAATGTTCTAAATTGTTCCAGAATGTTTTAAATTGTTCTAGAATGTTCTAAAGTTTTTTAAAATATTCTGTTATTTTCCAAAATGTTCTAAAGTTCTTAACACTTCTAATCTATATAAGTTTTAAATGTTTTGCAGGAAAGCCACACATATTAGTAGAAGCGCAAGACTAAATAAATGGCAAAACGTAATTTGGTGAGCTTTTTTTACAACTGAGAGAAATTGAACATGTTTTCAATGTTTTCTAATAAAAGTTCATCAATTTATGACACTGGGAATTAATTTTTTTTAAAAAAAAAGTCATAACCCTAGTGTGTGTATATATATATATATATATATATATATATATATATATATATATATATATATATATATATATATATACAGTATGTGCCAAAATTGTCACCATGTTTGAACAAAAAAGTATTTTATATATATTTTATTAGAAAAGCTGTGAAGAAAAATGAAATTTTAGTTTTATTAATTAAATTTAAGACTTAGCTAACAAAAAATATTGCTTTTTGTTAAATTTAGAAAATATTGAATTTTTTAAAAAATTTTTATGCGAAAAGCTAATGGTGACAATTTTGTCGCAAATGAAAGCAATAAACATATTTGTCATCAGTTAATTAGGCATACGACATAAATTAATAGCCTTATGACTAAAATGATTGAGTTATCAACTTTTCACAGATTTTTAACAATTAAATATCATTTAAAGTTTGATTTTGGTTACAAAACCTAAAAAAAGTATTGTTATTATCATCATGTGGAAAATAAATCTTGAACTAGAAAATAATATTGTGGAAAGGCTTAAATCTGGACTATTTTATTGTGAAATTGTTGCTGAGTTCGGAGAGTTTCATAATCTCATATATAAAAACAAATTGTGCAATAATTTAGAAGTAAATAAGCCTAAAAGTGGTCGAAAGAAAATTTTTACACCAAGAGATCAAAGAACAATCGCTCGTTTAATTGCTTCTGGAGAGTCTAAAACTGCAAAGGATGTTACTAATTGAATGAATAACAGCTATGGGACTCATGCTTCAGTGCGGACAGTTTTTTTTTTTTTTTAATTTTACTTCATCTCCTCAAGGCCGAGAAGGCCACTACAGACGAGGAGGCTTCTTATTTTGTGGCTATAACCCTCTCTCAACTCTATAACTCCGAAACATGAACCTTGACGAAGAAGGCTGCTGCTCGGAGAAACGAGTTGAGCGCGGTACTACCAGGGACGTGGTGGGGATCGAACTCGGAACCACTCGTTTATGAAGCGAGCGCTCTACCACTACACCACTACCACATAAATAGTTAATAGAAAGCTCAAAAGAATTAGTTTTTGATCCAGAAGAAAGACCAAGAAGCCATTGTTAGTTTCTTGTCACCACCAAGCTCGTTTAAATTATGCTAAACTTCATGCACACATGACTTTTGACGACTTTTATGACTGGATTTGGACAGATGAAAGTGAAACTTATATGTTTGGAACAGATAGTATAAGATATACTTGGAGAAAGCCTAATTCACCATTAAGTCCTCAAGATTTTACATCAACCATTAAACATGGCGGAGGAAAACTCTTGTTTTGGGGATATTTCTGTGCTTGTGGAGTTGGTGAATTAGTGAAAATTAATGGAATAATGAACGCTGATGGCTATATCAACATCCTTAAGGTCGGATATTTCAAGTCCCTTAAAATGAACTGTACGTAACAAGATGTTCATGCAAGACAATGACCCCAAGCATAAGGCTGATAAAACCATTAAATTCCTTCATGAGAAGAAAGTGAAAGTCGTTGACTGGTCAGCGCAAAGCCCTGATCTTAAACCACTCGAAAATTTATGGGCAATAGTTAAATAACTCGATATTAATTTACTACAATATGTTTTTTGGTTTCATTTGCGACAAAATTGTCACCATTAGCTCTTTACGTAAAAATTAAAAAAAAAAATTCAATATCCTCTAAATTTAATAAAAAGCAATATTTTCAGTTAGCTAAGTCTTAAATTTAATTAATAAAACTAAAATTTCATTTTTCTTCGCATCTTTTCTATTAAAAAAAATATAAAGTATTTCTTTGTTCAAACAGGGTGACAATTTTGGCACATACTGTATATTTATATATATATATATACATATATATATATATATATATATATATATATATATATATATATATATATATATATATATATATATATATATATATATATATATATATATATATATATATATAAATATATATATATATATATATATGTATATATATATATATATATATATATATATATATATATATACACACACACACACACTTACTAAAGGGTATTTTTATAAGCATTTGCTCACTTTTTTTGCCTACCTTAATCCATACGGCTCTTTTAGTAAAAGAAGAAAAAAAAAAACAAAGAATGATGAATAAAACGATTGCTGCCCCATCCCAAACTCTCAGTCGATGTAGCAGCACTCCACTGCGAGTCAGGCTATTTGTCAGTCGATGTATGTACTGAAGCCCCCAGTAGCAGGCTATTTCAGTATGATGTCAGATTGCTTACCTTAGTTCGCAATACTATTTGTATATATATATATATATATATATATATATATATATATACATATATATATCAGTCTTCTCTGTTTGACGAGCGCTTTTGCGCTCTTGCAGTTTTGCGTTTGCCAATACTATGGCTGGTGCTTTTTTAAGCGTTTGCCAAAAAATTTCAAGCATGTTTTAAAATTGCAACAAATTTTTTTTCTTAATCAAATTCTAATTAAAATATAAAAATAATTAAAAAAATAAATATTTTTTAAAATTGCGCATGCCAGACAAATAATTACTGTCAGGCAAGTGCTTTTTTGTGCGCTGGCGGTAAATTTCAAACGGAGAAGACTGATATATATATATATATATATATATATATATATATATATATATATATATATATATATATATATATATATATATATATATATATACCATGTTATTACTTTACTGAAAATTACTCTTTCAATTTGAACTCTAGTCAGACATTGTTGATGTTAATGAGATATTTAAAGACCTTGCAATCATGGTACACGAACAAGGTGAAATGATTGGTAAGTGATTTAATGATTAAATATTTTTTTTACAAAAATAAAAAATAAAAAAAGTTTTCATTACATAAATAGTTTTTATTAACGCACAGTTAGAGTTAGTCTTATTTGAATTACAATGATATTAATATTGGTCGCGTTTGCTCAATTTAGTATTATAAGCTTGCAATTTACTTAGGTTAGCTAGGTCAGGTTAGCTAAGCTAGCTCAACATATTTGCTATATCTTTTGGGTCTGTGATAGTATGTCCATTTTTATTTCTCCAAGACTTTATTCTTGACTTTTTTTCTGTTTCACTTTATTAATTATATATATATATATATATATATATATATATATATATATATATATATATATATATATATATATATATATATATACACACACACAAAATCAAATTCTTTTTGCTCCAAAATCAACTACTGCTGATAATAGCCTGTTACCATGTTCGGAATGCTCTATTTGTCTTTTAAACCTTGTCCATGTTGGCTTAAACTTTGCATGAATACTTTCTCCACATTGTTCAGCAAAGTTACCTAATCCTTTGTTATGGTGTTCCACATATGGCTGTATATGACACAGTAGAATGTGGACTTTCCATGTTGTATTTATTTGTTTATTTAAATTTATTGCAACTTCTTGTGCGGAAAGAAATGAATTCTTTAAATTTGTTATTGCTTCTTTGAAGCCAAATTGTTAATTGCTGGAAAAGCAACTATTTTTTATATTACTAAAATATCTCAAACACTGAACAATTGGAATCAAACAAATAAATGTTTCTAAAATTTGTGTTTTAAGAGAATCCAGATTTTCTAATATTTTATTTGAATTGTTTCTGTCCCAGCCTCTGCCTTGGTACCCTCGCTGAATAACATTTTTTGACTTTAGCTAATCATCAAATCCTGGCCAGACATCTAACAAAAAATTTCCAAGCAATGAAACAAAACCAATTAACAATTGAAGTTCAGGTGGAGGAACTAGTTGCTCAATTAAAGTATTTGGTAATTAAGTAATATATTTATAAAGTATTATCTAAAATAATATATAAAATTCGAGGATTGATGCAGTTCATAAACTCTTGTAAGGTTTTACTGAGTTATTTTCTAAATATTTATTGTACCAATAATCAATACTGCCAAGAGTTTGTTTTGTCCCTAAATTTAATGTAGATATTCCTTCACACCATAAATAAGCTTTTTTCCCAGAATGCCCTGATAAACCAAACAGCACGTTTCCACATTTCAAGTCAAAAGCAACATAAAAACTGACATCTTGGAAATTTATTTTTTCTTTAACAAGTCTCAAGTTATAGTTAGATTCAGGAATATCTTCAACAATAGCTAAAAATTGAGACCATTGAACACCACTATTTAAGTAATTGTCTGACTCATTATCTTTTTGACAATCAAAGACATTGATGATTACTTTAAAAAATGAACCTCCACCATCTAATGAAATTCTTATAAAGGCTGAAGTAGGATTGACACCACACAATTTTAATAAGTCAAGTACAAAATCTGATGTATTTTGAACATATACAAGATCTCGTAAAATAAAATGGCCTTTACTATCAACAAACTCGCATTTCTGCTCACTGTAGTAATTAGAAATATATTCTTCTAATTCAGAAAGACGACCAAAAGTATTAGGCTCAATGGAAAGCTTATTTCCTAAACCTTTGCGTAAAGTAGAAAGCATCTCTTTTGTTTTTCTATTTGAAAGTTCTAACACAATTTGTAATTGCTTTATTATTTCGAAGGAAAGCTGCTTAATAGAAGTTCTTTTTGATTTGTTTTCTGGTGTACCAACTGTGACTTTGAGCGGATTTCCTCCTGTAGATAAACAAAACATTGATCCATCAATCAAACTTTCTGTAGCCATTTTACTTTTCATAATTCCAGAAGCAACCTACGTAAAGTTTTTACAAAATGAAATTTGCATAAAAAACTAAAAACTTATAAACAAAATATAGTTTTTTTTACCTGTTCAGCTTGAAGAGAACCTAGAAGAAATGACAGTGTAATGATATTTGCCACAGCACTGGTGGGTGTAGAGTTATGAGAATAACCAGGTGCAGGTAATGTATAGCAAAAAGAACATATACTTGACTTAGTTGTCGGTAAATTAGTTATCTCATCTGGAAGAGTTAGAATGGTTCTGGGGCTATTTCTCAAAAGGGTTTTCCACTCTACCTAAATAAATATACATTTATAAATAAACAAAAGAAAAAAAAAGAAAAAAAAAGGAAAAAGTCATTAAATTTATCTTGGTAACCTTAGCTCCCCATTCACCACAAGGTGAGTCTCCCTTTTTGAGTCTGTAAAGATTTCTTCGGCAACCAGGATAAACAACTGATGGATAGCAATCGTTGTTCATCGAATATCCAGAAACGATAAACATTTGAATTTGTTCTTCTATGTTTTTATTCAATTTTTTCAATGATTTTGATCTTTCGCTATACTTTTCCCAGCAATAGCAACAAGTAGAATTCATTTTTAAGTGAAAGAAATACAACTCCTAAATAGCACGACTTTCCGCCATTTGAAAATTTTTATACTACCATCTTTTAAATCTCTGAATTTTTTTTGATTAGTTAGTACAGGGGGTAATTAAATATATAAGCCCATCTAATATGAGGTTACAGTATAATTAATATAATAAATAACTAATATTTAGTTAACTATATATGAAAATTTGTTTAAAATAGTTTTTGGACATTTATAATTTTATTTTTAAAGTATTATATTGAACAATATATTTTACAAAATAAATTTTGTTACCTCCATTAAAAAAATATCTATCAGTGGTTTCCAAGGATAAAAGCAATTTTTTAAACATATTTTTAAGTCAAGATCCGGCGAAAAATTAAGAAATTTTATAACTATTTTATAATATATTTATATCAAAAAAGGTAAGATAGCAATGCGTTTCGATTTCAAAAAATATATTTTCTAAAACAATATGTATAATACTTTCATAAAATAAGGACTTGGTTTGAGTGCCAAGACAAAAAACCTGGTGCACAGTGTGTAAAGCATTCTTTTGTTTGAACTTAATGCTTGAGTAAACTTAACGATTCTAATTTATGTTTAAAAAAATATATAGAAGAACGCGCAAAAGAAACGGCAGTTGCGAAAACTGCTGTTTGAATTGAACAGCATTGAAAGCTACTTCTTTTATTAAAAAAGAGACAATTCTCTTTAAGCTGTACTTTCAAGAATGATTACAGAAGATGGCATTCCTTTCAATAAATTTTGTACATCTGAAGATTTAAAGATATTACTAAAAACAAAAGGGTACATAGAGTTACCAAAATTTCCTGAAACCATTTACAAAAAAGTAATGGGTTATGCTGATAAAATAAGGAAGGAAGTTGTAAAGAAAATTTCACAGAATAAGCTCCATAAAAAAGCTTATAGCCTTACCACAGATGAATGGACATCAAATAAAAAACTGCCACTATATAAATATTATTCTTCATGGAAATGACGTGAATTTTTGGATGGTGAGGTGCGGATCCATGAATCTGAGTACACCCAGAACTAATTGAATAGAAGCTTAAAGAGTTTAATATAGCTTTGTCAAATATTGTGTGCATAACATAGGACAGAGCTGCCATTAATAAGAGAATGGTAATGTTACTTAATTTGGACAGGAATGGCGTACAATTGTACTCTGTTACTGACCACGCTCATATTTTTTTTCTTTACAACTTGACGGCGGTTATTTTGATGTTTTAACAATTTGAATGCAATAAAAAAAGTGTTACGTTATAAATATCTTTTAATCGTTGATCTTTTCTAAAGTTTTTATTTTATGCGAAGGCTTTAAATAAAATCAACGCATATGTAATTTATAAAAAAAACATTATATATAAGTTTTTTTTATGTAGGCATGTATTTTTTATGATAAATTTAAACGTTTGAAACTATTTTTCCATGTCTTCATAAAACATTTTTTAACCATTATTTTTAGAAAGAATTTTTTTTAAGTTACTTTAATTTATGAATGAGTTCAACAGCTATTGTGACTACTAGCTTTTACACATTTTATGCGAATTATAAAAGAATATAAAATAACTTTATTTACTTATATAAGAATGTATTTTGCTTATTATTGAAAAAGTTTTAAAGCATTTTATAATGTTAATACGATTAATTTTTATAGTTATATTTTAAAGTTATGATTTTTTTAAATGTTTTAAATAAACATTTTATTTTTGGAAAAATTATTATTATTTTTTTTCAATTTTGATAGGAATGAGTTTAAATCTTTTATAATAGTTTTTAAATTCGTTATGCGAAGAGCTTATTAATAAAGTTATAATGCTCAAATTAAAATTGAATTAAAATGCTTGTTGGCAGTTTATTTTATTTCAATCACAGGCGCATTTTTTTTTTTTTTTTTTTTTTCTGTTTTTACGAATAAAAAAGTTAAAAAACCTTTTTTTAAATTAGACTAATAAGAACATAAAAATTTTTAAAAATTATTATTTTAAAAAGACTGTTATTTTTTTAAACAATTTTTTTTTTTTTTTTGCAACTTTTTTGAAAAAATAAATGTTTATACAACTTTAAAATATTATATACAACACTTTTTAATAAATTTAATAAAATTTGTTCATTTATTAAACAAACATTAGTAGTAATTTGTTACTTAATTAAAAAACATTTTGCATTACTTTAAACATTTAAAAGATAAGCTTTAATAACGTTTATTTCATATGTATTTAAAAACGTAACAAAAAATTTCGCTTTGAGTTTAAATTTTTATTTTTATCTTAGTGCTTAAATGATTTCTTTTTCGTTACAAATTTGTTGTTTGTTTTTTTTAACTTTTTTGCTAGTTTAAGTTTAGCTTAGCATTTCTACATTCAGAGCATTTCTGAAATTAAATCATCAAAACATATTAAATCATCAAAACATATAGACACAATCTTAGTCTTTGTAACTTGACCACAATCGTGGTCAAGTTAAAAAGACCAAGATTGTGTCTATATGTCTATATTAAAACCATCAGTTATATATTGTACATGGCATAAGAATGGCAATCAAAAAGTGCTTTATAATATTAGTTCAACAGATGTACAAGATGTTAATGAATATGATAATAATGTATTACTTAATGTTGATTCTGATTATTTGGAAATTGAACTTGAAAATTTTGAAGTAGACTACGAAGATATCGACACTACCCAACTTGTTCTGCAAAACGCAGAGCTAAATTCTTTAATTACAAATATTTGAAAAGTTGTAAAACTTTTTAGAAAATCACCAAACAAAAATGATAAACTACTGCAAAAATACGTTAAAGAAACTGTTGGAAAAGAACTTTCTTTAATTTTAGACTGTAAAACTAGATGGATTAGTTTATTAAGCATGCTGGAAAGATTTTTAAAAGTTAAGATGCTGTTCGAAAAAGTCTGATAGATTTGAAAATTGATATTGATTTTAATGAAATTAAAATGATTTTAATGATTTTAATAAAAGTAAAGTTTAAAAAAAATAAAAGTTGACATTGATTTTGATGAAAATGAAGTAAAATTACTTTCAAATATAATATCAAGCTTGCAACGTATTAGGTTGGCCATTGAAACACTCTGCACTGAAAAGGTTAATTTACATGTAGACAATCTTACATTAAAGTTTATGTTAGACAAGTTAAGTAACCAAAACACTTTTTTAAGTATTGCACTAAAAATGAATAAGTTGTATTAAAGAAAGAAGAATGATAATTTCAGACGTGTAACACTATATAACAGACCCTAATGATATTATTTCTGTCAAAGACAATTATGGCATTTTTAATATCAGCAGTAAAGCCGTAATTATTAAAACTATTGTTGACTATTGTTTTATATATAATGCGGAATCTGGTGAGAGTTTTCAAAGATACAAAAATAAATCAGATTCGGATTTAAATAACGACCTCATTACTGTTAAACAAAATGCTGATTTTTCTATGAAAGAAAAACTTCATCTTTTTCTTTAAAAACAGACAAGAATAACAAACTGTTTTTAAAGAATAACGAACTGTTTTAAAAAAAAGTTACACAAAAGGTCTAAAAGAATTTATAAAAAAAAGAGTTGGAGTACTTTTGACAAGAAAATATATGAGGGAAGTACATTTAAATAATTTTTGACTATTTAATGACCATTGTTGAACCTGAAAGAGTATTTTCAGGAACTGGACTAATTTGTATTAAAATTAGCTCATGATTAGGAGACAAGACATTGGATAGTTTTAGCTTTCTACGAAGCTACTTTTTGAAAAATAATATTTTATAAAAGTTGTATTGATTTATTGATATATAAAGTTTACATTTATACAGTATTATAATTTTCATTTACAGAATTACCGGTAAATCAAAAAGTCAGTAAATTTACAATCCCTATTTACCACTTCTTGCATAACTTCATTTGGTACTAATTAGTGGTATATTTTGTTTCAATAAATATTATAGTTATTTGAAGACATGATTATCTTAAACTATCAAAAATTTTAAAAACATCAGTTATGAGATATTTAAAAGACCAATTTATAGGGAAATACTTTTGATATATTCCCAGAGATATATAAGTTGATAAATATTTAAAAATATTGCAAATATAGCAAACAAGTATATTATTTCAACTTTAAAGGAGCTGAAAAACTGGTATACAATTACCTATAAGTGGGTCTCAGCATTTATTGATGCTAAATATGCTCTAAGAAAATTCAGTGAAAGTTTTTTTTTCACTTTATGAAATAATTGATTTTCTGCTACTAGAGTCTTTGGTGGATCCAGGATATCTTGATGTTTTAGATATTGCATTTCAGATAAGCATTGTGAAAACTCAAAATTTAAGTTAAATTATGTCAAATAAGAATATTTTGAAAAAAAGCTGTGATTAGAGTCTAGGAACAAAAATACTCCAACAGATTTCCCACCCTAAATGCAGCACAAATGAGTTGATAAGATATTTTAGTTTGCTTTATCTTATACTAAATTTAAATTCTTCAAATGGTTTTAAATTTCATCTATTTATATTAAAGCATTCAAAAGTTATGACCATGTGAAATTTTGAAGGGGGAGTAGAAACTTTTCTTGGTCATAATTTTTAACACTAATAGATAACTATATAAAATTTGAAACCTGTCAATGAATTTAGTGTAAGTTAATAAATTTAAACATCTTATTATTTCAGTGCCCTTGCATTTGATCTAGGGAAACAAAAATTTTGTTTGCATTTTTTTCCCAGGTCAATGAAATTTTTTTGTAAAGCATTATTTAATAAATGACAGAACAGTATAGTCTGTATATCATTCTGTGATGCTATTATGGAAAGCTTTAAAGTATTTTATGATGATTGCATGGTTTATTCTTTTAATGACAATTTTTGAGAGATTTATAGGTAGTTATCACATATAAATTTACATAAAATTTTTTGAAAATCATTTTTGCGCTTACTGTAAGAAAACTGCATAGTCTAGTCATAGAAAAATATTTAAAAAAAGAAATTTGAAGCATCTCCTAGATGTCATGAAGTTTATTCAACACTGAACAGGAATAAAAGTATCAAACATTCCATAATCTACGATGTTCATCTAAGAAATTTGCTGAATTGAGTAATAGAAGTAAATGACGAATTGCTGATTACCAAGTTAATTCTAGAAAAGATTTAATTACTTATAAAAAAATGAAGAGCATAAAATTATCACAACACACACATGTGCAGCACCTTCTAGATTCCTAAGGCTATTAAAATAACTAGAAAAAAAAATGCTGTCCACTAAATGATTTAAAAAAAAATGCTGTCCACTAAATGATTTAAAAAAATGTTGTCCACTAAATGATTTAAAAAAATGTCGTCCACTAAATGATTAAAAAAAATGCTGTCCACTAAATGATTTAAAAAAATGTTGTCCACTTAATGATTAAAAACAAATGCTGTCCACTAAATGATTATAAAGAAATGCTGTTCACTAAACGATAAAAAAAAAAATGTCCACTAATTACATAACTACAACAAGAATTTTTGAGCAAAATTAAAAGCTCTCATAATGAAAACAGCTGAAAAATTAATTGATTTGATTCAAAATACTATTTTAAAGCATTTGAAAGAAAACAACAACAGTTTTGAACATATAATTTTATTGAGTTCATAAGGACTAGATGAAGCTTCCTGAAACTTCAAATATTATTAGAAAATGGACAATGATATTGACTCAAATTTAATAACATTATTAACAACACCATAGCAGTTGACACAAAAAAAATAATGTAGCTTTAAACACATCAAAGTGTAAAATTTTGTTGATCTATCTACACAAAATTTATAAAAAAACAATGGAATTATCCTTGAAATCAAACAAGATAAAGAAAAAGAAATTTCATTTTTGAACCCTATTAGAATAGATTTGCCAAATGGCAAATTTTTTATAGTGAGCTTTTTATTTATCTTGAGTATAATAGATGACAAAGTTCTGGCATTCATCTCAAACATTTCAACTATGCAATGCTGTCCTATATTTAGAGAAATAAAAACCAATAATTTCTTATAAATTAAATGCTTGAAATTCTTTAGTAGATATGTATAGAAAATTTAAGACAGAGGAGTTTAAAAATATATAAAAACTAATTTAAGCTTTTTATAGTTATTTTAAAACAAAAAAAAAAAAACAATAGCTTATTTAAAAATATATTTTTTATTATTATTTTCAGGGATGCGGAGTCCCAAAAGGACTCTGGCTTTATATCTCTACTTTTTCCAAGTCTGTAGTGTCTATAAGCTCTTAACATGCTTGTTGACTTATGAATTGCTATAATAAAAAAATTCATGAGATTTAATGACTTGAAACTTATTGTTTTTAAGCCCGGAGTCCTGGAGTCCTTTCCGCCATTATACCTAAGGATTCCGGCTTCAAAAAATGATTGTTCTTCTAAACTAAAAATCTTATTTTTTTTCCTATTAGTAATCCATAAACTTATTTATATTTTTAGAGCTCCTGGATACCAAAAATTAGGATAAAGTAATCTTTTTGTGACTTTCAAATCAGTAGTCCTTTTTGGAACTCCGCATCCCTGATTATTTTTATTATCAGTTAATTTATTTCTAATTTGAATCATTAAAATTTTTTAAAATAAATAATTGCTCAAAAAAAATTTCCTCCTAAACGAAAATCAATTTTAATGTTTCATACAGTGCACAAATAGTTTTAATATGATTTTTTATTGGTTGATTTTTAAATTGCCAAGCAAACCTTTTATACCTTTAGTAATTATAATTTATAGAACAATAGAATTTTGTTGTTGTTATAATTAACAAGTCATCAAACACTTGTCTTTATCTTGTTAATGATCTTAACTTTAATAACACATTTCATAAACAAAGTCTGTGTTTTGTTTATGATTAGTAAAAAAAAAAAAAAATGTTTTTAAGTTTTAGTTATACATTTTTGTTCATGGGATGATTTTTTTTTGTTGTTCCATGAACAGAAAGCCAAATGTTTTTTGCCTTTTAAACTTTCAAAATCGTGGCTTATTAAACTGTAGAGTTTATTTTATTTATATGCTATAGTTAATTGCTCCGTTGTTTCCAAAATCTTAGTTGTAATTATTAGTTTCCCAAAATCTTAGTTGTAATGGTGAGTGTGTCTATTGTTAAATTGCATAAAGTTGCAATCTTTATCTTTTATGTTTGTTAAAAAATATCTAACCTTTTAACTTGGTTCAGCCAAAATATTCTAGTGGAAAGTTTATTGCTTAATCACAGTTTGTGTTTACTAAATTATGCAAGTAATAATAGTTCTACAATAGATTAAAGTCAGTGCAGCAGTAGCAAGATCATTTTTCTATACAAAAACAATTATTCTACAACACTGCCGTGTTCCTAGTCTTCTATAATGCTCCAGTGTTGCCTTTCTGACTTTTAGGAAGTTGAATTGATTAAAAAAAAATTTTTTTTAATTTTCTAATTTTTAATTGAAAAAATTAAACATTTTTCTTTATTTTGTTAATTCTTTTTTTTTGTTAATTTTTTCTTTAAAATTTGTTTTATTTATAGATAGTATTGAAGCCAATGTTGCAACAGCTGCCATTCAAGTTGAAACTGGCAATGCTCAACTTGAGAAGGCAAAAAACTACCAAAAATCAGCACGAAAAAAAAAATGTTGCTTACTTGTTATATTATTAGTATTTGCATTAGTAATTGGGCTCATTATATATTTTTCTGTAAAAAAATAATTGTTTTGTAAATTTTTCAAAAGTATTTGTATATTAAATATTTTTTTATTAAATTTTTTTTTAACTCGTAGAATTTTTATTTTGGGTTGCACTACTTTCTTTCATTTTCTTCTTCAACCCATTAATAGTAAAAATTATATGTCATTTTTTTTAAGTTTTTATTTTAATTTTCAGATTAGATTTTCAGTTTTTGTTTGCATTTGCGATATTTGTACAGTGTTTTTGTTTGCAATTTTCAGTTGTTCTATTTAGTATGTTATTGAGATTTTTTAATAATGTTTGAATAAACTCTTAATTTAACATTTCTAATAAGTAAATGTTGTAAATAAGTTGCTACTAAATTAATATTAAAGTTAATATTACCATTAGTATTGGTTTCCTTCAAAACTATAAAAGTTATTAATTAATTTTAAAGTTCCTAATTAATTTTAAAGTTCCAAGTAAAAAAATTGTTTTCAAAGTAATAATTTTTTTTTTTTGGAGTTAGTTTGTTGCTGTTGGTTTAAGCCATTGCAGTTCAAACCAACAGCATTTAAGTTAATATGTGTTCACTTAAATTTATTACAAGTGTTCACTTAAATTTTTTCAATAAATTTGTCAATACTTCTTTTATGTTGATACTTCCCCTTTTTTTTTCTTATCTTTTTTTTTTCTTTTTAATTTGATGTTTTATAAAAACTAAAAAGATGGAAAAGTTTAATGAAAGTTCACTAGATGCTTTTGCAGCTTTAGTTGCAGGTGCTGTTGTGTTTGCTGATGATTCTGTAGCTGAGTTTTTACATTGGAACAATGGTGTGAAAAAGTTATTTGCTTCTGGTGCTTTAGCAGTAAAAGATATAAAAAACACTAAGGTACTTTTTTTTTTCATAAAATATTTGTGTGAGTGTGATATCAATACCTATATATACTCTCTTTCTCTCTTTCTCCTCGTATGTATTTATATACATAAAAATAAAGGATATATATATATATTATATATATGTATATATATATATATATATATATATATATATATATATATATATATATATATATATATATATATATATATATATATATATATATATATATATATATATATATATATATATATATATATATATATATATATATATATTATATGTATATATTAGAATAATAATAAAATACAATTAAATTTGTAACAAAACTAGGACAAACACCTTGCAAAGGAAATTGTGAAGGTTGCTGGCAGTTATATTAATGTTCCATTGTTTTTGAGCACTCTAATTATTATTGGTGGTTTTAAATAATAATAATTATATAAGCAATTTCGGAATATAGAACAACATTCCTTTAACAACTCATTGAAGAACATACCAATACCAGCAAAGAAATTATGTCTTAAATACTTAATTGAAAAAGTTGAATTAGTGATCAAACCTATGAGATGGAAAGCTCTAATTTAGGAAAAATGTCTCAACCAAGAACAAGATTACCTCTACAATTTTAAAATGAGAAAATGTCCACCACAACATCCTGATCTAGTAAATTTCAAAATACAATCTACTTAAAATGATGCAAAATATTTCTTTTACTAATTCCTACAACCAGTTTCAAAAACAAATAAAAATGACATTTGCAAATTTAAATCATCAGAAAAAATGTTTCTTTTTGCAAATAAATCACATAATATTTATGAACTTGAAAAATCTTACAAACTTTTCAATGAAAACATAACCAGAGCTTACAAAAGTTCTGATATTTTGCAATATAATAACATTATTAATGTGGCTAAAGTAATTGCTAAAGACTTAAGTATTGACAACAAAATGGAGTTTCTTGCAATGAATACCGCATTTATAAAAATAAAGGATCACAAAGATGATTTTGCCAACAATTGTTAATGTTGATTAATTAATCCATCTAAACCAGAACTTGGAAAGGTTAGTAAAATTTTACTGGAAAACATTAATAATCAAGTGAGAAAAGCAACCCTTGTAAACCAATGGCATAATATGGATGACATAATAAATTGGTTCTGCAATATTAAGGACAAATCCAACTGTTTTTTCATCCAGTTTGATATCGAAGAGTTCTATCATTCTATCTCTAAAGAATTACTTCAAAATTTACTTATTCACGCCAAAAAATTTAAAGGAATTTCAGAAAATACATTAGATATTATTAAAAACTCAAGAAAACCATTACTGTTTACTAAACACGATAGTATCTGGGTCAAAAAACTTGGTGATCCTAATTTTACTTTAAGTCAAGACTATGGGTTGCAAACCGTTGGATTATATAGAGTGATGGCCTTTGGTGGTTTTTTTCATGGAATTAATGGACCACAATCTGAGGGAATTAAAAACATTGTTCATCTGTCATCAAACCAACTTAAAAATTGGAAACTTTCTCGATGTTACTTTCAACCTGTAAGAAAATACTTTCCAACCATACAGAAAACCAGGTGATCACCGATTATTCATTAATGTAAATTCTAACCACCCCTCTAATATTATTAAATCCATACCAACTATGATATCTAACCATATTAGCAATATTTTATCTAGCAAGAAAGTTTTCATTAGAGCAGCATTGTTTTATAACGATTCGTTAGTTGCAAGTGGGTATAATGAAAAGGTTACTTTCCAAACAAATCTCGCCTCATCAAAACCAAAATCAAGATCATGAAACGTTATTTGGTTTAAACCTCCGTTTTCACAAAATGTAAAAATCAGCATTGCAAAAAATTTTCTAAATCTAATTGAAAAGCAAAAGTTTCTTAAAATTTTTAATAGGAATAATTTAAAAGTCAGTTATAGCTGTCTTCCAAACATCTCCAATATTATTAATTCACACAATAAAAAAGTATTATCTAATGTTTCCAACACAATTGTTCCAACGTGTAACTGCTGGCAACCTTCACATTGTTCTTTGCAAGGTATGTGTCTTAGTAAAAATATAATTTACATCTGCAATGTAAATTACCGCAGGATAGTGGTTAAAATGATATTGGTTTAACGGAGCACACCTTTAAACATCACTGGTACAAACATAAAAACTCCTTTCAATACAAAAGTAAAGCTAATGCCACAGAACTTTTTAAATATATGTGGTTAATGAAAAAAATAGGATTTGAAAATCCTATTCTTACGTGGAAGATTATTGATAGGGCCGAACCATTTAAACCTGGAAGAAAGTCATATAATCTTTGTTTAACCAAAAAATATCATATCATTATGTCATCTTTGAAACTATTGTTATCATTATTTTTATTTTATTTTCTTGGTGTATATATATATATCTACTATAGCATATTTATATGTGCAATTGCTCACTTTTTTTGCTAGCCTAAATTAAGTGAGCGTTTTTAGAAAACAATGAGGGAAAACGAAGAATAATGAATGAAAAAGTTGCTGACCCATACCAAACCCTCAGTCGATGTAGCAGCACTCCACTGCGAGTCAGGCTATTTGTCAGTCGATGTATGTACTGAAGCCCCCGGCAGCAGGCTACTTGATGTTAGGTGAGTATGACATCATCATGCTCACTTAACTCAGCAGTATAAGATATATACACACATATATTTGCTTGCATATATCTTCAGGAGATTGCTCTATGAATTTAAGTAAATTAAAATAATTTAAGTTAAAATAGAGCTTTATATATTTTTTATAAATAAAACTACATATTTTTTTTAACTATAAGTTTCATGCTAAATGCAATCATATATAATAAGTATGATTTTTTCTTGTGGAAAAATAATTCTGTACAAATGAAAATGTTAGAAAAATCTAATCTTTTGGCTTGTGGTTATCCATCAAAAATTTGTTCTCATGGCAACACTTAAATATTAGTTCACTTTTTTTGTTTAATAATTCTTTGGGATTTTTATAAAATAAAATTATTATTTTATAAAAATCATATAAGCATAATAGGCATTTTTTAATTATGTTGTTGCATGCAGGGGCGCTTTTTATGATCAACCATATTAAATTTGGTGTTGTTTTTAACTTATCCTATCTATCCCATAGGTATTTTGAAAGCATAATTGTTTAAGTTTTTTGTTAATAATGGCCGTTAGGTTCATTGAAATAATTTTTATTGTTGTGATTCTTTATAATTGTTGTGGTTCTTTTATAATTTTTGCTATGTTGCTTGTGTAGCTGTAGCTGACTTTTGTTGTGTTACGGTTAAATAGTTTATGAAGAAGATTTGGTTTTTTAAAGTGTTTATCGAATGTTTTGTTCGAAAGTGTTTTGAACGTATTGTTCATAAGTTTTTGTTAGAATGTTTTGCCTATATTTTTCAGAATTGCTTTTATGGTTTTTTTTGGTGGGTTAAGATTATATTTTTCGTTCTTTTTTGTTTGAGGTCTACTTTGGTATTGTTTTTAGGGTTTTATTTAAAATCTTTGAAACCATTTCTTTTTTAGGGGCTTAGTTGTATTCTGCCATTGGCAAGTTAAATTTTGATTTTTTCATTAAATTGAAAATTCATTAAACAATAATTAGAAGTAATTTGTAAAAGCGTTTTGCGTAACTTTAATAAAATGTTCCTTCAGATAAGTCTTAAGGTGGTTCCCCTAGAAAAAAAAACATGATTTTGAAAAAAAAAAAAAAAATTGTGAATACATATACTTTTTAAATGCCATTCTATACTCTTTCCAATGATATATTATTTGATGGGTCTTTTCAAGTATAAAGATGAAAAATTAGGGTTATAGAATATGGGTACATTAAAAATGTCCATAACAATGCCTTAGCAACACATTTTGTTTGTGTAAATATTTGACAAGTTGACAAAAACAGGTGGTCTTTTTTTTTTTTTTTTTACTCTGATTCTAGAAAGCACTTTATGTTCTGTAAATTACTCAATTGTGCACGGAATTAAGTAATGGAACAGAAAAAAGTGAATGAAAGTGATGTTAGTGTGGTTGACAGAAATATATTTTGCTTGTTTGCAAATGCTATGTTTGTTATGCTTTATCAATATTTTTTATTTTGTTTTTAATAAATATTGTTTCTAGATAATAACAGTTTCAAGAATAATTTTAAGTGAGTGTATTTTGTTCTGTTTTAAAATATTTTGGAATTTCAAACGGTTACTGTTTTGATTAATTATCTGTTAAGAGAAATAAAGAATGTATTGATAAGAGCACTAAAAAGACGAATGAATAAGGAAAAATCAAAAGAAAAAAAATAAGGGCTGCTAAAAAGGGTTATATTGACCTAGAAAAAGCCAAGGAAAGTTATATTCAGGTGGATTTTGAATTTGTATTATTTTTTTTGTATTTAAGTTTTATAAATTGCATTTTTTGCGAAATATGATTTTCATGCAATTTTAAGTTTTTCAAACCTCATATTTTAATAAATATTAAACTTAATCACTTGAAATTTTCAGGTAAACCTATTTCAAACATATACCTAGAAACTGAGCGAAAAATAATTACTTTTTTTTTTTAAGCAAAAAACTTAAGCGAAAAATAATTTTCTTTATTTATTTTAATTTTTTAAATTTTATATATAGAGGGTTTGATATAGAGGTATATTTGATATAGATATAGATATAGAGGGTTTGAAAAGTGTAATCTAGATACAGGCTTAAAAACTCATAATGGTGTTGACCGCCATTATGAGTTTTTAAGCCTGTATCTAAATTTTTTTTTTTTTCGCTTATTCCCTTTATATATATGTAATTTATCATTGTACCAAATTTCATCTTATATACATTTCTTGTTTTAAAATTATTGTATCCCAAGTTTCTTCTCATTTTGCTCATAAAATAATAAAAAAATGCTGACTCAGCTTTAAAAAATGCCTATTTTGTTATAAAATTTTGTTATAAAATCCTAGTATTAAAAAATTGATATAAAAACAATTCGCTATTGCTATAAAAGAAAATAGTTTTTTTCTAGGGAAACCACCTTAAAGTAATTTATTTCATATACAATTAAAAATGTAGTTTTTGCAAACAAAAAGCAAAAAGTAATTTTTGATTTTTGAATTGAGTTTGAAATTTTTGAGTTTTATATTAGTTCTTATATATTTTCTTTTTCGTAAGGAATTGTTTACTTTTTTTTAGTTTTCTTCCTAGTTTAAGTTTAGGCTAGCGTTTCTCTTTTCAGCACATTTCTAAAATCATTTCTAAAACATCCAAACAGGTGTGACCAAGTTGTCAAAAAAATAAATCATTTGCATGTTCAGCAATAGTGGTTGATTGCACGCCATTTCTGCCCAAGCCTATATATGTGTATATATATATATATATATATATATATATATATATATATATATATATATATATATGTATGTGTATATATATATATATATATATATATATATATATATATATATATATATATATATATATATATATATGTATATATATACACATACATATATATATATATATATATATATATATATATATATATATATATATATATATATATATATATATATGTATGTGTATATATATATATATGTATGTGTATATATATATATATATATATATATATATATATATATATATATATATATATATATATATATATATACATATAAATATACAACCCTCGGAATTAGGAAAAATGAGGTCGGCAATAATTTGCAGACCTCAATCTTTTTAAGGTGGGCATCAGGTTGGCAAAAATTATTTCATACAAAGGTCTGACCATAAAACATAGAAATGAGGTCGGCTATTTTTTGCTGACCTCAAGCACTTTCAGGTTGGCAGTTAGGCCGACCCTAATTTCAAGGGTTGTATATATATATATATATATGTATATATATATATATATATATATATATATATATATATATATATATATATATATATATATATATAATATATATATATATCTGTGTGTGTGTGTGTGTGTGTGTGTGTGTGTGTGTGTGTGTGTGTGTGTGTGTGTGTGTATTCTGCAAGTTAAATTTTTAATACTATTTTTAAAATAAAAGAAGCTTGTTAGAGTTTTTATAACTTTTTCTAATACCAAGTGAGCTACAATGCTTGAATGAATTTTTGACTCAGGAAATGGTAATAGTATTGACTATTATCAAAAGCCCCATTCTTAATTAATTGTTTTGAATATAGCTACTAATGTAAACAGTGGTTTGAGAATTAAAATATTGCCAAGGCATAAATTTTTTCATTATTAAAAAGTTGAGAGAAAATGGAAAAAAAGTTATGGAAATTTTTATAATTATTGCCAGCAATTGAATCGCATTGCTTTCATGCTAGTATGTAGAAAATTTTTTTGTTGTCAAAGTGGCAGCCAGCTACATCCAGGTCGGCATTTGGCAATGTTGACGCAAAAGTCTTAACTTAACTTCGGCATATAACTGCCGACCTGAATCTTTAAAAGTGTCCACATCCAAAAATAAATATATTAAAATTTGTTCAATAGGAATTCGTAATTTATTTATTGCAATTATTTTTGCAAGTCTATCAAAAAAAAAAAAAAATTTTCTTCAATTTTTTTTCTCAAATTCATTCATAGCAAGATAGTGAAGTCATTAATTCATTCATAATAAAACATTCTGTCTGTTGTTCTCACTTTTTTACAAGATATTTTAGAGCAAATATTGCAAGTCTTCCCAAGAAGCGCGTATGGTTACACACCTTGTTCGTCCGCGCCTAAAGTAGTTTTTTTAGACACACTGACCACAGCAGTTCACATCTTTAAAACTTTTAAAGCGTTTCAGTAATTTGCGGCAAAAAGCTAAACTTATCTACTGAATAGTAGATAAGATTAGCTTTTTTTAATCTAGCAATTCTTGAAAAAGAAAACAAAACTGTAACAAAATATCAAGTTTTAATTAGATTAACTAGAAAATTTTAATAATTAAAAAAGGAAAATTAAAAAAAAAAAATTTTTTCTCAAAATTTTTATGCAACTTTTGTATTCTTTTTTTTTTTAAGTGTTTGTTGTTTTTAGCTACTGAATTTGATACAAGTTAAGGAAAAAAACATCTTTAATAGGAATTTAACAACAGTTGAAAGCTTTGATATGCAATTTATTCACCATTTGCTTCGTGTGCTAGAACTATGAGAAATTTTGTTAATTTTTTTTTCTTACAATTATTTGTTTTGACACCTTTTCGCTTTTAATAATGTTTTTGCTATATTTGACGTTTTTTCTCTATACTTATATAATTGGAAAATAAGAAAATAATTTTATTTGTAAAATATATTATTCGATTAATAAATTTTGTAATGACAGAAGAAATTAAATAAAAGAATAACATAGTTTCTTTTATAAATGTATTTACCACATTTGATGCCTGTCTGAAATTTTTTTATATTGCAGAAATTTTTTTACTATTTCAGAAGGAGTTGTGAAAACAACCAAATATTTTATATTTGAATATTAATATTAATGACTTTTTATTTTTTGAAAAAAATAAAAAGTCACGTGAAAATTTTGTTAAAAATAAATAAAATTTTTTTACAAATAAATAGCAAATAGTTTTCTCACTTTCCTGTGCATTGATAAAAACAGTAAAGTTTAGCAAAAACATTTGAAAAACAGATTTTAAAATTGTCCATGTTTCTAGCACATATAATAAAGTTTTCTTAATATACTGACAGAAAAAGTCACAAAATTTATATATCAAAAAATGTTTTTTTTGTTTCTCGTTATATTCTTACCTGCTTTTTTCCACGACTTGTATCAATTTGTGGAAAATAGTAGTGGTAGTGGAAAACAACAAACACCCTTTAAAAAAAGAAAACAAAAACAGTAAAATGTTTAGGTATATTATTTTTTTTTTGTTAAAATTTTCTTTTTTTAATTTTTTTTAGTTTAATTTGTTTAGATTTTTTATTTCGTATATTCCAGGCTAGGGTTAAGATTATTGTTATTGTAAAAATTAAATACAATGACCATTACAATCAAATAATATTGTATTGTAATACCAGAGATCCAATTAAAACATTATTTATGGTTATTGTATTGCTGTGAATAAAAACAGTTACAATAGCTATTGTATTTCTATTAATTAGTATTAAGTAGCTATTTTTTTTCTAACAATACATTGAAGCTCTAAAACTATTGTATTGTATTGCTGTGATGTAAAACAATTACAATAACTATTGTATTGGATCGCTATGATGTAAAACAATTACAATAACTATTGTATTGAATTGCTCGGATAAAAACAATTACAATACTATAATACTATAAAATACTGTGGTGTATTTTATAGTATTTAGATTTTTTTTTCACGCATTGATTATAATTTGGGCACTAGATAATTTAAAAACGAATCTCACGATGCCCGTGACGTTCGTTTTCAGCATTCATTTATATAAATTTTTTTTTTTTTGAGAAATGAAGTGAAGCCAGGAAAGCCAAAGAAGTAAATATATTATGTATACTTAATAAATATTAGGTTCAGGGGCGCACGTGGCACCCAATTCTAGCAACCATTTACATATATAAATTTTATTTATTTTGAGTTCAATAATATAACTGTTTAAATAATAATTTATTTAGAATTAACATTAAAATAATAATCAAAATCATACAAATATATAATTTATCATTTGCTTGTAATTAAATAATTATTTACTCTAAGAAGTGAAATTTTATATATTTTTGTAATTTTGTCTAAACTGATATTGACATGCTTCACCGTATGATGACGTCTAAACTAATTGATTAACTACATTAAGCGCGTGAAAATATTTTTTTCGTCAATATATCTAACCGCTAATGTGTAATCAATTACATTGTTATTGAAATAGAGAGCGATTGCCCTGGGTAATTATTGATTAGATTGTCTAAAAATGTGAACTACTTTTGTTTTGTTAAAAAATTTTCTACATTTTCAGATTGTTCATCAATCAAATATGATCAGACCTTACCAGTAAATTTTGTGTGGATCATTTTTGAAAAATGAGGCAGTTTAAAACACCAAATAAATATTGTTCTTGATTTATGTAACAAAACTCTTTTATAACTTTGCAACTAGATGTCCAGTTACTTGATGAAACACATACAGCCATAAAGTCAAAGGAAAACAAAAGTATTATTAGAGTAAGTGTGAGTTGAGTAAGTTTCGAAACAATTAGATAGGTGCCTAATGTAAAAGCAAATAACTTAGTGGAAGAAATGGTAGTAATTAATCATGTCTACCCCCAGCAGTAACATAAATACAGGCCCGATTAATCTCACTTTTATAGACCTATATAAAGTTTGCAATGAGGACAAGTGATATTCAAAAAATAAAAAAAGAAACAGAATCAATACTTATATATTAGTTGTACTCTATTTCAAGGTCATTTATCTCGGAGTATGGACTGTTAAAATATTTATTGAATTTTGACACTAAAATTATTTTTTTTAATACAATAACAATATATTGTTATTGTATAATAAAAACAAATTGCAATACAATATTTATTGTTATTGTAGTGGGTCATTACAATACATTTTTTTTTCAGATATTGTTATTGTTTTATAAAGATGAATTGCAATACAATATTTATTGTTATTGTATTACAGTATTACAATAGTTGTAAATCACAAGTAATGTTGTTGTTTTTAAATTAAGTTAATAACAATAACAATAGTTATTGTTACTGTTATTGTATTCATTACAATTACAATAGTCCTAACCCTATTCCAGGCCTTGTTTTAAATAAGCTTAACGCATCAACTTAATGTGAATTTAACGTCATAAAATTCTCTTTATCTTTTTATTTTTTAAAGACATTAACTTTTTCAAATTACTGCAATAATATTAAGATTACCGCAAAACGAGTTGAATATCGTTTAACTCGTTTCTTTCATTTTTTTTATATTAAATTAAATTTGATATTAAATTTAAAAAAAAAAAATTTCACGTAAAAAATTATTTCACATAGAAAATTATTTTCCTCAACATTTGTATAAATGAATTAAATAATATTAATTTAAGAAAAAAAAACATTTTTTAATCATTAAAAAAAAATTGCACATTTTTTTTAATCATTAAAAAAAAATTGCACATTTTTTTTAATCATTAAAAAAAAATTCCACATTTTTTTTTAATCATTAAAAAAAAATCATTAAAAAAAAAACTAAAAATGATTTTTTATTTTAAAAAAATTAGCGAGTAACATTAAAAAAATTATGTTAATTTATCTACTTTTATTTATTAAAAGTTTATTATTTTATTTACGATTTCGTTGTGAAAGCATTATTTTTCCAAACAACATTTATTAAAAAATAATCTCTGCGGTTTAACTTGCCATATATAAAAAAAAAAGTTCAACTTACATTTTGTGCAAATTTTTGATGCAGCCATTTATTTAAAATTTAATTTTGAGTAACAAAAAAATGTTTTGGAAGGAAAACCAAAAAAACAATTGTGATAAAAATGAGCTAATTTTCTTTTAAGAACAAATTAAATTCAAATATTGAATAATATTTAGTAATATTGAAAGTATGGCAATTAAGTTAAACCCAAGCATTGACTTTAATTTAAATAAATTTAAGCATATTTTTTAAATCAAAACTTAATTATATTTTTTTAAATCTAAATTAAATTAATTTTTTTTATCAGAATAAAATTATATATTTTTGTTAAATTAGTTTTGAATTAAATCATTTATTTTTTTATCAGAAATAGATTAGATTATAATGATCTTTGCTTCAGATTAAAGCATTAGCGTTTTTCAAGCAAAATAATCGATCATTACAAAAAAAAAAAGTTGAAATTATTTATTACTATAGAAATAGAAATTTAAGTAAATTTTTTTAATGCAATCAAAAGTTGCATAAAAAATTCTTGTCCTCTCAAGATAATAAATAAAAGTTTTTATTATATATACTTCTTTTATGTTTTCTTTTATTAATTTAATAACTTCGCATAAAAAAAACAAACAATAATTGTTATTATAAACAATTTTGTTTTCTGTTCGATAAAATAATTAGCTTAATAGAGATAAAGTTTTTGTAGTTTTTAATTTTTTTCATTAGTAAATAGCGCTTTTAGTTTTTTCATTAGTAAATAGCGCTTACATCTAACATAATTGTCATTCAAACTTTTTTACATAATCGTCAAAGTGGTTTTTTATAAAATGAATTACTTCTTTTATCTTACCACTTAATAGAATAATTTAAAAGTTAAAAAAATATCAAAAGTTGCTTTATGTAAATTGCTCTAGGCGTATATAATTCGTAAGTAAATTGCCGGCAACTTCGCTTTACAACAAGCTCTGATATTCATTTTCTTTCTTCGAGTATTGCTGTTTTATTCTCTGTTGTTTCTCATAGCTTTATTTTGCCACAAATTCTTAAAACGCTTACTATATAAAAATGTGGTCAAGTTGCCAAAAAAAATTACTTTAAAATGTGGACAAACTTCTCATGAAGCGCATGCACTTCCTGGGAAGGCTTGTGTTATGTTACTTTGTTTTAAAATCTAATATTAACTTATTTTATTAAGTAACATCTTTCATTTACATGTTTATGACTATTTTAATATAATTTAGGTCAGAAAGTTTTATATAAAAGTCTTTCATATACTTAAGTTAATTTACGGCAAGTTAAGTTTGTTAATTTATGCCTGTGGAGAAGAAACATTATTTAGAATAAAATTCACTCATGTGCCAATCTAAAATCCCTCGAGTTTTGCAGGTTGCAGAGTGGTGATCGAAATGATCCCTTTACGATTTTTATATAACAGTTCTTGCAAAACAGGCAACATGCATGCTTTGTCCATTTGCAAGTTTCTTAAGAATTTGATATTTAAAATCTTGGATTGTGCTATTCTAAAAAAAACAATGTATGTTCCCTTTAAAGTCTGTAATAAACTACATAAATATAATATAAATAGAATATCAAAGTAAGAAGCTTGAGTAGGAAAAAATAAATAAAAAGTGTTGTTTTTATGGTTGACTTACATATGGTTCTGATGGTATCCAAATTAAAATCAAGTAGTTTATACTATAGATCAAAGCTTTAAAGACACAGTCATGCTTTTTTTAATTTAAAGACTAAAAATAGCTACAGATTGAAACCAAAGTTTAAACTCTTAAGTGTTTGCAAGTATTTAGGTTAGTTTAATTGAGAACAGGTTGTTAGGACAAAATGAACAAGAAAAACCAAGAAGATGGGCATATACAGATGGAAGTGGGTAACATTCTTTCTTCTGTTGAGTGGGTTCCTAAAGATAAAAACATCAATGTTCCTGTATATTATATATGTATTTTCTGATTGGCAAGATGAAACCTTAGACTTTATGATGTAACTAAAACCATAATATTTTTAAAAACTTTGATAAAGATAATTTTTTTAAAAAGCATTCCTTCTTGACATGGTAAAGGTGACACTAAAGTTTCTGATATTAGAGCTCTTCAGTAAACTCCAAATGGTGACATATTTTTCAATTTGAGGTTCGCTAATGAATGGAAAGTACTACTGCAAAGAAAATCTTTGGTTGTAATCGCATAGCCTTTTGATTCTCTAAGAAATCTTTAAATTATCCTTTTGATAATTTTTCTGTTCTAACAGTAATTGTTGAGGCTAATGTGTAATCTTAGTAAATATAATATATGTTTTTTCTTTTTTTTTTTAAATTTATACATTGAAGTGCAGAAATAAGAATTTTTTATATTGAAATTTAGAATGATGCTTATCAAATAGTGAAGAAATCATTATAAAAATACATTTCTAGAGATGCCAAAAAACGTGTTTTTTTGCTATCGTGTTTTTTTCACCCAAAAAAAAAAGTTTTTTTTTTCACCCAAAAAAAAAAACGTGTTTGTTTCACCTAAGAAAAAAAACGTGTTTTTTTCACCAAAAAAAAAACGTTTTTTCACCAAAAAAAACAACATGTTTTTTCACCCAAAAAAAAAAGTGTTTTTTCACCCAAAAAAAAAAGTGTTTTTTTCATCCAAAAAAAACTTGTTTTTTTTTACCCCAAAAAACGTGTTTTTTTGGAGGGATTTTTTTGGAGTTTTTTTGGCTTTTACAGATCCTTTTAGTATTTTTGTTTAATTTTAACTTTTTTTAAATGTTATCTAAAATGTTTCTAATTTAGTTTTGTTTGAGTATTTTAGATTCTATATTAGATTATATTAAAATTAATCTATTTTTATTAAAGCGTGAACAGAGTTCACAAAAAAGTTAAATTAATGATTTTTGTATTGCTAAAATGGTTAACAAACTATTTGTTCTTTTCAAAATTTGAATTCAAAAATTAATAAGAAACAATTTTATTTCAATTTTTTTTTATCTAAAACTCATCTACAGAATGTTGACTAGAAAACTCTGATTCTTGGTCAAGTACTTGTTCAAACTCTTTATCTGAAACATTTATTTGTTCGTGAGATTTATCTGAAATATTTATTGGTCTTTTAGGCAGAATTGTTTGTTGTATTGCACACATATCCATTGCTTCAAGTTTTAAATTTTGCAATACAAACACTAATTTTGCTGCTCTTTCATTTGTTAATCTATTTCTTTTGGCACTGTGAATATTTGCATAACTGCTAAAACTTCTTTCGCAAGCAGCACTTGTAGCAGGAAGCTGAAGTATTTTTACTGTGCTTTTGATAATTCAGTAGACGAACATAATCCCTTCTACTAGTTTGGACCAAAAGTTAGGTCAATAGCTGTCCATATAAAAGTTTTTGAAAAAACTCCTCCTTTACATTGGTAATTTGCTAAATCAGCCATCAAAATACCTATTTTGGTATTAGGTGAGTTTAAAGCAATTGAATATATCACTTCGCATGCATCAATCTGTTAAAAAATTTAAATAATCCATTAATGGTTTTACTTAGTTTAATAAAAATAAACATAAGTTACTAATAATTTAACCTTTTCTTCCCATTTAAATATCTTCCTTGATATTTGGGGTCAAGTAGATTAGCAGCCATATGAATTTTTGTTAAGCAAAATTTTTTTCTTTTAGCAAATAGTTCTTTCATTTCTACTTCCTCTTTTTTTTTTTTTAGGACTGCTTTCTATGTTTTGATTAATATTATTTTCTAAATTATAAAAGATTTCAACTATAGACGACAACATTGGGCTGTCGGCTTCTGTTATCTTGATTACATCAGCTATTGGTGCTATCAGCTTTAAAAATCCTTGAACCTTATCCCAAAAAATATCTGATAACAAGCTATTTTTTGTTATAAAATATAATACACATCGCTCAGAGATAACCAAAGATTTTATTTTTCTGTATACTCTCAAGACAGAACTCATTGGAACCCCATCTATTAATAAATAGATTTTAATCACATATCCTAATTTAATAATATCAAATTAGAAATAAAATAGATAGCTATACAAATCTATGTTTTAATTAATTGCATAATCATAACAAATTGACTGGTCTTTACTGGTAGTTTTAATAAAATGTTTGAATCAACTGTTGATTTTTGAATTTCTTTAAATACTGCACCTATTATGTAAGAGTTTTTGATTACTTTACAATAACTGTTGCTTGTAATATTAACACACAAAGAGTAGGTTTTTTATAAAATCATTAAAAAGCGAATTGAGACCATGATATATACATCCATAGCAATTAAGAAGAGGATAGCTGTTTTTTAATAGTTTCCATGCCTTTTTCATGTTTGCTGCATTGTCTGTTACTATTTCCATAACTTTTTTAGAATTAATTTCTTTTAATACCCTCCGTATTTCATCTGCTATGTATTCACCAGAATGACTTGATGAACCTGAAAATTATTACTTTCATGTAAATACTTTACAAAATGTTCAGTTATAAAATTAGAAAAAGTTTTGAAGGTGAAGAACTAAGTTAAGAGTTGGGAGAGAGTTAAAAACAATTTTTTAAAAAAATGTATTTATCATTTGTTCTTAAAAATAAATGAAGGTAGTGATTTCCATAAAATAGGCATTGATGAAGGTAATGTCAACACAAAATTTAAAAACTGTTTCATTTCTGAAAAATATCGATAGTTTTCAAATTTAATTTTTAACTTATTTGCATAAATAATACATAATTATTTTTGTTTAAATTATTAAACTAATACTAACCTAATATTACTTCATCCATCCCACATAAGTCCTACAGAGTCTGCTATTGCAATTAATTCTTTAACATTGCTTGGTATTCTATTGAATTCTTTATCCAAGAGTGTGTTTGATACTTCAAACCTTGATGGGCGTAAGCTATTTAAAAAGGTTCTCCAGTATTTATTATCAACTAAACTCATGTGTGACCCATTTGCGTAAATAGCTCTAGATAGATGTACATCAATTGATTTTTATGACATTAATCTTAGATAAATAGTTAAAAATAAATATACTATGCAAAAAAAATAAATGTTGATACCTTTTCACATTGTTTTATGCTATAAAACATTGAACAGGATTTACCACTTTTAGAAATTTGTGCTGAGTGTTTTAAAGGGTCTGAAATAATGTTTGTGACATTACAATGCTGACTTAAAATAAAGTTTTTAAATTTGCATGTTGCTTTACTTTGTGTTGTTTGTCATGATTTTTTTTGACATGACTGTGACATCATTTAAAATTTTTTATTTGACTTCAACTGGACATTTTCTACATTTTTTAATATGCATGGCCATTCGTGTTCCACTTTTTGACATAACATCATTGCAAAAAGAACATTGAACTCTTTCTATTTTGCTCACCTGGCTTGCTGGCTTGAATAAAATGCTCACAGATGTTGTTTTTTTTCTATCCCCAGTGTGTCCACAGACCTCTCTATTATTTCTACTCATTACTATGTTCTAATCAAACAACTAAATGATGTAACTATTTTGATTAGAAATCGGCTTAATTTATCCTTAAAATACCTTATAAAGGCTATATTTTAAAATAATTTCATAATTCAGTTATATTATTAAAAAAACTAATAATAATAATTGTATTACTAAAAATTTACTTTACTAAAAATTATGATAAACTATTACATAAAAATTTTTAAAACAACAATATATCATCATTAACAATCTCATGTTTCAAAGCAAAAATGCATTGTAAACATAGTTGGACCTACTCTTGCAGCCAACCTTCAACCTCTGTCACATCGTCATAATGTTGCTTCTCTTTCTCTTTTCTACAAATACTATAATGGGCACTGCTCTAAAGAGCTAGCGTCTCTTGTGCCATCTACAAAAATTCATTCTCGTGTTACTCGTCATTCAATTAAGTCTCATCCTTTTTCTGTTACTGTTCCTAAGTGCTCCAAAAGCTCTTATTCGTCTAGTTTTTTTCCTCGAACATCAGTTCTTTGGAATTCGCTTCCTTCATCTTGCTTTCCTGATTCATATAATTTGCAATCTTTTAAGTTGTCTGTCAATCATTATCTTCCTCTACAATCTTCATCTTTTATCTTTCAGTAACTCCCAATACTAATTAGTGGTTGCTTGCAGCCTTGTTGGAAGCGAAGATGTTAAAAAAAAGAAAATTACAATAAAGGTATAAAATTAAAAAATAAAAATACTACAACACACTTATGCAATATTATTTATAACAATATTAAAATTACTATTTCCACTTTCTGAAATTAAATGTTGAAAAATATAATTTATTTGCAATTGCAGAAATAAAATTAAAAAACAAAAAGCATAAAATAAGGTAGCAAAATTAAAAAAAAAAAATTAAAACTATACAAAACTTACACAATACATATAAATTTTGCAATGCAGTTTTATTTCATTTATAAATTAAAAAACTTCATTTATAAATTAAAAAAGTTCTCATTCATTCTACAAATTACAATAATTAGTTTTAATTCATTCTGTTGAAAAATTTGTTTTTAATGTTAAGGAAGAATTGTTTTGAACTAAAAAAACATATCTGCATTAAAAAAACATATCTATATAAAACAAAAACAAAAAAGAAATCTCCTTTACTTATTATGTGTTTTATAAGAAAAATGTTTCTTTAAATAATTTTTTCAATTTTATCTTAGCATATTATTAGTAAGTCATCAAAGAACAATTATTAAAATTATTTGATGAACATTTGAAGAACTTGTAAAACAAGATTAAATAGGAGAATGACAAAGTCTTTTATTAAATATCACCTAAAAACAAACTATTGATATTTATAAAAATGTTAAAGTTCAAGGTGTTTAAGTAGTTAGTTACAAAAAAAAAAAATTTTTTTCTGGGGATCTGCTACTTGAAGAACTTTAGGCAATACTAATAAATCATATGTTAAATAAAAGAATGAAAACTCTCCTTTAATTAATAACACCTATACACAAATTTTTAAAATTATTTCAGTGTTTAAAATTAGAAAAAGAGTAGTTTATAAAAAAACCCACAAAAACCAAAAAACAAAACCATTGATTTTTTTTGGCAAAAAAAAAAACAAGAACCAAAAAAATGATTCACATCTCTATACATTCCATTGACATAGTATATATAATGTTTGCTAATGTATAAAATTTTTTTTAGGAATGTTTAGAATCTGAAGATAAAGCTGTATTTGCTGTGTCTAGCAACTTATATGGCTCTGTTTCAAAATATATGCAGAAAATTATTAATAACAGTGACTTTCGCTCATGTGTAGTTGTTTCTGTTGTAACAGATGATGTGCAGCAGTTTTTAGGTGGAAGCTTTAAAGAATTTGCTTGTAAAGTAAAGTTATGGATGAAAGATGAGGTAAGGCTTTAATTTTTATTTTGCTACTACCAAGATAATGTAATAAAGAATATTTTTTTCATTCACCACCTTTTAATATGAAACAATTTAATAGAGAAACAAGTTAAGTGCAAGGCAAGTAGAGAAACAAGTTAAGTGCAGTATGGGGAATGTACTGAGTTTATTATTGAGATCATGTATATGAAATGAGTGTCTGCTTCTTGGTTGAAATTTATTTTTTAAAATGTAAAATTTCAGATGGTTATATGATTATATAATTATTTAAAAAAATGCAAAATCACTTGGGCTTGACAGCTCGGTCTAGTCCTCTGATGCATATTTTTACACATTTTTTAAAATTTCATATGGTTTTATGATTATATAATTATTTAAAAAAATGCAAAATGTAATTATTTTCTTTTAACAGCTCAGCTCAGTACTTGTAGTTCATATACCTCTTTTTGGTATAAATGTTTCTGAAAACCTGTTTATAACAACGAGTCATAGTAAATTATTTCCAGTGTTGCCTTCGGATGTAGCAAGGTTACAGGCTTTTTTATATACTCAGGTAAATAATAAGTTTACAGTCATTTAATTACTTTTTAAATTATTTTATGTTTTAAAATTGTATTATATTTTATTATTATTAATTTAAAGGGTATTAAAAGAACATTCAATCATCTGGGAGAAATAGATGCAAATTCACTGCCACATAATGTTCAAGCTCAAGTTAAGGTTATCTAGTAATTTTTATTTGATAAATAAAACACATTTAGTTTTTTTAAATTAAGGTTCTTCCTTTTTTTTTAAGGTGCTTCTTCTTTTATGGTCGTAAACTTAAATTGAGTTATATAAGTTATCTCTAGATGCTTGCAGCTTCTTTGAACACCTGGTTTGAATCTATGAGCATTAACGAAGATTGTTATGCTGTGGGTCATTTTAGTAAAGTAGTAGCTAGTGAACTTGCAAACATGCCGCAAGCAAGAGGGAGAAGAAAGGTTTACTTATTTTAAAATGAAAAAACTTTATATAACTATAAAAGTGAAGTAAACAATATTTTTGTTTTTTTTCTCTCCTAAATTTTAGGTGGCATCATCTCGTGCATCAATAGTCTTTGTTGATCGTACTCTTGATTTAGTTTCACCAATGAGCCATCAATCTGAAAGTGTGCTAAGTACTATTTTTGAAATATTGCCTCGTTTGAGTCATCATAATAACGATGTCTCTATTGATATGAAAGGACTGTTTGCTGATGGAAAGTAAGCTCATAACAGTTTAGTAATCTTTTACAATTCCTAATGTGTAAGTGTTGTATTTATGAGTATGTCAATTTGTACATAATGAAATGATTTTTTGTCTATAAATTATTAAAAAAGTATTGCGTTGATAAGTTTTTCTTATAAGTATGGTTTATTTTTTATTAATTTGTTTTATTATGTTAAAGTAGTGAAAAAATGATATAACAGAGAGTGACTTGCTATTCTTATTACCACATTAATTCAACTGTTTTTTCCCATTTTTATTTACATATAGTTTTTGTTTACATATAGTTTTTCAAGTTCACTTTCATTATAATATTTTTTTTCCCACCCAGTTTCCACACCCAAAAAACTAATTTGCATATTTGTAAAAATATATATTTAAAAACTCATTAAACAACTGATTGTTGTTACCATGGAAATCTGGAGTGCTGTCTTTATTATCATTGATATATTATAACATTTTTCTCAAGCTGTTTGGTATTTTAATTTGTATTTAACAGGGAAGTTGCATAATTTTACAATTACTAAAAAAGTAAATTAAAATTATAAAATATAAATATAGCAGTTTTAGTTTTTTGAATCTTGTTGTATTGGCGAATAACTGTTTTCAAACTAGAGTATATACAAACTTGTTGACTTTGTGAGTATACAAAATAATGTATACTCACAAAATATCACACTAATGTAAACAATAATGATATCATTTACAAAAAGTCACATTTTTTTATGTAAAAATGTGTAAAAAATGTAAAAAAACAAAACAAATAAAACATACCATGCCATAAAACATACCATCTAGTGGTATTACATTTTTTTTGAACTCAAGTTAGTATTAAATTTAGAAATCTTTTTTTTTTTTTTGAAACTAATTATTATATTTAAATATTCTTTGCTCATCAATATATTTTTTTAGTTCATAAAAATCATTTAAAAAGTATTATGGTGTTTTTTGTTCAATTTACAGAGATTTTTCAAATATATCAGGAATTTTCAAATATATCAGGAATTTTGTTCAATTTACAGACTTTTTTCAAATATATCAGGAATTCCGAAATTTTTTTCAAGTAATAGTTTTTTTCAGATTTCCAAAAAGTTTTCCATAAATGCAAATTTAAACATATTTTTGAAATACATTTTTAACTAAACTTTTTTAGTCATTTCATTCAAAAAGTAAGAAAAGTTTTGAAAAAATTGAGAAAGCTATCAGTTTAAGGCAAAACTAAGACAAATAAAAAATAAAATTATTTTCAGATTTTTTCCAGATTCTTTTTGCAGATTGTTTCTGGATTTTTAAAATATGATTTGGATGTTTTTATTTGATGAATGGAATAAAATTGCATTGCAATGTTATTCCATTCATCATTACTATTAAGAAATTCAATATTTAGTTAGCAGTAGACCAAAGCAATTCAAGAGTAAAATAATTTTTCCCTGTTATTTTAAAAACTATTATGACAAATTTACAAAGAAAAGTTAAAGAATTTTTAATTTTTAGGCTCTAAATAAGTTTAGTAACTAACTGTTGGAAAAAGATAAAACAAATTTTATGTTATTAAAATTCTACAGAGAAAGTTAAAACTAAAACAAATAGTTGAAAATTTACTTATTTTTTCTTATTATAAATGACTTTTTGTGCGAAATAATTTCTATTTTGACAGCATTTTCTTGTTGTCTAAGGGTAAAAATAGTGCTGATTGACTATAGATGATAGTTGGTAACACCTCACTATCTAATACAGATTCTTGATCACAGGCATAATTGTGGATCACAGGAGTTTATAGAAGCTAGTTATGAGAACTAGTATCAAATTTTACTTTGTATATTGTTTATTCTTGATTGACTACTTGTAACTTGTAATACTTTCAATTATTTAATAACATTGCTTATGTTTTTGTTTTATTTTGCACTTGTAATGGTAGTGTCAATCCGTTGACGTTATTTCCTGGTTGTCTTTCTTATCCAGATCATAATCAACATAAAGAGCTTTTATCTGTTCTTATCAGTCAACCAAAAAAGGTGACATTTGTTATCTATTGTTCTTTCTTGGATACAATTGGTGTTCGTTAAGAGTTTTTTTATTTAGCTGTGTGGAGTTCGGAGTGGATATTGGGCGGGTGGTGTTTGTGAAAGACATTTTGTTTGATGCTTAGAAAAGTTCTGTTTTTGTAGAACAGTTGTAATCATCTATACATCTAAAAAGTTTGTTTTATTAAACTATTGTAAAAAAAATTGTACGAATAAATGAAATTTTTTAATTTTAGGAATGTATATCATATGTGTGCAACAAGCTAAAAGCAGCCTTAGAGAATGAAAATATTCCTATTCCTGAGGAAAACTCATTTTCAATTACCAGTTTGGAAAAGATGTTGGAAAAGTTCAAGTAAATAGTACAAGGAATTGTTAATGTCTTTATTCAACAGATTACTCTTTACTTTTAAATTTAATTTGAAATAACCTTTTGGATTTATTCAGGTGCAATATTAGTTTGTTTTATAAATATGGATGGCTGCTCCAGCCATGCATGGCTATTTTAAATACATTTTTGGATGAAGAAAATGAACACCTCAATGAGTTACTTAGTGTAGAAAAGGTTTCAAAAAATTTTTTACTTTATGTCGTCAGGTTTTTGTATTTTGTTTTGAACTTTTTATTTTTCTTATTAATTTTATAGGTCATTTTATTAGATTATGGAGAAGATGATTTGTGTCACAATCCCTTTCAGAAAATATTATCTTTATTGTCTAAAAAATGTAGTCGGTAATATTTTTTATCAATTTTAGCAATGTATACATCAAATATTGTAATTGAACAAGCATTTAGATTACTTGATTTTTTAGTATTAGAAAGGTCAGAGGCAGGGCAGAAAGTAAATTTTTGTAATTTTTTATTTAAAAATATTTTTAATTTATAATAATTTAAAAAAATTTTAAGTTGAAGAAAATATAATTTAATTATTAACATTTAACAATTTAACATTTGTTTTTGTTTTATGCCATGTGTTTTAATAAAGTTGTGCATTTATAAATTAATTTAAACTAGCTGTAAGCAACCAGTAACACAACTTTTTATTAAATAAACCAATTTAACTCAATATATTATCTGAAAGTTATATTAAATTGAAAATTTATTCATAAATAATCTACTTAGCTCTGCTCACTTTTAACTACCTAAAGACTTTATAACATAAATAAATATAAGCGAAAAACTTGTTATAATACCTTTGAACTTAATAGTAACATAGAACTTATTTTGTCCCTTTATTGATAAATCCTCGATAAAGAGAGGCTGACACCATTTCTAAGGTACTGCTTTAAAAAGTTGAAAAAACTTTCAACAAATCATTATGACTCATTAAATAATTTATTATGAGCATAACAAATGTAAATTAGTTAATCACACAAGATACCCAGTTAGCACCGGACCTAAAAAATGTCTTTTAAATGTTCAAAGGACATCTTTTCATGTCATGTGCCCAGGCCTTGTGATGAATAAAAACTGCGCGATGCATAAGCACGACATGATTTTTGACGTCATTAAATTCTTTTTATTTGCTTTTCATATTTATCGACATTAACTGCACCAATTTATTTAATTACTGCAAAACTACTTTAAATCATTAATGTAGAAATGTTATTATTTAAAAATGTTTTAGAATGTTTCGTTTTTTAAAATGTAAAAACATTTGTTTATTTTCTCGACGTTTGACAAGTTTTGTCTATACTAAACGAATAAAAAACATTATAACTAAACATTTAAAAAAAATTATAAAATATGCTAATATTTGATTTTTTTTTTCCTCAAGTATGTAATTTAAAGTTTTTCAAATAATTATTTTTTTTTTTAAAAAAAGTTAGCGAGTAATAAACTGGAAATTTTAATATTGTACGATTAAAAACTGTGCAATAGCTAATATTTTACTAGCGATTTTATATAATATTTTTTTATTTTTATTTATTTTCATAAAGCGGTTGATAAGCACAATCACTTTTAAAAATGTTTCCTCGAAATTACTCTTAAATACTTTAAATACCTCTAACAGTTAATGAATATTTTTAAATCTATGGAATGATTTAAAACCTAACAAACTTCCATAAAATAATTATTTAAGTTAAATATCTGTAACTAAAAGAAAGTGTTTTTGTTCAATTTTATCGACAACTTTGCTATTGCTGAATAATTTTATTAAAATGTTACCTTAAAAAGATTTAAACTTTTTTTTTATCTGAATTTTTTCTACTTGTAAATAATGAGCATATTTAATTTTTTTGTAAATCAAACTTTTGTATCAACTGCATGCGGTTTTTAAAATACTTTATTAAAAGTTAAAATAATCATAAATTACTTCATTAAAATTCCGCTCAAAAATATCTTTAAATATACTCAAACAAAAATTTTTTTGCTCGACACAAATAGCCCTAGCTACACGCAAAATCGCTCTTGGACGGCGTAAAATTCACATCGGCCGACACTTTATTGCAAGGCCTGTGTGCCCACTGGGTAGGAATACAAAATAGCAACAAAATAAATAGTCATAAAACCAGTAAACAAAATTATTTTTATCTCAATTATTCTTGTTTCTTCTTTCGAATTGCTGACTAATGGGTAATACAGTAAATTTCAAATCATATAAATTTACTAAATTAAAATCATGCTTTAACAGTAGACATTCTATTTAATCAATGACAAAATCATCTTAAAAAAGGAAGAGTTTAATTAGATTATGTTTGAATTTATATATTAAAAAAAAGTCATTTATATAAGACTATTATAAGTAGTTACTGTAGAAACTTAATAAAATATGTTGTGACTAATATTATAACTATAATAATTCTTTTAAAAAAATTCACTGAATTCGAGGAACAAATACCCATTTGCTACCAGAAACACCTCATCAAAACCTATCTATGCATCTATATAATTATTTTAAAGAGCATAAACTTTCATTTTATTACCATTGCATAATTCAGCTTTGTGATCTAAATTTCTGATTAGCATAGTTATACAACCAATTTTTAATTTCAAACAATATGAAAAAAGTTAAGCTGTTCAAAATTAGGAAAGTCTTTTCTTTTATTAAGGTTATTAATTACAAATTGATCAGCGTTAAAACATGCTTTGACCTCTCCGTGTAGACCTTCAGCCACATCTTGATTGATCAATAATAATCGATTAAAAAAATAAGCATTTGTGGAAATTAAAAACACGTTTAGAATAATCATCCTGTTCAGCATCTCCGAATATCTTTTTAGCAATAGAATCATTTTCTTTAACAATGCACTGATGTTATATTTCAATGCATTCTTTAAAGAGATCTTTCTCCTTGATGGGTATTATTCCACTACCAAGTTTTAGCAGCCATCGTGAAAACTGTCCTTTTCCATCATTTAATCTCATGTTTACAGTTAAAAAAACTTTTGCACCCATTGCAACTGTAAAAAATATTTAATACACATACAAACAATTTTCACAACAGACAGTTTTTGTCAAATATCATTACCAAAACAACACATCAGGTTTGTTAATAATCATCAGATTTGTTAATAACTTTATACTAATACTAAAGTAATACTCCATTTTCCCATTTATTAGATCTATACTTAAATTCCGATCCCTCCCTTCTGTTACGCCCACCCCCTCCCTTTTGTATTAAGCACTCGAGTGTATAAAAAAATTTTTAAAGTTTAAACTTACTTTTAGCTTCTTCTTTATCACCATTGTTAACTAAAAAGAAATCAAACTAATAAATAAAAATCCCAAACTTTTCTTTTAATTTCAATTAAAATATACAAAATTAATATATATTAAATTTCAATTAAAATATTCCAAATTAATATATATTAAATTTCAATTAAAATATACCAAATTAATATATATTAAATTTCAATTAAAATATACCAAATTAATATATATTAAATTTCAATTAAAATATACCAAATTAATATATATTAAATTTCAATTAAAATATACCAAATTAATATATATTAAATTTCAATTAAAATATACCAAATTAATATATATTAAATTTCAATTAAAATATACCAAATTAATATATATATTAAATTTCAATTAAAATATACCAAATTAATATATATTAAATTTCAATTAAAATATATTTATTTTAATAAGATATTTTTATTGCAAACTCTTTAACAAAATTCAACTATATGCCACAATGATGATACTATTGATGAGATTTTTATTGGCTCTCTTAAGATCAACTAAAAATTGAACTTATGTTACAAGTTAAATATTATGTTTTAAACAAAAGTCATGTAAAAACTTTTATTCTATTTATTTATATATTTTGATAGTTACTTTCAGAATCTTCAACATCATCGAATATCTAAATGTATAAATAATAATATCAAGCTTTCCTTGAACTTAATACTCAGGAGGGAAATGCGTGCTTTAAAATGTGGGAGGGTATATTTATTAGTTTTCATAAAAATTTCTAAAAGCTTTTTAAGACCCAAAACCCTCTTCCTCTTCCCTGCTTATTAATTTTTACTTAATATCAACAAAAAAAATCTCAAAACTACAGAAAAAAAACATAAAATGATCTTAAACATTAAAAACCAGTTATTTTTATTAGTCACTTATAAAAATAAAAAATTTACAGTGTAACCAGTGTAATTAAAAAATCGTCCATCTATAGTAAATGTCAAAAATGATCTTATGGCTTATTCTTTGCCATAGGATACAACTTATATATTAAATTCTAAATTTTTAAAAATTAAGCATATTAAATTCTATTAACCCTCTGTCGGGCGCAATCATTTTGTAACTCGGGAAGGCGCATTGTATCAAATTGATACACATAACAATTCACCAATTTAGTATTTTATTTTTATTTTTTTATAATTTTTTTATAAACTGTTTAAATATACTTTGAACAAATATGAAGTATTTACAATAATTAAAAGTTCCATAACAATTGCTATTTTCAATAAAAGAGGCGCATTGATCAAGTTGATACAAATTTCCAGCAACTATTCTAAAAAGCTAATTATATAAAAAAAAATTAGGAAAAAAAAAAAGTTTCTGAATTCTTTGAAAAGAAGTGTAACATTTATATAATATTAATTTAATATGTTAATTATCATGTTCTAACATATCGTTTTGAACGCAAAACCTAGTTCGCAAGTTTTTACACAACTGCCGGAGAAGCTTTTTAGGTGTGCCACATGGCCGATGACACAGGTTTTGAAGTGGAGGGGTAGAATCGTTTATTTTTTTACAAAAAAGTCCTCTATCTAGAAATTTCTCTTTAAAAAAAAGATACTATAGAAAAAAAGTGGTTGGGTACGTGCCCCCTACCCCACCACCACCCCACCCACCCCTACCAACGTCGTTAGCCCTGTGTCAAACAAATAGGTTGATGGCATTGTTGATAATTATACCTTGTTAATCGTTTATTTTGTGCGCATGTCTGGAATCTTTTATTTTGATTTTGATTTCTAATATTATCTTAAGTTTTCTAATATTATCTAAAATTAGGATTGTTCTAAAGCAATGTAAACTATCACTGAGTTCTTTTGGTAACCCTCTATTTTTTTTTTTTACACTTCTTGAAATAAGTTAAGGCATCACTAATTCATGAAAACATCTCTTTAAGAAAACATTTTTTCTAACAACAGGTTAAACATTCCCAAAATATAATTATTTTTTTTAATCTTTACCTCCTTTTCTATCTAATAGATTTATTTTAAAATTCCTCTATATCTTTTGAACTTTCAAGATTAAATAATCCATTTCATCAATTTTAGAGGCAAAAAAGAGGAATTACTAATATAATAAAAAGAAAGATGAACAAATTAAAATATATTTAAAAAATATAAACAAAAAATGTTTTAATTATAAGTATAAAAGGTTAGATTTATATCTAACCTTTTATACTTATAAGACTTTTGTAACCAATAACGCTCTAAGGCGCAATTATCAATTTGATATTTTAATTTAAAAAAATACATTCCCGTTGAATTGAACAATAAATAATATCAAATTATGTCTACAAATTTAAAAATGTATTTACCAGATATAATATTTTTTATTATAATCAAACTTATAAAATATAACATAAAAGAGTGCAATGTATCAATTTGATCAAAATGATAAAAATCAATTAATATAAAGTGATTTAAACATGTTTAATGATGTAGAACAATAAAAAAAGGAAAAAAATGAAGCTACTAAAAAGCAGAACTTTGAATGATTACTCAAAAACTCGTACTAGATAAAATTGATTGACATGTATCAATTTGATCAAGCGCCCGATGGAGGGTCAAAATTATAATAAATAGGAAATTCCCCATTAGACTGCAAGTCACACAAGTGTTAAATTGCTTTAGCCATGTTTTGTAAAAAATACTTATTTGGATTTTGAGATTTTGGTTCAAAGTCGAAGATAAGTTGACTTTTTTTTTTATTTTAAAATTGTTAGTTGTTATTAAATTGAATTAAGATTTAATAAAAAATCTCCCACCCCCTTTCTTTTATCCTCCCATCTTCCTCTTCTTTGCATTAAGTAATTTTGATGAATTGTATTATGTAGAAAATAATATTTTTTTATAAACTATTGTTAAATTTTTAGTTTTACATTTATAATTTACCTTTTTATAAAAAAAATTCTTATCAAAAAAATTTTAACTTATGCAAACTCTGTTATACAAATATAAAATATTTTTCAAAATGGAAAAACTTTTTCATTTTTAAGTGTTTTTGAGTTTTACTTTTAAATACCCAATAGGTAAGGTGCATTTTTTACTTTGTTGATTAACTTACATAAAATATGACTCGACTAACTTAAAATATATTAAATTTGAAACACTATTATTGAATATAATATAATATTCAAATTAAAAATTTTATGACAAAATTTACCTAAAATCCAATTTACTTTAAAGCAATTCAGCCACTAAAAAACAGATTGAAGATAAAGATGAAACTGCAAAGATGAAAAAAAAATAAAAGTAAATTAAAGATAGATTCAAGTCATTATCATTATTGATATTTTTCATTATTGATTATACTTTTTCTTTCATTGATTGTTTTTATCTTTAAATAATAAAAAAAATCAAATTTATTTAAAAGGTAGGCATATAGAAAACAGAAATGCTAATAAGCAGAAAAGCAAAATAAAACAAAAAAACTGAAAAATACAAATTAAAAAGATCAAACAAAAAATTTACTTGGTTGCTGTAAAATCTTTAATGATTTTTAAAAAGTTTTTAAAAAGTTCAAAGAAAAGCTAAAAAAAAAAACATATATAAACAACATAGCTAAAAAAAAAATTAAATATAAACCAAAACATAAAGCAAAAATAAAAGTGTTTTAAAAAAAGAAGCACTACTCACACAGCTTGTTAAAATTTGAATGACCTCGTGATCATTTTCAAATTATGGTCTTCCTCAAACAATGTTTGCAGTTTACAAAACGGTCTATCATACAAAAAACAGAAAAATGGCGTTAAACATTTATTGATGTTAAATTTTAATTGAAAGAATAATAATATTTTATAAGATTATTTGCAATGTAGATAAACCCAGTAAATTAGCTGAAACCAATCAATTTTTTTGTTTTAAACAAACATTTTTAAATTGGACATTTTGTGAGTTCAGAATTTATTTTCAATTATCATAACAAATTTTTATGCAAAATTTTGAAATAGTATAAAATTTGAATTATAATATTAACAAATATATTTTTATGTTTAAGTTATTTTTTCTTGATAATTTTGTTTTTAAAGGTTTATTTGTTAACATGGTACCTACACTGCATTATCCCAAAAATATAATTGCAAATTGAAATAAAAAAGTTAATAACTTTTTATTTACAAATTATATACTTTTTCTTATTTACAATTCTCCTGTAAAAGAATTTTAAAACCTTTTTTTTTTTTTCTCTTCAATTTTTTTAGTAACTTTTTAGTAGTATATACTAACAATAGTTGGTAATTTTTTTAATAATTACTATCATCTTTAATATGTGACTGACATTTAATACTGAAATATAATTTAAGAATATAAAACTTTTAAGAGAAAATTTGATCAGGGTAATATAGGGTATTTTAATTTCTGAACCCTATACAAAGTATTTATTTCAAAGGCATGAAAAGGCTTTGGGTTTTCTTTGTGGCAAATGTGTTGATTATTTCTGAAATGTTTTTTTTTTTTTTTTTTTTTGCAAATTTAACAATTGAAAGGGAAAAAAAAAATAAAAGTAGGACTGTTTTATTAACTTTTGAAAGATATATTCTACTCCAATTAACCAACCTTTGAAAGATACATTCTACTCCAATTAACAATCACTAAAATTTTAATAATGACTGATATATTCAATTGAAAACAAAGTACCTTCAAGAATGCAAATTTATATAAAGTGCGTTTTACATTTTAAATATAATATTTATAGCAATATAATATTTACAACAAAATAATATTTACAACAAATTAATATAAAGTAATAATACAAAATAAATATATTTTACTCAAATAGAAAGAAAAATAAAATACATGATATAAGTGTTTGATGTTACAAATAGATGTTGAAAATAAAATACAATAAAATAGATGTTTGAACTTATCTAAACTTTGCAGGTACAAAGCCTAAGTAACACTAGAAAGAAGTGTTACTTACACTTTTCTCTTTGTCTTGTTTATAGTTTTATTTAAAAAAAAACTTAACTTAATGTTTATAATTATTAGCCAAGAATGTTTTTTTTACAACTGTCAACTGTTTGAACAAAATAATTTTTTTTTTTTTAATATTTTAATAGAGATGAAGGTTTTTTTATCACTAAAGAAATGATGATGATGATGAGTTTTTGAGTTTTAAAAAGCTTAATTTTTTTTTTTTTTTTTACTGCTTAAAATCTTGAGCAAAATGTTTATACTATATTAGCAAAATGTTTATACTATACTAATTAAATAATGATTTATTAGGTTCAGTGTTGTAGATGCTCTCGTATTAAGTCTGCTTGTATACTCTGCACATAAAGATACAATGATTTCTCCATTAGCAGAAGAGGAAGTGCTAAAGGTTGTTTTAGTTAAACTCATAAAAATATTGTACTTTTTAATTCGTAATACCATTTATACTGTAAATGTATGTATAGTGTATGTAAATGTATGTATAGTGTAAATGTATGTATGTATAGTGTATTTTTAAAATGAAGGGGTGCAAAGTCAATATTTTTTTTTAATGAAACACTTGGAAAAATGATATGTAATTCAAGTTAAGAGTTCTTTCCTGAACATATTTTATTGATGATGAATCTTATTTTATTTTTGAATATGAACTATTAATGGAAATGAATAAAAAAAAATTTCAACTTCAAAAACTTTTACAAGTTGAAAATGTTGTCAACATCAGTGTCTTGTTGACTTCTCCATATGCGTGCTATCTGTTCTCACATTAAATGACTCCTCAATATGCATGCCATCTGTTCTAACACTAAGAAAACATTGGCTGTTCCAACCGGATTTGCTTATTGGTTTGGTGATTGAATTTATTTTTACTGCTGTTCAGTATTGTGAAGTGTGTATAGTACCTTAATCATATTTAATGTATTAGTAGTTGACATTTTGATTTTGGTGCCGGTGCTGTAATACTATTTTCATCTTTTAATAGTGTGTAATAGCATTTTCTTAATTTCAATGTTTTAAAATAAAAAGAATTAGAAAAGCATTGGGGTATTATTTGTTACTTTGAAAGTATCCTTTGTAATATTTGCACGGTATAAGTAATAACACATGCAAGGTAATGTTTAGGTCATTTTTGCATTTATTTTTTTTATGTTATTATTAAAAAATATTTATCATTATTTCAACTAACAAAATTTCAACATCTTGATTGAGTTAAGCGTGTAAAAGTTTTTTTTCTTCTTTTAAAGAATAAAATTGTAAAATCATTCTGCATTCTTTTAAAATTGTAAAATCATTCTGCATTTTTTTAAAATTGTAAAATCATTCTGCATTCTTTTAAAATTGTAAAATCATTCTGCATTCTTTTAAAAATTATAAATAACTCTAGAATTAGAACTAGAATTAAAAAAAAATATTTACCTCCTCTTTTTGAAGCCATATATACTGTTCTAACCAGTCTTAATTCTAATTTCAAAAATTTCAAAAATGACGACTAAGCTAAAAAACTAATTGTTTGTCTAAAAAATCATTTTACCATTTTTTGGCCTAAATTACCTTCAAGCCACTACACTAAATCTATTATAAATTTTAAGAAAACATATGCATGGTACGTTTAATGTCGAAATTAGGAAAAAACAACTGGCATGTTAAAATAATGATGTCAAAAAAAAAGTTATCTCTAAATAGCATTTTTCAAACAAATTTGTAGATATGGCTAGATTGTTTTTAGTTGATATTTGTTGTTTATATTTACTCTTTTAAAAAACAAATTTAATAGTTCAAAACCAATCTACCAAAACAGATTTGTATATATACAGTAGCTTACATTTATATAAATTTGTGTTTTTGGTATCGGCGGTTCAAGCTCATAAGTTTGAGGTTTATGAGCTTGAACTAGCCATAACAACAACTATATTGGAATTTGCCACAGTTAAGAAAGCTCTCCTTCTCCAAAGCATTAATTGAAGTTAGAGTACGTCTATGCCACAGTTTAGAAAGCTACTCCAAAGCATGCATAAATATGTAATGTATTTAGTTAACAGTCAAGCTTTTTACGCTGCTTGTGTTGGTAAGTTGGCAATGTGTTAGAAACCAAAGTTCTGTTTTCTGTACTTCTGTACTGTATCTTTCAAGTTATAATCAATACAGACATCACATAATAATGTTTTGTACAATTTACATTAGTACAATGAATGTATGTGTAAATGTATAATATACGTCATATGTACTGTTGTAAGTGAATGTTTAATACTACGTATGAGTAGTGAAAACTGCATTTTTCTTTCTGATTTTATATTTGTAGTATGATGCATTATTAAATCCTGTACTAAGTTAAATATATATAATATGTATATGTATAATCTATATATGTATAATCTGGGTAAAAATAGGGTTACCTGGACATAAGACTTTTTGTTCATAACTTTGGATACCTGCTTAAATAATCCTGGTGTATAAAGTTTATATTTTAATTTTTTAGTTTAATTTTTATTATACTAATCATGAATGTATTATTATTTGTATATAGGAAGCTATTATAAATATATTAATGGATGGAGAGCACAAAGAAGATTTGCTTTTTATTATGGGTAATTTCAGATTTTAAATTTTCTTTTAAAAAAGTTCTTTTTTGGTGAGTTTAGGAATTAATTTTTTTTTTTTTTTTACATGTTTTTAGCCTTGTATTTATAGAGTTTTGTAAATTGACATTAAACTGATGTTATTTAATTTAAAAAATGGTTTTAAAAAAGGTTTAAAAAATTGCCTCTGGTATTACAAGCAAAAAATGTTAAAGTTTTCCAAGGTTTTATATTAATTTTGAAAATTCTTGGCGTGATGTCTTTAATTTTTTTGCAGTAACTTTTTCTAGAAATGGTCACTGCAAATAGTTTATGTATACTTGTACTTCGAATATTCAAATGAAGATCTAAAACAAATTTTGCTGCTTATGGAATTATTTTTTTTTTTGGTTTTGTTTGGTACTGTCTAATAATAAAGAGTTCTTGGCATTTTGCTTTCAAAGTTCATTTACAAATTTATTATTTTTTCAAAGTTAATTTATGACTATTATTTTTTCAAAATTTATTTATGACTTTATTGTTTTTTTAAAGTTAATTTATGACTTTACTATTCTTTCAAAGTTAATTTATGACTTTATTATTCTTTCAAAGTTAATTTATGACTTTATTATTTAGTAGAGACCATCATTAAAAAGTTATTGATTTATTTGAACTTTTAAAAGATAATGGTCTTGTTCAATACTTTAAACGAAGTTTTATTAAAGGTTTTGAGCATTGGCTTCGTTAGGGATGTTAGTTGGACAAATTTAAAATTGAAGATCTGGTTATTCTAAATATATTTTAAAAACGCTTAGAGTTAACTTAGATAATAACAATGATAATAATGTCTATAATTAAGATATTTTTTTTTTGTTCTTATCTGGATTGCACACAGAGAAATTAATGGGATTATTTTGTATTTTATTGAAGTATTTAGTTGCTCTAAATCTTGTAAATACCTTAAGAATGTTAGTTGAAAAAAAAATCATCCAAAGTTTGATATTACTTACTGTTTAATTTTTAAAGTTTTTCGCTTTGGATCAAGTTAATAACATTTCTGATTAAATCCTGTATTATGTTTGTACAAGATCGATTGCAATTTGACTTCTATAAATTCAACACAAAAGCTAAATGAATATCTCGTAAACATAAGATGTTTCACATATTATTATTAAGTATCTCAAAAAATTTTATTTTGAGTCAAAAAACAGTAGCGAGCAGTCATTTTGTTTTCAGCTTAATTATCAATCATGTTTTAATTATAAATTATATTTGTTTTAAAAGTAAAATCAAGTTACACAGAATTAAACAATGAAAAAACAATCCGTCACTGTTATGATTGCGCTGTACATATGCAGAAGGGTGAGGTGACAATAGATTTCTTCTATATAATAAAAGAAAACTGAATTTGGAAAATTTGAAAAAAAAATTATAAGGAGTCAACTGTCTATTGAATTTTAATAATTTACCCCAAAAACAACCTTGACTTTGTTTGGCTTTTGTTAAAATTAGATCAGTTCTGTATTTTGTTACTTTCTTTTACTCATTTATGCAGAATGCATATTAATAGTAAATAAATTATAGCATTAGATGCACTAGGTTTTTTTTAAATCTTGAAGAAGCCTTTAAATCTGACAAAATTGGTCCTCGCGAGCAGTTTTATGCGTATTTTATAAAAAATTGTTAAACTAACTCAAATTAATAAATTAATTACAAATAGGTTTGAGGAAAAATTGTTTAAAAAATGAATAAAATAGTTATAAACAGGGTTGGTTTGAGCAGAAAGTAAATAATGAACTTGTTATCTTTATTATTTTAAATTGCAGGAGATCTGGACTCAAGTGAGCGCCAAATACGTACACGTGTAGCTGATATATTTGAAAGGCTACGAGGTATCAGCCAAGCGAGAACTCAAATGCAGCAACTAAAGTATTATTTTCTTTATTTGTTTTTTATTTTATTTTTTTGGTTTTTTATTTTGACATTCATCAAAAGTTTATTTAACGCCTCATATTTTAAACTTATGTTTAATCGAAATATTAATTTTACTAAGGTCTCTTTTTGTTAAAACATCATCTGGTTTGGAATATAAACCTATTATTAAACAAATACTAGAGCAGATATTCGATCCTACTAAAACTGATTTAACTGATATCGAGTTTTGTTCCCATGGTTTTCGGGACTTTCTTAAGACTGGTTTTGGGTAAGTTATTAAAATCGTTGTATTATTTTTGAAATTTTTATGCTTATTAAATTTTTTCATTAAGTAATTAATTTTTGATTTCATTTTTTCTTTGAACAGATTTTTTATGAGTGTGAGTAAACCTCGTCCTAGTGACCATTCTATCATATTTCTTTTTGTTGTTGGAGGAATAACTTGGCATGAAATTAAATGTATAAAAGAACTGTTAAATAAATTCTGTCCTACGCAAAAGGTGATAAAAAAAGTTTTTTTTGTAGTTGTTGCAAAATATTTAAACATAATTATTAAAATATTTTTGTGTTTTTATTTTAGGTCATTATTGGCAGTACCAAAATTATTTCTTGCTCTGATGCGTTTGAACAAGTACTATGTACGGATAATCTGTTTGTAGATATAGATACATAATTTTTCGAATTAACGCAAGCAGGTTTTAGATAATAAACTTTGCGACAAATAAGATGTTTTGATATAAGTCTATTAGCTAATAAATAATGATTATTTAAGTAAATAAGACTTCAATATAGAAATTTAATCGGGTGTAGCAGATTCAGCAAATTCGGAAATTTAATTAGTGGCGGTAGGATTCAATAATCGTTTGAATCGCCCTGTGGTAAAATTTTGCAATATTTAATTAAATATTTTCCGCAAATCAAAAATATTTTTGATAGAGATTTTATTGATATCTTGTTTTGTAAATTTTTATAAAACTATTTTAATTATTTATTAAACATTAATTTATAATTTAGTTTTTTTTTTTCTTTCTATTAAGCAAAATTAGCTTGTTGAATAATATTTTCATTGGGTTAAAAATTTTATTCCAACAAAGTTATAATTTAAAAATTTAAATTATGACGACATTATGGATGTACCAGATCTGGATTATCAGAATTGTCAATAAATCTTTTTGGAATTTTGGCAGGAACCGTTATGATATACTATTTTTTTACTTTTAAGATTTAAAAATACGGGTTAGCCTTTGCGTATGTATAATTACGTAAACACCCCCAATAACGTTTAGTACAACACCCTTCCATATACGTTTAAAAAATATATCTTTATGTTATATACATATGCAGCTACTGTACCACATATATTTACAAATAAAGAAAGCTAATAATAGCATTTTTTTCAAAGTTCGTAATTAAAAAAATATATTGCGTATATGTCCGTCGTACTGGGCTACTAGGGACTTGCTCGCGGTTGTCGTTGAAAAAAAAAAAATTTTAATTTATTTAGGTGTCCCAAGAAGTCTTTAGGGTCTTATCACAGGGCACCGTGGATGAGCATTTATTGGAAATTAACGCCTCCTTCCTTACCGATGTCGCAAAACCTGCCCAGAGGTGGGGTTTGAACCACGGGTCCTTTGTTTTTGAGGCATGTGCGCTGCCACTGCGCCACGGCTGCTATTATATCTATATTATTATGCTATTATATCTGAACATTGGATCAAATGTGATTTTATTAGAAAGGTTTATATTTTACACTCTAAGCATTTTCTAGGGTCACATACTAAGATAAATAATGCAAATCTATTCGATGCGATAATAATTGAATGGAAAACTACCCTAAAGAGCCCTTTGAGACTTAAGTGCTTATAACATGCAACTTAGAACTGATTTGACGGAGGCATCATATGTTTTATTAATCAACTACAGCTATTATCAAAATGCCCTATAATGATCAGGTTGCAGTATTCAACCTTAGATACCAAACATAAGTTGGTCAACCACACATAACTTTAGCACAACGTTGGTGTTCGACTTGGGGTAAGCAATGTATTGGCCCCAAGCTAAAATGTATTAAACGATTGGATAGAATTATCTGAACTTGCATCTTTTGCTTAATGAGCTTTAGACATAAGCGTAAGCTACGGTGAAAATTATATGTACAATATTACATGTCATATCAATAAATATTTTTCACATCACCAAAAAAATATAAACCCTTTACACCAATTTTATTACTTTCCCTAGACTAAAAAAGTTCCTTAAAAAAACTTGAAATTTATATTAAAAATAAATAAAATGCTACCGTTTTGTTGATATTTTAAACCAATATTATGGATCTTAGAAATCCTCAAATTCCGTTAACACCAGTTTCGCCGTGCATGGGTGCAAAAAAAAGTTCATTTCACTATGTTTTTGTGTCTTTTTGTATAATTTGTAAACATATTGTCCTTCATCTTTTTCCAACGTTCAACGCGTAGTTTCAACCAACCCACTTGGTTATGTTTAATTTTACGTATATCAAATAGAAACCAGGAATCTGGCGACACTAAATTAGGAATTTTATTTGGTTCGATTTGTGGAAATATTGGTATATTAATGTATTAATATTAATATTTTTCCAAGCTTAATTTGTTCGCTTCTTTTGATGTTAAGCAATTTCAAAGCTACGGCAGATCGTTCAATTGCTGGAATAGACGCCCTTTTTCTGTATTAAGCGCCTTCTCTCTGTGTATTAGACGCCCTCTCTCTATATTATATATGTGTTTTTAAAAAATTCAGAGTGAATCTTATATAACAAAATCACGACTCATCTTTCTGTAAATAATATATTACTTAATAATCAATATAGTTTCAAAAAAAAAAAAAAACTCCACCAAACATGCAATACTTCAGTTTACACGTAGTGTTAACAAGTCGTTTAACAAATCTGAATATATATTAGGAATTTTTATAAGCTTTTAATACTATTGACCATCAAAATTCTTATTAAAAAGCTCGAACTATATGGAATCACAGGAGTCGTTTTAAAATGAGTAAAGAGTTATTTAAACAATCTTGTTCAATATGTACTTATCGAGGCTTAATCACCAAAAACATTACTTGTGACTTTCCATAAGGTACTCGGACCTCTTCTTTTTCTAATATATGTCAATGATCTCCATAAGCATCCAGCCTTAGGATAATAATGTTTGCCGACAACACAAACTCATTTTTCGCACAACAACATTACTTTATTATTTGAAATTATAAACTAAGAACTTAAAAAATTCTCCAACTGGTTCAAAGAAAATAAACTTTCATGAGTATTGACAAAACTAACTGGACTCTATTTCACCCACTTTCCAAAAAAAAATTAATACAATATGAAACGCCTTCTATATTAATTGATAATATTTAAGTAAAAAAAGTAAAAATTACACAGTTTTTCAGTGGTGTTGATTCTTTCATCTTCATAAGACTGAATCTCAGACTGTTATTGCTAAGGCCATAGTGACAATGAAAGAAGTTGTTCAGTTCTGGTATAAGGCACGCATTCCAGTTTGCAAAGAATGCCATATAACTGCCATGATAAAAGGATCTCCATTCAGCATGGATTGGAATAAGAAAAAATGTATCCCGCAGAACAGGTACTCAGAAGGAGAAGGAGCATCAATTTACTGAAAGTTCGACTGAATTCTTTGATGTTGCACATGCTGAAGTTTTAATATGATGCAGGTACCTAAAGACATAAAATTTCTTGAAGCACAAAAAGAGAAAGGGAGGTGCGGTTGCATGGTTCCAGAGGATATGTTGCTTGGAAAGAACAAAGGTCTCATAAAAGACGCTTAGAGCAAGAATATCGTAAGGAAAAGAATGCAAAGCGGATACAACATGAGGCAAAGAAAATGGAGTTTAGTGCCAGCAATGACAGTGACACAGAGGCTAAGAGCACTGATGGTTGTGATCTCAATAATCCTGATGACTCCCCCCTCCCCGAACCACCTGAAGTGTCTACTAAACCAGTGAGGATCGTCCGTTGCACCAATATTATGAGTCCAGGTTTGGCAGCTGCATTAGATAGAAGTAAAGTCAGTAACAAAAACGCAGTTTTCATAATTGTAGCAGCAGTAGAATCACTTGGCCACAGTACGGCGATTAACAAGGAATCAGTCAAACGTTCAGTCAAACGTAGTCGACGTAAACATCGTGAAGCAGCAGCGAAAGAGATTCATGCATTGTTTTATCCGAACTGCCCATTAACTGTGCACTGGGATTGAAAAATGTTGCCTGCATTAACATCAAAAGAGTTAGTTGATCGTTTTGCTGTTCTGGTATCCGGTGATGGAACAATGAAGTTGCTGGAAGTACCAAAATTCCCAAATGGAACTGGAAAGGCCAAGGCAACTGTCGTGTTTAATCTTATTCAAGAATGGAACATTGCTAATAACATCAAGTTCATTTGTTTTGACACTACGGCCAGAACCACTGGCATAAATGCAGGTGCCTGCATCCTTTTGGAGAAGAAACTTGGCAGAGAATTGATCAGCTAAGCATGCAGGCACCACATAATGGAACTCATTATGGCAAAGGTGTTTGATTTACTGATAGGGCCATCTAGTGGACCAAAAATCAAGTTATTTCAGAAATTTCGTAAATATTGAGGCTCAATTGACACATCAATGTATGCAAGTGGAATGGATGTAGATTATATTGCAGTGGTTCTCAATCCAATTCGGGATGAACTCATTCACTTCATTCAGAATCAGCTAACAGTGTTTCAGCCCAAAGATTATTATCGTGAGTTTCTACGACTATCACTTCTTTTTCTAGGTGCAGCTTGTGGTTCAGATGAAAAGATTCTGGCTCCTGGAGCTTTTCACCGAGTACGGTGGATGACAAAACTGATTTACAGCTATAAAAATTTCATTTCGCGTTGACACATTCATACTTAAGGTCTACCTGAATTCGTGGTTTACATCACCATGTGCTACATCTGCTCACCGTAGAGATTTGCAGCTACTTGGAGATCACATTTGGAGACAACAATTGGAGAACTACAAGGAAACAAATGACACCGTTGCCGAAGCAGCAATAAAATCATTCTCTAGACACTTGTGGCACTTGAATAAAATTCCGGTTAGTTTTTTAATTTTTTAACAATTATATTTCATCTGAAATGAAGTTAGCCGTGGTTGCAGCACTTGATAAGAAAAAAACAGATCATCCTCGTCAAATAGCCTTCTGTCCAACATTACAACAAAATAAACTTTCTGATTTCGTATTACAGCACACCAGGATACTTTTCACAGCTTTGAACATCCCATAACATTTCCTGACCACAAATTCAGACACATGGGCCACTTATAACGACGACATTGTTGGCCAGAAGAAAGTTGCGAGTTTGAAAGTCGTCAATGATGCAGCCGAGCGTGGAGTGGCCCTAATTCAAGCATTCAATGGAGTATTAACCAATCAAGAGGAATAGAAACAGTTTTTGCTACAAGTATTAGAGAAACACCGTCGTAACTTTTCTAATGCTAACAAGTCCATCCTAACTGTCCCAGCCGCAGCTGGAATATCATTACTTGGGCTTGAAGATATGTAATTAGTGAACAGTGATCTTTCAGTCTGAACTATGTTGAATTGACTCTTTATGTTTATTAGCTGAAGGTTCTGAAAGTTACTATTCTGATGCTATGTACAAAACAGTTGTTTGCTCTCTTTCACAGCAATATGTGTCTTAAAACAACTTTTGATTTTTTTGTGTTACAGCAGGATTACCAATTACCAATTAATGTCGCGAGTTTAAAATTTAAAAGCTCAACAGTGTTAAAGTTTTGCATTAACACTGGTTAATGCAAAACTTTAACACTGTTGAGCTACCAATAAATATTATTAGAATACATTCAAATTTTGCTAATTTTATTCTTATAACATTACTAACACATTTTGGAGGTGGCAGGAGAAAAACTCAGAATTTTTTTTTTAAGTGGCACCCTAATATATATATATATATATATATATATATATATATATATATATATATATATATATATATATATATATATATATATATATATATATATATATATGTATATATATATATATATATATATATATATACATATATATATATATATATATATATATATATATATATATATATATATATATATATATATATATATATATATATATATATATATATATATATATATATATATATAATTTATGCAGTTTAAAACTGAAGTGTAACAGTTCATATTTTTTTTTTGCAAATTAATTTAAAATCAAATAGAAACACAGCATTTGGAATTATATCAAACTGTGGAGACGGAGTTTACATTTTGATTTAAAATAATTGTAATTGATCTTTTTCTATATAATTTTAAATTACATCGTAGAAAAATATATCAACTGTAACTTCACTTTTTCAGGGCGCTCTGTGTATGAATGAAGTGTGTTTAAGGGTAAGTTAAGTATTAAAAAAAAGTCAAATTTTTATATAAATTTAATTAAAAAACAACAACAACATAATCATAAAATATGTAGTATATTTTTTATCTTAAAATATAAACTAAATAATATTTACAATATTTCCCATAATATGCTGGACGATTTATTATTCATTTTAACGTTTTTTACTCTGCTATCTTCAGCTGATCGATGAGCCCTTAGCCAAGTCTGTGCAAATTCTTCTGGTTTAAACAGTTTAAGTGTTTGACCTTGTACTTTCAAAAATAATAAATTAGAAACATATATTATGGGGAATTTATTTCTCGTATTGCCTTATATTAGATTCATGGCACTAAATCCTCTTTCACAATCAGCTGAACTGCACGGAATGATTTTTAAAAACGTCAACAAACCTTCCAAGTCAGCCGGTACTTTTCGGCCACCAATTTCTATATAATCCCTGAACGCATTTAAACATGTTAAATATTCCAACTGAAACCTTTCACATAAAACTGCAATTTCTGGTCTTCCAAAATTGGCAGAGCCAATATTAGTTGGCCATTCACTAAGTTTCAGTTCTTCGTCATCAGTAATTAACCTTTTTCTCATATTATTCATGAGACTCATTAGAAACAGATTCCTATTGATAATTGACACTTTTTTTTTTACCAATTAAAGGTATAGAACCGAAAGTCATTGTTTCACATACCTTTTTGGCCTCCGTTAACTTATCCCCTTTTTCAGGATTTTTTAATAAATCTAAGTACCGAATTGAACGATTTATTAATTTGTCGGCGTAAACAATAGTAGCGCTTCTTTTTTGAAATGCTTCAGACAGTACGGATATTTCTTAAAGAGTATTGTGCATTAATGCTAAATTTATTAAAAATTGTTTACTACTCATTTTTTTTCTTTAAAATTAGTGCTTAATGCTGAAAAATTTTCCAAACCGCCGAAACAGTTCGAAATGAGGTAGCAACCCATCTCGCGCCTAATTCTTTTCCTATTTTTTAAAATTCTTTTCAGAACATAATTCCAATTTTTTCCGATTTTGCGGAGATTTGTCCATGTATATTTTCAAAAAGTTAACTCGTTAAAATTTACCTCGGTTATCTCGGTCTCTAATGGATAACTTAATCATGTGATTTATGCAATATCACATAATTAAGTTCGGATATTTTTTGTATGATTTTTTTGCAACACCTGCATTTTTACCCAATATTACGCTAGCACCATTGCTGGTAAAACTAATTAAATTAATTTCAGGTAATTGTCATCTAAACCAAACAACTCTAAAGTTTTTAATAACTTTTCAGTTATTGTGCTTTGCGGTTTTATCTAAATCCAGGAAAACATATTCTTGGCTTTTCTTATCATTTACAATATATTTACTTTTTAAAAAAGTAATCAAAGTAGATTATTTACTCAATGTATTCGATTTTTCAAAAATAATTTAAAATTTTCCAGTGTCTTGAATTAATTGTTGACAAATTTTAAATTTCATTCTTCTGCGATGTGATTCAAAATAACCGTACAAGTTTGCCTTGATTAATAAAATCGTAAAAAAAAACAGTGGCGTCATTCAATTCATGTAATTTTAACAAATCGTAATGATCTGAGTATGGTATGTCATGTTTTGCAATAAAGCCGGAAAATTTTACACGTATTAATAATTTCGGTACTATTTAATCTATAAATTATAGTTTAAAATTTTTCTTGTTTCTGGCTTTCTAAAACTTTTTCAGAGTTAATGTGTGCTGTACTTTTTGAATGTTCAAAAATATTTTTCCGAAGAGAAGTTAATCTAGTTTTTTGGTTATCACCGTAATATGAAATGGGTGTTAAACTCCATTCCTTTGACATGCTAGCATCCTGGGTTTTAGACGACCCAGAGTAATTTATTTGGGAACAAACTTTATATCCCAACTTTCCCATAATACATATATTAAGCAAGGGTTAGCATTTTTTTTGCTTTTCACTTCTTTTCAGTCCAAACATCAGACCAATTAATATTTGATTCCGCAAATTGAGGTGCTGAAATGATAAATGAACTTGAGTTGGATGCATCTGTAGTATGCGGTGGCGGTCTTGATATTGAAGTTGTTGATGTTGAACTCGATGATGACGGTGTATTTGATAATTTTGGTCTTTTTGTAAAAAAAATCATCTATTGTTCTTTTGCGTTTTTCAGTCATGACTTATTTTTATTACTTTCAATAAAAATAATTAAAAAGAATAAATATCCTGGAAAGAATCATTATTTTAAAAAACTTTCAATTAAGAGAATAAAAGAAGTTAATGTACTCACTTGTATTGAAAGTTATTAAATTTAAATCGAATCAATTTTATTTACGAAAGAATGCATTTTTTCTAGACAGAACGCGTTCTGGCAGTAAAAAAAAGTACCGGAACAGCGTTCCGGCTATGACACCACTGCAGTTTTTAGCAATATATATTGATGAAAATCTTACATGGAGACTACAAATCGAAATTTTAAGCAACAAAATTTCAAAAAGTATTTGAATATTATACAAATCAAAAAGCTATTTACACATGTGCACTTTAACTCAACCGTATTATTCACTTGTTCACTGCAATATTAACTATGCAAATATTTGTGTATGTATCTATATATGTGTGTGTATGTATGTATGTTTATATATGTATGTATGTGTATGTATACGTATGTGTATGTATACGTATGTGTGCATGTGTGCATATGTATGTATGTGTATGTGTACATATGTGTGTTTATATGTACATATGTATGCATGTATATGCTTATGTGTGTGTGTGTGTGTGTATGTACATAATAGTATATATATAATAAATTTTTAATAATTGTATATATATATATATATATATATATATATATATATATATATATATATATATATATATATATATACATATATATATATATATATATATATATACATATATATATATACATATATATATATACATATATATATATATATATATATATATATATATATATATATATATATATATATATATATATATATATATATATATATATATATATATATATATACATATATATATACACCGGCGTGATGGGGGGTGTGGGGGTGTGACACCCCCCATCAATGATTTTTTCATTCATTTAGTCGGCAGATTTGATCCTTTTTGCTTAGTTAGTCGGTAAATTTAGACAGTCAGTTGGCAAATGTCGGAGGGCAGTTAGCAAATTTTAAAAAACGAGCATTTTTTTTTTTTTTAGTAGGCAAGAGTTGTAATGGCAGCATCAAAATAATTAATTTTAATGCAATATTTTTAAAAAAGTATTTATATTAAAAAAGCATTTGAGTAAATATAATAAAAACTTTGAATATTCTCAAAAACATGCTGAGTCAACAAAAAATATGCAATTTTAAGTACATTTTTAAACAAATATTTTTCAATAACTAGTCAGAATTTGAGTCTATAATTTTACGCAAAGGTTAACAACATGTTGATTAAGAGATTTGACCAGAATCACCATGATAGCATTTATAGTATTAAAATGGCGGCATTTTAAGTTAAGGTTTTTAGTTTTTATGTAAAATGTGGGCTGCCGACATAATTTATATCATGGTTGAAATGTTTGTTTTTTTAATGAAATTTGATAGGTAACAAGAAATAAGGTATTTGCTGATGTCTGAATATGTTAGGAAAAAGTCTCAGCATTCCTTCGATACATACCTGATGCACAAACCACAAGGAAGTGTTTTAAACAACAATAAATTCATTGTAAACGAATATTAAAAAAAGTATATATCTGAGCAGAATTAAAGATAAATTATTCTAGTACTCAAAAAATGTTGATACAAATTTCCAAAAATTAACACAGTAAAACATATTCATATCATGTCACTTTTAAAAATTCAGAAAAAAGCGTGGCACAAGTTTCGAACGATACGTATTCGTCACTTTTCAAAAACCATGGAACATAGCAAATTGCCATGAACAATCAAAAGGATAAAAAAAAAAAGTTTTCGAAATTATATATTTAACAAAAATTTTACACCTCGTAGATTTTCTTGTCAAAATGAATGAAAATAATATTAACACAGAAACAAATATTATGCATAATTATTAATAACAAAGAAATTTGTAAACTCTTCATTAGTTCTGATATAAATTGAGAATGCAGCATTGTTGATTTTAATACTGGAAATAGTCATGATTCTATTTTTGATTTTCTGTATCATTTAGACGTTTATTATATTAACATGAAAAATATGATTTTATCGCTTTAATAAATTTCAATTTTTTACTTTTATGACTTTTTTGGATTAGCAAATTATCAACTTTCATATTTCAAATCAAGGAGTACGAAGGTTGAAAGGCCTTTAAAATTATCTGTAAAAAAAGGATAAGTATGTATCAAATTTTATATCACTGTAGCATTAGTGATGTGATTTTAGAATTGTGATATAATATTACGCTATTTTATGTGAAGTTTACTAAATAAGAAGATATGCAATCAAAAAGAATTGTAAAAAGCTCGAGTTTAATTTGAACGTTTCAAAACACTATTGTATTTAGATTCAAATAAAAATAAACAATTCAATCAAAAGTTCGGATTATTTGATGAAGTAATGCTTCATTTATTAGCACTGCATCATAATTAGTTTGTTATTTCATAATTAATAAAATTTTTACAATACCTGTGTGCTTCTTTGTAAAATTTAGAGTAACTTAATCAAACCTCGCCGACATCCACACTGAAATTGACAGGCTATTATTAGACTTGCACAGCTGAACTAATGTACAAATCTGTACAAATAGAAAAAACTTTAGTTAATTACTAATTTAATGTAACAGTAAATTCAAAAAGTCTGTTTAAATATACTAATTGTAATTACTAATATACTCTTTTATATCTGTTTATACTTTTTATTCACATTAGTACTTGTCTACACATTCCTTGAAGTTTCTCAATAAAAAAAAAACAAAATACCTTATTGTACAATAATAAAATGAATAATAATATTTTTTTGTTAATTTAAAAATAACTTATTAATAAATTAATAATATCTAACAAAGTAAAAAATTTATTCTTCATAAAAATGTTTGATGAAATTACAATACAAGTATATAAAAAGTAAAATGCAGAATAAAATACAGACCTTTTGCATACAATTTTAGAATTTAATGAAAACATTACTTTAAAATGCAAATGAATACAAACATAGAATAAAAATACAAAACAAAAATTAATATAAACAATTATGAAGATCTAATAATAAAAAGATAAATTTTCAAACTTTTCAAGCAGTTTTTTTTAAACAAAGCTTGCTTATTTCAGCAAAATAACATGAAAACTAATATTAAGTGTGTTCAAATATCGTAATAGGATAAAATAGAATAAACATAATAAAATAGAATAAAGCAGGATAAAATAGAATAAACATAAACCTACTTTATAGTTCACTTATGTTTTGTCCCAATGATGGAAGACAATATGAAAGGTGAGAGTGAAATAAAGCACAACAAATAAATTTTCAAATTTTTTGTTGAATGTCTTAGCTTTGACAGAATGGCAAGGGATTCAACTTAGGTAAAGGGAAATTTTGTTTTCATTTAGCCAGTTGAATAGTTTTTTAAGGTCATAGTTAACATAGGTGTTGATTTTTTTATAGACTTATTAAAATAGAGAAGGTTGGTGTCATCTGCAAAGTGCTGGACAAAATTTTAAAGCCTTAGACAGGTCATTTATATAAATAAAAAGTAGCAAAGGGCAAAGGAGAGATCTCTTAGAAACACCTACTTTGATATCGTCTAGGTTTGAGCTCACCCCACTTATAACATATTTGACAAATTTGCACAAAAAAGCAGCCTATAAGAAAATAATTTTAGAAGTTAGCAGCTAACAAATCGAACTGTTTAAAAGCAAAAATTGAGATCGTAACAACATTAGTGTGAACTGTTTTGAATACAGACAACTTGGTGTCTCCTGTTAACTGCGTTTTTAACTTTTATTCAAATTCTAGAGTTGGCTTTTTTGTGATTACAAGGTGAGAAATTGGACAAAAAATTTTCATTTAATGATGTTACTAAAAGTCAAATGTGACGCCGCTGAATGTTGGTACTTGTACAAAGTTTGTTGCAAGCATTTTAAACAACTCATTTTTGTTTTCATCCAATCATTTTTCTCGAAATTCAATTTCAGAATACTCTTTAAATGTCTTTAAATTTACTGGGTAACAATTAGTTTCAAGACACTGATAAACATATAAGAACTTCCCATTCTGAAAGTCTTAATAAGTAACAGGACCATTGCTTGTAATTCCATAGCAATAAATCAATAATTAAATGTATGCTATACTATATAGTTGAAGTATCCACAAGACAAAGGGAGAAGTAGATTCTTTTTGGAGTGCTTCAGTCGATAGTGAATATGAACCAACAAACGAAACTTATGTTGCGTACCTAGAAAGTTTTACTTTTTGACCAGTCAGTATAGATTCACCTCGCCAGAATATTTTATACCAGTTAAGTTTTTATTTTTATTTAGGTCTCCCAAGAAGTCCTTACGGTCTTATCACAGAGCACTGCGAAAGAGCATTTAATTTAAATTTCATGCCTCTTTCCTAACCAATGTCTCAAAACTTGCCCAAAGGTGTGACTTGAACCACGGATCCTTTGTTTCTAAAGCAAGTGCGCTACCATTGCGCCACGGCTACTCTTTACTAGTTATATATTGTGTTATATAACAAAATAACAGTTAATTTTATGTAATGTTTGATGAGCCCCCACCCCCAAGGGTCGGCCCCTGCGTATATATGTTTTTAAATATTTTCATAATGTTAAATAATAATTTTATAATTACTTTGCTAGTTAAGACATTACACTAACCACTGCCTTTTAACTAATCTCCAAACAAAGATAAGAAGACCATTTTTATGTGTAACTCACTCATCATTATTAAAAGTTTATCTACACTATATAGTTCCACGCAGTGCCACTGAACTTGATTACATAAAGCATACGCTAGTCGGTCAGCAGTAAATATAGGGACTTGATTTGGATTGATTTTTTTCAAAACTTTTTTAACTTTTTTAGATCCGTGGGTCAACGACACCTCTAGATAAGTTTTACAACATCAATAAGGAAGGAGGTGTGAACTTCCTTTCAAATGCTCGTCCGCGGTCTTCTGTGATATGACCGTAAGGACTTCTCAGTGCACCTAAAATAAATTTAAACAAAAAAAAGTATTTTTTTGATTTTTGTTCATCTGTGATTGTCTTTTAATGAAATGCTGCTTAAGATATTTACGTTGTGCCTTCCTCTTCTAATTTTTTTTTTTAACTGAAAATAACTAGCTTTAAAATAAAGTTCTTCTATTTTCAGTTCTTTTGTTAACGCGATAAAGTTTATAATTTTTAAAAAAATATATATTTCGCCGTTAAAGAATATTTATTATTAAAAGGTACATGAATATATTTATGTATCTTTTAATATTAAATATTTTAAGTAGACGAGGGTTATATACAGATTCACAATATTCTAAATATGGTCGAATTAGTACTAAAAATAGTTTTTTAAAACCAAATAAATTTAGATAAGAGAAGGATCTTTTCATTAGAAATATCATTCGCATTGCTTTTTTAACTTGTATGGAAGTATGTTTGGAGAATACTAAGTTATTATCGATATGTATTCCGAGGTCAGTTTCTGAGTTAGTAGATTTGATGTCAGTTCTGTTAACTTCACTGGATTTTAAACCAAGCCAAGTTTGAACTTTTGATGCCACAGATTTCGAGTTTGGATAAAAGAATTATATGATCAACTGTACCAAAGGCTTTACTTAGATTATTGAAAACACCTAAGAGATATATATTTTCATTAAATCCTTTAAATCTATCATAAACAAGATGTAAGATGCATGATCAGTAGAGTGACTAGGTTTGCCAGATGCAGGGTCACCTAAAGGAAGACATAGAAAAGCAAAAAGGAGGACAAAGGAGGAAATACTTATTTTTAGTAATAACTAATAGTGGAAGGTTTTGAGGGGCTAATGGTTTTTTTATGGTGGGGATGGGGGAGGGGCAAGACCCAGACCCACTAGCCGCGGTACTGACACCGGATAAAAATAAACAATAAAGTATAATATCCAGTAATGTTATATAAGAACATTACATGTTCAGTACACAAAGATACTAGTTAAATTGTGAGTATAATGAATTATTATTTAATAATAATAAAAAACGATAAAAATATCAAAATTGTCGCAGCAACAATAAACATCCAAACGAGTTTTTTTAATTTCTTTAACGTGTTTTTTTGCAAGCTAAGCATTATTCGCAATATTTTTTTGGGGCGCCAAAGTTTTGACTCTTTTTACTTTTCTGTTGTCTTGGAGTAACAATAAAAATAAATAAGACTTTATAAAGCCTATCTTATAGGGTTTTTATAAAAATAATTAAAAAAAAAAAAATTAATTATCAGTTTTTGAACCAACTATTGTAATTGTTTGAGATAAACATTTTTAAAAAAGTTATTTTTTGAAAAAAAAAATTTTGTAATTGTATAAAAAAAGTTTTTATAAAAATAGAAAAAAAAGAGCATTTCAGAAATGATTATTCTGAAAATCTTTACGAAAGTTTGAAATTTTAACACTCCGTAGAGAATAGTTAAACTTTAGCAAATAAAGTTTTTTTCGAAGTTTCGTAAAAGATACATTAAATCTACATCAAGCTAGTTTAGTCATTGTACAAATTACTTTTTAGGCTTATGCCATTGAATAAAACATGATGATAAAATTCATTAAGTTTCATACAATCAAAATGCGTTGATGTATACATTAATTTCTGGTCAAATATATTTGTCCATAAATAAAACGGCGTTTTCAACATGCTCACAACTTCCTAATCTATACAGATGCAGTAAATTGGATGTAATTGTGAACTACCTTTCAAAGCTTGCTTTTAGGCAGGTCTTATATCTATTCCTTAAGCTATTAAAAAAAGTTTAGTGCAAAAATGCATACAAATATTAGCATGTTATTGTCAATATTGTGTCACACCATCAAATCAGGACAGGTTGTTGCATAACATAATATTAAAAAAGAAAAATCAATTGTCCCGTCTTGAAAATGGAAAAAAAAGCGGTTCCTTATAAATATAAGCTGGTGTCTTTCATCTCTATCCCGTGCAAAGGTGATGGAGAGTATTATTAAAGATAGGAATATGAAATACTGTACACAATCTAATATCAGATTCGTTACAAATCGGATTGAATCCAGCAATATTCTAATAGGATCAAACATAAATTATTTATATTATTCGCGCTACTTACTCGTGAATTTTAATGTGTAAAAGTTCAAAGTAATGCAAGTTGGTTGTCAGAAAAACTAATTATGGCTGATACTGATGGTAACAGCGCAATCTATTTTTAACATGCTTTGAACGCAACCTTGGAGTACTAATATTCAGCAAACTTAAAGTAAATGTAAAAGTAAAAGCAGTAGCTTGGATTGGCAATCAAATGCTTATTTTTCTCATTATATTGTCGAAGCTAGATGTACATTAAATCCCATCTAGAGATTTGTGTACGAGCCTAGTCATCCTATTTCAAACTAAAAAAAAAATTAATCATCATTCACAAAAGGTTGATATTATATTCTACAAATAGAGCCTTTTTTTATCAAACTCAACATCTAGTTTAAGAAAAATGACATATTTGAAAACCCAAAGAATCTAAGGTTATCCAGAACATCACCCTTTTTTAAAAACCGTATTGTAAACCATTGGAATAAACTAACGCAGGATGTAGGTGATGCAGTCTCGCTAGGTGGAAGGTTTATAACCTTTCAGAAACCAGACGTTCAGCCCAGATTTACGCCACAAAACAAATTGCAAAAAGATCACAGTATATCACGGTTTAGAGCTTATTTTCCTATCTATATATATTCTAAGTCTATATGCATACTAATATTTAACACAATGCCAGTATCTGTCATAGAAGGTAAACGACTTTTAAATAAATTACATTAATTGAAAAAAAGATTTCAAGATCATTATAGAACAAGAGCGTCTCTTGGGCACTCAAGTTGAAAATAAATTAGAGACATCTCTATTGTAAGTTGACGCAATAATAATAGTTTTTGCTTTTCAAAAATAAAAAATTTAAAAGCAATAATATTTTCAATATTAATTTTAAAGAAACTGTCTATTAAACCTAATCAGTGAATTTAAAATGTCACTTAATCTAAATGCGATTTATGAAAATATAAATGTAAAATATATAGAAATAATTACACGATCAGTAACTTGTTTAATTGTAAATGCTTTTAATTTAAACTACTTTTAGAAATATGCAAGCTTATAGAGGCGCATAAATGCTGCTATGCCCCGGGCATCATAAAAGCTTTCTACTTGCACAAATGATTTAAGGTTACAGTATTGGTCAAACATTTTTACACCATTTGTACCAAAAGGTCACCAAATGTGCTGTCTTTTACTTTACTTAAATACATCCAACCAAAGCACTGAAATTCATCAAAAAGTTTTAACCACTTTTCTGAATAAAGATCCAACCAAAGCACTGAAATTCATCAAAAAGTTTTAACCACTTTTCTAAATAAAGAATGCATATTTCTTAAACTAGCTTAGCTTCTGCCATAAAGAAAATATAATATTCTTCTCTGTCACTTTCATCAAGCTTTTTTTTTCTCTGATTTTAAGCGATAGGAAGTTTTTATTTGCCGGGCTTTAAAAACTTCTAGATTAGAGGAAAGTTCATAATTTCTAGAAATGACTTTTCTTCCCTTTCAACTGCTGCAATATTTACTTACAAGAGATACATCAAGGTATGCAAAAACTAAAGATAAGCTTCTGAAAATTCACTCTAAAAAAAAACCTTTTTATCGTAACAAGTGGTTGATCTACAAAAAGAAAGTATATTTTCAAAATATCAAATAACCTCAGCAAACTTTCAATAGCTATAAACAAACTTAATCATCTAGTTTTAGAGTGATAGATTAGTTGAGGATAACTTAACCATCTAGTTTTAGAGTGATAGATTAGCTGAGGATAAATAATTTCACTTTAATTGCATAAATCTTTTTTCTTCTGTTCTAACAATGTACATAGAAAAATAATTGAATATTTTCAGGACAATAGTTTCAACATTAATCTTCATCAAATATGCTTTATATTGAATGCAGTAGTGCAAAACGTAGGCAGAACATCCAACACTTATAACGGTTTCTTTTAAAGTTTCCTTCATATACAAGAACACATTTTTGCCTACTTTTCTATTAATGCCTCCAAAATTTACATTAGAATTGTCTTCAGCAAAAGCAACACAGTTTTTTTTTCTTTTGTTCTTATTACAATATATTATCGTATAAATATCTTTGTACATGAAATATCAGAACACGGAGACTCAAAGAGTATCGTAAGATCCTGCCACTGAGAACCGTTTAACAATGCAGTAAAAATATAACCAGTTAAATAATTACAATAAATATCGTTTAGAAATAAAACTTAAGTCTAACCAGATATTTCAAAACATAAAATAATGTTTAACAACATAAAGAATATATATAAAACAAAATATTTCAAAATAAAACAATATATTCAGGAATCACTCACTTTTTTAAAAGTTATAAACTCAAAAGAACTCAAAGATATTATCAATTGACATGATAACCTTTTTCAGCTTAATTTTAAAAGTGAGAAAACTCCAACTTTGAGAACAATCAAAATTTTTAAAAACTATTTTGTTCCACAGAAGAGCTCCGTGATATGTTAACAGAGATCTTCCAAAACTTGTATGAGAATAATTTTGATGAATAAGATTGTCATTTATTTTATATGCTTTATTGCATATAAATTTTGAAAAAATATAGGGGTTAGGTTTATCTTACATTTGTACATAAATAAAAGAACATTAAAAACATTTTGCTAGTATATATTAAGAACATTTATTTCCAATGAAAGAGGTCTGGCATGAGTATAACAATCACTTAGACGACCATTCATATGTTTAGAATATTTTTAAAATAAATGGTAGTATAGTTTCAGGGGTTTCATTTGGTGTGTTGTCTAATGTGAGAATTTTAGTTTGGATACCACCTGCCTTCCAGACAAAGTATTGAATAACGATCAGGAATATTTTCTGTGAACCTTGATTGCTAGCATCTGTGGAAAGATCGAAACATGAAATGCTATCTAATGATTTCACAAATTGATCAACAGTGTGGGGGTATGTTACCTGATTTATGATTGCAAATTTTTGATTTTGAATATGCGTTATTTTTTGCAAGTTCTGAATCTTCAAATAATTTGTGCATTAACCCAGATGTACTATATCTTTGAGTTTTTAGATTGAAAAAAGAACGTCAACTTATTTGATGACGCTAACACTTTGATTAATTTTTTTCTCCTTGTTAACAAGGCGCTCTATATCTGTAGCTACTTTGTTAGCAACATATAAGTAGCTATCATAAATCGTACACTTTACCTCATTCTCTTTGTACCCTTCAGCAAAGCATGAATACTTTGTTTTCACAGCACTTGAGAATTTAGTTTTTCTTTTTGTAGAAACTGAAGTCATTTTTATAAAAAAAGTTGCAATTCAATTTAAGTGCTGTTATTGCTATAAAAGCATAAATTGACATTGGAAAAATGTGCTGAGTTAAAAATGTTTTAATTAAAAAAGAATAGATATATACTTTTTTTATGTTTTTTGGGTCCTTTGCCGTTCGATAGAACAACAATTAAAAAAACGAAACACGCAGAGTTAAAAATAGAACCTGACGTTTTAATTAAAGAATACAACGTCAAAATAAACTTTCAAAAGTTATACAGTTTTAAGAATAGCTATAATAGTTTAAATGAGGAAAAAACGAGGCTAATAAAATAGTTTACACGAGGCCTCATTTTCCTTGAGGAAATATATGCAAAAAAAAAAGAAGCATCTCTTTAATAATACTGAACTTAATAGTAGTAGTGCGCTTTCGAGCCTGTTTGACACGATACTCTTGGCAACCATTGCGTCCGAGGTAGTGACGAGAAAGAGTCTCACCTTTGCTTTATAAGAAAACGTGAGCAAATGTGAAACTTATATCGTACGTACCTAGACTTCATGTTATGTAATGTTAAAACATGCTTAAACATATATCAAGTTCTACAGTTTGATTTTCACTTAAGAACTGCATTTCGTCAACCTCAGCTTGATTTCTAATCTTTTGCATTTATATCCGTTAAAAACAATTTTTATATAATTTTGAATCTTTTATATTTGATGTATCAGCTTAGTCGAGTGGTTAGTGCGCTGGGCTTCAGAACATATCTGCCGTGGTTCGAGTCTACCGTTGGCGACAACTGTTTTAATTTTTTTTAGATTTTTTTAAAAACAAATTCAAATACTTATAAAGTTTTATAGATATTGTATATAGACAACATATGTAAAGATATTAATCAAAAGTTTGATCCTCGCATTTTGACACAGAACCAACTTCGCTAACGAGAGAAAAAAAATCGTTCACAAATTTCAAAATTTTGTTTTTTCGTGAAGTCTTTTAACACTTAGTTTCCAACTTTCTTGACATATTCCAAGTCTTTTTGAGAAAAAACTTTGTTGATCAAATATACAAAAACAGAAATTCAGCTTTTTTGTATATGATAAATATCGCTGTGGTACAAAGTGCAATCAATAAGTTTAATCTTCGTATCTAGGACATTAAAAGTTGTAATTTAGATGTTTTCATTTGATTGAGATTTTCTTGCGTTATAAACCGGATAATAGTTCTTATGAACTGTAAGCACGCGGATAAAGTGTGCATCAATATCCTAAAGACCCGTATTTTACGGGTCATGACAGCTAGTATAAAACAATAAATAACTTAAAATAATTTTAAATGTTTTCAGCTTCACTTGCCGAATAGAGGACAAAGAATAAAAATTGAGGCCATGTCCTCCTTTTGCCGGATGTCTGGCAACCCTAAGAGTGACCAGATTTAAAACCAAATTGTTTATTGCACAAAATATACAATGTTGGTAAAAGCTTGGAAATAATTAAAAATTAACAAAATAAAAAGTATATAAATAGGAAATTTATTGGTAAATTATTATAACTCCGGAAAACCTGAAAAAATAAACATTCATGGAAGTTACTTTTCTTAAAAGATACATTTACTAATTTATTAACAAAAAACAAGCGTATTGTCGTTTTTTTGTTTACATACACTGCTTGCACCGAGTGTATACACTGTATGACCAAGTGCACCATTTTTGCTTTTATTTTGAGTTAATTTTACACTATAAAATGAATACCTTTGAGTTTTTTTATCTAAAAATTAAAGACTCTGTAGCTCAAAACCAAAGCTTTTATAAATGAGGTCTTTTTTTCTATCAACTTGTATAGTTGCTGAAAGCAATTTTCATATTGGTATCACTATTTGAACAATTTTTTACCCTTTTCCCCTCCTCTAAATCCCTTGAATTCCTCTAGAATAATGACTGGAAATTGCAGAACAATTAAGTTTTAATATTCTGCAAAATTCGCTAAAAGCACCATGCAACCGAAATAAATACAAATAGATAAATTCGCTGACAAGTTAATGAGTTTGTCCTATAATCACGAATTCTGTTTTTATATATTAACAAAAATATTGCAAAATATATGAATTTAATACAGTTTTTTTCATTAATTTGCATATTATTTTTATTATGTCTCTTTTTTTATGTTGAAGCTACTTATTTAAAATACAAAAAATTCATGTTACATTATAAAAAAAAGTAACGATAAACCAATACAAAATGATTGTGAAAACAACTTCTTGTTCGTTTTTGCTATAATTTAATTAACTATCCCAACTTAATAGTTGGTTATTAAAAAAGTATATATTAGCATGCACTTCTACCATAAGTTTTTAATGAACAAATTTCTTATATTTTTATTAAAAACAAATTAAAAAAAAGGCTAAACATATTTTGTTATAACATTGTAATAATATAATGTTTACATTTTTTAAATTAGAAGTTTTGTTTAGCATATTTTTTCTTTATTATGTTCTCCATTTTTTTCACAAATAGAGATTTGTAAAAAAAATTTGAATTGAAATTTGACATTTACAGTTTTAATGTTTTTATCATAATGAATTATTATTATCTCAATCATTATCAAATAAAAGAATCTACATCATCATTAATAAAATTCATGAATGATGATCTAGATTTATTTCTTTAATCAACAATTTTATTGCATTTATGAATTTTTTGGAATTATGCAAAAAACACTTGATATTGTTTTTCTTATTTATGCTTTCCTAAACATTTTTTAAGATGGGTAAAAATACTTTATATTATTCAGATTTAGGGTTTTTAAAAGTCACAGAAAATATGCAATATTGATAAACAAGTTTATCACTGTGTTTATTACTTTGAGTTACTTACATTTAAGTATTTACTTTTTCTAGTTTCTTCAAATATTCTAAAGTGTTATTCCCTCCAGAGCTACATTTCTTGCAGTGAGGTGTGCATATAAAAGAAGTGCTATACAACTAATAAAGATTCCTTTTTTAGTAAACAAGTTTTTCATTACTTTTTGAATGATTATTTACCTTATGATTACTTATAACAGTTTTTTATTTTTGTTATAATATTTTTCTGCAGGGTCATTTATTTCAATAGTTGTTCAAATGTTTATTGGGTTATTAGTTTATAAAATTAATCTGCCTAAAGATTTAATAGATTTATTCTATTAAACTTCATTCTTCAAAAATGAAAAGTATGTTATGAAAAATGAAAATAGTCAATGTAAATAGTTTTTAATTGAGCATTTTCCAGTTGTAATTAAAAAGTTAAAGTTAGCTGATAAATTCATGTAACTTTCACCTGTTAGACTACTTTCAATTAATTTTTTTTCTAAATAAATTTATAAAAGTTTATAAAGTATGATCAACAGCAATTAAACAAGAAACCCTAATTAACAGGTTATTTCCTGTGTCTATAAATAACAGAAACTGTTTGCATTAATTGTAAAAGAATTTTTAAATGTGTAGAACATATAATGAACTCAATTGTATTGTACACATCATTGATGTTTTGTGGAAATATCTTTAGGGAAATGTTACAACACTATGTAAAATTTGAGTCTGAACATTTTCACAGAGTCAATTGTTTCAAGAGTCCTGTCTTATAACTATAGCTGCATTGTATGCAGCATAAGACTGTCAAAAAGGAGGGG